>VZDJ01007747.1:43836401-43858506 GCA_008694505.1 Cyanoderma ruficeps | reverse complement strand
AGAACAGAGGGGAGAAAATACAAAGATAGGAGCAGGCAGGAAAGCAGGCAAATTGAGGATAACAGCACCTGGTGCAATAATCACGAGTGACTGCACTGTACCTTGAAAGGTCACGGTGTTTCGGGTCCCGTGTGGTCCTGGGTGTGTGGATTTGCACAAAAAGGCAGCTGGCAGGGAGGTGTCGGAGTCCAGGGCATTCCTTTGGTTGCCCTGGAAGGTCACAGACCTCGGCAGAGACCTGAGCAAGAGGGTTTGAAATCTGTACAGGGGATCTGTCCAGGGGGGTTGTAGCAGAGCCCAGGAAGACACAGGCTTTGATTTCGGTCCATGAGAAAAACTTCCAACACAGAGAGGAATTACAAGTCACAAAGGTGTGACAGACAGTAGTGTAGTTTATCACCAGGTGGGAAATTCTGTAGTTTTGGGATTCTTAGAATGGAGGTGAATGGGGAACAAGATGGAGGATTTAGGGTGGTACCCTGGGTTCTTCTTGTTCTCCCTTGGCATCCATCTTCTGCAGTGGTGGGGGCACAAAGTAGTTTAAGGGAATTGGGTCAAAATAGAGGTGACCCTTTTAGTACAGGTAATAGGCATGGGCACAGAATTGTAAATAAGACACACGTAATTATCTGTATAAGAAGGTAGTGACCTCCCATCCCGGGGGGAGCTGTCCTGTGTCCGAGCTGCTGTGAACAGCTTGGCCGGGCACAGAGAAAATTGTAAGATAAGAAACAATAAACACATGAGAAACCTTGAAAAAACAAAACCTTGAAGACTCCGTTTCATTCTCATGTCTGGCTCAGAGCCTTCACAGGGCAAAAGATCACCACATGAATCCCGGGAGAAAAACCAAACCCAAGAGGAGGGAGCAGCCCCTCCACACACCCCCATCTCCATCCAGGCACCTTCCAAGGACGGTGCCACCAGCGTTATCCCACATCTCCCAGGGGAATCCCACCACCAGCTGCATGGCATGCAGCCCTCCCTTACTGGGCTGTGCCTCCACACACTGCCCTGCTTTCCACAGGTGGAGGCTGAAACACACATCTGAGTCCCAAATCCAGAGGCTTCTCTACTTAATAAAGCAGGAATTGGGTGAGGATTTATTGGCAGAACGCTTTGCAGCCAGCTGATGTGGATTGCTGATGGAAACATTAAGAAGAAATGCAGCATTAATCGAGTTATGCTGAGGTCTGGGATAGATCACAGACCTGGCAGAGATTTGACTTAGCCAACGTGTGAAACAGGTTTTACACAGCATTTTCCACAGTGGATGCTTCTCTGTCTCTGAAATTCACAGCAAAATCTCAGCACAAATAACCACAGATTTAGAGTCACAGGAGCAAAGAATTGAGAAGATCATTGGCTACTAATTTCCCCTTAATTTTGAGGTTAATTATTTTTGCAAGCAACAGTATTTAATCAAATGTTAATGGTAATTAAAAATGCCTGAATTCAGTGGCACATCAGAGCCCTGTGTCACATCTGTGTCCAGCAGCAAAAGTCAACAATGCCTGCCAAAATCTAAAGCTCAAAGTCACTTCACAGATATTTAGGGCAGGTCTTTAGCGAAAGCCAAGCACCTGTGCCCCTTCTATAGCCAGTGGAGAGCATTAGCTAATTCCTGAGATGCATTCATTTTACACTTAAAAGCACACAGCTTCCTGAGATAAGGTGGCAGGTTTTGTAAAAGCAAAGATAGGCAATGATTTCCACCGAGGACTTCCATTTACCCATGGACAAGATGGTCACCTGGAAGCAGGTTGTGGCCCAGAGCATCAATCAATTTTGTGTCTCTGGATTTATTAAAAAAAAAAAAAAGTTTTTAAACTGATGTGTTACCCTGAAAACTGAAAGAATATGGAAAATATTAATTTGTGGAAACTACAGCAGTCTGTGCTCCTTTACTATCCTGGAATTAGGAGAATTCTGTTAATAATGAGTCATTCTTTCCATTTGCATTTGGCTACCCATGAAAGGACCTCTGAATCTTCAGAGGAGCTCAGGGCACCCCTAAAAAAATTCCCAGGCAGAGAATGTGAACCAAGGCAAGAGGGATTTCAATGTCGGTGGCTGGGAGGAGGATAAAACACAGGGGTTCAGATTCCCCAGACTGAACCATCTCAGGAGCTTTCTGGAAACCCCAAACTAAGGGAACCATCAATACGTGAACATTGGAGGATCAACTGTGATGATATCAACACGCACCAGGACCTGAGCTCCTCTCACTGCTCCCCACCAGGAGTTGCATAACCTCATCAGTGCATTAGTGTTGCTGCAGGAGAACAGCCATGCATGGCCTGGGAGCTTTATGTTTTCCTGACAGCAGCTGGCTCCCATCCAGCCAGCTGAGAGCTTGGACAGGGCAGGCTGGGGCTGCTGCACCACACCCCCAGGCAGGGCCTTGGCTCTATTCAAATCTGCAGTGAAGCATCTGCCCCCTCCAAAGGGGGGCTATAGACAGTCCTGGTGTTTGGCCTGGTTATCAGAACAGCTGTAATTTATCCTCTAAAGAGAGTGAGGAGCAGCTGGGGGAGCTGGGACAGGGGCTCAGCCTGGAGAAAAGGAGGCTCGGAGAGGATCTCATGGCTCTGCAAACTCCCTGACTTGAGATCAAAACAAGGTGTCTCTTCTCTCAAATAACAGAAAACAGGACAAGAGGACATGGCCTCAAGTGTGTGCAAACCTCCAGGGGAGGTTTAGATTGCATATTAGGGAAAATTTCATCACCCAAAGGGTTGTCCAGCCCTGGCACAGATGCCCATGGCACTGTTGGAGTTCCCACCCCTGGCAGGAGTTAAAACCCGTATGCATGTGGCACTTGGGGATGTGGGTTAGTGGTGGCTTTGGCAGTGCTGGGTGAAAAATTGGACTCTGTGATCTTAAAAGTATTTTCCAATCTAAATGAGTCTATGATTCTAAGGGAGTTGGCTGCGTTCCTGCTGTCCAGCAAACAATAAAATTCCCATGTGGGCTTTAAGCACCAGCTTCAGATGGTGAGAGTAGCTCAAGAATGCAGGTTGTGCACCCAGGCACAGACTAAGGCAGGTGGTCAGCTATGGATGTCAAAAAACCCAGGTTCTATTACAGCCAATAATCATCTCAAAGTGAAATACCAGGAGGACCTGAGCTGTCCCAGGCCACACAGCTGCTGCAGAAACATCCAGGAAGTCACAGGCATGAGGGGAATGGAGGAGCTGACTGGGACACTGGCAGAGACCATCACCTAAAATGCTTAGATGTTAATTGCAGTTGAGGGGGGATTTTTAAATGAGCAATTAATATGTTTAAAACTCAGTTCCATCATCTTTAAAACTAAGTCAGACCCTTGGTAATCCCCTCTACAAAGTAGTTTGTACCTACGACACTGACTGGACCTTACCAGGAGGGCATTACCCTCCAAACATTCTTGGTGGACTCGAGGAACAAGGACGTGGGAGATCCTTGGTGGCAGAATTAGAAATCAAAAAGGAATTTTAGTCTTCTCTCTTCCACTTGCCCTTGCCTTTCTGCCAGTCCAGATATCAAACCCAGGTTATCACATCTGCTACAACCTGCACTGAAACCTCCTCTGTGGTTAATATATTAATTTTCTGTGTGTGAACTAGACTCATTGCTCTAATATTAACTATAATTTAAAAGTATCTTCTGTCTCTTACTGGTTCTACTGGTCTGTCCTTACAAGGCATAGCATTTCTTTTTATGTTTTTTAACTCAGACCATGATACCAAAGTAATCCCTTCTGGCTTGAAAAAATGTAAGCTCATCAATGTTTCAGACTGGAAGAAATGCTGTCACTAAATATAAGCCAATGTCTCCTTTCCTCTTCCTGTCTTCAATGTTTTTGTCTCACTGAATCCAGTAAAAACCTGGTCTCTCAAGCTACAGCAGCCAGTCCCAGCAATAAGGCTGCATTTCTGCTTGGGGGATGGTTGTGTTTTTTATTTCCAACCACGTGTCCTCGCTGTCAAATTCCATGTCATTTTTATTTAATCTGATTCTCTATCAAGATGATTCCCTGTCTCCCAAGCCTCCCTGTCTTCCAGCTGGACATTTTTTAAAGCAGTGATTTGCAAAACATTAAAGAAGGCATATAAATAAATTACTGTCTGGAGAGTGAGTCATCATTATTTAATGGGACTGTCTCATAAAAAGTGGCTGTTTGTTGGCAAAGCAGGCCCATGCTACCCCCAAATTCATCCTGCTGCTCTCCAGCCTCCTGAGGGTTTGTCCTGCTCTATCACTTCCTGATATTTTGCTTCCTGGTAAACAAGGCTTTGATACTGCAGGAACTCAGGGGAGGACAGTGAAGGCACCCCAAGACCTGAGACACAGGAGCTGCCCTGTTGTAATGTGGCTGCAGCATCATGGATTCACAGGATCATTAGGGTTGGAAAAGACCTTTAAGATCATCAAATTTGATTGTTAATGGACAAGACACTCTGCAAATCACAGCTACAGCTTTATTTCTATGAGTTTGGGGCCTAAATTTAGGGAATATTTCCTGGGGGAAACCCAAGTGTGCTCTTACAGAGCACAAAGGAGGAAAGAAATACCACAGGCATGGATTTGACCAAGTCTGAGATCCCTCCCTCTTCTACCTCCCCCACTCACTTGAGTCTCCTGACATTTCTACAGAGACTGAGCTTATTTCTTCACTTCCAAAATTCTCCTAAATAAACAAACAGAGAGGAGCCAATCAGAATAAACCTCAGGCACTATTCCTTCTTTTTCTGCCCCACCTTACACCTGTTGTGGCCTAGTTCCCATTTATATTTCATATATTCAAACCCCACACAAGAGCCGTGCAATGACCCCACCTGAGGCTTCTGTTCAAGTTCTCCCTTGTCCCCACCAGTGTTGAGCTGCTGGCTCCCAGTCACTCAGCACTGCTGGCTGCCAGTGGAAAAGCTCCAGACAAGTACAGGAGTTGCTACCTTTGAAAAATTATACAGCAAAGCTGTAGGAGAAGGCAATACAGGTGAGCTCATCCCTAATAAGTAACAGCTGTGTTAATTACCAATACAGCCTCACCCCTGATGGGTCACAGCTATAGCCAATCAAGATAAGTGGGACAAAAGGCAGTAGGTTAGCTGGTGAGGGGAGGGTCATGAAAGAGGAGAAAGATGAAGAAAAAGGATCTGGGGGTGAGAGAATCACTGCACTGAGGTCAGTCTGGGTGTGCAGTCAGAGCCTGTTGCTGGAACCTGCAGTCACAGTCTAGCTGGGTAAAAGCTGCAGTCACAGTCTGCACACTGATCCCTGCAGTCAGAGTTCAGCAGGAAATAACCAGCAGTCAGAGGCTGCAAGGGAAACCTCCAGCAGGAGCTTGCTGCAGGCAGAGTCAGTGAATGGTTGGAGTCAGGATGGCTGAGCTGTAAAGAGGAATAAACCAGGGCCCTTTTCCTGCTGTGGTAAACAAGAAATCTGTATCCTGGCTCATTTCTCCCCTCTAACAAGAGGGCTGCTGAAATACAAATCCTCCCAAAAAGCTCCAGTGATGAAGCCAAAATGCTGCCGTTCCTCATTTCCACTCCTTCATCCATGACTCTTCTGTAAGGACATGGTTTAGATAATCCCACATATGGTGAGGGGGTTTTTGAGGCTTTCTTTTTTATTGTGATGTCCTGCTGACAGGCAGAGTTCCCACTGATAGCGACCACAATACTGACAAATTCCTTTTCGTTCCTGTTCCCTTGAAGTTCCCACCCATTCCTTTCTGTGTGTAGGACAGATGTGACCTCGGTGCTTCTATTTTAGGTCCTTAGTAGCATTTGGACAGGTATGAGAGACATTCTGATGAGAATTTCAGCTAGGAAAAGGATCAGGTCTATGTCTTGTGCCCTCCAGTGCAATTCTTATGAAGCAAAACCCCAAGAAAAATTGAATGTTTCAATAACTTTCACTGAGGACCTGATGAGTCTCTGTGCCTTTACGTAAGACCTAATACATAAGACCTGAAGGGCCCTCATACTTTAAAAAAAAAAAAAAGAGTAGTGAACAATAATATCCCACTTTTTAAATGGAAATTTTATTTTCAATTTCTATTAAAACTGTTTCCAGAGGTCACGGAGCAGGAGGGTAGAGCACCTGAGTTAAGGATCACCCTCTCTCCATCACTTACATGTGGAATGGAAGCTAAACACTACATTTCTAAATAAAGGATCTGAGAGTTAAAATGCCTTATTTTATTAAAAAGTGATTGAGGAGCACTAGAAAACAACCTATGAATCCCAAGTTATGGTGCTTTGAGTAACGAAAGGAGATTGTTCCAACAGATGGAAAATTAAATTAGGCTTGGACAGGAAGCTTGTAGTTATTAATGAGTGCCAGCCAACAGCAGTGGTTCTACTGGATCTGTGTCACTAGGTATGGCAATCCTGTTTCTTAGGAATGATCATTTTTCCTACCTGAGGAATGCAGAACAAAGGGATAGATAATTATTATGTCTTTATGCAAAGAAAGCTACAAATCAATGACTAAGCTTCTCTCCCCCCTTACCCTCCATCTTCTTCCTTTTGTTGGCTAAGAGCCAGGATAGAAAATATGTTTATCCTCAGGAAAACCCTGGTAAAGTGAGCAGAAGAAAATTAAATAATTAGCTGCCTTAAAAAAAATCCCAAACTAATTTGGGCTTAATTCTTTTCTACTTACAAAGATAATCATCCTAATAAGTATTTTGTATTTGGTTATGGTTTATCTAGAAATGGCAATTATTAGCATGCCTTGACAATGGAACGAGCCAAGCTACTAACGAGGTGTAATTATAACATAAGATATATATAATTAAACATTATACACTGACAAGCCCTTGGCAGCATGCAGTGAGCTAATCTCATGGTATTGCTCACAAGGGTTGGGAGCATTCAGTGCCCCTCCTGTGCTAAATGCACATTTGGATAATACATTTTCCTTTCCCCAACTCTTCCTGCAACTAGATCGCACATTCCTCATTTCCTGGCAGTGTTTAAAGTGGAATTTTAAAAGATCTATTCAGACCTATTTGCACAATAGCCCAGAGTAATGACCATTACTGCAAAATGTGAGTGCATATATTTGATATACTGGGAGGTGCCAGTATCCTGATGCTACTGTGAAGGCTGGTGATGTTTTGCTGGAAAAGATGAGGAATAGATGCAAAAACCACACCTGGTGTTGCTATTTATGTAACAAACCTCATAAGCATGTGATAAATTGCATTTTCATGCTCTCCTCACCTGCACTTTAACCTTTAGTGTTTTTCCTTCCCAGTTCCTTCTGACTTTTGAAATCTCTGACTGGCTTCAAGCAGCCACTGCATTATTTTACACAAAATCATGTAAAAGTTTTTTGGGCTTTTTCTCCATTTGGCCTAAACAAGGAATTTTTCTTGCCTGAGATCTTGTTTCATTTGGATGCAGCATGAGCAGTAGTGTTTCCATGCAATTTAAAATCAAATATCTAGTAATATACAGAGTTTATAAGCAAGTAGAGGAATTTTGTCATTGCAAAACAAAGATCTCCACGTCCATTACAGGCCCAGCATTTGCCTCTCGGTCCCAGACTGACATATAACCTGTGTTGTCCTCCAATTACAGAAAACACCAGTTTAGCTTATTCTACATTAAAGGGTTTTCAAACATTAGCTTAGATCTCTGTTCTCTCTGCATCCTTTCCAGCTGGACTGAGGGTGAGTAAAGCACATGAGTGCACATATGGAATGAAAAATGACTCACCAAATGCAACAGTTCTGGCTTCTTTTTCCCTTCCAGGATCAGGATTAATACACAGGAGTCGCAGTTCGTGTTTGGATTTGGATGTTTATTATTTTTTTATCTATTTACAGACTCACGAGCTGTGAGCTCTAACTAGCAAGTTAGAGAAATGAGGTAAAATAGAGCACGTCTAACTCTTTCCAAGGTTATTTAAATGCTAATTACCCAATAACGAGGTGACACCTATATTATTTATTTCTGACCCAATAATGACCACCCAATGCGGACCTTTTTCACCCAGTTATAGAAAACCACCCAAACCCGTGAAGAAGAAGGTGAAGAAGAAGGACTTAGGCAATGCCTTAAATCCTCCATGTTGCCCCATATGTATTACTACATACTAAAACCTAAAATCCTCACTTTCCAGAATTTCAACAACCAAAGGCATGTTGACTCTGTTTCCCTTAATCACGAGTAATGCAGCTCTGCAAGTGCGGACAGTCCTGCCTCCCTGTGCCATAGAGGTATCCAAAAGTTAAGACATTCTATGAATAGGACAATGTAGCTTTTTTTATTATTATTATTATTTCTTCTTCTTCTCCTCATGAATAATTAATAGAGAGCTCTTATTGCTTCACTTGAACGCTCATTTCCTACTCACTGGCAGGAAACCATCTGTGGTCAGAAGCTCAGCTGGTGCAAAGAGGTGTGTAATGGACAGTGGATGGTTTCTGCCAGCTGATGATCTGAAAGAAGATATTTCAGCACTGAAAGTCTTCCATTTCTGATTAGACAGAGAAGAGAAACTGTGTGATGTGAGCAGCAGCTCCAGAAATCAGTATTTTAAAGTTAGAAGTGGGGAGGAGAGTGTTATCTGTGCTTCACAAGTAGACTTGAAATTTTGGGACTAGTCCAAGATCACTTTTCTTCTGCTTTGGAGTCTTTTATATCGATGTCAAGATGATCTCCACAACATCTGAACGTTTTTCACACAGAGCATCATATCATCATTATTTATCACATTTCTTCTTCTCCTGTCTCTGCAGCAAGACAAACACATGCAGTAAAGTACTTCCCTTTCAAAGGGCTGTGGGGTCAGTCTTGTTTCTATTTTTAAGGATATTACTAATTAGGGGACATGAAGTCTGGCTGTCTTTTAGTACATTTATATATATTTTATGGAGGTGTGAAAAACAGAAAAATAAGGCAAGTATCTGGCCCTCTACAGGAGGGAGGCAAAATTTATGAGGATATTGTCTTGGCCTCAGTAAATCTGCTACACATTTGACCTTTCACTATATGGAAGAAAGTCACAGTGTGGCAAAGAAATGAACTTTTTGACCATGACATTTACTCTGGAGATTTACAAGGACTTTAAGATATTCTGAGCTTACATCCCACGTCTCGGAGAAAACAAGTGAGGTCATGAATGCCAAAATAATATGCTTTATATTTGATTTAAAAAGAATAGTAAAGTTATGATGAATCTTGGTAAAAAGCATGGAAACATAGAACCATAGAATGGTTTGGGTTGGAAAGGACCTTAGAGATCATCTTGTTTCACTACCTGCCATGGGCAGGGAAAACTTCCATGATCCCAGGGTGCTCCAAGCCCTGTTCAGCCTGAGGCCTTGGACACTTCCAGGGATGGGGCAGCCACAGCTTCTCTGGGCATCCTGTGCCAGGGTCTCCCCACTCCCCACCCTCACAGAAGAGAATTTCTGCCCAACATCCCATCTAAATCTACTTTCTTTCAGTTTGCAATCATTCCCTGTTGTACCACTCCCCAAAACCTGTGGCTTTTATATATTATTTTACTCTTTAAATCTTACTCAAAAATTCAGTAAGAGATACTAAAATGTCAGCAGAAAAGCAAAATTATAAAGAGATAAATACACTGTTTGAGAGAGAGATCCACAATAAGAGTGGAGAGGCAGATGAGGAAGGTGGCCAGCAGACCCAGAAACTGGGTCTGAGACCCTCAGGGCTGGATTTTCATTCCGGGGTTTGTCCACTCCAACTGCCTTCAAAAGTATAAATACTTCATTTCCTTCAACTCCTAAGGAGGGAGGTGACAACCATGTCACCCAGTTTTTTGAATGGAAAATCCCCTTGGGATGACAACGCTGGATGGGCAATGACTGACGGATCTACTCCGTGGATCCTGCCCTGTTATTCCATGGAAATCCCTCTTCTTGGCATTAAAGCCAGAATTTGGGCTGGTACCAAGGGAGTGATGCCTTAAGTTTCAGCTTTCACGTTTTTCAGATTCTGTGCTGCCCAGGGGTGCAGTTCTCAGCCTCACATTCAGTGTCAGTCAGCTCTTCACCGAGTAGGGAGACAAAACAAATCCTTTTCCTGCTGAAGACCAAGGACAACTTTCAGACCCAAAAGCACAAACAATGCTGGGCTGAAGGGAGGAAGAAGAAGGATGAGACCTCACAACTTGAAGCTGTAATTGGACAATTAAACCCCAATATGTAAATGGGCCAAAACTCATAAAAGTGTGAGACCTCGTGACTCGTCATCCATTTTGTGACCATTTTGGGTCCACCTTGGGTGTAGCCCTGGTCAGGCTCTTGTCCTGCTCAAGGTGTTCCCTTAAAGGCCTTTTAATAAATATCTACTTTATTCTCCAGCTCTGTTGAGTCTCTGTTCCAGGTCAGCCTTCCCAAGGCATCAGGAGCACACCAGACTAAGCATTCACCTGAGATCCTGTTTAAAGCTCTGGCTCTTTGTCACACTTGGCTTCCTCATGAGACCTCTTAAAGCATTATGTTTTGCTGTCTGACTCTAAATTAAGTCAGCATGGCAGGACAGGCGAAGAGTCTTCCTTTGGGCTTCTAGGAAAGGACAAAAACACCTGGATGAGAATTTAACTGCAAAGGGAGAAAAGCAGGTCCAAGAACTCTTTTCCACTTTGTTAGAAAGAGTCACCAGTGCAGCAGAAGAAGTTGTATTTCGCTTAAAGCTTAGGCAAGGGGGACAGAATATGTGTGGAAAAGAAGGTTTTGGCTATCTGTGCCTATCTGTGTGTCCTTACTGCAAGGAGCTGCCTCCTGACTTCCCTCCAGTAGCTCAGGAAATCCTTGCTGCCTATTCCAGCACGGTTCCATTCCCTCCCCAGACTTCCCTCTGACACAATTCCCTCCTTCGATTCTCACAGCCAATCTTTCAATGCCAAAACACCTCCTGCCCACCCTGCTCTGTGCAGTGCACCCTTGGTCAGTGACCCCAAGGTGGAGGAGTGACAGCCTTGAACAGCAATAAATAACAAAGGCAGCAGAATCAAGTTTTTAACTCAATCCTCTTGAAACAGAGGAGGCGGGGTGGATTAATGCAGACAACTCATTTTCAATCCACTCTTTCAGCATGAGCTGACATAACTCACATTGACATCTTTGGGACCCAAAGAGCACCAGCCATGTTAAACCCAGTCAGAAGAAAATAAAGAATGTTGCTATTTTGTTTCCATCCATCGATTCATGTCGCCATCGTTGATTTTAGCTTTCTTCTTTAGTTATCTGCATTCCTATTCATATAGAAACATAAATAAATCTCTATTTACAGCAGAAGTGGTTTTTTGCTTGTATATGTGGCAGTTTCTACACCAGTAAACCCCAATAAGAGCAACTATTAATTTCATTTTACAAATTTGCTCTGTATATATAGCCAGCTCAAACTATTGTACGAGAGTCAAAAATATGCCATGCGCTTCTAAACTTACAGAACTGTGACTAAACTTGGTTAGGATTCAATAAGCTCTGCAGAGGTTAATTAAATTTGTATAGATTTATTCTTCATTCAGTGCTGTAAAAGGCTCTTCTCTTTGGCTGTCATTGCCAAGTTGGTGATGGGGGAAACTGAGAAGCCTGATCTACATCAATCTTCTGTGCTGCCAGATACTGAAATACTTTGCAGAATATTGGTCTGGCATAAATTGAGCAAAGAAGGAAGAAAACAGAACTGCAGCTAAAATCTGTTTGGGTGATCTGTGGGCTGCCATGAATGTTAGACTTGCAGGCACAAGTGACACATTGAAACCTTCTCTCGCTGGGAATTAGCTATGGAAAAACGAACACTTTCCATCTTGCTTTCAGGCAAAATGGATGGTCACTTCTCCAGCGGGGCTGTATGAGAGTGGAATGTGGTAATCTCAGTTCCAAGAGGATATTCACAGAATCCCAGAATGGCTCAGGTTGGGAGAGACATCGGAGATCATCTACTTCCAGCTCCTGCCCTGAGCAGGGAAACCTTCCTTCCTTCCTAAAGTGATGCCTTAAGTTTCAGCTTTCATGTTTTTCAGATTCTGTGCTCCCCAGGGGTGCAGTTCTGAGCCTCATATTAAGTGTCAGTCAGCTCTTCACAGAGTAGGGAGACAAAACAAATCCCTTTTCTGATGAACACCAAGGACAACAAAAAGCACAAACAACAGTGGGCTGAAGATGGAAAACAAGAAGGATGGGACCTCACAACCCAAAGCTGTAATTGGACAATTAACCCCAATATGCAAATGGACCAAAATTTATAAAAATGTGAGACCTTGTGACCAGTTGTTCATTTTGTGACCATTTTAAGTCCACCTTGGGTTTAGCCCTGACCAGGCTCTTGTCCTGCCCAAGGTGTACCCTCCTTAAAAGCCTTTTAATAAATATCTACTTTATTCTCCAGCTTTGTCCAGTCTCTGTTCCAGGTCAGCCTTCCCAAGCCATCACTTCCACTGTCCCAGGTTGCTCCAAGCCCCGATGTCCAACCTGGCCTTGGACACTTCCAGCAATCCAGGGGCAGCCACAGCTTCTCTGGGCACCCTGTGCCAGGGCCCTACCACCCTCCCAGGGAAGAATTTCTTCCCAATATCCCATCTCTCCCTGCCGTCTGGCAGTGGGAATCCATTCCCTGTGTCCTGTCACTCCATCCCTTGTTCAAAGTTCCTCTCCAGCTCTCTTGGAACCTTTTTAGGTACTGCAAGGTCCTGGAAAGTCTCTCTGGAATATTCTCTTCTCCAGCCTGAACAGCCTTATCACTCTCAGCCTGCCAATATCACCCTCACAGATACTGCTCCAGCACTCACGTAAGTTCTCTGACATTCCAAATTACTGGAAAGGCTACCGCTTCTTTACTCCCAGGAGTACTCATCACATCTACAATATTTCTTTAGGAAACCAAGTGGGTGTTTCCCCATACAAGGGGTCAGGCAGGCAGGTAGGAAAGCAGAGTGGTCAGCATCCAAGGAGAATTCCAATTGCTGGACTACATACACAGCAGGTGGCTGGGATGAAAAATTAAAGATGAAGGCAGTAGTCTGAGAAATTAAGATAACATTATAAAGAATACTTTGGATGCCCAAGTCCCTGCTCAGTTTAATCTGCTCTGCAAGTCACCTGTTCAGCAAAGCTGAAAACATAGTTAAATCCAGCTCTCCTCCACCAAACACTGGGGTGTGTGTTTAGTTTTTAGCTCCTGACAAAGTGTTCTGCTAAATATGGATTGACTGCTGGGTCTGAGCCTGAGGATGTTGTTAAAGTAGTGGTGAGAGGAGAAGCAGTTAACATTATTTATTAAAAAGCTTTTAACAGTATTCCGTACAAAAAGCTGCTTAAGAAAGTCATCTATCATGGGGTAAGGTTCTGCCTGGGGTTAGAAACTGGGAAAAAGATAAAAAAAGGGTCAGACTTGATAGTCACATTTCAGGGACAATTGTCAAAGGAATACACAAAAGAATGAAACCCTGTAATGTTCCTACGGGGACACTGAGTAACCTGAAGTGTAACTGTGGACAGTTGGGGATTTTTTACCAAAAGTCATTAAAAATTCTGTATTTATGTTTCAAAAAACTATTTTGTTTTAACAAGGTGTAGTTAATGATCTCCCTGAATATTTCACTTATATTGTGGGATCTTTTGCCTCAAAACTGAACTCCTTGGAGGAAGGCTTCTACTTTCTTTTTGACATGAAAAATATCTTGCAAAGCCCAGGCAGAAGCAGAGACAAATATCAACAAATATTGTGAATAATCTGGAACAAGGCCTTCAGCAGCACTTTGTTGTTGTTGTTGTTGTTGTTCCAGGAAAAAATGTGGTTTATGTGACATAATTTAGATTGGCCAAGACTAAACAAGACTTTGGAGAATTCTAGATGGCCAGACTGAACCCTCTGCACAGCATTCATGACAGATGAAATTCACTGCAGACAAATTTGAGGAGACACATGCTGGAAAGGACAATTCAGCTGCTCATATGCATAGCTGAGTTATAAATTAACTGTGATTATTCAAGAAAAATATCTTGCTGTCACTGAAGACCACTCCATGAAAACATCTGCTCAGTGCACAGCAGGGATCAAGAAGCAAACAAAATGCCAAGGTATATTCAGAGAGGGTAAAGGTTTAAGGCTGGGAATATTATAAAGCCATGGCCTAAGTCAGAGGTGTGCAGGCATCTCCAACACTGTCATCAAATGTGATTTTGAATTAATTTATTGTGAAGAGAAAGGATTCAGGAAAAAAAAAATTGTGAGTGTAACACTGAAATAAGCAATGGAGTATAGATAAATAGAAAATCTCATTTTCCTCTCTCCAGCAGCACAAGTTATGGGGTTGGCCACTGTCCAAAAGATGAACTGATAGAAGTCAAGTTTTGAGAGTTTTGGGGGGGGTTTATAATTAACATGTGTGAAAAATTAACATATTGTTAATTAATATTATTAATATATATAACATATAAGTTATAATTAACATATTCCTACAAACTCTTAGCTCAAGAGCTTAAACACTTTCAAAAGAGTTGTCAGCATTCAAAGTTAGAGATAGGTGCCCTAAGGAGTGACATAACCAACCAAGTGACAGAAAGGGACATTTGGAGGAAACATCCCCTCTGGACAGGTTATTGAATATATTTCATAGTCATTAAAGACTTTGGAGGGTTTTACACTGTGGGTTCTCCAGTTTGTCTGCAATATTCCATCTCACATTACAATACTCTAAGGATTTCTGGAATATTGCCAGATTTCTTCAGTGTGTGTTGGACTGCTTAACCTGACTGAATCAAGGATTCAAACTCCTTGAGAGAGAAAGCATCAAGCCAAAGTGTTGAAATAAATGTTAAAGTACAGAAAACTCAGAAAATAGAAGGAAAAGTAAAATTTAGATCAAAAGACTTGATAAATGTTTATATCCTTCAGCAAACCAAAAGTGTAAGAAAATAGTTCCGTGAAGGAAAAGAAATATCAGCCAAAAACAGCTTTGGGAATTATTTCCCAACAAAAAACATTTTAGGGATGGAAACACAAAAATCTATTTTATGCTCCTCCACGCAGTTGATCGTGCATTCCTTCAGGCAGGCAAATCCCATTGACTAAACAAGATTTATGTGCAGGGAGCAACGATGGGATCAAACCTGAGGAACCAGGCAGTTAATATCAGAGCAGGGCAGGAAGCAGATCTTCTGTCTGGGCAAAAAATATGGGAGCTCGGAAAAATAATACANAAAAGTTTACTAACATGTTCTGACAAAAAAAATCCAATGAATTTCCAAAGCATTTCAGGATCTCAGCCCCTGGGTGGTTCAGACATTTTCTCTAGGGGAGATGGTTGGAGCTCAGGCGCCTCTTGTGGTCCCTTTCCAAACTGGTACCAACAAAATCTGTACAGCAAGGAAAGCAAGTGGTGCCACATGTTGCTTCTTTTTGGCACCTAGACCACTCAAATTTAGCTATTTTGTCAGGAACACAAGATTCAGAGCCTTGTGTCTCTTTCCCACTGAGGTAATAGCTCTCTGAAATAGGAGATGGTGGCCCTGTGTCCCTTATCCCCATCTCTTTTCAATTCCACAAGAAATTCTGCCTGCACCCAAATGCCTTTTCTGAGAAAACTGATATCTAGTTTGCTTCAAGAAAAATAATAATAAAAAAAAATGTTTTGATGAAACTGCATTTCATCAAAGAAAAGGCAATTTCTTAGAAATGTCCCAAACACCCTTGGGTAATACTTTGTTTTCTTTCTTCAGAGAGACCTACCTTGCCTTGAAAATGTGCACATTGCACACTGCTGGCAGCTCTGCTTGCAGAAACTTAATCCCTCCATGTGCACATGGAAGCTACTCCTGCACATGTAGCTGAGCAGTAGAGTTTTCTTTTGCTACACTCAATAGTTACAAAACCATCTCCCTGCAAAAAAAGGGACTACGGCACCAATAAAACCTATTTTATACTATTTATGCGGTGATAAAAATTAAAGCTACTCTGCAACCGTGCCTAAAATAGGACAAAATTAATTTGCAGAGGATAAAAACACTGTAAGAACCTCATTCTAGCCCGTAGGACACTCGATTATTTACTTCAATTATTGTGGTGCTCATTTCCTATTTTTCCAGTCGCATCTAGAGGCTGCAATCTGGGTCAACAGCCTCTTCATTTAAATATTGTTTGCACAGGTAGGTCCCCGTGGAAATATTGCAAGCACTGACACTGCTGTGGTTAAAGCAGGGCCATTTATCAGCTAAACTGCACTCACTGGTCTTTTGCACGCTCTTATTGCAAATCCAAGGCAAAACAAGTAAAGTGAAAACGATTTATATGAGCACATTTTATTTTGTGCACACAACGGACGCAAAGGCCGACTGTGGGTGAAAATCATCCTTGAAAAGCTGGAGGGATAAAGCCTTGAGCCCTCTGGGCTGCCCTCTCAGCTGCCCTTGCTCTGAGCAGAAAATTTGGTTTAGGATCTCCTGAGGTCTCTTCCAACCAGGGTGATTTTACGGGCAGTGGCTGCTGGTTGAGAGAAATTTCCATAACTCCTGGGAAATCACCTACAGGTGGTTGTTTACCCAGACCTCCAGTTTTCGATTTTTAGGGTAATTTTGTTATGCATCACTGAAAAACTGCTACAAATCAACTGTCTCAAGGGTGAACATTTGCCCAGACAGTTCAAGAAGCTGATTAATTCGAATAAACTTAATTGCATGACAGCCAAACGTTACTTTCCAAGAGGCTTAGTAAGGCACAGCTTTCCCTGTGGGCCCGGGTTTGGTGTTCACTTGTCAGTATATGGTGTAAAAAAACAACATTTGGCAGCTGGTGGTATCTAAAAATAAATTTTAAAATAGTTTTTTCTGATTTTTTTTCCCCCTGAAATTTTGCGTATTTCTTTTGCCTAGCTTCCATCCACATCCTGTGTGATATCTTTGAGCTCAAGTGTGAGTGAAGTAGTCACCAGCAAAACCCTGTACTCCAAGCAGGGCTTGCCTCATCCTACACACAGTGAGTCCTTAAAAGGATATAAATATTGAATTAAAGAGCACCAGGACACAGGAACTCAGAGGTTTGCTGTGTAAGGACAGTTTCAAATTTGTAGGGCTGGACAACTGCTCTCCTCCTCCTGTTTTGATATTGTATGAGCCAAAAAAAACCCCATATGGACTGTATTTTAACCTTTGCACCCTTTCTCCCCCTGGTCTCTGATATCCTGGAGATGTTTCTCTGCCCTCTGGTTTATTGATGTGACAAACCAGAAAACTGCCATTAATTATGCACGTAACATCCCTTACTGCTGGCTTGGTGGGACTCATTTCCCAGTCCCTTTTGCCACACAGAAGGGAGAGGGGAGAAAGAAAGAAGGAAATAAGGGAGGCAGCAAATCAGTTTATGGCTGGAGATTTCTTGATTGCAATCACTTTTTCTAAACTCTTGGAAATCCTGATTGCTTCTGTAAGTACTTAAATAAAGGAAACAGTAAGTTTGAATGACATCCTCATGTATTGTCCTATCCAGCTGTGATGTTTGTGGGTGGAGAAAATTATTTCCTTTTATTCATTAATCACTATAAGCTAGTCCCGTTACCTTGTTGTGTTGCCAAAAAATGGTTATAATAGGAGTAAACACATTCCTTAAACTCTTCAATAAAACCCTTTTTAAAATCTTCCTTCCTGACCAAGTGACCAAGATAAATCACATTGCATGTGAAAACAACCTTCACACCTTTGGCTGTAATTTCAAGATGACAAACTTGGACATCCATTTGTAAATGCCTCAGTTCTTGCACTTGAGATGTGACATCCACTGAGCTGCCACGCAGCCAAAAAGGGGTTAGGGAAGCATTCCCTGCTCCTTTAGGCATCCAGAGCTGCATAATCAAAAGGGAATTATCCTTCACTGCCTGTCTTGCTTCAGCTTGAAAGCTGTGCTCCCACTCCATCTGAACCCCCTTGCCTCTCCCACCTCCTGAAATCCCGTCTGGCAAACCCTGTATGGTTCTCATCCAGTCATGGAGGTAGAGGACAAACTTGTTTTGAGGACAATTTGAAGATAATGTTTTTGGAACAAATTGAGCGTATTTTAACTGTCCCTGAAAATGGCTGATTTAACCACGCCCTTAAAGGATATAGTGATGAAGTGGCATCTTCTTCCCGGCTCTAATCCCAAACTCTCTTTAGTTGGCAGATTTTTCTCCTTGTAGACCTATTTTCTTGAGGAGAACAGAGCTGATGATTATTATTAGCTGTCCCTGCCCACAGCAGGGAGCTGGAACTAGATGATCTTTAAGGTTTCTTCCAACCCAAGCCAAGCTATGACTCTGTGATTCTATCCATGGTCTATCCATGTAGGATGTGTCACCATCCTCATATGACATATTTCTAAAATAAAAAATCCCTTCCCCCCCTCTATTTCCACGTAAAGTGATGACTCAGCCATTATTTGCAAACTGAACCGCGCTCCAGGCTTTAAATGGACCCAGCCTCCAGCACGGGGAGCACAAATGAGCAATCCTGTGGAATCATTCTCAAAATACCAAGATATTTCCCTCTGCTCCCCCTCTGCCCATCCCGCGATGCAGACAGGGCACAGCTCCCACGTGTCCCCAAATCATTGTCACTGACCCACTAAACCAAATCACATGCCAGGGTGAGGCACGGCCACAGCGTGACACAATCCACTAGCAAAGTGTTTTTTTTGAAAAGAGAGCTTTCCAAAATGTTTGTGAGAGCAGTCCCATTGAGACCGTTCTGGCACTCTTACAACATCCCTGGGCAGCTTTTGTTTTGTGCCCACATTGTGATAAACATCATCCACCTGAACGTGCTTGAACAAAACACAGAGATTCCAGCAACAAACTGCTCAGCCTTCCATTGCTGGGAATGCCCAAAATATTTCTCCCCAGTTTGTCCAACTCTGCTGCACAATGCTGCAATTAAATCTGGTTGTATCAAAGGGCTCCAATGGAACCACTTCAGGAATAAGTGTATATGGTCATTGTTTATTCTGTGTACTTCTTGGAACCATTTTTCTGAGGCAAAAAATCTGATTTCTTACCTTGTATTTCTGAAACACGGCGTTGTGTTGACTTGTGTTTTCAGAGCAGTGTTAAATTGATATTTTTTGAGCCTCGCATAGTTGGAAAAAAATGAGAAAATGGGAACCTTTGTCCCCTGAAAGATAGAACATGATTAAGCCAAAGCAGTTTGGTGTTACACTGCAATCTGATATAATGATATGCCAGCACTGCCCTGGTGAACCTGACACAGATCAGTGTCTGAAGCAATGTGAGTTTCCCTCAGCAGAGGAAATGTTAAACAAATGGACAGGAAAATCTACCAACCACTCGAGCAAGGCAAATGGGCAAAGTGATTGAGCTCCACACGCTGCACAGAAGAGGAGGTATAACACAAGATTTAAAAAAAAATAGACATGCCCACTGAAAAATGGTTTTTGGGGGTTATTCCACCATGTGGGGGTTGTTCTGGGGTCTGTTTTACCCTTTTTAAATGGGAGTTTGGTGCTCTCCAAACCCCATTCCACTGGTTATTTCACTGTCATCTTCTGGCTCTTCAGGCCAGTTCAGCATTAGGGCCTCAGGATTACCCATAAGAAGTCAGAACAATCCATGCAGCACACCCAGCCCTTGCGTGGGGAGTGTACAAACATTTAACCTTTCCTTGCATAAAAGAAGTCTCTGAAATTGCTTCTTTCCCTTTGAAAACTGTGATTGGAGTTCACTGCTGTCTTTTCAAAGTGACACTCAGCACCTTTCACGTCATTTGGTGGTGGCTGAAGAGCTCAACATGAAAGCAGGAGGCTGAGCTCCCCTTCTTTTTCATTCTGAAAGGGTTTCAGCCCACTTGTTTCACCTTGCAAAAGAGAAATATAATTTTTTTTTCAACTTTGAGCCATTCTGGGTACTTTGTACTTCGCTTCTTAATGCTAGTATTTGATGCATGTGTACAGGAGAGAAAAATGGCATAAATGTGTCTCTCTATAGCCTGGTGCTTCAGCATGGGGAGGTCTCTGGTTTTCAGTTGCTTCCTGGGACAGTTCTTGTAATTTAACCATCATAGAATGGTGCTTAAGCTGTCCAGGTAAGATGGAGGGAATGCAGAATTACCTTTTTCTTTTATCTGTCAGAAAAAAAAATTGGCAGTAATCTGGTTTTTTATATTGTGGGCTTTTTTGGTGCCCTGATTTGTTCTTTGGCTGGGAAGAGTAGCAGCTTCAAAACAGCCCGATGGCAAATACCTCACCTAGATTATTTCTTCACCACCCCATAGATGATCTTGCTGTGTCAGGGGCTGAATGTTTTCTTGTTCTCTGTTACAGTTCTGCTTGCTTTATTTTGGCTGAGGTTAGGATGAAATACACGGGAAACATAGAGTGGAGTTTGATCTTGGCTGTTTATTATATTTTATTTATTTATAGTATTTACAGTTTTATGAAGCGTGAGCTCTAACTTGTCAGTTAAAGAAACAAGACAAAATAGAAACTTTTTAACTTTCATTAAGGCTATTTAAGAGATAATTAGTTAATACTGAAGTGACACTTATTTATGCTTTTGACTTAATATTGACTATTTGAGGTTCGCAATGCAGGGATCCTTTACTGAATTAGAGAAAGCAGTTCCAACAGTTCTCTTGAAAGAGATGAAGGCTCTCAGGCTGAGGATTTCAGCTCAGCACTCACACCTCATGGATGGATGTACCATACCCTAAGTCACTGTATTTTAAGGCAGAAATCACAGTCCTGTCTGTCCTTGGGTGTCCTGTGAAGGTGTTTGTTATTTGGGACTCCTTCACTCTATTTGGGATCCTTTCACTCTATTCCAGCTTAAATCAAAGCCAGATGTTAAATTTCTTGTTCCAGGACAGGTGGATCTGTACCAGGACAAGCGTTTTTGAGATGCTGTTAGGCAGTCAGTAACCATGTGGATTGTACCAATCGTAATTTATAGGCTGTGTTCTTTAATTGTGCACAGATTCTGAGCTTCTCTCCTTTTTAAGGACCTTCTCCCCATCATCAGCATCAGGAACCAGCAGCAGCACCTCAGCTCCTGTGCCAGTAACTGAATATTGGATGTGGGTTTTGCCACAAGGCAGCAGTGAGCAATTAGCTGGAATGCCTGGAGTGGAGAGGGCTTCAATGCCATCCCTGTGGTGTGTCTGTGATTTTCCTCCTCCTGTGCATATTCAAGAATCACAGATTTTCTTTTTATCTGCAAGTCACATCAAGCTCCAACTGATGCTCATGGCTTTAAATACCTGTAAAATACCTGCATTTTGCCTTTTGTATTCTGACAGCTGCCATAGGCGGTTTATTATTTCTTCTTGAACACATTTGTTCTTTTATCTTGTATACCCCAGGACTTTTAAAAATTAGCAAATCAGAAGCGTTGCTTTTATTTGGATAATCTCAGTATCATACAAGCATCAGATTTTGTCTGACCTCAATTCCTCCCCTTCCTGCATTACATAACCTGGCAGCTCAGACTTCTGATTAGGCTTTGTAATTCCTAAAATGTGTCAGAACATATATGTTACAATCATTTGACATATCTAAGTGTAACAGGTGAACCCCCAGGAAAACTATTCTCCTGAAAGTTGAAATGGTTTCCATTTTGCTATGTGGAATAAATACATTCCTTTTTTTGACTTCTCACCTCCTCATGTGTTTGCAGTCCCAGGAATTTTGATGTAATAAAGTAGCCTTGTATTTGCACTAAAAATATTTGCATTAAAAGTATAAGCCACATTATAAAAGTCAATAATTTCAAAGTGTATTTTTTCTTCCCCTCAGAAGAGTTTGTGGGTTTGTTTTAAACCAACCATTTTTCAACAAAGATGTTACATCCACAAGGAAATATAAAAGGATACAAACGCAGTCTAGTTTAAAGCTTTTGGGATATCTAAGCTTCTCTTAACATTTTGGAACATCATTTTTTAGGAGGGAGAGTCAGTCTGGGGCTTTTTGCTGGTTTTCTTTTTTTTCCCCCTACGCTTTATTTCGGCTGGTTTTGGTCTTATTTTTCAGAGAGGGCTCATCGTGCTGGGCAGAAGTGATAACAGGCTGATGGACGTTGGACAGGCTCAGGGGAAACTGAGAAGAAAGGAAGTTCTTGAAGTGTGTGAGGTTTTGCCCTGGCTTTTTTTTTT
>VZDJ01007747.1:43741205-43836351 GCA_008694505.1 Cyanoderma ruficeps | reverse complement strand
CAGCAGCGATCCAGAAACATGTAGCTGTGTCCCTCTGGAAACGGGGAACTGCTGATTGCTACAAATCTGTTTAAGGCCGGAAAATCTGCAGCTGACAGAGGCAGTGCCGGGGCTGCCCCCGAGGCTCGGCATCACACGGAGCCAGGCTGGGACCAGGGGACACGTCCAGGTGTCACTCAGCCCCTCTCCCTCAGCGTGCTTTAGCCTGGAAATCAACCCCCTAAAGACAGCCACATCACAGATGGAGACGTGGGAATGAGGGCCTGAGGAAAAGTGGCGAAAATTACATATTGCACCCGAAGGGAGCTTGACGCGACATAAAGACAAACCGCGAATAAATCGGTGTCGGCTCAGATTCGTTGGTACAACCACACTAAACCCCCCTTTTTCATGATGAATTCCCACCCCCCAGCTCTCCAAATGCCGCAAGGTTAAAATGTGGAGGGTTTGGTGGGGATGAACAGCTTCCAGCTGCTGGTGGGCGAGCTGCAGCCCAGAGCCCCCCATGAGGAGGTGATGTGAGGATAGAGCAAGGAGAGGATAATGGAGCAAAAGGGACTGACCACGGGATGCTAATGTGAGCTGCTGCTGTGGTGAGTGCTCCAGAATGCCCGTTCCTGGGGCTGTCCTCACCAGTGACTCTGAAGCTTTGGTGAGAAAAAAGCACTTTGTTTAAATTATCGCGCTTGCTCTGAGTGCAAAACGCTTGGAGTTTCAATGAATCAAAGGCAAAGAATTCAGCTTATCCCAGACGTGGAGATCTCAATCCTTCAGAGAGATGAAAAAGCACTAATGCTGAGTGGCTGTGTGCACTTCCAGTAATTACTAAAGAATAAAGTCTGATATCAGTGGTACAGAAATGCTAGGTTATGTAAAGCTTGCATTGAATGAAGGGAATTTCGGGGAGAGAAGGATATGCATTCATGGCTTCATTTCCATTTGAAAAGTATTACTACTGGTAATGTAAATATGCTGTCTCTTCATTAAATAAAATAAAAACTCTGCCATTTCCCTGGAAAGCCTTAACAAACCTCCACTTTTCCCTGTCAAGCCTGGCCATTCTCTGATTCTACAATTCTGAGTTTAAATCAGGGAACTTGGACTCTGGATTCTTATTCTTGCCTTATAATAAAATCACTTCTATGTTTCCTTGACTGAATCATTAAATCTGTAAAAATCTAGGAAAAAACCTCCTGGCTCTGGATACCATGAAACACTGACAAGTCTGCCAGTTTCCAAAGGTGCTCAAAGCCAACAAACTGATTGAAATCAGTGAAACCTGAACATATTCATAACCCAGTAAAGACAACGTGTGCCCAAAACCTGAGGCACTCACAGACAGCAGAGACATGTGAAAATGTATTCCCACTAATGCAATGCACCCTCGACTAGAAATGAACCAGGAGAGGTTTAGGTTGGATACTGAGGAACGTTTCTTCACAGAAAGAGTTTTTAAGCCCTGGGTGACCAAGGGAGTGGTGGAGTTCCCATCCCTGGAGGGATTTAAAAGCCGTGTGGATGTGGCACCTGTGGGCAGGGGTTAGGGATGGCCTTGGCAGTGCTGAGGGAATGGTTGAACTGGATGATCTCAGAGGGTTTTTCCAGCCTAAATAATCCTGTGATTCTACAAAGGGGAAAGGGCTGAATCAGAAGAAGTGTCCCAACAGATGATTAATTCCGTATCCACCCAAAATGTCATCAACATTGTAGGTATCTTTTCGTTACTGCAAATATTTGGTGTTCTGGCAAGAGCCTTTCAAGCACTTTTAATTCGCTTTGCTTCCTCTGGTTCTGAGGATCATCTCCACCTTCTGCGTGGAGAATCAAGGTTTTAAAAGGTGAGACTGTGAGCCAGAAATAGATTTGGGCTGCCTGACATCTGCCTTCCTCGTGGGACTGCAATAATAGATTAGCATCAGGGAGGGATTCCTCTCTGCTGCTTTGTTTGTGCTCCTGCAGAGGTTTTTCTCCTGTCTCCCTGTCACTCAGCAGTGCTCAGGCATAAATTCCTCACTGCCACTGCCAAGAGAGGAGCCTCTCCACACTTGGAGGTGTGAAAGTGGTGAGTGCAGTTTATCTGAGTGCATGGCAGGGGGCCAGGCAGGTGGGTGGTTTGGATGGAGCCAGAAACTGGCAAACACACAGGGTGAGATGTCTCAGGAGGAAGAAACCTCTGAATCCTTCCCCTGTCACACTGACCCTCTTGGTTAAAGGTGGAAGATGTCCCTGCCCAAGGCAGGGGCTTGGAACAAAATTATATTTAAGGTCCATTCCACCCAAGCCATTCTGTGATCCTATGAAGAAGAAATTTTAAACCATCCTTCCCCACCCCCAACACACACAAATGCAGAACAAAACCAAGAACTTTTCCACTACTGTCTGTTGCAAGAAAGAGAAATCCTGTAGCAGGATGGAGTTTCATTCTTTGTTTAATTCCCCTGATAGTTAGATTTAATCATTCCCTTAGGACACCAGGGATGCTTTCTGAGGATGCTCATGAGAGGCATTAAAGAGTTTATTATTTTCTCTTCTTCACACTGCAAGAAGTAGGGAAGATGTCCAGAATGCCATAAAATCTCAGTGGTTTGAATACTTTTTAAAAAATAATATAAGAAAAATACGGATTAAGAAAAAAAAAAACTACAAGAAAACCTGCAACAAAACAACAAAAAAAAGGCAGAAAGCAGGTCTCCTGGATGAGTTCCAAATTTTATATTTGCCCAAAAGTGAGAGGGCAAACAACTCGCCCCAAGGTCACACAACATCTTGGGAGCAACAGCGATGAAAGAATGCAAAAATCACAGTTTGTTACCTTAGAGAGAGGGACCCTCCAGCATCCCTGGGAATCTCTGGAAGCAGCTGGGGAATGAAAGTGACTCTCCCTGCCTGTTTCCTTGGAGATGGAGAGCAATATTTGCAGCAGCAAGTGTGAGAGAAGTGTCCTCCTTGTAAAGGGAGCCAGGTATCGTCCTGCCCTCGGCTTGCTAGGAGCCAAAAACCTGTAGTGCACAAAAAGATCTTCTTTCAACTGAATGTGTAGGACATGGGGATAAGGACAGAGGTTATTTCAAAGCAGGATGTAGGAAATCCAAAGCTAAAGCTGGCTCTTCCCTCAAAGCCTGTACTTTCAAGTTGCAGGGAGTGAGGTGCGTTGAATATGCAGGAGCCTGGAAAAGGAAGGAGTTTGCCAAGTTACGTAATGCAGTTGGATGTTCTTGCTCTGACTGCTGACCTGGATCAGATCTGCTGCCAACTTGCTCCTACAGGAGTCAGCAGCTGGTTCCTGGACTGGCCTGGGACACGTTGTGTTCATAACATGCATTTTCCAGTGGAAGGCTCACCAAAGAACTCTGAGGAAAAACATCCTTCTACAGATTATATATGTAGAGCTCTACACTAGAGCTAAAAATACTCCTTTTCGTGCACCTCCGCGTAGTTTCGTGACTTTTGGCATTTTGTGCGAGTGTCTGTGCTCGTTACAGGGTGCTTTGAGGAGGAGTTTGTGTCTTCTGACGTGCAGGAGTGACAGGGAGGGATGTGAGACTCTGCTGGGCGGGTGGATGTGCTGCCAGACGCCCGCGCTGGGCCCCGGGCCCCGAGCACTGACACCTCTGCCAGGACTCCCCTCTGAAGAGATTTTTCCCCAGCCCCAGGGTGCTGTGGCCATGCCCTCAGAACACAGGCAGCTCTCACAAAGCACTGCCTGACAGATTTGTGTTGTGTGTTGGTATCACTTTGCACTAAGCCAGCTCAGATTTATGGCTCAGCCCGAGAGCAGCCTCCCCGTTCATCTGAGCTGTCAGGAAACGGGGCCCATCTGTTTTACAGGCAGCACCTTTCAGCTCTTCAATTTTGATCTTTTTTTATTTATTTATTTACTTCCTTTATCATAGAATCATATAATTTTAAGGGAATGATGGAATGGTTTAAGTCGGAAGGGGCCACAAAACTCATCTCATTCCATCTCTCCTGCCATGGTCAAGGACAATTTCCACCAGCCCAGGTTGCTCCAAGCCCTGTTCAACCTGAGGCCTTGGACACTTCCAGGGATCCAGGGGCAACCACAGCTTCTCTGGGCATCCTGTGCCAGGGCCTCCCCACCCTCACAGGAAAAGAATTTTTTTTCCTAATATCCCACCTGACTGTGCCCTCTGTTAATTTGAAGCCATTCCTCCTGTCCCTCCATCCCTTGCCCCAAGTCCCTCTCCAGCTCTCTTGGACCCTGTTTAGACACAGAAAGGCCAAATTAATTATTTTCTGTTAATATGCATTCACAAGAATAGATATTTCTGTTGTCACTATTCTGGCAGGCTGGTCTAATTCCTCTCTGGTGTGAAACGATCATGCTTTGAAATGCTGGAAATCTGTGACTTCTCCACCTTCCCACTACCTCCCCAACTCAATTTCTTTCAGTCACCTCAGCTGTAGCAGCAACACTATTCTAACATCTTTGCATTGAAGTCAAAGTCATTACTCATGCTTGCAGGCAGCCATAACAACCCCAAAGAATCACCGTTGTAGATCAAAGGGTAAATGAATTTATGACAGCCAATTAAGGCACAATTAATAATTAAATGGTGACGTGAATTCTTAACATGGATATTGTTTTTTTCCTAGCAAGAATGCTGGCATCTGACTCCACATCTCAGTGGAGTCTGTGGCTAAATATTAAATAACACGGCACACCAACGGAGTGGTGTCACTCCAACAGAGTTAATGAAATATTACACTGGAATCTGGTCCATGTTGCTCAAATAAACTGCAGAGATTTTAAGAGAGCACAGTAGATGTGAAAAATAAGTAACATATTTATGCCTTGCTTTCAGTTTTGCTGCAGGCCCTGTTTCTGCAGAGATCTCCCTGCTGAACCTCTGCTCGATGAAGGTTTGGCATAAACTTGCCAAAGGGTCATAAATTAAGCAAAGAAAGTAAAAAGAAGCAGAGAAGAAGCTGCAATATGGTTAGAGTTCCCTTCCTCAAGTATTGAATTTTTTGAAGAGCCAGATGTATTTAGCTCTGTGAGGGTTCAATACCTCTGAGGGTGTCCAGCACCTCACAGAAAATGTCTTAAAGAATCTAGCGAGATGGCATGATGGAGTGTGTCTTGGAAAAGCAAAAAGGTTTTAATAAAAGAAGAAAATAATACAAAAACCACAGAACAAAGCTGAGCACAGTGTAGGGACAGGTCCCACACACCTGCTACAACACCTCGAGAATGCCCTGAGAAGCCTCGTGCTCTCTTTTAAGTATTGGACAATTTAAGTGGGATTTTGGCAAACAGCCCAATAGAGAATAGCTACATTTTTAAGGAACAGGTAAACAGACCAATCAGTGTCTATGTCTTACAGTGAGCCAAATACTGCCAGGAGAGCAAATAAACTTCTAGTGTTCTTCCCTTAAAAGATTTTGGGGTGAGTTTTAAACCTTCCCTACACGGGAACATCTGTTTGGGTGTGGAAATGCATTCCTGCACTCAAGTGAGGAAGGCAGATCTGCCCCATCCCTGGGATTGTCCAAGGCCAGGCTGGACGGGGCTTGGAGCAGCCTGGGATGGTGGAAAGTGTCCCTGCCCATGGCAAAGGCTGGAAAAAGATGGGCTTTAAGTCCCTTCCTACCCAAACCATTCTGTGATACATCCAAGGCAGAAGTTGCAGGGCGGTTTCCAGCTCTGGCAGGAGGAGGGAGGAAGGAGATAAACTGGGTTGTAAAGCACAGCAAAACTCCTGCAGCCCCCAAGGGAAATGTGAACATTCCTGCTGCTGCAGTTGAGTCCCTGGACACCAATGAGTACAGAAGGCCCCAAGAAGGGATTTGGGAAACATCCTCTACCCAAACTTTTCTCATGGCAGATGTAGTGGTTGACCTGGCCGGACACCAGGCACCCACCAAAGCCACCGTGTCACTGCCCTGCACAGCTGGACAGGGGAGAGAAAATCTAACCAAGGGTTCTCACAGAGGGAGATCCCCCACCAAAAACCATCACAAGGAAAGCAAATTCAGCTTCTGCACTGACCTGGGCTGGAATTGACTCCATGGACATGGCAGAAGCTTACAGCAGATTCCCACAGAAACCATCCCTGGTTCCCCCTCGGCACCACAACCTGGCCATGCAAAGCCAATCCAGTAGGGAAACAACTACCAGGGACAGGGGTTTGGTTGTTTATTCTTCCCCAAAGCCTCACAGTTCAGAGGATCTGCTGTTATTTTATTATTCCTCTCCGCCCCTTGTTATTTTTTTAACAGCTTCTCCTCTAAAATTTTTTAAAATAACAATTTCTCTGCGTGCAACCAATATGAAAACATAGTTTCCTACCTCAACCCATGCGGTTAGGAAGCCCTTATTTAAAATGCTTTCTCTCTCCCCACCTCCTTCCTGTACAAAACCAACCCAAACAAATAAAACTAGGATTTTTTTTGAAAGTTGGCAGCAGTTTTCAGAGCTCCCACTGTCATTTCTTTAAGATCTTCAACTTGTTTGTTTAAATGTTCATGTCTTTAGGCCTTTCTTCCTGCTTTTATTGCTGGAAACCATGAGAGCTGCTATTTGTTCCAGAAAGTAGATTTATTATTTCTTCTCTACCCCAACTATGACTTTCCTTCCATTTAAAGTAAAAAACTCAATTTACTCTTCCAATATGCACTTTATCTCCTGTGACTTAGAGCCCCAAGCTGTGAAACAGCACATCTTTTGTGGGTCGTGACAATTGAAAATCAAGAGTGGAAGGCACTCTATAAAATTTAGGTGATGCATGCCCCAAACAGCTGCGATCTCATCAGTTCCAGGGTATGGCCTGATATGATGGGAGGCAATTTGCCATAACAAAATGTTATAAAAACAAGGATAAATATGCATTTTGCCCTACACCATATCAAACCTTGTCAGAAGGGAGCTGGCTGGGGACTTTGCAGATGACAGCAGTTGTGTGGTGGGTTTCTGAAATTTTAATGAGGGTTTCCCATGTTTGGGGATTCATTTTCTGGAAGCTCAGTGGGGTGGGTGTTGGGGAGCCTGGCTGGGCAGTGTGAAAGGTCAGCCCTGCTGCTGCCTCAGACTGAAGAGGGAGCTGCCACTGTGCCAGCACAAGCCCAAAGTGACAATTTGGGTTGGCAGGGAGCAGAGGGTGGGCACGAAATGGTTGAGAAAAGGGGCACCTTCACTCACAGATGTCCATGAGACCTAAGATCATTTGTCCAAATGAAAACTTTACCCAGGGAGTACATTCCTTTTGTGAACAAATACTCTCACCAAATGCAATTTTTCTTAGTTTCCCCAAGAAAACGCCCAATATAGAATGTGACAGAAAAATCCAGGAGACTCTGGTGAAGTCTGAATGCCCAGGATTACTTCCTTCTATCTCATTTCAACAGACAAGGAGGAGGACTTTGAATCCAGCCTCCCCTCACAGCAGAGCTCCAGACACCAGACTCTCTGCATGTTCTAAGGAAGCCAAGGGGTTGTTTACTATTTGTCACCAAAAATGCATTTACAAAACTTCATTTCTGTTCTACAGCAGCCTGGAAAATACATTTTGAGACCTGAATTTTCCACTAAACACAATTCTGGACTTCTCGCTATTGTGCTTCAGAGATCAGCATCTGAAACGCTGCAATGGTCTTTTGATTGCCTTCAGAGTCCTGGTTCATCTGTATATGTAAAAAGGTGATTCAGGTCATTCAGCTGTAAATGGAAAGATGATTTCTGGCAGGGGGGCTGAAATGCATGTGGGAATTTATTTATTTTCCACTCTGAAAGAAGTTCTTCCTGCTAACCAGTCCTGCCCTGAACACAGCCACAGTCAGTGGCTGCCAACCACGGTGTCCTTTTGAGATACATGACCACTACAATAAAGAGGAATACAAAGAAGGATTGGTGATAAGAAAACTTGGGGGAAAATAAAAAAAAAAACAGCTTCTAAATTCAAAGAGAAACCATTAAAAACTCACGATAAAAGAAATTCTGCTTCTAATGAAAGCTTAGTGGTGCACGACCACTCCGATAAGGAGCATATGGCAGATAATCTGAAATATTTCAGGATCCCTATGAGTGTGTAGTACTACAGATTGTGATATCAGAGTTTTGGAAGTTACACTGGCTCCTGATATTCCTCGTGATTTTTTTTTCCCCGCATGAAATATTTTAAGATAAAACCTCACCTTAGAGGAATAAACTCATTTTTTCCACCTGTTGGTCCTGGGCACTGTTATAATTTTACAGTGCTTTGAGTGTCTTCCATGGCAAGAGGGGATCAGTGTGAGAGGGAAATTGATGGAATATGAGGGTGGTTAAATTGGGCCTGTGCAGGGGCATTTCAGGGAGATCCTGGTTTGCCAGCATTTTCTCTACACATCAAACAGCAAAAAGAACGAATCAAACGTCTTTATCACCTGTCACTGATGTAGATAACTAGACATGAGGCAGCAGGAACGTAAGGCAAGATGTGAACCAAAAAAAAAAAAAAAAAANAAAAAAAAAAAAGGCAAAAAAACCCAAAACAAGCAAACAAACAAAAAAACCCAGCCAAAAAAAAAGGTGACTCAGTCCAATCCATGACTCCAGACTCACTGGGATCTCCCCCATAAATAACTACGAGGTCGTTTTAATTTCTTTTTCTGGAGTGTGACTCCACTCCCACAGGCCTGCATGTGTATTTCCCACGGTGTCTCAGTGGAAAAAAATCTGCTTTTAATGGGGAGCGAACTGGTACATCCCAGCAGCCCCAGCTGCAATCAATTCAAGCTCCCCAGTGAGGAGACAGTGATGCAAGGGACAGAATTCAGCCACTCCCATCCAGGAGATCAGTGATACCTCAGCGGGGTCTGAATAGGATGAGGAAGAGGAGGATCTGGATCTTTCTTTTTGTCTACTCATTTTCACTAGAAAAATGTTGTATTCATATTCTATTTGCCTTGCCTGCACCCAAAGCACATGTAGCCAAGGGTCTGTTTTCTGTCTCATGTTTGCTGTTATAAAATTTATAAGTGACTCTACTATTTCTGCATTTTCTCCCTCTGCATTTTGATCTCTGAATCTGAGGAAATTAGGACCATACAACTGAAAATATCAACAACTGCTGTTGATTTTTCTCTCTCTAAAAGATGTCTTAAGCCTCATAACAGGCCACATGCAGTAGGCAAGTATAGTTTTAAAGGAGCCTGGCTGAGACAACCATTCAGTACTATCCTATAAGTGCATCCCTATCTTAAAAGTAAATAAAACTGCATTAAGTTTGGGGAGAAGGAAGAAGAGCTTAAGTTAAGAAGGATTTTAAAGCCGCTTCTTCTTTGAAGTAGTTTTATTGCAAATCATCTCACGGTGTAAAACTCAGCATTGAAACTCATGTCTTCTTCTCAGATCACCAGTGTGGAGTTGACCCAGACTTTGTGGGATCAAGAAGCAGACTTTGTACATCACTGAAGTATTGCCACGTGATGGGAAGCTTCATAATCCATGGATGGTATCAACTTATCCTGTCAGGTCAGGCTGCATGAGTGGTTTGGAAAATCACTAAATTTGGAATGAGCTGTGCCAATTAGCACGTGTTGGTTGCCATCATGGACTGGCTTTGGAGAAGCTGCCTGTCTTAGTTTGGAAAGACAGGTGTCTGCTAAGGAAGGCAGGAGCCTCCCTTGGAATGCAGAATGTAAACTCCCTCCCATTGAATTACTATAATTTTGAAATTAAGGGGCTTTAAGGCAAAGATTTGGGAAAAAGAATAACAGTTCTACACTAGGAAAATAAAAATGTAGCAAAACAAAGAAAGCAAGCAAACAAAAAGAAAACACTGACAGAGTCAGAATACAGCCTGACACCCTGTTGGTCAGAGTGTTGGGAGCAGTCCAGTCAAGTCCTCCTGCAGTGACAGATGTGGTTCTGTTGGAGCAGAGATGATCCTGTAGAAGGGTCCAGGAGTGGTGAGATGGGTCCGGTCTTCCTCTGGCAATCCAGTGCAAACAGGCTGTGCTGGTGTTCTGAATCTCAGGTTTTATCCAGGTAGGAATGCTGGGCTCCTCCTTTGGGTGGAGCATCTCTGCATGGGATGATGTAATTGTCTCAGCCATGCAGTGAGCCTGGATGGCCCATGAACAGCAGATATGCCCTGGAGGGAGGATGGGTGGTGGCAGAGATAAAGAACACTGCCCCACCTGGTTTGAACAGCTGGCAATAGAATACATAATGCTGGTTACATCTTGCATTGCAACCCAAGACACTGCTGTACCATATTTTTGGAGGACTGGTGTTACTCCCCATGAAAATACTCAAAACATACACACGGTGGGCCAAATATTTCACGCCATAGATCTTACATTACTTGGCAATGAAGCAGTGGCCACAGAGCATCCCAGAAAGCCCCAGCTGCAGAGGAACCACGGAAAAATGGTCTTTCCATTAGCAAGGCCACCTTTAGAGGACTGGTGGCAGTGCCAGGACCTGAGTGCTGAAATCCTGAGTGCCATTTCCTCCTCTGCACAAATACAGTAAATCCTCACTGATTCATCATCAAAAGTGGAGCATTAATTGAATTTCTCTGCTCATTCCTAACAGGATGATGGTTTGCAATTGTCCTGTAGCTGCATGCCTGACTGCGGCTCTGCTTTATCTCACACACTGTGATTATGAAAACTGGCTGTACAGTGAATCATGCTGTGATTTACTTTGAAGAGGTCAGCTTAAAAAAATTCCCTGAGAGGAATTTCATTAGATGCAAACAGCACCAGGACTGCATTACGATGCAGTCTCAGTAGTCTTATATCCATTTCATCAATATCATTATATTCCTCCCTCTGTTCCACTGGTTTAAACTGATTGGAGGTGGTTTTTTTGTTTCAAAGTGGACGGGTCAAAAGAAGTTATCTACAAACACAAGGTTAACTGTGCTCCACTGAAAATTATAATAAATAGCTGCAAAGCCTCAGTTACACTCTGTGATAAGTGGATAGAGGGTGTAATGAAAGGGCAGATGGAGAAAGTATAATTTAGTAATCACTCAGCCCAGAGGCTTGCTGCATCTTTACCAATGGGTATGAAATGATGAAGCCACTGGATAATGAAATAACCATTTCCCTTTTCATCTGAGCCAGATCTTCCGAGAGCCTGTTTCTGTGCAAGTCTTTCTTGGCTAAATAGAATAAATCACACAAGTCCTGATGCAACGCACAGTACAGTGTTAGTGTTCAGTGCTCCAATGGCACCTGATTTCATTGACCACCTTCTGCTTGAGGAAAAGACTCTGAAGTAGAACCATTGGATCAATCCTGTGTAGAGTCTGTGTAGGCTGTGAGACCTTTTAGAGAAAGAAATTCTTCCCTTTGAGGGTGGGGAGGCCCTGGCACAGGGTGCCAGAAAAGCTCTGGCTGTCCCTGGATTGCTGGAAGTGTCCAAGGCCAGGCTGAACAGGGCTTGGAGCATCCTGGGATAACGAAAAGTGACCCTGCCCATGGCAAGAGGATGGGACTGGATGATCTTAGGGGGCCCTTCCAACCCAAAAACAATATTCTATGAATATTTGTGTTTGATTTGAATATAGTAGAGGAATCCCTCTCTCATGTCCAGAGTAGCCTGGAAAGATGATTATTTTTCTGTGTTACCTAATGGGAAAGGAATAAAGGACACAAAAAACAGTTCAGCAGGTTTGTCAGTAAATTTGCTGTTCTGTACCGGGAATTGATGCCTTTTAACAATCTACACATGTTCTTTACAACACAATTTCTTTTATTATTCCTAAGGACACTGCAGAGCTCTTAAATAACAAAAGCTTCACCGCAGTTCTGCCTGGACTGCCATCTTCAATCTCATCACTCCAAAATGGTTTATGCAAATGCAAGATTGGCTTGGAGCATCCCTTCATCTTTCCTTCCCGAGGTGGAAATGGGCAGTGGAAATTCAGCATTTCCTGGCATGGGAGAGCGCTCTGGGAACCTGCCCATGGATCTGGCAGGGTGGGTAGGGACACACATGGCAGGAGGGCAGAATTTGGGAGTATTTTGAGGATTGGTGCGTTTCTGCTCTGGAAGAAGCAGTGGTAATATTGTATTCAGTGAGTAAATGCTTCTCCATACATAGGCATTTGGGCACAGCTCTACACATAGTTCATAAGGATTGTCCACAGTCCTGTGCTTCCAACATGCTGAAAATAGTCGGATATCTGCTAAAATGATAACGAGAAATTTATGCCAACATGCAGAAAATGCTTAGGTATTTACTAAAATGATAATAAAAAATAAAGAAGTTTGAAAAAAAAAAATTGTATGTTCTGAAGTCTACCTGTTCCTGCTGCTCGAATTATCCATGTTTATGACCTCTTCAGAAAACACTATTTATCTATAGCTTAATATTTTCTGTGACTCATTAGCCAACTTTTGATTGTAATGATTCTGTATTCAAAGAGCCAGTGATGCTCAAAGACACCATGTTATATGCCTAAAATCACTTTTTAGATGACTGTAAATCACAAAATTAGGCTTCTAATGAGGTTGTTATCAATTTCTAAGTTGATTTTCAAAATTCTGCTGCTACAGTTGTCTGTGAGAATGGGAACTGTTGAAAAGAAAATACCATAGTGATTTAAAAGCAGTTAAAATTAAAATATTCATGCAATCTTTCCCTGATACTGGCCCAATTTAGAATGAAGAGGCCCCAGCTCTCAATTTTTTTCTTTCACAATGCCTAAGCTGATGTAATTCAAGGTATATGATTAATTGATTTTAGCTTTGTTAAAACCTGAACTAAACCACAGCTTTATGTCAGAAAGGCAACACTAAAAGTCAGGGAAACATTGTCATTTGAATCTCTCTAAAGATATAATTGTATATCATCTGCATATAATTAGAAGCAGGTGCACTCTCAGGCAACAAAGAGGCAACACTAAAACATTCAGTAAAACAGAAGTTTGAGCTACACAAAGCACTTCCAGAAGATAATTAATCATCCTGGGACACCATAAAGACAAATTAAATGGGGTATATGGAGTATCTGATATAGCATGTTGGGAAAGTTCATTTGTAAATTTTCCTGAGTGATGTAAAAACTGTGAACAGCCAAGAACGGAGGTGATGGATCAAAAAAAGATGCTACAGGAAACTGGAGGGGGGGAGAGAATTTGCCCCTGATAAAATGTAAACCCCAAGGGCCTGTGCTTCATACCCTGGGAAACATCCACAGGATGCCAGTCCGTGGGACTGGCACCTGTTCTAGCTGTGGGGAGAAATTTGGGATTTATGCCTAAACAAAAAAGGTACAACTCCTGCCATCACACTTGCCCTGACAGTTCCTGACCACGCTGCTTCTTTTCATTTTCCAACTCATTATTTCCTTTCTTCACCCAAAGTCCATTCACATCAAGGGGAGTTTTTCCAGCAATGAGTTTGGATTATGTCCCAATTTATCCATTCCCAAGAAAGTGAGTCTAGACCTGACTGCTGTAAAATCAGCATTCAGAAACATTCATTTAGACTCAGAATTGTTCAGTCTTTGTTTTTTACTGAACTCTGTAGAATCAGATAATTGCCCAATGAGCAGCTGTTCTGCACCTATATTCCTACGTGCACAATATTATACTATTGTTATTTTTCATCTCCTATTCATCATCCTCCTACGAGACATCACTGATTTTTTATTTCTTTTTTTTTTCTTAAGAGAACCACCATTTCTCAAGAAATCTTATTTTTCTCTTTGCCCAGCATTTTGCAGTCATCGGTTTTTCAAACAGAACAAAATGCACACCAGTATTTTTGGCTATTGTCTTCTTTATTTTTTCCCATCTTTCTTTTCCCTGTGGCTTTCAAGAGATAATGGGGAAGGAAAATGAAAACCTGAACACATTTTATTTGGTCAATAAACAAAACTAAAGTTCCAAATAAATTATGATGGTTTCTTTTTGAATCGTCCCCACTTTGGTATTTCAGCTATTCAGAGAAGAAGAATACCCTGTCTTATTCAGAAAAAGAAAAAATACCCCTTATATCTAAATAAATAATGCATGAACATGTCATGAGCCGACATGGGTTCACTTAAATTAGTATTGAACAACTCCCGACAAGAAATAAGCGTGCAAGATATTCAGGGTGATTTGCAAATTATTTGACAACAGGAAAAGAGCAGCCAAAGAGACGGGATAACTGAATAATTGTAATTAGAATGTGGGTCCCTGGTCATGCACAGCAAATTTCCCACTGGTCTGATTTCACTGAAAATAGGGTTTGGTCCCTGTTAATGAAACCTCTCATCAAGTCAATTGTTTTTTAGTTCTTCTAAGGAAAATATTTTGTTCACTTCAGCAATAAAAACTGTCCCCATTACCTAAAAAGCTTCATTAAAATTACACATTATTTCTGTAAAAAGTGAGAAAAAAAAGATGTTTCTACAGGACCTGTTGCTGTTTGACCAAAATATTTCGATTTCTGGTAGCACAACACAGATGGGCATGACAGAGGCAAATGCCCCAAATAAATGCATGTTGATGGATTTATTTCATTTAAATAGAAATTTTGCACCAACATACTCAAGGGTGTGTGTTTATAACAAACTCTTTCTCCATTAGTGCAGAAAACCAGTAGCAGAAGTGGATTTTTCAAGAAAATCCATATTTTTTGTACATGGCTTGAGAGGTGAATCAGCTGCCAGAGCAGGTAATCTTCAGTGTGGCAATTGTAAAGAAGTAGTAAAGAAAAGAAACTAACCTGAATGCACCAAAACGGCTCCAAAATCAGATGTTTCCCTTCAAACTATCTAATTCAGTGGTATTTCCACTTTATTTGCCTCATTTGTTCAGTCTCTGAAAAAGTCACAGAAGAGTTTTGGCAGGAATTTTGGGGTGCACAAGGGGAAACGAGACTCGCACCCACAGGTCGGAGAGAAGGAAGATTGGAAATTGTTAGTGTTAAATCTTAAATTAAAAATTATTTTGGCTTCCTGAATGTGAGCAAACAGAAATTAAATAAGCAGAAACAAAGGAAATGCTGCTTGTTCGAAAGCAGTAAGTTACTCATTTTCCAGCTTTAAAAATGAAAGTTTTTTTTTTTTTTTTTGTAACAAATCAGACGTATAATACTTCCACAATTTTGGATCAAGCAATTAACAACCTGAAGATGCATTAATTGTCCAAATGTTGTGAGAAAATTACTGAGGCACAGGAATCATCCAGGCCATGATCAGCCCAGGAAGCTGACACACACACAGTTTAACCTGATGATTTGCAGAGGCAAAGAGGTAGAATCCAGAACTGGAGCACTTGGAGTTCTCACAAGAAGCACAAAGGGAGAAAAGGGCATTAAAACCCCAAATTTTCTCAGAAAATTTTGGAGAGGTGAAAGACTGTGTGGCTAAAAGTGAAGCGCGCTGGAGCAATATAGTGCAAAGCACAATATTGCAGAGCTCTGATGAGTGTCACAGACAGTCAGGCTTGTAGTAAATAAATGTTATTAGGCTGCCACAATTACAGCATCTTCCTGTTTTCAGGCTGGTTGAGCCATCTGGCATGGGCATCCAGATAAAAGTTATGCAATTATTAAAACAAGCTAAATTAAATTAACTTAAATTAATCACAGTGTACGAAAATAACTGGCCAGAAGCATTGAATCACAGTTGTTTTGAACACGATGACCTATTTTGCTGTTTTTCCTGGGCTTTCTCTAATTATGAGATAACATGTTCTCTTTGAAACCGGTGGCAAAAGTCCAGCTGAGTGAAAAGAAAGATGTGCACAGGGTAATATCTCCCTTGTACACTAACCAGTGTGACATGCACAATAAACAACATGCACCTAATGAGGGGCACAGATGGGGTTTTTTATTCCTCTGTTCCGATGCCATGTAGGATGAGAAGATAGCACATCACAGCAAATTGTTTCCCACACTTTTTTGGGAAGATCCAGAAGACTTTTTGCTCCCTCAGAGTTTGTGTCCTTCAAAGGGTTCATAACTAGGTGGTTTTTACTTAGATGTTTCCAAGATGATTAAAGTTTAAATGCTTTTATTTGCCACAAATTTAGGGGGTTTGTTACAAATTCAGCCAATCTTTTGGTGACAATGTGTTTTAAAAAACAGCGTAAAAAATGACTAACTGAAAATGGCTTGGCTTAAAGTGCTGAAGAAATTGGGAAGGCATTCAACTAACAGCCTCCCAGAGCTGCTAGTTATAAGAGCAGTTGAGAAGGAGAATCCCAAGAAAGAGAATCCTGAAGAATTTATTTCTGTGTTTACCAAACCTGCTTGCTGGTACATGGAGGGAGAAGCCAGAATCTTGCCTGCTGCTTCCTCAGAGGCAGCCTGGCTCCAGGTTTAGCGAGATGCCCATGTCCTACTGATCCAGTAGGATGTGTTTTCCACGTGGGAAGATCCTGATAGGAGCACTGAGGACAGAAGGAGAGCAGCTTCCACAGCTCAAGTCATGAGCACCCTCAGCTTTTGCTTCAGTGCCTCCAAATGCCTTCCTGCACCCTAAAACCCAGTAAAAGCCACCCATCAAGGAGGTGCAGACCCTCCTACAGCACAGGCAGAAGCTCCAGCTGAGTTCTATTTGGCTTTCAGCTTTTTCCTTCTCTTTTGCCCTTTTCCCCAAATTACATTGGCTTTAGGTAAAGCCTTTTACAGAAGTCCTTCCAATATAGATTAGTATAGACCTACACCTGCAGTGCATAAAGAGCCAGTTCATCCAGTTTAATGCATTGGATTGGAATCCCCACTGGAGATAAGATGTGCTATTTATTTGGATTATTTATTATGTGCTCCTACATATCTCCCCACAGGCAGAACGACATCTGATGTCTTGAAGGGGATTTTGGGCGCTTCAGGGAAAATCTGCACTATATATTGACAAGGCTTTTGTTCAGCAGTATTCAAGGAGGAGGAGGAAATCGGCTTAAAACAAATCGTGTCTTGTAAGCGGGGTCCATACTTCCCAGGATAAAGGACAGGAATATGCCCAGGTGTTGCGGGGTGAAGCTGGGCGTGTTCCAATTTAGGAACACTTGAGAGAGGCTCAGGACACGGCTGTTGTAGAAAAACTCTCTCCCCTCTTTATTTTGACTCCAGTATTTATACATATGTACAGAGGTCAAGGGATTGGTTACACAGGTCGCCACCCCTTCGACCTGGATGGTGGGCATCACCATCAATCATTTCTTCTCTCACAGGAGAAGTATGTAAACATTCAAAAAATAGACATTATTTACATTAAGGCTGCGTATGAAACGTCTACAGAAAGACAAAAGACAAAAAACTCAAGGCAACACCCAGGGAAGATGGAAAGGCCTTCATCTACCCAGATTTCTGAGAGGCCTTTGAGATGGTCCCACATGACATCCTTCTGTCCAAATCGGAGAGAGCCCCAATTGGATGCATGGAGTACTCCATGGATAAAGAAATGGCTGGATGGACACATCCAGAGAGCTGTGCTCTGCGCCTTCATGCCCAGGTGGAGGCCAGGATTGAGGGCTGTTCCTCAGAGCTCTGCCTTGGGACCAGGGCTCTTTATCAGTGACACAGAGAGTGGGATTGAGGGCACCCTTGGTGACTCCACACGTGACATGAGGCTGAGGGGTGCAGTAGGTGCAAGAAGAGAACACAGACATTCAGGGGGACCTGCACAAGCTGGGGAAATGGTCCCAGGAGAACTTCATGTCCAAGACAAGGGGATGAACCTTAGTCAGGGAGTTCTGGGTTCTTCAGCACAAGAAAATCTTGGACCTGTTAGAGAGGGTCCAGAGGAGGCCACAGAGCTGCCCCAAGGGATGAAGCCCCTCTGCTCTGGAGCCAGGCTGGGAGAGCTGGGGGTGCTCACCTGGAGAAGGGAAGGCTCCAGGAAGAGCTCAGAGACCCTTCCATGGCCTAAAGGGGCTCCAGGAGAGCTGGAGAAAAACTGGGGACAAGGGATGGAGGGACAGGACACAGGGAATGGCTTTGAACTGCCAGAGGGCAGGGCTGGATGGGATCTTGGGAAGAAATTCTTCCCTGTGAGGGTGGGGAGGCCCTGGCAGAGGCTGCCCAGAGAAGCTGTGGCTGCCCCTGGATCCCTGGAAGTGTCCAAGGCCAGCGTGGACAGTTTGGAAAGTGGGCTGGTCTCTGGAATGTCTCTGTCAATGGCAGGGGTTGGAACACGGGAACCTTGAGATGTCTTTCCACCCAGAACATTCTGGAATTCCATGGTTCTGTATTTTTCACTGGGAAGGTTTCTAAGTTTCTTGAATAGGAACTGTAAAAATGCAGTCAGTGGAAAGTTCTGCTTAAAAATCAAGCCTAAACTTGCTGTTCATCACCCACCTAACAAAATTAAATTGCAGAGGTGTAACAGCTGCAGAGAAACCCAGCTGTGAAATATGTGACTTGGACTACTATGAAGTAAAACGTTAGACAGAGGGGATTCTATAGCTGTAATTAGATTTCAAGCACCAGGAAATGCAATTTTACAAATGTCTTCCCCTTCCAAATTGTAGAAAAACCCTTTGGAGTAAAGCTGATTATCAGCATACCAGTCTATGGAAATGAAAATGAATAAATTACTTGCTCAAAACGACAGAAGCCTTTACAATAGGAATCCTATCTCTAATAGCATTGTTATTACCATTATAATTGTTACAATAATTTTTCTTTTACAATCTCATAAGTCTGTTTCTCATATGGGCATTTAATTCAGATTCTCTTTCAATTAAATATCATTCTTCTTCTGTCTAGGCCTCAGTAGATTCGCCTAAAATATTTTCTCTTATAAGTTCTCCCTTTCTGAGCATGTGATTGATTCTTTAAGGTACTGTGGTTATCTGTGGGGTTGAGGGATTAGGAGTCTGGAGGTGCGATCCTCCTTGGCATTCTCGTTTGGGATTTGTGAACTTGAGCAAAGCACCACAAAAAACAACAACAACAAAAAAAGAAGCCGTATATTGGCCCTCATGTTTCTTCTTTGAGTCACTGAGTTTTGCAAAAGAAACGGACTAAATGTAAGCCTAATTCTTTTTTTTCCCACAAATAAGGTTTCAGATCTTCAGCTGGAAGCCTCTAGAAGTGCTAATTATTTTTATTCCAGCATCTCCGTATAAACGATCCTGCTGAACAATCAAACACTGCAGCCTTTTATATATATTCTTTTTTAATCTGGTTTGCTCCACTAGGATTCAAGACAGTAGTTATTAGCAAAAGCCTCAGAGATTCCTCTTGACAGTGAGGAGCAGAGGGTTAAAGCCAGCTATTTGGAAATGTCTGCCTGAAAAACACCCACCAGACACGTCAAATGCCTGGGTGTGTGTACCAGTGTCAGCCATCTGCATTTGCCAGCTAATAAACCCCTGCACAAATCCCTGATTTATATGCATACCTCGAGGTCTGGACACACCAAAAGTGACAAGGGCAAATCCGTGTGAGCAATTGCATTGGCCTCACTTGGAAAATGTGGATCTCTCCGTATATTTTGAGGAAGAGCCCATCTTCCTCTTTCCTCCTGAGTGATTAATGCTGTAATGACCAAGTTAGGCAGGAAGGGAAAAAAAAGGCTTCCTGGACTGTTTTTTTTTTTCTTTCTTCCCTTTTTTTCTTGGGACTGTTTAAATCCTCTCTGGACTGAAAACCCAGGGGAGCACCAGGAGCTGCACCTGTGGCCCACCAGGCCTGGACCTGGGCATTTTCCAGCGCCGAAAGGGACTGGGACTGATAAGAGACTGAGAGAGCTGAGCTGGCTCACAGCAAGGACATTCTCTCAATTTTGCCATCACTCTCTCTTCGGACCAGCGAGAGGTTTTATTGTTTCATATTATTCATTTCTTATGCTTGTGGGCAGTTTGTTTGTTAAATAAATAGATTTTTCCACTTTTCTCCGAGGAAGTTCTTTTCCTGGACCGACTGGGGAGAGGGGCCATTTAGGTTTTGCTCTCCAGAGGAACCCCCATTCGGAGGTTTCCTCCCAAATTTGCCCTAAACCAGGACATACATTTTACTTATTATATATGCATACCTCAAGGTCTGGACACACCAAAAGTGACAAGGGCAAATCCGTGTGAACAATTGCATTGGCCTCACTTGGAAAATGTGGATCTCTCCATATACTTTGAGGAAGAGCCCATCTTCCTCTTTCCTCCTGAGTGATTAATGCTGTAATGACCAAGTTAGGCAGGAAGCACAGGGAAAACAGGTGAACGTTTAAAAGGGGGCACGAGGCAGAGGAGTTCCCGTCAGATGATTAATCAGACAAATGGGTTATTTGGAGAGAACTGTTTGCATGCAGCTGAGTTTTCTAAGATGTAATGAAGTAATTGCATTATGAAAATAATCAGCTGCTCTGCATTCTGATCATTAGATGCTGATGATATAATTGTGGTATAATGAAAAGCAGTCTGGTGATTATTCCATAGAGAAGTTCTCTGCAGATAATATTCAAATTTACTTTATTTTGGCATCTTTTCAAAGAAGCTGCAAGTACAATATAAACAGCTGGACGGTGAGGTAATGTTATTAGAACTTCTGAGATATGCCCCCTTTTTAAACTATAATCTTGAAAAAGTTCTTTGAGCTTATCTGCATAATGCCAACTGAACTTGTTTGTGTTTTATGGCAGCTCATTAAATAACTTTGTTCTTTATTTCCTTTGGGAAGCAGCAGTTGTTTTGGGGGGTTTTTTTCCCCCTCTGAATAATTAATTAGAAACCATCCCAAAGCCACACCGAATCAATTCTTTGGAATTATATTTTACTACTTACTGAATTATATTTTACTACTTACTCTCTTCTACTGCCACACTATGACAAATGGCAACGGCATGTGTGATAGGTGACTGACATTTATGGCCCTTTGCAGGGTAAAACACCAGTCTGATCTGCCTCCAGATGTAATTTCACTGCTTTTTGAAATCCAGAATGCTGGATTTTCTCAAGTTAATCATGGATCTCCAAAGCAGGTACCTGGTATCTAAATTGGGATTGCCTCCCCAATTTTTTGACACAAGTCAGCCCCCTGGGCTTTGATGGGACAAACAGCTCTAGGCAGAAATCTGCTTTCCTCCTGAACCTGGAAGGTTCTGAGGAAATTAATCTCCCCGCCAAATAAGAAATCCAAGTTATTTTGCTGTCTTGTTAAAAGTTGTGTATTTCCCTGCCATCACCTCAGTATTTGAATGCACCTTGAACAGTAAAATGTAGTTTTATGCTCTGCTGAATATATTGCTTGCAGGGAAATGTCTGGGCTACAACATGGGCTAATCTTTGACTGGTAACAAGCTCTTTGTTTTCTACTCACAGCTCCTTCATTATCCTTCCCCAGACAAATATGTAACTGCAGCCCTGGTTGATGGGGAATAGTGGTGAGAAAGCAGAATTGAACATCGTGCTACTCAGTAAGAACCATTAGTTTCCCTTTGCTACAAACAAGCGTTTCCAACCTCGGAATTTCCCAGCTGATTTAAATCCCCTCCCTGCCTTTCTATCCATGATACACATGGCTGTTTCTTGAATTTGTTCTCTAATGCAAAGAGAAAAAATTGCCAATTCACCATGGCGTGAAGCCAGCCAAGTCTAGTAGCAGGAATGAGTAGAGGGGGTGGAAAGGGAAATAGTAAGTGTTGAACAGGGGCTCCTGAGATTTTGACCTCAAATGTCCTCCTGCTGTACTGAAAATATGCTAAATACAAAATTCTTGAGTTGAGGTTATCTTGAGTTCTTAAGGGACATTTTTATTTTTGTAGTTACAGCCTTGCATAGCCAAGCCTGCACTGTTTGGGAGGTCACTGTGCTCCCTGGATCAGTTTGTGCTTTTTTCCACTTACACCTGTTGTAAAACCAGAGTAATCAAATGGTTGTAATGCACAAAATCAGCTCCATCTTCTCTCCTTCTCAGGGCTTCAAAACATATGTTCACAACTTCACTACCACACCTGTGATGTGCTGAATCAAGTGAGAAGGCTGGAATAAAACGCTCTGTTTCATTTGATAATGTTTTAACAGGGGAAGCAGAAGCCCACACCTCCCATTGACTCTAATTAGAACAGCACGTAATTGGCAGGGCTGAAAGTAAAGCACTAAAAAAAACCCACAGATGTTTCTTGTTGTCTCAGAAATCTAAAAGAAAGGGGGGGAAAAAGGCAGGACCAGAACTTGAAAGGGATCTGTAAGCTTTTGAAAGGTGCTTAGTTGCCTAATTCTAAATTGGTTTAGTAAAACTTAAGCACCTGTACTTTTATATATATATATCTTTATATCTTTCCATGATTACTTAAGACAATAACTCTATTTTCGACCTTTAGAGCCAGGATTCCATTTCCTGCTTTAACTACTGAGTGTCACTGCCAGATGGAAAGAGGTAGAAAAAGCCAACGGGACAGAAAAATTTTTCTGCGCTCCAGCCTTTGCATTTCCAGCCAACACAGGGGAACTTCTGCAGAGTCCAAATGCACTAAAGTTGGAGTTGATATATCTTAGCCTGTTGGCCTGTGGAGTTGATTGCTGACTTGCTTTTCCTGACTCTCCTGCTGCAAGGGTCTCCGGATGGCATTGTTACTCTAAAGTGCTGTAACAAGGAGTAACAACAGTGACTCCCTCCTCGTTACGTTTCTTTACAGGGGGCTGGGTTCTTCATGTAACTGCAAGGTAAGTTTCTGAGATGTTGCCTTTTTCAGTGCTTTTTTATTTTACTGCAGTAATCAAAGAGAAAAATCATTTCTTTGACATGTTACGTGAATCCAACAGAGAAACGCCGGAGGGAGACTTCGGGAATTGCTGGCTGTGTATTCTGCTGGCAGCAGGCAGGAAGCATCGGGATAATTCCTGCACTTTTGATGGGTTGTGCTATCCCCAGATATTGCTGAATCATTGAGGCCATAGAACTTCCACCTGGAACTCGTAAAAATGTTGGGGGCAAGCAGCATTTCTGTCTAAAATTTACCACGTTGAGGCACATCCTGAATCAACTTCTTTTGTTTCCTTTTTAAAGGCTGCCAAGGAGAAAATCGCTGGATATACCTACAAGGTTTCTCCTCACTATCACCTTCCAGTCTATCTAGGACCCAAATAAAGGTCTGGATATGTGGATCTTGTGGAAAAAAGAATAATCTTTTGCAGCTTTTCACTGATCTGTAAATTGATTTATTACATAGTATGAAGTGAAAGACGGTTTCATCACTTACAGGGTATTGACATCATCTTTACATTGAACAACAAAAGTTAATCTGTGAATGTCCGAGTGACACAGTCAGATGAATCATGGCTACAAATGTGGTGGGGGAAAAGTCCTGGGAAACATCAGGATGCTGACAGGATGTAATAAAGACAAGTTGTACCTCTGTCATTGATTACACCTATGAGAAGGGTCCTCAGAGAAACTATAGGAGAACATCTCTGTTTTAAATATTTTAACACCAGAGCTCTGCTACCAGCTAAGCTTGGCTATATTATTAGCACGTGTCCTGCTGGGACAGCACAGCTGATAATATTAAAAATAATAGTCAAAAATATTAAAAATTAAAACCCTACACACCAGCCATTTTCTCCTTCATCCCATGCCCACTGTGCTGAGCAAATCACAGGTGTAGGTAAAGAGAGAAATCCTACCCATTCTTACTCCTAATTCACACAGTTTAAACATTCTGCAGAGCAGGGTGTTGGTAACAGATGGATTGTTACAGTGTGTGCTGTGAATACCTAGGAAGTATGGAATCTGTTTTGTATCAATATTGTGATTGGGAAATAAAAAATCCTTGTGAAGGCTCATTTCTGTGAGTAAGCAGAATAGTCTGATGATGTAAACTGGTGGAGTGGTGGGGAACAACAAAATAATCATCCCATGCAATGGAATAATTAGCTCCAACAACTCTCTTTCCATGGGCAGGAAATTCTGATTTGTGAATAGCACACAAGCTAAACTAAGGGAAATATTAATGGCTCACAGATCAAAACTTCACGGAGGAAATTTTTAGCACTTGGTGTACTTTTGCAGCCAATCTAAATAAGGTGTTGGGGGAAGTTTTGAATGATCTTTAATTAAGATAGTTTAAGAGAAGCCTTTTCAGTTCAGACTAATCTTTCTGATAGTGCATCAGACATCTCCTTGGTATCTGCCGTAACGTTATCATTTCCTCTGGTAATTATAAGCAGCTTCTGTGTAGTGAGAATCCCTATCTACAAAGCTTAATGTTTCATACCTCATATTATGCTCTCCTGCTAAAAGCAGTTTTCTACTGCAATTAGATTTTCACTGTGTGTCCCACACGTACTGGCCATGGTCTGTTAGGGCTCATTTCCTCCTTTCCCCAGTCCTAATTGAAAAGCAACCAATTTTCACTGCTTGTAACGCACACGTTACTCAGAGCTGAAACATTTTGCTTAAGGCCAACCTTTAGTCTTTACTGACCATCTCCATTGAGTCCAGAGGGTTGTGACCAGTGGCACAGAGTCCAGCTGGAGGCCTGTAGGTAGTGGTGTGCCCCAGGGGCCAGTGCTGGGTTCAGCCTTGTTCTTATAATTCAACAGTGACCTAGATGAAGGGACAGGGCCCCCTGAGCATGTTTGCTGATGATACAGAACTAGGAAGAGTGGCTGATCCACCTGAAGATTGTGGGCCCATTCAGCAGGACCATGGACAGGTTGGAGAGTTGGGTGAAGAGAAACCCAGTGAATCTCAAGAAAGGTAAATGCAGAGTCCTGCACCTGGGAAAGAATAACCCTGAGCACCAGAAATCTTTCTCTGTGAGGGTGGGGAGGCCCTGGCACAGGGCACCCAGAGAAACTGTGGCTGCCCCTGGATCCCTGGAAGTATCCAAAGCCAGGTTGGACGGGGCTTGGAGCAACCTGGGAGGGATTGGAAGTGGATGATCTTCAAGGTCCCTTCCAAGCCAAACCATTCTAGAATCCTGTGATATTTAAAGAACTAAGATAATATCCAACAAACATCTGATACTTTTTCATTTATTTTAGCAGTGGAATGTTATCTGAAAAGTAATTGATGTTTGATTCCTTTGCTAGGCCAAAAAAAAAATAAAAAAACAACTCCTGAATTTTAGCAAAGTTCTGAAATTCAAATGCAAATGCAGGGTCTTGTGGGGAACAACCCCAGGCACCAGCTCAGGCTGGGAGTGACCTGATGGAGCAGCTCTGGGGAGAAGGACCTGGGGTTGTGATGGACAAGAAGTGTCTGTGACAGTGTGTCTTTGTGCCAATAAGGCCAACAGGATCCTGGGATTTATTAGAGAGTTTCCAGGAGGTTAAGGGAGGTGATCCTGCCCCACTGCTCAGCCTTGGTGAGGCACATCTGGAGTGTGTAATCCTGGGCTCCTCAGGCCAGGAGGGATATGGAGCTCCTGGAGAGGGTCCAGTGGGGGCTACAACGATGAAGAGGGGACTGGAGCATCTCCCTTACAGGGAAAGGCTGAGGGAGCTGGGGCTGTTCAGCCACAGGAAGAGACAACGGAGAGGAGATTTATAAATGTGTATGAATATCCTAATGGTGGGTGCCAAGAGGAAGGGGCCAGACTCTTTTCTGTGGTGCTCAGCAACAGGACCATGGGCAGTGGGTACAAACTGAAGCACGGGAAGTTCCACCTAAATATGAAGAAAAACATTTTTTCCTGTGAGAATGGAGCAGACTGCCTGGAGAGGTGGTGGAGTCTCTTTCTTTGGAGATATTCAAAACCTGCTTGAGGGGAGTGGTTGGACTAAATGATCTTAGAGGTTCCTTCCAACCCCAACCATTCTGCGATTCTCTGAAAATTTCCATTCCCATCAATGAAGCCAGGATTTGTCTGCAGCTGTTTATTTGGAAAAGTGGGCTAGGTTTGTGCTTGGAGGCTTTGCTATGTCCTTCCAAGAAGCTGATAACCTTTCCACAAATGCCCTCCCTGAAAGGAAACAATCAGCAGAACGAGAATTAAAATGAGTTGAAGCAGAAAATTAATCAACCAGGAGGCATTAATGGATTAACTCCTTTCCAGGCAGTGTCCCTTCCAGCATCCCTCCACCTTTCCAAGGACAGGGCGAGCATGAGAAGTGTCCCTTAGCCTGGAGATGTGCCTAGCAAAGCCTGGCTCAGCTGGTCAGGGAAGTGTGCCCAGCCTTCTGCACCACTTGCTGAACAAACGATCATTTAATCTCCAATTAATCAGGTCACTTATGCAAATGCTAAACTGACCCCTCATACTTCCTTCTCTGACATCTGCAGCAAAGTGCTGAGAAGCCTGAGTTCCTCGGGGCTTTTCTTTTTTTTATTATGCTTTCTGCACTAAAATCAAAGAAGGCCAAAGATTCCATTACACAATAGAGTATCTGACTCACCCTTACAACTATCTTTAACGTTTTTGCAAACCCCGGGATTGCTAATGTTTAAATCAACGAGAAACAAAATTAGTTCCATCACTCTTTTTATCAGGAACTCAGCAACTAAAAAAGAAAATCTCACAGTAAAATTGCTTCCCACTCCTAAATCCTGCACTGTGTCACAATTTAAATAATTCAAAATTCCCACAAAGTCTCTCTGTTCCTGAAGGAGGTAATCTATCAGCTTTTTTCAGCGTATCTGCAGGTTAAATATTCACTAATGGTTTATTAGCACATCCATTGTAGATGACAAACTTTGATTAATGTCCAAGCGCTGCAAAGTTTCTCATATTTAATAAATATTTTCAGTACTCCCTTATTACTTTATCAACATAAATTACAATAACTGTCTAATAATTGTAAATCAATACAAACCCTGAAGTAAATCATTCTGAAGCAGAGAGCTGTAAAAAGGGAAATCACAGAATCATTTAGGTTGGAAAAGCCCTCTAAGATCAAGTCCAATAATTTCCCCAGCACTGCTCAGGCCACCACTAAACCATGTCCCCAGGTGCCACATATGTAGTTTTTAACCACATCCAGGGATGTCTCAGTGGTGCCATAGTTTTCCTGTTCCTTTCCCATGACAATCTAATCCAATTCCAATCTGAACTTCTCTTTCATTCCTTTCTTAAACTTTCATTGTTGATTTAAACTTTTTTTTTTCCCCTAAACCCTCAGCAATTGGGACAATATATTGGTTAAATCATCTCATTTGAACACAATTTTTTACCTTGTCTTCAATTCACTGAGATTAGGAATGTGGGGCAGTTGGGATTTTTTTTGCTACAGGCTGGAGATGCCAAGTGTGATTCTTGAGGTCTCGTGGTAAATTTTACTTTGGCTCTCTCTTGATTTCTCTTCTATTTAGTTATTTTACCAAACCTTGTGTATGTACTGAAACCAACACACTTTTGTGCACACACCTTGAAGAGAGTGAATTTCAGAGCCTTGCTTTCAGCAGAGTGGGCCTTACGAAAGGACTTCTGAGAACCACAGGATGGTTTGGGTTGGAAGGGACCTTAAAGATCACCTCATTCTACACCTTTCATGGCAGGGACACCTTCCACTGCCCCAGATGCTGTAAACCCTGTCCAACCTGGCCTTGGACACTTCCAGGGATCCAGGGGCAGCCACAGTTTCTCTGGGCAACCTAGAGATAGAGCAATCCTGTCTAGATTTAGGTTGGAAACTGTTGTTTTCTGATGGCTGTTCCCCTGGGTATCCTCCAAGGCAATGGAGAGAGGGAAGTCTTTCTAAATAGCAGTTCCCAAAGTAGTTATCTGAAGCAGGCAGGACACATCTTCCTCCACAAGTGACAAAAAAGGAATGACTAACTTTGATTCCACACCTACCTTTTGGATGGCTGAAGTTAAGGAGGATGAATCATGCTGCTGCTGCTGCGCTGGTTTCCCTCCTCTTTACAGAACAGGGATTTTATTGTTGCTTCTATCTTTACGCAGTCCTTGCCCCAAAATCTCTCCTGGTTTTATGGTCTTGGAAAGACCTATTTTACAGTCATGCTGTTGAGCAGAAATCACAGGCTGGAGAGTCAGTCTGAGGAGAGCAAAACCCACCGGATTTAACCGCAGGATATGCTGTTTGGTGAACGGCCTTTCAATAAATTTTCCTATGATTATTTTCTCTGGATTGGCCAATCTGTTTAATGTTTCCTGCTCTTTCAAAGTGGGCCATTATGTCTGGGATGATTTCAGGCTCCTAATGTGAGTGTAAGTACTTTTAACAACAAAGTCTTTACTGTGCTGGAGTGAGTCACTCCCTGCCAGCAGAACCGTTCGTTAAAATTACTGCCAGCTCCTGCATTATAAAAAAAGTGATTTTATTTGTCAAAGGCCACTTCTCACCAATTCTATTTACTAGGACTGATGTGCCCTCCCTGAACATTTCTGCTACAGAACCTCTGCTCAAGTCTTCCAGTGCTTCATGAGCACAACTTATGACACCCTCCACACATCCCCTTTTATAGCTTGGTGTCTACATTTGCTTTGCTATGTGAAATCAGCCTTAGTTTTTTGGCTTTTTTTTTTACTGAACAAACCAGCTATAATTTACAGGAATTAGAAAATGCTGTCAAATTCTTCCCTCTCGCTCAGTAAACTCATCTGTCAATACATATTCTTAGCAATATCCTGTAATATTCCCACAGGGATTGGTCCCACTTGAAACTTTTAAAACCACATCCAAAACTTCAGCTGCAGCAACAGAAGCAGAGACAACCCAAGATACCACAGAAATGAAGATTTAAGAGTATTTAGGTGCTGCTGCTCTGTAGGAAGTTTTCTGGATTTCTTAAAAATATCAGGTACAACCCAAAAAAAAACCACCAAAAAACCAAGTGATGTGTGTGGGAGAATGATGGACACAAGATAGTAATTCTTAGAATCTGTGAGCTGTAGTGGTGTAAAAAGTGAAGGCCAGAGATATATGTTTGGGAAGTGTTAAATAACACCAACTCTCCTTTCCAGCAGGCACAAGCCAGCCAACTAGATTGGGAGGTGTCACTAAATGAAAAGAAAATAATAGAACTATCAACTATCAGCTTTATTTTTTTTCTCCAGAGGACAATACAACTTATCTCCGAAGCTGCAGACGTGCATAAAAATGGCCTAACATTGAAAATTCATGGGTTATAAACTCAGAAAACACCAACATGTTCACTTAATCTGAACTTGGTGCAGTTTATATTTTCACAGAGCACTTCTTGCATCAAGGCTGTGACTTTTGACAACATTAGGACTCTTCCAGAAAAACATCTCCAAAGACTCAAAATGATGGGGAATCAATAAGCCCCTTCAGTAATTTGTTACACAGAAGCCCCATGGTCTCAAAATGTGCGTTTCATTTCCAAAATGACTTAAGTGATTTTGCCCATTGGCTTTTGCCATGCTTCTGTCAACCAGACTAAAGAGCTTTCCATTATCAGAAGTCTTCTCCCCATGTTCCTACTTATAGATTGGAAGGTGACTTAATCATAATCTTTCCTCAGATAAACTAAACAAATCAATATTGTTTAGTCTTTGGCTGTAAAGAAGGTTTTCCAGATCTCTACAAATTGAAACACTTTCAGACTCACTGCCTTGCAAGGCGTGGTTTCATATCTGAAATATCTGACATATTTTCTGCTCCTATTTGTATGATTTTCCCTGGTTTTATTGAAGTTTCTCTAACTTAAATCAGGCCACCTCACCAAAGGGTTCAGAATGTTCTGTGAAATCAGTCTTTTATTGCTCTTACTTTTCATCACTGACAGCTCTTGTTGATAAATGATGTAGAGGTGCTGTCTGATCACTTACCCCATTTATAATCCAGATTTTATTTAGGTTTTACAGAGTTCTGATGGATCATGCTCACATTTTGCTTACAGACTCCTCTCAGAAAACCACTGAAATAGTCCTCCTCTATGATCTTAGATGTCTTTTCCAGTAAAGGATTCTATAATTTATTTTTATCAGAGTTTCACATGCTACTTCAGCTTTTCACTTCTGGATGGCTTTTTCATAAGACAACATCTGATGACAAAGCTTGGAAAACACAATGATTTGATTGACTGGTTGATTTGCTTTTAACTAGATGGGTTTGGGGCTCCTGGTCTGACTTTCGTGAGCCAATATTTTCCTCTGAAATTTGCCAAAACAACTCGTAGAGTTTACACCCTGGTTGGTCAAAGGCTGCAAATACCGTGGGCTACTCTCTTCATTTGCACATACAAGAGGTGCTAACAGTATTTGTGACAGCTTGTGGGCTTGTTTCACATCCTTTCTAAAATATTTCCAAATTTACATCATATGGTGGAGCAGCCAGAGGTATTTTCACGTGGTTATTCTGCAGACCAGGAAAGTCTTTTGTATCTCTAAGCCTAAAGGGGACAACGTAGGGAAGCGTCTCGTTATATTGCCAAATATTTCTATATATATACTTTTAAACTTCTCATTTACATGTGTTTCAACAGTCTTACAGAAGGTGGTAGCAGCTACCCTAAAGAAAGCTTTGAGCCTCTTGCATGACTTCCTTTTCCAGGAAACACATGTCTTTTTTTTTCAGTTGGAGACCTCTTTGCTCTTTAATCCTATATAGGTTTTATAGAGGAGGCAGCTGAATCACTCTTTTTCAAGTGAAAATATGCTAAGGAATAAGAACATTTCATATGTTGTTCGTGTGTTTACGACCAAAAAGTCAAATTTAAATCAGAATCTCAGCACCATAATCTTTTAGCAAATGTTACCAGCTGTTCAGCTCCACACTTTCTTCCTTCTTGAAGCAAGTAGGAAAGTGAAAATCCATCATATCAGTCAGCTAGAGGTTCTTAGTCCCTTTACCTTGACAGATGATACATCAGAGTGCCTGTCTCTCTGGAAATTTTAGTTTTAATGGGCTGGGATCCATCTTCCTGCAGATACTAAAATAAAAATATGCATCAAGTCATCTAGATTACTTAAGCATATATATATATATATATAGGCTCACTTTTAGATGTTCTTCTGAGAAATAGGACTTAATTTTTCTTCTATGTCAATTTATTATGTCACAGTATATTTTTCTTCATTGAAATGGCCAAGAAAAACATCATGGCTGCTGTGCTATTATGATACCCTTCCAAATGCTAACAAGTGTGAGATTATTAAATAAAATAAAGAAAGTAGAGGCGTATAATAATAATAAGAATTCATCTCAGTGAAATTCTGAGAAGTTTGCCAACAAAATTAATGTAAGAGAGGAAAAAGAAATCATGAAAGGACAATAGGAAAAAAACCACCCCACCCACCAGAGAAAATATTTTCTAAGTGCTACAGTCAATCGAATATCAGGAAAATGCCTTCCACAGACACATATAATTCTTTATTACATAGAAACCTAAATTGCATGCATAAAATAGAAATATATGGTTTCCTGTATGGTATAATACCTACTCTGCATTCTTCCCTCATAGCTGTGCAGAGCCCTGCATGACAGAGTGTGGATGTTAAAACATCCTGTTACATGATACTGTAATAAAGATCAATATACAGATTTACTGTAATAAGGACAAACGGATTATCCAGGGGTGAGCGTGGCTTTTGAACACTCTAATCTTCGTCCACAGAGCAGCAGAACAATGTCAAACTCTGAACATCTGAAATACAGGAAGCACAGCAGCCTCTTAACCGAGGCTTTTTGCCACAGAGGTGTGGCCCTGGTGCAATGGGGAGTAACAGAGAGATTACACTGTAGATTTCAGGTAGCACAGAATCACTCCTGGAAATGAGGGTTTTAAACATTTTCTCCCCCCTGGCAAATCAGAACTGCTCTGAAAAGTGAGCTGATACCCTGTGCCTCATGTCCCACCCAGGGTGGCCTGATGCCACTGGGGCTTTTCACAGAAAAACTGGGGGAGAAGATGAGGAAAACAAATGAGGCACATTTATATCCGTGACATTTTGTACTGGTACTTCTTATATAGAATCCTTAAAGGCTGGAAAAAACCTCTGAGATCATCGAGTCCAACCCTTAACCCAGCACTGCCAAGGCCACCACTGACCCATGTCCCCAAGTGCCACACCCACATGGATTTTACATCCCTTCAGGGATGGGGACTCCAGCACTGCCCTGGGCAGCTGTGCCAGGGCTGGACAACCCTTTGGGTGAAGAATTTTTCCCCAATATCCAATCCAAACATCCTGGCACAATCTGAGGCTGTTTCCTCTTTTTGAGAAGAGCCTGATCCCCAAATCTGGGGAAAGTTTCCCAAATCAGGAAGGCTCAGCTGGAGCCTCCAGTGCACCTCTCCAGCAAAGAGTGGTTTCCTGGCTTTGTGCTCACACCCCAGCAGTTCCCAGCTCCACGTTTTTGATCCATTAACCCATTAGGACTCCGACCTTTCACAGAATTCTCAAAGTTTTTTGTCCAGCTGTCAATTTATCCTGGATGTCTACACTGTCCCTTGGACTGCTCTTCAAACATAGAAGTATCACATTAAAATCCAAACTTCTGTTACCTTATCTTTCTTTAAATCCTGCTTTGCAGCTCATTTTTCTCATGTAACCTACTCACATTTTCCATTTGCTACTTGTTTACTTCCAACCTCTACCCTGCATTAACAGCAATAAAAATACTAGAAATGCCTAATTGCCTCATTTCATTTTTGTTATTGTCTGTGGACTGAAATATTTTCTTCTGATAATTCGTTTTACTTTCATTTCTAGTCAGCCTGGCAAAAAATGAAAAGAAAGATTAAATTATTTTGACTTGAAAGAGTATTTGTTTGACCTTAAACAAAGTAATTCAAATTCTTTCTTAAACTCTATTTTTTACTATAAAGAAATTGACTTTTTAAATGTTACTTTTAGTTTGAAATTATCCCTTTCAGCTTTATCCTTTTTTTGAAACATTATGCACATAGTTTGCTTGATATGATTCAGCTTCTTTTTATTTTCATCAAAAAGATTTGATAGAAAATTTCCCATACTCAGAGACATGAATAGACCACAAAACATTTTAATACTTCACTATGTTCATTTATGTGCAAATTCAGACTTCATGTCCAATTTTGTGTGTTTTTGTTTCAATCCATAAAGTTTGCTGGGCAATGATGCCTCCATTTAGTGTTTGTGCAACACCTGCCACAAAAATATTTGGACCTTAATGTGGATTTTTTTTATTCATAGTCCAAACCAAATGCCAGGAAAGGATGGAAATTATCTACTTTCCCTGTCCTTTCCAGATTTAAACTTGGGTCAGGTATCTCTCAACAAATATGCTGAACAGAAATATTCACATGAATAAAAACCTTATTTATACAGCCAAGTGGGAGCACTTAAGGGTTGTTTAATGTCTAAGTACAAAACTATTAACAAGAACATAAATTTTGCCAAGAATGTTGGCAAGAGATGAAGTATTCCTTCAAGGATTTATCTGCACCCATTAGTTCAGGCTTTTTGCAAGACACTAAACATCAGAAAATTTACTTAAGGTGTCAGTTTAAGGGCCTGAAAAATGTTGGAGAGGGTTTGGACAGGGAAAATCACCTTTTGGTATGTTTGGTGTGTTTTAAATAGCTCCCAAACCCTCTGGACCATCAGTATGCCATGACTTGAGGAATATTGAGTTGGTTGCACGTGGGTGCTGTTGGGAGATGAGGGTGGGAGAGAAAACAAAACAGAACTGGTTGTACTTGTGTCACCAGAACAGGCAACTACAAAGGGCCACAGAATTTTGGGAGTTTTCTTGTCCACAAAATAACAATGATCCTGCATTTTAAGCTATGATGGAATCAGAGAATGATTTGGCTTGGAAGAGAACTTAAAAATCATCCAGTCCCACCCTCCGCCATGGGCAGGGACACCTTCCACTGTCCCAGGTTGCTCCAAGCCCCATCCAGCCTGGCCTTGGACACTTCCAGGGATATTCGGCTTCTTCATGACATCAGAGCCAAAATATTTAAGAAACAAAAGATAATGGCACAGCATTAGCTGTGTCTCCAATGCTCTTCAGCTGAATTACGTGACAACTTTTGGAGGCTCAGGACTCCCAGCTGTATGGAAATGTCCCATTCAGTGGCAGAAACGCTGCTGGGGAGAAACAACCTCAAATTTCTGGCCTGTTTTCAATTGGGATCTGCAGTGTCCTTTTCTGGTATCACACGAAGGACAGCGAGTTTCAGTATATCCTTAGGATATCATATAAAATAACTGCACTAATTATTCCTAGCTGAATTATGATATGATCCAGTCCACTCTTTTTAATATTTTTATTATCTCTTCCCCCTATGATCCTGCAGCACTTTGCAGGTTTGGGACTATAATCAGCAATTCTGTATGAAAACTTATCACCCGATTAAACAGTGTTGGTTCAAGTTGATAGGAAGAATTGCCTAAAAATAAGGAATCGATTCTGGGCCAAGGGTTTTACTTTTAAAACCACTACTTAAAAGGGATAGGGTAATGTAATTAGTCAGGGATGTAATTAGAAACATTTCGGTGATGGCTTGAGTGAATGGCATTTCTTGCTTAGCCGTGCATTTTGGAAATGTTACACCCTGATTCAAGTTCTCAAAGTAACTTTTGTCTTGAACTTTGAACGCGGTAGAAGTGGCAAAAAATAGCTGGAAATTGCTTTGAGGGGATGCTCTTCTGAGGCTCCCCAAAATGTCTTTGCTACCTTGGTCCTGTTATCATGGCCTTTACTCAGAATGAAAGGGGATTTCAAGCAACAGTTTCAGGTCAGTTTGAGCAAAAACCAGATTTTGGATCTTGACGAGATTTAAAGAAGCAGCTTCTAGAGACACGATTAATGATATTTGGGCGAGGACTGACTTTTGGCTCATGTTCAAAGATTTTGCTGCAAGATAATTTCAAGTGACACCGGGCAGGGTTAGATGGGATATTGGGAAGAAATTGTTGGATGTGAGGGTGGGGAGGCCCTGGCACAGGGTGCCCAGGGAAGCTGTGGCTGTCCCTGGATCCCTGGAAGTGTCCAAGGCCAGGCTGGATGTAGCTTGGAGCACCCTGGGCTAGTGGAAGGTGTCCCTGCCATGGATGGGGCTGAATTTAGCTGGTCTTTATGGTCCCTTCCAACCTAAACCACTGCCCAATTCTGTGGGCCTGATATTTCTGGGTCTGAGAGATTTTAGCCTGCTAGCAGCTGTTAAATTTTTCCCATGGAAAAACTTCTCAAGAAGGTTTCTTCTCAAAACAATCTTGGCAAACAACTCTCCTTTCTCAAAACAATCTTTCTCCAGGTGGTGTTTTGCTGTTTCTCCAGTTTAACCAGTGGGATTAGAGAGGTGTTGTTCCTATTCACCGATCATGTTAAGTCTGGATCAGAACACCTTATAAAAGGTAGTAAGAATTGGACAATAAAGGCTTTTTTCCTATGTTTTTTGTCTTCTGAAATATTTGGAATCTCTCATCTTTCTTTCATGCCCTACAACAGCACAATTCTATTCAGGAATTGTCATTATTTTGTGGATGAGGCTGAAAACACCCCAAATTCAGTGGCCCTTTGTAGTTGCTTGTTCTAGCCAGGGTTTTATAGCCAGATGTTATCCTCTAATTGCTTTGCTGGAAACACAGTGAAGAAAGGTGCTTTTTGAAGGGTTAATAAACATGAACAAAGCAATATGAAATGGATCAGGAGAGAAAAGATTCATTGTGGGTCAGTGTTATGGATTTTTCTGCATAAACTTTAGGATGGCAAAATGATTTGGAATTGAAGCTTGGTCTACAACTCTAAAAACAGGTTTGAGTTTGGCAATGTAAAATCTCAAGTCTTTTATATGTAGGATCTGAATCTGCATTTATATCTTTAATTAAATGATTTTCTTTTTTAAATAAAACACATTTCCTTTGAATATTTGAAAGCTCTTCATTGTAGGAGAACAATTGATATTTTAACGACTAGCTGTTCAGAAACAGCCTTGTACACACAAAAAAGCTGTACATAATTTTGCTTCCAGGTACACAAAAGAAAAATTGCATATTTTCAAGGCTGTATAACCTGTTCTTTTTTTCCCCTCTCCGTAAAAGCTGAAGGGTTGAACCTCTCTGTAATTTGCCAAATCAAATGTTCTTTCACACAATCAGTGATGGATGGAATGTACAGATGTTTCATCATCATTTAATACTGAGCAAACCCCTCCAGAGTTTCTCCAGACTTCCTTATCTGTTATGTAGTACCTGTTTAAAAACCTATGACTGATTTTATTTTTGCTGTATTAAATCCTTCCTCCAGAGTGACTTTCTTTTACAGAATGTCACTGATTATTTTTCTGTTCAAAATGGGTTTTTTTTTAATGTTCTGCCTTCTGAGCTTGGGATTTTTTGCTTTGTTTGGAGGGGGTGTGGGGTCTGGTGAGGTATTTTGGGATGAACCTATCTTTCACTGAAGGCAGTATCAGTTAAAACCCCTTCTCTCTGCCCCACGTTTGGTGTTTCTGGTGGCTCAGCAGAGCACAGGGAAGGGTTAAACAGCTCTATTTTGGCAACTGCTTGGCAGAGGGCAGCAAGTCCCCAGCTCAGATGACACCGCAGCCACTGTGGGAGAGGAACTGAGTAACCAGCAGTGCCTCCCAGGAAAGCTTTGCCTTGCACCCTGTGACTTGTTTTTCTTGCTTTGTGACATGGTGCAGGCTTTTGTTTAAAATGTGCATAATTTTGTAGCTACAGTAGTTACAGACTTTAATCAGCAGTGAAGATAAAACAGTGTTGCTTTTGTTCCCTTGCTAAAGCTCTTTTCATGTGCTGTCACTGCCTGCTCAACAGCCACATTTATCCTGGATGTTTTGTCCAGCCTGGCCAGTCCATGGGAGCAAGAACATTCCTCACTTTTTTTTTCTTCCAACAGCAAATATTTTCCACACATTTTGTCTTCCAAGTTTAAGAATCACGATCAGTCTGGGAGTAACGTCCATCCTTGCTCATCCCCCAGCTGTGCATGACCCCCCAAAACTGTCAGAGCACAATTCTCCCACTATTCCACAACCCTCTGACTTTGCTGATCGACCTGATTTGGCTAAAAACTCCCAAAGGTGAATGGTGGAGGAGGAGGAGGAGGTCAGTTTGATCCCTGATGAGATAGTCCTGACAAAATCAGGTAGGAGGATTTCTCTTCCTTTCACACAAGCAGATAATCAGACCAGAACCAGCAAGTGCCAGATATAAATCTTATTTGAATGGAATAACACAGCTCTCTCCCATCTGATGATTTGGCCCTTCATTTCTCATTGGTAAGAAATAAATACACTGACAGAAGAAAAAAAAATGCCCTTAAGGCAGTTCATCAGTTGTGTAACACCACTTGGATTAAGATGGGAGAACCTAAATCCAAAATCCAAATTTCTCATCAGAAATCAAGAGCAACGTGTTTCCTTCTTTCCCCCCCCATGTGTCTGACCCTTTTGTTGTTTTTAATTTTTACTACACTGGAGATTATCGAAACAAAACTGAGTCAGTGGACTCTGGTTGCCCTGTGCTGTTTAGGGATAGTTTTGTGCTCTCCTCCTAGCGAGGGACAGGAAAGAACCTGACATTTACCTCTGCTGTTTGCCAAGAGCCAGCTGGTCTGACAGCATATGTGCATTAGCAGGACAACTGGCAAAGCCAAGCTTTGTGTGGCATGTGCTCATTTCTTGCAGTGAGGGGGTCAAAAACCTGGCACAATAAAAGCTGGAGGTATTTTAAGATTTTGAGGAGAATGTATAGAAAATATAGGACAGGAATGCACAGAAAGGTGAGTCTTTCAATGCTATTCATAGAGGAGCTTATTTTGTGCATAACTGAATGTGGAGTTCCATTAAAATGAGCTTGCTCAGAAAAGCTGCAATACCTTGGACTGTTTTAGTCTCTCATACTTAAATAATTTTGAGTTGATTCTTGTCAGTACAGAAAAGGCTGTGGCTGAAAGGTTTTTCTGCCCTCTCTTTAAATTTGTGGTGCAAAAACTGGTGTGTCATTCTCATTAGTATAGGGCTTCGTCTGGGAAAGGGTGTTTGACCTCACAAGACTGAGATAAATTTGGCAAGAGAAGAGGTAATAAAGAATTTGGGTGTCTTAAGTTGATACCTGATTGCAAGACAGAGTTCCTAACAGAGGGGTTGTTATAGACTAACTTAAAGGACTGAAATTAGGAACCTAATTTTATTGCATTTGCTGGAACCTTCTTGTTCACTGAGCAGGAGGAGAGGGTTAGCAGTGCCCAGACCTCCTGCTTGGCACGAGAAGTGAAGAGCTTGGAAACCATTTACTGCCTGAAACTGTAGTCTGCTGGTCTGCAGTTCACTTTTCCCTTCAGCACTGGAAGATGGCATCTCTAATTTCCATTTTACTGACACCGAAGTGGCTCGAGGATGAAATGTAAAGGCACAGAAGGCTCGGAAGGCACATCTGAGCCAGCATGCAGGAGGTCTGTGTGACAGCCAAAGCCAGCACCTCCTCTGCTCTGCTGCAGTCCCACATCTAAGGACACATAATTTTCCAAGTCTCTACTATTATGGTCATTTCCTTTAGCAGTTTAGATTGACTCATTAAAACGCTTCCCCTTCATCCTCCCAGATGAGGCACGTTTAATGGGTGTATTACATAACCTCAACACCTACCAGCACTGCTCTGAACTCACATGAAGGGCAGTCCAGCTCTGTTCCACCACATTTATCTAAGTATCCAAGCCCCATTTTGAAGATGCCAAGCCTTCTGTCAATTACTATTCTGGTCACTTTTTGAGTTTCATTACAATTTCTAATGATACAGTTTTCAGAGGGAATCTGGAGATAAAGCACGGAAGAGATTAGGCAATTTTTCAAGAGATAACCACTGTCACCTTATAGAGAAAGAAAAAAAAAAGTTTTAAAGTAAATGTCCTCAGTGTATTAGAATGTCTTGAAATACCTGACTGTTTGCCTACTAGGAAAACACTCCTGAAACTTAGTGTTTGGAAATAACATTACAAAAAAAAGTCTGAGAAGGGAGATGTGAGCTGCATCACAGGGTATTATTTAAGCTTATTTGCTCAATATCTTACTTTTACACTTTCAGCCTGTATCTGATGTCCATGCAGCTGTAACTCATCAAATTACCTTGTAATTAACAACTTTATAATTCCCCGCAACTAATAACGAACACAAGAATTAAGGTCTTAAGTGAACAAGAGGAAGATCTTGTGGCAACTTTTGCTCCCTCCTCCCCTTTTCACCCCCGCTAATCCCATTAGGTGCTTCGTTATGTCACGTTCAGGGCACGTTATTCCTTTATTCTTACACCACACCGTGTCCTGGGCAGGAACCTGGAGCCTGCCTCCTACCACCTCCTCTTCCTGTTTTAATGGGAAACAGTTTTTATCAGGAGCCAATACACAGCACCATCATCATCATCATNTCATCATCAGCATCATCATCATCATTGCACTTTTGCAGCACTGAAGACAAATATTTCAAGATAATTTGCCATTAATTAGACCACGTCTTGTGGCTGTTGCTCTGGGTTTAGGCAGACCAAGGTCAAAGGATATCACAAAATACAGGATTTGGACCTTTTTGCTGTGTTAGCTCCTTCTGTACCGTTGGGATTTTCCCTTTAAGAGGGACCCACATTGGAAATGCAGACTACGTAAGGCTTGACCCACTTTTGGGGAAGAGATGTTATTATACATTACCTTAAAAGGCTCTTAAGATACTTTTGGCCACTCAATACATAATGAAAATATATATTCAATACTTTAATGCAGCGTATTTCTTAATATTCTAAATGGGTCAAGGCACCACATCCACACTGACTTTAGACAATGCTCGTTTTTTTCTGCTTGTCTGCATGTCTTTCTCTGTTTGTTTGCATGTCTTTTTCTTAAATCATTTGTAAGATTTTTAAAGCATTTACAGTGTCAAATAAATCACAGTTCTGAACTACTCTGACGGTGTTTTACTGTTGGGTAAGTTGAGATATTATTAGTTGAGCACCTCGTGGGATGGCCTGTATTGGCCACTCACCTTCAGAAAACCAGGCACTGAATGGTGAATTTTGCTTTTTTTGTTGATTCTTTCCACATCTCCTGGAACATCTTTATTTTGTCATTTGCTGTTTTGATTTCTATGACTCTGCTCCCTCACACGTGATCACACCTAGTGCAGCAACCACAGATATTCTTGGCCCTCATGTCTTTTTTTTTACTGGTACATTTACACCGGTTGAGCCTTGAAATGAACTGTGCTACACAAGCTGACTGCCAGTTTTACACGTGTTTTCCATGTCTAGAACCCAGCTGATTGTCTGATGGCTCAGTGACAGCAGAACTCTCTGGATATACAAGTCCACAGAATCAGTCTGTAAATGCCCAACACATGCTGACATTTAGAGGAAAAAAAAAATTAAAAGCACTTGATACATGTTGTTTTTCCACTCTTAGCATAAAGCAGTGCAATAACAGACACACCTAAATCTGTGCTCCAGCAAGTACCCTGCCCTTGAGCCAAATATCCCTTAAGAGAGTCAGGGCCCTCCCATAAAACACTTGTTTTCTCATCAGCTTTATATAAATAAGCAATTTCTCAGGAGCACTTTCCATTTTACTCCCTATTACTCCAAACTCTCCCAAACCCATATGCATTTATGACTTGCTAATGGGAAAAAACAACACTGAAGCATTAAAATAAAAGTATAAAATACGTGTATGTTGTTCTCCTTCAAGTCAGTTGCAAGAGTAGTATTAATGTAAGTGTGTGGGGGAAAGAGTGAAGTTAGCTAGAGCTTGAATATATAAAAAACCCAACAAACCAGGAGTCTAAAATTTCCTGATCAGAATCACTTTTCATAGGACTCTGTAACTTCTCATCACAGTTCTATTGACCACCTTTCTCTTCCAATCCCAACTGCTTTGTGTCTTTGAGACAGCTCCATGACTTGGGGTAGAAAAGACCAAGAGAAAAGTCTGTGTTCTGTTTCTTTGAGCACAAAGCCTTTCACCATGTGCTGAAAAGATGTAGGTACCACTGGCTCCTGCAGTTCTTCATCTCCTTGATCTTAAATCAGCTCTTTTCCAGATCCTTTTTCAGAATATTCCACCCTCTGCTGCTTTTATTTCAGTGTGGTCTCTGCTTTTCTTGTTACTTGCTTTGGGATATTCCCTTTTCCTTCTTCCTCAGCAACTTCACATCAACCAGAAAATAAACTGCCACTAATCAAACGATTTCCAGTTTCCTGACAAAATTCAAGGATTTATTTCTGCCATGTTGTAGTTCTTGATTCATTTTTTGAGACACCACAGCACAAAGCAACACAGATGTGAACCCCTCTGAGGAGATACCATCAGCTGATAATCAGTGATTAAACCCATGCTTAACTCATGGATAGGAACAGATATGAATATTAATGTAAGAAATTGCTTTAACTGTAATTCAGCAACTTTATTGCCTCACACAAATAAATTCTATCATTGGCAACTCCTTCTCCAACTTAAACATCTTTTCTTCTGATGTAAAAAATACCAAATCTGAAGATACCCAGTCCTTTCAATACCTCTGAAGGAAAAGACTCAACTGCCAACTTGGTAAATATCCCCCATAAAAAGACACTTTTTTTACTTACAGTGGTGCACCTGCAGAAAACGAAATGAGTTCCTTATGTGGGGTTTCATCTGTGATGTCTGCATGATAAATCTGTGCTATTTTTATGTCTTTGCCTTTGAGATTGCACCTGATTCTTATTTACAAAGGATTAGATGTGATTCCCTGTATCAACTTACATTTCACTCAGTATTCTACTACTGAAACAAACCCCAAAACCAACGTTTTCTGGCAATGGCTTGTGCTTATTGACTTCCAGTTCAGAAACCACTAGAAAAGGTTTCACCAATGTTAAATGTCTTTTATTTTTTAATCACTGTTATACAGAGCAGCAAACGAAGTCAATTAAACTGAGAATACTGTATCTAATGACATAACTTATTTATAAGACTAAACCTATGTCCTTGTGGGTTTATGGTTATTCAGATCTAAGTTACAGCATTTGAAATTAGCCTTCATCCTGACTTTGGCAAGTAAGAAATATTTTTTTAAAGCCTGGAAAATTTTTGTTCGGACAGAAATGGCTTCATTTTGACATATTTATAATATAAAACAAAGCTAAAAGATCTGTAGGAGCTGCCACAGCAACATGTTTTGCTTTAAATTGCCAAAATTCTGTTACGGAAATCACTCAGGTTTTATAAAATATTTAATGTATTTGCCATGAAGATATTGTGAAGTGGAATGGATCCTTGTGTCCTGTCAGAGAAATTCCCCAGTTAGGACAGTGGCAGCTTTTTCCTGTGACCACTCTAGTTTGCTCTGTGTCCCTTCAATATTTCTGAGCAGGTTAACCAATTTAATGAAAAAGCATTTTATGTTTTCTTTCTTAATTTTTTTTTCCTAAGGGGCACTTCATTCAGCTGTTATTCAAATAGGAAGAATGATGTGAAAATGTCAATGTTCCTGCAGTGCCATTCCCATTTGAGGGGTGTTTTAGGTAAGGCCTGTGAGCCCTCAGGTAGCCCCTGACCTGACTGACCAAGAGGTGCCACCATTTTCAGAAGCAATAAAGCTGCATTATTCAACTGAAATGTCCACGGCATTTCTGAGACTGAAATCAAGGGTTTTATCGAAATAAATAAAGAAATGAATAAATATTCTATATAAACATAAATATAACAATATATTTATAATAATACACATATTAGAATATATTTGTTATATATATATATAAATATTTATATAAAGTAAGTAAATAAATATTTTATCTAAATAAAATAAATCCTTGATTACAAGGAGGTTTCTTCTCACGTTTCTCTCACAACGATCAGGTCCGTGTGGGGTTTTTGGAATGTCATTTTCCTTCTGTGTGAAGCGACATCCATCTCCAGGCTCCAGTGGATGAGCCTGCTGCTGGACAACTGCATAACCCTGGGATCACTCACACACACAAGCATAAAAAGGAATTATTTAATGAGGACGGAGCAAAGGGGTGTGAAATACTCCAGGCTTATTGCTCATGATCCATTAATATGTTCAGAACAGAAAACACCTGAATTTTATGTTGCTGTATTGTTCTGTAGATGAGGAAAGATTTCTTAGTAAGTACATGACCTTTAGCAGAAGAAAGGGTTTGACCTTTCTAAAAAAATAGTGAGGTCAAAACGACCATTAAGATTCAAGAAAAATTCCAGCTTACAACACACTGGTCACCACCAGTAGTAGCTCTTACCATCAGACGTTTATATTTTAGGTTTTTTCTTGATTTTTCCTCTTCTTTTACTTAAAAACCCTGCTCCATTAGAAAAATTAGCTTTCTGTCATTTTCATGACCCATCAAGGCCTGAAGGAAAAAACCAGAATCATCCACAGTCTTCTCATTTGTGGCACAGACTATTAACAACTCCATTAACTTTCTTCAGGCCTTGCTTTAGTTCAAAGTCTCCTGTGCATTTTTACAAGCGTTACTGGAAAGATGCATTGTCTTGGGCTTCTGTCAAAAGAAAAAAAAAGGAATTAGAAAGTTTACATTCTTTAAGACATGGGAAATAATTCCAGTAAACATTACTGTAAATAAAAAATCTTGATCACTGCTTTGTGCTCTAATGATAGAAAATATATTTGATTGCATTTCTTCTCATTAGGAAACAATATATTACAGCCATCTGTTTTAACCCTTGATTAAGCACAGAGAATCATTAACGTAGAGCAAAGCAGAAACTATAAACAAGAGAAGTTTGCAAATCCAAGTTTCTTGTTCTGTACCTAGCTACCCCTAGACGACCAACATGCAACATTATAGCAGATTATATCAGATACACCAGATATAAATAATCCCTGTAAGGTTCTGTCCTCTATATATAAAGGCAACAGGAGTTTGTATAGTAGGGCCTGAAAAAGATCAGAATTTAGCCCAATACTCAGGACACTGAAGAACAATACTGGGATACTGAGGAATCCAGCAATTTTCACGTTCATGAGCAAGTATTGGACAGCTTTTCACCCCACCTGTGTGTAGAAAGCACAGCAGGATGTAATAATGGAAAAAGCAGAAGGTTTGAGGGCAGTAACTTCCCTGAAGCCAAATCCATTGGCTGTTTTCTTCAAGAGTAAAATCTTGAACTGGTTGTGCAGCCATGGCAGCACAGAAACCCTTCTGCCCCTCACACTGACAATTCTGAAGTCAATCTTATTTTGTGACAGGTATTAAGATCTGGATATTAATCCTTCTCCCTAAGCTTTTCTTTGGCTGGGAAAAGAAAGGGATTCTAGGACAGAGAAGTTCCAGAAGACAACTTTTAACTAGTTCTGCAAAGGCATGAGCCAAAAATACATCCTGCAGCTCTTAATCTGCGCACCTTCTGCCTCGTTCCTCTGCCACCTCCTGTCCCTTCTCTCACACACCCAGCCCAGTTCCCTCCTCCTCTGGTGTCTCCCTCTCCTTGCTTCCCCCCTTTGGACAAGACTCCCTGAACAGGAATTCTGTGCACAGATGAACCAGGCTGAATTACAGCTTGCATCATCATTGTTTACCTCTGACAAGTTTCCTTAATTGAAATCCCCAGCAAGGGAAAAAAAAAAACCCAAAAAAAAAAACCCAACAAACTATTCTGGCGTTGCGTGGGCTTCCCAGTCATGGACAGATTTCCTGTTGCTTTGATGCAGTGTGCAAACATAAGAAAATAGAACTTGTTTTCCAAGGAACTAACAACATCAGCAGCACAAGGCATGAAGTGTTTACAAACAACAGATGGGAGACAAACAGCTCCAAGGTGCCGGTCAACATGGGAAGCAGCACTCTCTGCCTCAGAGCTGCTTGTCTGAACAAGGAGTTTGTAGGAAAGAAGAGCTCTGAGGAGAGATAGAAAATTATTTTTTTTCTGATGTATGTACCATTAAGAAAGCTTTGAGGTAGAGAAACTGAGGCAGCTTTAAAGAGGTCAAGTCAGTTATTCAAGAAGATGGGAGAAGATCCATTTTCATGAGTCTTTGGGACAGAAACACATTCGTTTTATAAATGTGAGAAAAAGAAGTCATGGCATCTGAACTGAATATTCCAAAAATTATATCACATTCTCTGAATATATGCAAGACTTCCAAACCCTCCCTTCTCTACCCCACTCTGAAATACAGAGACACAATGAATCTACTGCAAAGTGCCCTTCTTGCAATTAAAGGCTAAGAGATGATCTCCACAAACACACAACCCCCTGCTCTGACAACTGGCGGCATCAACTGAAGTTCAAAGGAAAATTTAAACAAAATTTAAAACCTTTTCCTATGGTTTTGAGAAGAAGCTATTTAAGAAAAAGGCCTTTTAACAGCCTGCTATGGTGGACGTTGATCTAAGTCCAAAACCAACAAAGAGCAGGTGCATTTTGTGTGTTTCTTTCAAATTTTTAAATTCAGCTGTCTGAAAGCAGTGAAGATATCTGCACCATCCCCTCTGACATTAAAAGGTGGGTAGACAGACCTCCTGCTTTTTTGTTTTTGGGTTTTTTTTTTCAAACAAACTGCATCTGCTGCTTGCCTCCAAGTCACTTTGGGGGTCAGAGGCAGGGAAAGTCCCTGAATGCTCTGCCTGGCAGGTTCTTTGGGGGCAGAGAAAGGGGTGGCAGAGCATACCCACAATATTCTGCACAGGAGAAGCAGGCAATATTCTTGACACATTTACTTGAGCAATCCAGTGCTCATGTAAATGTGTCAAAACTGACACACCCAAGCCGAAATACAGACACCCAAATGTGTTCAGGCACAGGGAGTGATGTTAGGCAATCCCTGGATATTTATGTACCCTCAGTCATGTCCAAAAGGAAATGTCTTATTATACAAGGCACTGAAAGGTCCTTTGAGAGCTGCTGACAAGCTCCCTTCAGCACAGGTAGCCAACTATCTACATTAAAGCAACAAGTTGGTTTGCCTTTAAAGATCACTGGGCCTAAAAGAAGCTTAAAGTGTTCCAAGTTCCACCTGCAGCTTTCAAATTCTGTTTGAATTGCCCATGAGATAGATCCTCCTCAATTTCTCTCACTTAGATATTAGTTAAATTATTCTTTTCCTTAAAAACCCCCACTGGTCCTAGTTTCCCTGTTCTCCAAAATTCTCTTTTTCACTAAAGCACAAATGCTGTACAAATAGGAACAGGCACTCAGGATCAGGTGATGAAGAAATCCATTGAAACACAGAGGTATTGAGATAATAACAGAAGATGTAAGAACTCAAAAAACTTCATGTTCTTGAAGAAAACAAAATGGTTTTCAGCAATAATCTCTCTTGGTGTAGAAGAAACTTCTGCAACAGAAAAGATGAGTAAAAGGTGTGGAGGGTTTTTTTGTGTGTACACAGACACAATGCTGAGACTTTATGCTGGGGAAAGGGGGGAAATTCCTGCTGTGGTATTCTCACAAGAGTGAGATGTAGAGATAAAAACACAGTTTGTAATGCTTCAAGAAGCAGACTAAGCCATTGTAAGACTGAAAACTTGTCAAATATTAAGTCTAACTGAAGAAGCTGGTATTGTAGAGTACTTAGATGCAAGGAAAATACAAGAAAACAAAGGGAAAAAGAGATAAATTATGTGACAGATATTATAGCAAATTCTAAATGTCCAGTTAAGTCAAATGTGAGGGAAAAAAAGAGATAAACTGATTGCTACAATTAAAAAAAAAAAAGACAAAAAGCTAGAATTAGCACAAAGAAATATTGTGATTATTTTTATAAACATGCTCAGTTCAATTTTAGACCTATCCTCGATGTAAATTCTTCTGGCATGGTGGAAAAGAGAAAAGTTTTGTATTGGTATCCCCATTATCAAAGTAACTTTGTCAGAGAACAGGTCACATGTAATTTTATGGAGAAAGTCTGTATTCACTGGATTTTAATGGTATGCAGAAGAAAACAATTTACACTCCACTGTATCATGTCAAGGTCCCTCCTTTCTAATTAAAGAAAAAAGAAAGTCAAAAGATGATTCAAAAAGTCAAGTTCAAATCTGTCTGGGCATCAACAAACTATAGATTTATATTACAGAACCAGGACTGCTGAAATTTGCTGTGTGATACCCTCGGAACCAACAAACTGCCTGCAAAGCCACAATTCCCAAGGTAGAGTTCCTCGAGCACAGAAACTTCACCCTTCCTTGACTTCCTTTCCTTGTTATCCCAGGGACCACACAGCTTTGAGCTCTTCCAACAGAACCTAAATACTCATCCTGCCACGAAAACCCTGCAAAGTGTCCCCAGAGCTCACAAGACACCATGGATTCTCCTGTGCATCCTCCTTCACACAGAATTGACACAGAATTGACACAGAATTGACACAGAATTCACACAGAATGTCTAGGTTGGAAGAGACCTTCAAGATCATCGAGTCCGACCCATGTCCTTGTCCTTCTGGTTGGTCACTCTGTCCTTACAGATCCAGTCCTGCACTGGGGTCTCTCAATAATGATCCCACTCCTTCCCTGATGGCCTTTTCCATAGCTAAGGACTACTCCACCTAGGTGAGGTGAATGGGCACAGTCAGAGGGTTCAACTTGCACAAAACCCACTTAATAACTCAGCTCTACATCGTGACAGACAGTTCCACAGTTGACACAGAACTTGAAAAAAAACCCAAGAAGAATAATCCATGCAATATTTCCCTTAAGCAGAACAGTCCTTCAGTCTGTCTTGCTAATCCAAGTGCCCAGTGTTTCCAATGGTTTGGTGATACTTCTTTTCTCTCTGTAGCTGGATGTTGGCATTGGGAGATCTCATGGAGTCAAAAGCATTTGTCTGGAGCTGTCAGCTGGCCTCTCCCTTGGCTGGTGTGAGCTACATTCACTCACTGAGGAGCTCAGCAGCTTAGCTCAGTTTTTAGTAAATAGTGGTAACAAATTCACTTTTCTTCTTTTTCTCTGAGACACGGATAAAAATAAGGGTGATTTCAAAAATCAGTCAATAACCTAAAGGAAAGAAAGAAATGACAGAGCCTCGTTCAGGACCATGAAAAAAAGTAAGTTCATAGAGCTCTTGCAGATCTTCAGATTTCTTCATGGCATTCTGGGAGATCTCTTAGCAACAGTCCAGAAATCCTTGTCTTCTGTCTCAGATAAAAGTAACCTGGACTAGGCAAGTAATCTCTTTTATTTCTGAAATTGACGCACTTTAAACAAAAGCATACGAAACTGGCTGAATGAGTCCTTGGGTTCAAATTTACAAGAGATGTATTTGAAGCCTTGCTACTGGTGAAGGGCAGAAATACTATTTTTCATAATCATGCTTATTTATTATTTGTGGTCTTACACGTACACTATAGCTCATGCTCATTTCAGTCAGAGATGCCTGGAGGAACATTTAGCTGACATTCAATTAGCAAAGTAATGCAGGGTGATAAAGCAGGAGGTAATTTACCATGTTCTGTTTGGGAACATTCCTTGTTGCCATTAACATTCACAACACACTAGCCAGCTCCAAAGGAAAGCACTGCCCTCACCTAGAAAAACCAGCATTCCAAAACATTTGGATTACAAAAACGTAGGCAAGAAACAGAAGGTCTGTAGGTAAGTTTCCTAACATCACATGGCTCCATTTAACAGGGTGGGAAGGACAATAATAGTACCTAGAAAAGAATTTGGTGCCACCTGGAAGCCTATTAAAGACAAACTAAAGCCCCAGTTTGCCTTGCACCAAGAATTTGCATCTCATCATAAAGGGGAGGTCAGCCTAGCATGGTGTCTGTCCACACCTGACACTGTTAAAATAATTCGAAGTATTTTTGTACACCACTGACTCTGACTACTTTCAGCTTCATGGCTGCACCAGGTATGTGCCATGAAGCATCTGGTCACATTTAAATTCATATTTAAATGAGTTCTTGCCTAGGAATTTATTTTTTTTTCCCAGCTTCAATCCCTGAGAGAAGGTTCCTATGCAGCTCCACTCCTCACTTATTCACTGTAAGCATGAATATAGATCCTGACTGTATTTTAATATGGGAAGAGAGAAGAAAAAGACTGGAAACTGCTGCCTCTACTTGAGGCCTAACAGGCACCTGTACCACATCATTCCCATACAGGCTGAGGCAGGGAAATTATTTTGGCAAGAGCCCTGCAAGCCTAAAACTGCCAAGCAAAGGTAAAAAAGCGAGGGAGGACTCCTCCCCCTCCCCTCCTTGTTGCCTGTGAGTTTACGTAGAAGCCAGGGAAGCAGATGGATGCCACAAGAGTTGCAAAGGATGCCTGGAACAACAGCACAGTCAGTGGGATTTGCAGGGAATGGGAACGGCAAAATCCCTGCACGACACCCACGTTCCGCAGGCATCCTCCGCCGCTGGGCTTTTCCGGACTTGGGGCTTTTGGAGCAGGGCGGTGGCAGCACGTTCTGGTCCAAAGGAGACAGCAAGAAGGTGCTGCCAGAGTAGCGGAAAAAAAAAAAAAAAAGAGGTTGGTAAGATGAGCAATCCAGTTGAAATGAGGGGGAAAAATGAAAGTGCAAGGCTTTGCAGAGAGGACCGAACCCTGGTGCACAGAATCAGCAAATCACAGAATCAGTTGGGTTGGAAAAGACCTTTGAGGTTATCGAGTCCAGCCTACAAGCCAACACCACCGAGTGCCACGTCCAGTCTCTCCTTAAACACCTCCAGGGATGGTGACTCCTTGGACAGCCCATCCTAATGTCTAATCACCCTTTTTCTGTGAAGAAATCCCTCCTAATGTCCAACCTGAACCCCGGCGCAGACTAAGGCTGTGACCGGCCATCCTGTCGCTGACTCCCTGGGAGCAGAGCCCGACCCCACCTCGCTGCACCCTCCTGTCAGGTCGGGCTGCCCACACCCACGGAAGAAAGGATACACAGAGTTTCTGTAGCTTAAGAGAACAGGAGAATTGAGGATCTTGCATGAAGTCCTGACGGTACAGCCATAACCTACCGATGTTCCCCCTGCGAGGCTGCTGAGACAGAGCATGGGACCATCACAGGAATGCACCCAGAGAGCGCCTCCAGCTCCCGGTGCCAGCCCTGCTGCCACAGATCCCACAGATCCCGGGCCACCCGGCTGTGCTCGGAGAGCCCTCGCTGCCGGCACTGCCCTCAGAGAGCCACGGAATGCTTTGGGCTGGAAAGACACCCCCAAGCCCATCTCGTTCCATCCCCTGCCATGGTCAGGGACGCCTCCCACCATCCCAGGTCCCTCCAAGCCCGTCCAACCCGGCCTTGGGCACTTCCAGGGATGGCGCAACCACAGCTTCCCTGGGCACCCTGTGCCAGGGCCTCACCTGCTCATACGGAGGAATTTCTTCCTATTATCTAATCCAAACCCACTCTCTCTCAGTGTGAGCCTATTCCGCTGGCGCTGTCACAACCCGCTCTCGTAAGCAGCCTCTCTCCATCACTGCCGTGCCTTCCCCCTCCGCCTCCCGCTCCGCACCGCCCGTGCCGGGGCCGCGTCCCCGGCTCCCGCAGCGCCCGTGCCCGGCTCTCAGGCCCCCACCTGCCGCAGCCGTGCCCGCTCCGTACTCACGGCCGACCCCGGAGCCGGGAGCGGCGGCGGCTCCATCCCTCCCTCCCTCGGCGGCAGCGCCCGGCGGCGCAGGCGCGCTGCCGCCTCCTCCCCCCGTGGCTGTGGCGGGGCGGCCGCGGCGGCAGCGCCCGGCTCCGCTCAGAGCCCAGCGAGCGCGGCTCGGGCCGGCGGCGGGAGGAGGGAGCGAGGCGAGCGGGGAGGCGGGGACCGGCCGAGGGAGCCGCGCCGCACAGCCGGCCCGTCAGTGACCGGCGCTGCTGGGGAGGAGGAGGAGGTGGCGGAGGAGGAGGCGGCGGCGGCGGCGAGAGATTCTCCCACCCCCACCCACCGAGCTGAGGTGAGGCCAGGGCAAAGCATCCTCCTTTCTTCCCCTCATCCTTTCTTCCCTTTCATCCTTCCTCCCGACCTTCTTCCTTTCATCCTTCTTTCCTTATCCTCCTTCCCCCTTATCTCGGCTTCCCCTCATCCTTCCCTGCGCTTCTTGGTCCTCCTTTCCTTTCTTCTCTCCTTAGCCACCTTTCTCCACTCCTCCCCATCCCCCAGGCTTTCCCCGTGCCCACATTTCGCACCCTCCAGATATAATAATCTTGCCTTCCCNTTTTTTTTTCTAAAAAATGCAATTTCAATTCTCGCGCAGTGAAAGACCGGGAGAGGGAAAGAGACAGAGTCGGTCACAGAGATAATCCCCCCTCCTGCAAAGAATGGATTCGAATTAATGGTCATTTTGTGGTGTGTGTATTATGGGAAGAGGGGGATTATATTTAGGGAAGAAAAGAGAGGGTCAAGGGTGTGTTGTTTCACTTATTCGTCTATTTACCCGCCATCACTTCGAGGTGAAACCTGGCTCCGTATTAAGTCTTTTTTTTGGGGGGGGGCTGGTATTGTTTGAAATTATTCTCCTTTCTTCAGGCGTCAGAGGCTCCTTCCTCCCTTTTCTCCATCCCCCCGTGCGTCCCTGTGATGTGCAGCGGCCGCTGCTCCGGTGCCGTGAGCCGGGAGCCGGCGGGGAAGGGTCGCGGGGAGCGGGGCTGGGCGGTGGGCAGGGGGCTGCGGGCAGCTCCTCCATCCCTTCCCTCTAGGCCTCTGCCGGGCTCTGAGACCTTCCCGAGCTCTCGCTGCACATCCCAGCCAGCGCCCAGCCCGAGAGGTGCCGGCTCCCAGCAGAGGATCTGCTCCGGCGGCGAGGGAGCGAAAGTTTAAAGCGTGGCTTTGTCTCTGCCTGGAGCGCCGGGGATGGCGAGGAGCCGTGGGGATGTTGGCTGGAAGGCGACGGCGGCCAAAGTGTCTCCTTGTGGGGCTTCTTGGAGTGGAAGAAGTTTTGCTCGGCCGTGCTGGTGCTGGTGGGGAGCTGCCAGACTTTGCCTGGCTGCCGTGCCCGTCTGGGAGGTGGCGTTGGGGATGCTCGGCGGGACATCCGTGCTCCAGGGCTTCGGGAAAGAAACTTTTATACGTATTTACAGCGGGGTGTAGCGTGAGGTGGCAGGTGCTTCCTTCTCTGGAGGTTGGAGGGGTGAATGCCCTCCTTCGTGTCTCGCTGGTTGTGTGTGATGCCTGAGTTCTTTTTAAGGTGATGCTCTGACACTTGGTGGTCGTGTCTCTCTCCTGTGGAGCATTTATTTGATTGCGAGCGTGCTTCGGACAATTCCAGCCTTTTCAAACTTCTGTGTGCTGAGCTTGGAGTCAGTTCATACTTCACCAGGATAGAAACGTTTCAACCCCCCTGTTGTTTTAGAAATCCACAGATACCGCAGCAGCCGATGCCACAGCACAACTCCACGAGCCTGCATATTTAACGTGTATCTTATACGTTACCTTGGCATCTGTTCCTGGAAAATGTTGGACTTGTCAAGACTGCTGTGGGTGCTGTGTGTGTTTTGGAGTGCCAGGTAGATGAGGACCATAAACAGGGGCAGGCTGAAATGATGCTGCTGATGCGAGCACCAGATTTTCCTGGCTTTGTGGCTATTACAATGCTGCTGGTTTTCCTTCTTTACCTGTAGTGCCTGTGATTGATACAATGCATTGTATCAGCCTTTTCATACTCCAGGTCAAAGAGGATCCTTTCTAGAGGAGGAAAAGTACTGCAGTGAAGGGTGAAGTTCTGCGCTCAATTGTGTAAATGCTTGTTTACAGAAACACCACCTCAGCTGGGTACAAGGTAGCTGTAATTCCATTAATGGGCTCTGCTGGTGACAGAAGCCTCAACAGGAAAGCTCCGGTGTCACTCGAGCCCTTACATGGAAATACAACTGTAATTCATGCAGATTTTCTGAGAGCTCTTTTAATATTAATGTTGAGCGTGCATGGTACTACTGAAATGCCTTTGAAGCACTGAAAACCAAGAGTATTTGTAGACTGAGGCTTGAAAGCCAAAGGAAGCAATTAGATCTCCTGCTCTGACCCCTTGACTGTTGTAGTCAGTTGGATTTCATCCAATTACTTTTGAATGCAGTAACTTGCATTTGGCTGCAACACGTTTTCCAGAAAAATTGGAATTTTGATCGGAAGACAGAAAGAGGTGGAGAGTCTGCTGTTTATTAAGTTATTTGGCTTCAGCTTCCAGTCACTAGTTAGTGATGTGCCTTTCTCCACTATGCTAAAGAACTCAAAGTATTTTCTTACCATGGAAGTATTTATCTGCTGTAACCCAGTATTCCCTCTCTTTTCTACTTGGAAAACCGAGTGAACTGAAATTCTTTAAATTCGTCACTGCATGCATTTCCCTCACAACTCAGTTTCTGGGGATTGTTTTTTTTTCAAATGCACTTTTTCAGCATTTCTATGAAAACATGAGCTGGATGCAGCACGCCAGAGCTTTGTCTCAGGAGTGTTTTGTGCGTTTAAATATTTCCTCTCTGGTGTTACTCTCCTGCTTCTGCATCACATTTCCATATTAAACCTTCGTTTGCCGCCCTGCATTTTGATCTCCTTTCCTCTGGGTACTCCCACTGTGGCAAACCCTTTGCAGGACTGTTTCTTTCCACGAGAGTTCATCATTCCATAGACTGGCATGTGTTCTCCTGATTGCAGCTTTATAACTTTGTACGTGGCTTTCGTTAAATAATGTTTTGTTTCCAGCATTGATTGATTATACCCAGCACTCCTGATGGCTTTTTGGAACTGATTTATCTCAGTTATGTAGCACTCTATCAATTTACACTTGTGCAAATTATGTCATGATTTATGGTGTAGACTGATAAATAATTGAAAAGGTGTTTCGTGGTAGTGGCTCCGCCTTTGGGGAACTCCATGCTAATCTGAGTTATGTTGTGATGAGCTGTTCTCGAAAGCTGTTCTTTTTTTCTTTTTTTTTCTTTTTGAGATGTCACTTAACCAGTTCTTCGCCAGTTTAATGTGCAGGCTCTCACAGAACACTGCAGGAAGTGCCAGAGAAGTTTGTACATGCAGACAGATGTTTCTGCCAATTGGAATTATCAGTCATGTGAAGGAATTAAACCACAATCATTTTAGAAAGTCAGCTTTCATTATTTCACTTTCTATTATTTGTTACAGAGCTCTGAGGTACCAGTTGAGTCCCATATAATTATTCTTAAATTATTGGTTTGTTCAGGCCTGCCTGTTCTAACCCTCCTATGGTTACAACCACTGTCTCACTGGATCTTTTAGAGAGGTGTTTGTAACACCAGTGTTCATTCAGACTTCTGGAATTTCACCAGTATTTTCAGAACTTCTAAAGATCCGTGTTGGTGGGATAGATACTTGGACACTTCTGAGAGTGCTCCTCCATGGTGATCTTAGATCCTGCTGACAGAAAATGTTTACTGCAAAGTAAAACTGTTTTAACATTGTATTTGCCATGGGATCAAGAAGTAATTAATATTCTCATGAGGTGCCAGCAGATCATCAACTTCTTTGCACATGCAGAATTACTTTTTGCATGTATCTGCCCTTTTGCACTATTGGTGTAGCTCAGAGTCCCTGTTTAGCACCACACCTGTGTGACAGCTGAGATTTCTTTTGTTCCCACAGTTCCCCCCTGCTTTTTTCCTGCTGCCAAGAAATGTCTTCATCCTCACCTATTAGTTTTTAACACCTACTGTTTCTGAAAATATGATTTTTTTTAATCCCTCAACACTTTTCTTCTTGTTACATATGAATTATAACCACAGTATTTATTGAAATCTGTTTTGTGGCCAAATTGTAGTAGTTATGACAATGCCTTGCAGGTATTACATGCTGTCTGAACACACCAGCATGAGAATGTATATTTTTTTTTTGTCTGCAGCGACAGAAGAATGACTTTTTATTACATTTTAGGTGACTAGGCTTTGCTGTTAATACAGCATATTCCAAGGCTTGGCTAAAGAAAACTGAACTCTCTATTCACTTGCTCCACAGTTTGTTATAGGTGCATAAAGCAAAGGAATACTTTGAATTTAGATATAATATCAAATAGTCATGGAAAGATGAAGGGCAGCTATACAGAAATAATCATAAAATCACAGAATGGTTTGGGTTGAAAGAGACCTTTAAGGTCATCCAGTCCCACTCCCTGCCATGGGCAGGGGACACCTTCCACTATCCCAGGCTGCTCCAAGCCCTGTCCCACCTGTCCTTGGACAGTTCCAGGGATCCAGGGGCAGCCACAGCTTCTCTGGGCACCCTGTGCCTCGCTCACAGGGAAGAATAAGTAAATAAATAATACAATATGCAGTTGGAAGTGGGAAGGGCAATGTGCAGAAATAAATAGTAGCAGCACTGAGCTGTTAGTACATAGAGGGGCATGCTTAGGGTATAACCTGATGGGAGGTTTTGTGGCTCAGGTCTGTAAGAATTGTTCCCTTAGAGCTGCTTTAGGTAAGATGCAAGAAGGAGATATTAAAAAAAACCAGAACGGGAAGTGAAGGTGAAAGTTACAAAAAGAAAGTTGTATTTCACAGGAGGGTGAGAGCTACTCCTGACTAAGATAAACTTGTTGGTTTTGTATAAACACATTTGTTACATTTGTTAGGAGTAAATGCTCTGAAAACATTCCCCAGGCACAGCTTCCCAAGCCAGCAGCTGCAGGGAACAGGAGCAGCTGAAGCTCTCCTTCCTCTCTGGAGCTCCAGCACTGATGGGTGAGATCCTCCAGCTGGATCAACAGGGAGAAAATTGCTGCTGAGTCACACGCAGAATCACTGGTTTGGAAGAGACCTGCAAGATCATCGAGTCCAACCCTAACACCTCAACTAAGCCATGGCACCGAGTGTAACATCCAGTCTTTTTTAAACATATCCAGGGATGGTGACTCCACCACCTCCCTAGGCAGACCGTTCCAGTACTTTATCACTCTTTCAATAAAAACTTTTTCCTAATATCCAGCCTATATTTCCCTTGGCTCAGCCTGAGCCTGTGTCCTCTCGTTCTGTCAGTTGCAGCCTGGAAAAAGAGACCAACCCCCACCTGAGCACAGCCACCTTTCAGGAGATTGTAGACAGTGATAAGGTCAACCTGAGTCTCCTTTTCTCCAGGGTAAACAACCCCAGCTCCCTCAGTCGTTCCTCACAGGGTTTGTGTTCCCGGCCCCTCACCAGCCTCGTGGCCTCCTCTGGACATGCTCAAGAGTCTCAATGTCCACCCTAAACTGAGAGGCCAGAGCTGGACACAGCACTCAATGTCCACCCTAAACTGAGGGCCCAGAGCTGGACACAGCACTCAATGTCCACCCTAAACTGAGGGGCCAGAGCTGGACACAGCACTCAAGGTGCAGCCAACCTGCGTTGAGCAGTGTTGGAAAGTAAAAATACAGGATTTTTTTTTAAGCCTACTCTAAGAAAAAATTAAAGAAGTGACAGCAAAGACCAGAAACCAGGTTTTGCCCTGTATAAGAAAGTGGCTGATAACTAAGTTAACAATGTTTTAAGTTCTGCTGCCCCCAATATAAGAAGGACATGCAGCTGTTGGAGCAAGTCCAGAGGAGGGCCAAGAAGTTGCTAAGGGGACGAGAGCATCTTCCTCATGGAGACAGGTTGAGGAAGTTGGGGCTGTTCAGCCTGGAGAGGAGAAGGTTGTGTGGAGACCTCACAACACCTTCCAGTATCTGAAGGGGCTTCAGGAAATCCAGAGTGGGATTCTTCATCAGGAACTGTAGTGACAGGACAATGAGTGATAGGTTCAAAGTGAAAGAGGGGAAATTTAGGTTTGAAATACAGAGAAATTCATCGCTGTGAGGGTGGTGAGGCCCTGGCACAGGTTGGCCAGAGAAGCTGTGGCTGTCCCTGGATCCCTGGAAGTCTCCAAGGCTGGGTTGGGCTGGGAGCAACCTGGGCTAGTGAGAGGTGTCCCCTGCCCATGACAGGGGTTGGAACAAAATGGTCTTTAAAGTCCTTTTGAAGCCAAACCATTCCATCATTCTATTCTATGATTCTAAGTGATTGTATTGTAGCCTCTGTCTTAGAGGAGTCCACTGTACATCTAAATATATCCTGGAGTGATAACACTGTGGTATCAAGTCTTTGGTTGGGCAGGCTCAGCACTCCACAGCTGGAAATGAATTTTGTATCAGGTTTCTGGATAAGGGCTCTACATCTCAGATTTCTCCTGGTTTCCTCAGCATCACACACGAGCCACTGAGCGAGCAGTGATATCTGGTTCCAAGCAGTGGTTGGATACAGAAAGGCATTCCTGAATGTTTCCAAACACTAGGACAGGTTGAAGTCATATTTATACAACAAAAGATCAGCTGCTCTGGCGAAATAAACTGTTGTGACCATCAGTTACCAGTACAGTTGGTTGAAAGGCAGGATTTTTGTGTTCCTTGTGTTTTGAATAATTTTTTGCTTTGGCATGGAATGAGCAGGTGAATTTTAAAACTGCCAGCAGAATGAACAACCTTTCCCCTAGAAGGACTATCCCACCCCATACACATTTTATTGTTTCAGGTGTCTTGTGCTGTCATCAGACAAAGCATTTTGACTTCGTAAAGGGCAGGAGGAAAGCTTTTCTGTAGTTTTTTGTTGGTTGTGTGGAGAAAGCACACCTTTCCTTGAAGTACTTTAACTCTGCTGAATCAGCATTTTCTGATAGCCAGGCCTTTTTTTTTTTTTTTTTTTTTTTNTTTTCCCTCTCCTTTGGAATATTTTTTGTCTAGCTGTGCTTTTCAGCCACATCACCCCCTGCATTAGTATTCTGGTACAGGGAACAGTGGAGGGACATTTTCAGCGTTGCAGCAGAGACTGCCCAAGTTTTCAGGCTTCTTAAGTAATGAGAATTACTCAGTTAAGTGAAGCTGAATCCTGTAACATTAAGAACATCTCTCAGGGATTGCATTTCAGGGGTAAGAAAAACAGTAGATTTTGTAGTTGTACAAAAGAATTTCTGTGTTCAGAGTATGTTAAGGATATTTTTGTAGATACTCCAATCTGCTGTTATTACTGGTGTTACAGTCATTATTATGTGACATTTCTTTCTCCTGTGGACTTGTCCTTTCCTTTGAAGCTTTGTATGAAAAAAAACCCCTCAAGCATATGTTACAATATGCTTAAAGCAGACAATATTCAAATGGAAGGCAATTTGAATGTAAGTGGAACTTATATTCTGAATACAAAAAGTGGAAGAGGTTTCAGTCAGGGGCGGCTTCCAGCTGCCCAGGTGACTTCTGCAAATGGGGCTCAAGCTTTTAAGTTCCTTAGAGCTTCTAAAGAGATTATTCACTTGCCTTTTCTACAACTAATCAACCTTAATTTTTAATATGCTGTTATTTACTAACAAAGCCCAGTCTTCCATATTCCATTGAATCTGTTTTTATGGCAGTTCTCCATGAAAGCCCATTCAGCACGGCAGGAGCAGCTGGATCTCTCAGTTCTCTCAGTTGTGCTTGTGGGGAAAGGATCAATTGGAAATATTCCTTATGTTTTAAATGCAGAAGCTGTGTCCATCCTGTGCAGAGCTGACAAAACCACTTTTATCAGTTCTCTGTGTCTTTTCAAACATCAAAAGAAATTCCAAAAGGCTTCTTCCTAGAGATTTAACTTTCAAGTTAGACTATGGAGGAAAGCACTTAAAAAAATGGAGTAAAGTTTTGGTAAGCACTGGTTTGAGTTCTGTCATAGTGCCATCATGTCAGCAGCAATAGTTGTGCCCTTTCCAGAGATCCACACTAAGAAAAATGAGTAAACTCTTTCAAAAAGAGGCATAAGAATCATTTGCAAACAGATAACTCAGAGGCAGATGTTTTTATGGAATTTGGTACTTTTTTCTCCTTTGATACTTCTAGAAAAACATTTTGTTGTTTGCTTCTTGGGGTAGTGAAATTTCTTCTTCACGTGTGTTCTGTAACTTAAATTATTTTGGAGATTTCTGTAAATTAATAGTTTTAAGTAAATGGATGAATATAAATCAACAGAGAATAGGTATGATGTCCTCTCTCATTAAATATTAACTTCCTTAAATGTAATAATCAGGTTTTTCTTCCAGACATAAAATTACCAACTGTGATATTAGTTAATATCATGGTTAATTCTTCATGATATTCATGGAGAAATGGAGAAACTTTGAGTATAGAACCCAAATACTGTTTTTTCTTCTGCATCTCTAAAAAAAAATCATACAATGAAAATGGTTATTTCATTTTTTTACAAAAATAGAACAAGATTGATTCTAACATTTTTTATTGTGACAGAATATTTAAAATGATGTGTCATCTGTGCTTGGTTTTGATAGAGAATTTATCAAAGTGCTTCATAAATTGTTGTCCATGGTTACAAATATTTACTTTTCAGATAAGAGACTGTACAGGCTTATAAGAAAAAGTATAAGATAGATAACAACTAAAATATGAAGCAAGAAAAATCCAGGGTAAGCAGGAGAATAGATCTTCCATTTGTAAAATATATGAAAACTGGTTACTTTAATTCTTGCAATTAAAATCTACAGGTGACTCTTTAAAATGAAATTGTAGAATAGCAAAGAAACAACTTCCATAAAAGTACCATTTATTACCCTTTTTCCCTCTCTTAATGGGGTCAAAGTGAGAGAGATTCATATATTTTTACTGCAGCATGTGAACTCCTTTTTTGTTCTCGTGCAGTTAGTCTTCAGTGCTTACTATAATCAAGTCAGAAATGCAAATTCAGAATTACAGCTGCTTAGTCTAATTTTAAACGTCTCCATTATCTCCGTCATCTACATTCCCCGTTCTTGGCTGCTCCGCAGAAATACTTCTAAGAACAAGAAATCCTCAGGAAGCCTGTGAATGAGGTGGTGTTGATGCCTTGGAAGGCTGACCTGAAACAGAGACTGGACAGAGCTGGAGAATAAAGTAGATATTTATTAAAAGGCCTCCAGGATCCACCCTGGGCAGGACAGGGCCTGACCAAGGCCGCACCCAGGGCAGGCCAAGAATAGTCACAAAAAAATGTCTGCCCGGTCACGAGGTCTTACATTTTTATAAGTTTTGGTCCATTTGTATATTGGGGTTTAATTGTCCAGTTACAGCTTCAGGTTGTGAGGTCCCATCCTTCTTGTTCTTCCTTTCAGTCCACCCTTGTTTGTGCTTTTGGGCCTGAAAGTTGTCCTTGGTCCTCCACAGGAAAAGGATTTGTTTTGTCTCCCTACTCTGTGAAGAGCTGACTGACACTGAATGTGAGGCTCAGAACTGCACCCCTGGGCAGCACAGAATCTGCAAATATGAAAACTAAAGCTTAAGGCATCAGTGTAGGGAGAGAATCAGGACAAAAACGCTCTGACAAATGTCCTGCTTGGCTGGGAGTGCTGCAGAGTTTGCAGAGCTCTTACTTGGCTTACATGGGTGGCCCATGCTCCCCCTAAAATCCAGGGTGAATTTGATTCAGTTTTGGGCTCTTGGGCTCGCTAAGTATTGTTTCTGGGTCACATCTGATACCTAGCAAGAACAGGAAGGTGAGGAAAAGGGAAGAGAAGAACTATTTCTAGCCTGTGACTTACTTTTCCTTGCATGGCTTGGGGAGAATTCTGTGCGTGGCTAAGGCAGCAAACTGAATCCCTGGCTGTGTTAATTTTCTCTCACACGCTAATTGCATCCTTGAACAAAGCTGAGATTTCTTTTTTCTTTCATACTCTAATTCCAGCCCTTGCATTCAGGCCTGAGCCAGGGAGCTGCAGGTGAGTGTAGAGGAAGTGCTCGGGTGCTTTCTTAGGTGCTGAAGAGCAGTGGGGACACAAGCCCTGGGCAGGATTGTCTTCTACTCATGTAGTGTTTGGATGAAAACCAAAATCTCATTCACATTTTATCATTCTCTGTATGCTTTCCTCCTCTTCTGAATAACTTAAGTGAATTTCCAGAGCATTTTCTGCAGATACTTTATGGTTTGCCTTGTTCTAATTCTGTAATTTCTGCCAACTGTATTTCGTTTAGAAATTCAGCCTAACTGCTAGAAATTGTCTGGGGTATCTGTGTTCAGATATTTACCTTCATTTGGCTGGGTAAGAAACAACATTTTATTATTGGTTTTAATCACATTTAATATATTTAATTATAATTTCCTTAATGTGATCAATGAAACCGTCACCTTGCTTCTTGTGGAGTCTTCTTGGAACGCCAGCCAAAGGTATTGAATGGTCCCAGGTGATCTCACACGCTGCAGCACAACCTAATTTACATGACAGGGTAGTATGGAAGCATACATTTTGTGCAAACATAGCCAGAAAGCCTTCAGAATTAATGCCTTGGAGTAGCTGAGAATGCTGAGTGACTGTAGTAGCCATGGTAACTTTTTTCCCTTTTGCTTTTAAGTAGAAACCTGGCTGATTACAAGGCTCCCTGTGAGCCTTGAGCTGGGGATCCACTCAGCAAACTACAAACGTGGTGGCAGCAAAGGAGAGATCCCAGATAACTGGACAGATTCAACACAGGGAGAGCAGTGTGGATTGGCTGCAAAAATAGTAGGCTTGCAAACACAATTAGGTTGAGAGCTCTAATTGTGGCAGAGATGCTTTTTTGGAGGCTCCACACTCCGTGTTCTCCTATTTTTGCTGCTAGTTTCAGAACTATTTTGGCTTGACATGTGCTGAAGCTGCACATCCCCTTTAGCTCAGATGCTGCCAGACACTGACTTTGGATTCACAGATCCTTGCAAACTTGGTTGCATCCTAAGGGTGGAGTCAGCTTAACTTTATTTTAATTGTTTCGTGGCTTTTGGGTTCACGAGAATGATGTTGAGATGCACTGACAGCATGAGTGTGTTCAGGTCTCTTGTCAGCTTAATGAGTTTATTTTTGCTGGGTGGTTGACAGTCAGCCAAAAGAAACAAAAAAATAAAAATTGCATAGCCCAAGAACAGTTTCTTGGCTGGTTTTTCATAAAAAGATCAGTCAGGAGGAAGAGGAAACACTAGAGATGGATATTTTGAATACTTTTTTTTTTTTAAACCAGTTTTCATAATGGTGCAAAAATGGGGATCTCTTAGTTTTGGTCTGTCTGCACCATGAAAACATTAGAGGTGGTGTGAGGTCTCTTCTGTTTCCAGGTTATCCAGAGGAAAAGATGGTGCCACCCTTGGGGTGCTGCAGGATTTGTGGTGTCTAAAGCTTTTCCTGGTCAACCCTTGGGAGGTAATCCACAGTAATTAAATATTTTTTGAAACAGTGTGAGATGGGCTGTGTAATGATTAGGACATGGATCAGAGAAATCAATGTTTGATTACACAAAAGTCACCTTTAAGGCAGGACTGAAAACCACATTCCCCAGAGAAATACCACAGGAAGTTTATCAGGGGCAAGTCCTGCATTCTGCACCTGGGATAGGACAGCCCTGGATGTGTGGACAGACTGGGGAATGATATCCAGCTCAGGATATTCCGTGATTCTATAAAATAAGATATTCAAGTTTAACGCTTCAGGTGTGCTTGAAATCACTGCTGAGAATTGCACAGACTGATTGTATCTCCAAAAATTTTGAGTGGCTTTCTACACTCACCCCTTGGCCGGACTGGTTCAGATGTTTCTCTTTCATTGCTGTTTTTCATTGAGTTGTTTTTCATTGGGGTGAAAGCAAGATGCTGTAAATGAGGAAAACATTTTGAAATCACTGTTTAAAGAAAGCATGGTTTTAATAATTTCTACCTAGCTTTAATTGGAAATTGGAAAGTCACCTCTGGGCCATTGCAGCTCGGGTATGGGAAATACAGGCAAAGCACAGCTGCTGTGGGCCACGTGCATCACAGCAAGGTTTTTATCAGCTTCAACTGCTTGGAGGTCCTTTTATTAAGAGAAAAGTATGTAAATTTAAAACAAAAAAAGGAAAATGTACTGTGTCTGGGCAGGTAAACCTCATTTATGCATTAAAATAAAACTAAAGCACCCATATTGAATCTAAACTCTGGTCTTCACTTAATCCCCCTTTTGCAGTGAATTTAATGCCTTGAATCTGAAATCCGTTTCTCCAATTGCAAGAAATGTGCAAAACATGAGGAACACTTAACAAGGACTGAGTAGAAAGATTTATTTTACCAGGAGCCTCTTCCAGCGTTGCAGATGGTTTCTGACTGTCTTGTCTAAGGGACTGGTTTGGGTATTCAGATTATGCAAGATTAAATCCTTGATCCTCTGAAATTAATTACAGAATTTTCATCAGTGTTGCAAAGCTCTTACCCAACACTTCTGGAGCTGGTTCTGCCTTTGGCTGTGGATTGTGTCTGTGTCTTTTTTTTTAAAAAAATGTGTCTGGAGCCAGTCCTGTGTGCCGTTACAGTGATACATAAATTGCCTTTATCTCTAGAAAATTCAAATGTTTTTCTGTGTTACCTTATAGAGCAGTCATGAGCACTGATTGTGTCTGTTACATGCTTTAGAAAGCAAATGATTTATGTGAGCAGGATTTTTTTTTTTTTGCCATTTTAACATTAAAAAAAGCATTAGCAATAAGTGTCTGGTACATCAGCTCTACTTTGCATCTGATTTCTGAGCTGCTGCAAATACACAATACATGCTGCTCAATCTTTCATTTTAATGAGCTGTTTTTTGTGTTGTTGATTTAATCTGAAGACTGCTTTTCCTCTGAAGTGAGAAGCTTCTTTTCTCGCGTTGGGCCAGTAGAAGAAAACGTTACAGGTGGATTGAGTTCCCTAAATATGAAGGAGAGACCTTGCAGTGTTGAGCTTTGATTCTGACTTAGGGCATGGGTCTCATGCAGGCCTGATTCTGTACAGTATTCGGGATTATAACTCAGTGCCACAAACAACCCCAGCCGTACCAGAGCACTGAGTTACTTGATAAATTTCACTTTAAGTATTTCTCCCCAGAGGTGCTGACGTGGGTGGAAGGATGCCCTGGGAAGAACCACAAAAACTCAGGGTCAGTCTTCAGTGTGGCAGGGTACATGAAATGATGGTGAAATGTCATGAGAGAACCATCATTTTAGAGAAGATATGGCAAAGTGGAAATAGGATTTCGAATGTCTTAAATTATGGGTATTACACATATGTAATATGTGTGTATGTTATATTCTGTGTGATGAATTTGATTTAACTCTGGGCCTGTGTTTCTAAACACAGGGTACTGTGGGAAACATCACAGGGAGAGATGTGAGGTCTGTCAAGGGCAGTGATCACAGTCAGTATGTTAGAAAGGTTTCAGTTTTTGTTTCTCTAAGGAAATTTTGGTGTCTGATGAAAAAGTGTTGCGTTTTCATTTTTGGATCTTACTAAATAAAATAGATGGATTTGATGGAGGTAATCACCAAATTTGGTGTAATTACTTGGATTTCCTCTGTCCCAGCAGTGACACCATACCACCATGTACAGTCCTTGCACATTTTTAATCACCATTAAAGATGGTTTTTAGCCATATTTATCAAAGTCCTCTCTCATCAAAATGCAAAGCAAAAACTCACCACCATCTTTTAGTGAGAGGTGTCCCTGCCCATGGGAGGAGGTTTGGAACTAAATGATCTTTAATGGTTCCTTCCAACACAAACCATTGTGTGATTCTGGGATCCTGTGGTTTTATTCTTTGAAAGAAAGAATTTTGTTGAGAGTCATTCCTAAAATTCAGTCTAAACTTCAGACCAGAAAAGTGTATGTCTATATATTTCTAAATAGTGGAGTGCAAATTACGTGTCACTACTATTTTTAAAGCTAAAACCATTTGAATGTGTTAAAATTGAGTTCTGCACAATACTGTGAAAAAGCTGAAAAATAGGAAATGTTTTTTATTATGATAAATTATTGTGCTTCAGGTGATTTCCAGATGTCCTATGTGTTAAAGTAATGAGCACCACCCATGCTGAATGAGTTTTTGCTAAGTTTGGTTCATAAGGCAGAGGAAAAATTAATTTTTAAGAGCTGCATTTCTGTGAAGGTTGTTACAAAATGCAAATCATTGTAGTGAGGCCTCAGTAAGATGCAATCTATTATTCTTTGTGTTTTATTTCGAGCCAGCTGAATGTAGGGAGATGCTTTTTTGCTCCACACTGGCTCAGCGTTGCTGCAGTCCAATGTTTTCTGTCCTGGTGCTATTTTTGTTGCTGCTGTTTGTGTTGAAGGCTTGTGATTTCATTAACAGTTATTTTAAAATCTGAACAACCTGACAGAGGGCTAAATAGAGCATAATTCTGTTTCCCATGTAGATAAGCTCAACAACACATGAATAAAAATCAGGTTGGCCTCTCCTCCACGCTTCACAAGTCTCCCGTGTGGCTTTGGGAGCCTTTGGGAAATGGGCCATGTTATCTTTAATTTTTTAAATAATTAGAATTGCTTTAATCCAAAGCGTATTTCTAGATGAATTTGCGAATAATAATAGTTGTGGTTGTTAAGACTCCTTTTTTCCTGGCTGTTTTTGCCTGGCTTTCTGGCATGGGGGAGTGGGATCTCACCCATGAGCCACCTTCCCTGGGTGGGAAGGCATGCACCGGGTGAAGGGGTTAAACAATTTTCCCAAACTTTGAACCCGTTTTAAGCTGTGAGGATCCTTGAAACCCCAAACCCGTGTCTTACCTGTTAACTGCACCTACCCAAGTCATCCTAAGAGAGTCTTTGTCACTCAGGATGTCACAACACGGGCTCCTGTTTGTCCTTAGAATTAAGGAACTTTGATTAAATTACAAAGGCTCTCCTGATCCTTATTTTTCTGGCCCTAAGAATGGCACGGTGACCTGCTGCTGACACTGCAGAGAATGTGGGCTTTGTTGGTGGATTCCAGATCTGCCCCTGAAGTTTCAGCCAGAGGTGCTTCTCCTACAACACCGACTTTATTTTTTGAGGTTATCACTGTGACATTTGTCCCTTCTCCGCATTAGGTTCTGTGTTCTGTTGTATTCATTTGATGTGATTTGCTCAATACAAGAAAACAAGCCCGTGCTACGTTTGTTTTTAAGTGAAGAGAAAAAATTGACTTTCTCTGGAATGAGATGACAATGAGCTGTTTATTACCGCAAGCTGTGCGTTTTGTTTTCTTTTACTTAGAAAGCGGTGATTTGTCTGAATTTTTGGAGTGGTTTTTAAGTGAATAATGATATGAGAGCCTTCTTACTTGAGGCTTCTTATAAATGTAGTTATTTATATGAGGAAAAATTGTTCAAGCGTGGATTATTTATGTGGAGGAGAAAACTGGCTCGGGATTGATATGATTTTTCTTTCCCATCTGCTCTGAGCGAGTTTGTTTTCTCTGTGAGCAGTGAGCGCTTGCTTGCAACTTTGTTTTAGATACTTAGGAACTCCTTTTAATAGTTCCCTTAACAAAGTGATCCAGTTCCAACCTCACCTTTTGTTCTTCAAGGCAAACTTTGTTCTCTCAGGGCTTCAAAGAAGTGTTGTGGCCTTTCCCCTTTCATTTTTAGCAGACCTGGTTTCATCAGGCGTTTAAAAAGTAGAACCAAGTTGTTTTTTTTCCTTTGGTCTGGTGATATTGTCATGTTTTTTTCCTTAATTTTTTCTTTTTTTCTTGGTTTTTTTTTTCCCTCTACAACAATTAAGATTAATTGCACTTTTCCCCCACTCCCTTTTGATTTCACTTTTGATTCCAGTCCCTTCCTAAGGTGTTACAGTCCATACCTGGAACTCAGCCTCCCTCCTGAGGGAACTGTGATGTCAATTTACCCACCAGATTGTTTCAAAATGGGTAATTCTGCCATTGGGAATCTGCAGTTGTTGGTTAAAAGAGCATCCAAACAGCCTTCCTAAAGGATTGTTAATTATTGACCGTAGAGAGAGACGTGGAGGGCTTTATTTCAATAAAGATCTCTCCTACCTCCAGCCAAGAATGACCTAATTTATTTTTTTTTTTTTAGGTACACCAGCAGGATCTGTCTGTAAACAGTTTCTAAGCAACAGCTCCCTGTCCTCTAGAAAGAATATCACATTTTATCCCTGACTCCTGGCTTTTATCCCTGACTCCTGGCCTTTACAACCCTTCTGCCCAAATCTGCCCTGGTTTAGGGGGAGGTTGGAGAAGCCTCTTCAGCAAGGATGATTCTCCTCTTTTGTAGTACCAGCACCCACCCAGGGCTCGCTGAGGTGTTGGGAATTAAATCACTGTCTCCTTTAGTGCTGCTTTGCTGTCACAGGCCAGCACTGTGAATTATTTCTGTGCAGCTTCATAAACATTCTGTAATGATCAAAGAGCCCATATTTCTACTTCCATTTAAATCCAGGAGGTGACAAACCAGAACACCTAGGTAATTTTTTTTTTCTTTAAATGATTACATAGTTTCAGCTGGTTTTAAGGGGAAAAGTGAGTTTCCCCCACAGCACAACAGGTCTCTATTTTCACCAAGACTTGTGTGGCATCTCTTTCAGACTGGGGAAGTTCAGAGGTAAAGGAAAACAGAGCCCTTTGCCATCAGAGTTTTTATTTATCCTATCCCTGAAAGTAAACACTGAGTTTGTTTAAGATTTGGGAGAAAGAAGAGCAACAAACTCATCAGTTAGCAGAGGATGGTGAGACCTACTGAAATGTTCTGTTCATTTTACTTGGTTGTTTTTAATTTGATCTCTTTTCTGCTACCGTCACGTAGTATTTCAGTTTGAAAAATAGTCTTGCTGCTTTTATTATCAGAGAAGGCCTGTGGATGTTGGAACTGTTTGTATCTGAGTAATGGTTATGATTGATAATACAAACTATAGCCTATGGCCTGATTTAAAGGAATTGTAGAGTTTATTTCTTCTCTAGATGAGGTAAAATGATAGGTCTTGTGTTTGAGAGAAACAGCTCTCTGTAAGTTTCCTCTGCTATTGTGAGGAGCTGTCTAGTTTCTTACAACTCTCTGATTTCAAATCAAACAAAGGAAATAGAGATTTCTGCCAGGTACAGAATGGGGAGTGAAAAAGTAGTGGAGGCATTCTTCTGGCCTGCATTAAGAAATAAAAATGAGTAGAAGGAATTCTGCGAGAGGGGTTAGGTGTTATGATGTGCAAGTGGAAAGCACAACAAGAAAAGAAGTTTAAAATACCTGTCTGTTTAAAGCCTGACATCAAAGTCGAAAAATCTGGAGTTAGAAGATGGATGAAACATGAGCTTTTGAAGAACTTTTTTATGAAAAGGGCAATAAAACTAAGATTTGTGATGTTCTTACTCTTTAGGGGCTGCTAGGGTGGCTTCCTGTCAAATACCATAAAAACAGGCTGATGAAAGAGCGAGAGTAAATTCTGGTTTTTACTGTTCTCAGCGTTCTCGCCTTCTCCATTACATTTTGACCAAGAGTAGTGTATCATCATAAAATTCAGACTGAAAGTGAGCTTCTGGGGCTTTGTGCCTTTCTGTTCATTTCTTAGGTAAAGAAAATGGTAATCTCAGGCAATCCCTACCAATATATGGCTGATATTTGCCTCTAGCTTTAGGCCAAATTTACCCGATTATTTGTATATCTTTCATGTAATAATTCCTCATTATTACCATCATTTCTCTGTTATTCTGTGAGGCATGGGTAAATCCCACTGAAGGAATGTCTCTGTTACTTACATATTCCACTGTATACTAAATATTCTTTTATGTTCAAGGTAAATCTTGCACCTTTGCAAGCTCTGGGTTTATAGAAAAACCTCCCTCTTCATAAGAAAACTATTCTAGCGTTGTTTCCTGCATACATTAACAAAATGTTTGAAGATTGAAGGGAGTGAACATGCAGTGAGTTGCCTCGTGTGGAGAATAAAACCTGGTAGATTTGTGAATGACATCCAGCTTTGTGAAGTGGAGCATGTAGTTTATTATTGCTGCTTTTTGGGTTTGTTTGTTTGGGGTTTTTTTAGTGTATTTTTGCTTTTAACAGATGTGTGAGGAAAGCTTTAATTAGACTTGGGAGGTGCTGTCTTATACATTTGTAAATCAGCAAATCCTGGGATGAATTGAATTCAGTAGAACTTTAATATGGCTGGGAAGATCTGCCTGAGATGTTTTGAAGAGTTTTTGGAAGCACCTCCATTGACTCGATTTCAGGAGCTTTGATTCCTAAACCTAAACAAAAACACGTGGACGCCTAAAAAGTTTGAAAGTGAACGGAACACTGAAAGTTGGGTGAAGTTCCTTGAGTGTTCTGTGTTAGAACAAGTGTAGGATTTTAGCAGAGTTGTGGGATGCTCTGGTGACATCTCTGGAATGCCAAACTCTGCCCAAGTCCAAGCGTGTGTTGTACAGAGATTTCTGCAACTCAGAAAATACTGAGCATGCTGATCCCAGGGAAAGTGACTAATAAAATCTGTCCTTCTTTCTGTGATGGTGTTTGGAAACGAGAGGATATGTGTGGTTTGATTGATCCCTGGATATCCCATCCAGCCTCTAAGAACCAGCTGTTTATGGACTCTCAGGGCAGCACCTGGACCTGAGGTTTTAATTGAGGACAGATATGTTATGGTTTCATAGATTCCCTCCTTAATGTTCCCTTCGCCTCTGAAACATCCTGCTGCAATTGCTGGCACAGATCTGAGGGGAGAAATGTTGCCTGTTTGCTGGTCTGAAATCTGATGAGTGAAGAATTTGAGGTGCATTTAGGTTCTTGTGTTGTCGGAACTGTTGTGAGTTCTGTTCGTCTCCGTGCCGTCTGTCTTCATACAGAATCATGGAATGGTTTGGGTTGGAAGGGACCTTAAGGATCATCCACCCACCCCTTGCCATGGGCAGGGACACCTTCTCCCATCCCAGGTTTCTTCAAGCTCTGTTCAACCTGGCCTTGGACGCTTCCAGTGATGGGGTGTGGTTTAATCATATTTCTTCTCTGTGATTTATGTAAAAATTGAATAATGAGGCATGTTTAGAGTCTCTTCATATGGAAAGCATTCCATGTCACGGAGACCCTGAATATAGCTCTGGTTCTGCCAGACCTTTGTGGAGGTGGAGGGACATGAGGCATTAAGAATGTAGATGTAGAATAGATAGTGACATACAAATATTTTGTCTTTTTTTTTTTTTCCCTGAACAAAGCTGTGCAGAACTTCGGTTTTTTCAGAGGGCTCTGGGATAAGTTGCTATCTTGAAGCCAACCGTTTTACATGTAAAGTAGAGTTACTTTTCCCCATGGTATTCCCAGGTTGTTGTCTGTTTTATGCAATGAAAATGCATTTTCATCAGCCATTTTTGCCCCGGTCACTGAGCTTGTTAAGATCTGCAATCTGAACAGGGAGATTTATGATGGACTGCTCTGCTTTATTTATTTATTTATATTAATGATTGGAAGTAGTCACTTTACTCTTCACCTCTCTTTTTTTTTCCAAAGTGGTGGCAGGAGTTCCCTCTGGGGACTGGTATACTGTACAAGTTACAAAGGGAAGACGTGAGGTTGTGCTTTACATTCCAGAAAGTTCAGAATCCAATTAAATAAAGAAGTTAATTGTTTTAACAGGCAATATGATTCCACTGCGTGGACTGAAGTTCTGCAGTGAAGTAGGAAATGCTCAGTGAGTTTGAGGCAGAATTTGTCTGAAGACAACTTTACTGAAGTGTAGTCAGGGATCGCAGGAGAGGAAAACTTGGTTTTGAAGGAGTTTGGGACTAAAACTGCTACTGTTGAAAACATCTGAAACAGCGATCACAGAAATTTTGGTTCAAAGCCTTGTAGGAGGTGGGGGGGAAAAAGGCGAATTCACTGTGGTAGTGTTTCATCTCCAGAAAGAACTACCCAAACAGGGAGATGTGATTAAAAGGCAATTAAAAAAAAAAACACTTTGGGATTTTGTTCTTGAGAAGCTTCACAGCGTCATGGAATCATTTAGGTTGGAAAAGACCTGGGAAATCATGGAGTCCAACCAATTCAAGGAAGTAAGACAAATAAATAATATTAATGGAAACAGAAAATCAGGGAAAAGCAATGAGGACTCAGGGCAGCAGCGAAAGCTACTTTTAGATAAGAGATTTTTTCTTAAAAAAAGGGTATCATAATGTGCAAGTATTCTATGCCCAAAACGTTATACGGGAGGCCAAAAATAATTCTGCAGAAGCGTTCAAGATGTGAAAACCAATTATGAATCTTTTTCAAATGCTTTGGAAGCAAGAAGTGTTGCAGAGAGTTGGCAGCCGGTAGAAAAGGGAGGTAGGAAAGGTAAAAGGCAAAGAGGATGAGGCCCAGAAGGAAAAACCAGGGAGACGCTGAGCATCCTTGTGAAAAAGCCTCTGAAGGGTGTTCACAGGGAAGCTTCCAGAAAAGATGGCTGAGACTGAAGCGTTGGTTAAAGGTGTTTTAGGGGAAATGGATACAATGAGTAACGTCATGTCACTAAAATTGAATTACTTTCTAGCTCACCGTGTGTTCGTGTTTGGTCTCACCCTTGTTCCCCTGCCTCAGATCCAGCAGCTGCCTCAGGGGTCAGGTTTCACAGCACAGAGAGCATCGATTAGATCCTGGATTGACACTGGCTGCTTTTTGCCAATTTTTATCACTACTNCCATCATAATCCTATATGGAAACTCTTTGTGTTCCACCGAGGTGTCTGTAATAATTTATTTACCTGACAGCTTGAAAGTTTCATTGCCTTTTCTCAGTTTATCTGGGTTCCTTTGTTTCCTTAATCTTCACAGAGATTATTTTTTTTTCAGAGGCACTGATCAAAGATTCGCTATCAAGATTGAAAACTGTGTATGAAAAGTTCCTCTGTGGAAAAAATTATCTGATGTTAGGAAAATTGCTTTTTTTTTGAAGGACTGGCATTCCATTGTCACCTATTCACTTCTCACATTTCCTTTAGCCTGCAAATACTAATCACTTGTTAATTAATCCCATCAGAAAACATCAAGTTTTCATGTACTTATGCAAGAAGTTACTGCATGTTCTAATGTTGGTGAAGAAGAAAATGCATTTTCTGTTTTTCTCCTTGACTTGGGGGATTTTCAGTTCCAGTAAGAGTCAGACTGGAGAGGTGTTTTGAAGACTGAAAACCAGATTAGACACGTTGGTTTCCTCTGTGGGCAGAGCACAGTGATGGTAATTGCTTGGACAGGTTGCAAACAATTCAAAATACAGCTCTGAGGTTGCTGTACCATTGTGTCTTGGATTTTCTGTTAAATATCTTTATATCTCTATATTTTTTTCTGAGTTAGTACTATTCCCTTCTGTATTGCTTCTCCAGATTCTTCTCAGATCTAATAGTGGTGAAATCGGTTTCCTCCTGAGAGTAACAGCATAGCACCAGTGAAAAAATGCTTTAAACCCTTCAAATGCCCTTGCACTGAACCTCATGTAATAAGTTTGAATTTTTATTTTTTTGTGTATGAAATTTCAGTTGTTTTGAGAACAGGTAATGTGTAAAATTTCTATAATAATTTTGAAATGGCCACTTAGAGGATGTGGCAGTGCAGAACCACGAGCATCTCAGATTTATCTCATCTGACCATATGGGTCTGGCTGCTGCTTTTCCAGATGAATGGATTTTGAGGATTCTCAGTGAAATACCCGACACAGTCTCTCTCTCTCTCTCTCTCACTGGAACTGTACAGCCTGTAACCATGTGTGTTTATAGATGTCTCTTGGTTCAAAAAGTACAGTTGTAGAGTGCTGGATTTTTTAAGGATGAAGCACTGTTCTTCAGACATCTTTATGTAAGAGATATAGAAAATTCCACATTTAAATACTTTTTTTTTTTTTCCTGGTGTAGGGATTTTCCTGAGTTTTAGAGGTCAGCCAGGTTTCTTTCCTCTGTGGAGTTAGGACAAAACCAAGCAAGCTGAGTAACTTCTGCGTATTTGTCTCATACCCTGCTGCTCTCTCCTTCCCAAGAGCAGAGATTTATATCTAGAAAGCCAAATATTTTCTCTCTGCTATTTCCTAGAGTGCTTTCCCAAGACAAGTGCTGTCCTGCTTCGGCTACAAATGGACACGGTCAGGGCATTTTCTAATCCATGACAGTTCCAGATTTCTTTGAAGTCCCTGGGTGTCCTGAGCATCCTCTTCCAGGCTCAGCAGAGGGGATGTTTGAACAGCTTTCTCAGCATAGCAGACTTCCCACCAACTCCACTAAGTTGCTGCATTTCTCTCAGCTGTTTAAAATTCTTGTGCTCCCAGCTTGTTAAGACTGTTTTTCCTCTCCTTTCTCTGTGTTTGTGATTCTTTCACCTTCAGTCAGTAGTAGGAAATCCTGTGCAGACTGAAAAGGCTGCAGAACCCAGATGTCAGTCATTATGCCGCAGTCTTCCTTCAAATCAGTTGTTTTCAAAGGACAGGAAAATTGTTCATTATACGTATACTTAATTAAATCACACTGCTCATTGAGTTTTTGCAGGTTTGCCTGGGGGTGGGAATAAAACCATGATCAATTTAAACATAGCATCAGTTTCTGTTCAGCCTTACTGTAAAAAGGATAATAAGGTTTTCATTACAGTCTTCCCTTTTCCAGAGGTTTATATCACCTACTAATTTACTCATTATAAGAACATTACATGGAAGGTTCGTGTACTAATCAGATTCCATTTGCAGAAAAATGCTCTCCAAACAGCCTTTCCACCTGCTCCGGAAGACAGGTGGTTTGCAAAAATTGCACTGAAACTTCCAGACACCTTCCCTTCAGAGAGGAGGGAATGTCAGATCAGAGTTCTCTGTATCATGGTGCAAGAGCTCCCTTCTTTCTGTTCCCGTGTTTCATCTCATCCCAGGACTTCTGCCATGTGAGAAAATGCTCCAAGGGCTGGAGCCCCTCTGCTCTGGAGCCAGGCTGGGAGAGCTGGGGGTGCTCGCCTGGAGAAGAGAAGGTTCCAGGGAGAGCTCAGAGCCCCTGCCAGAGCCTAAAGGGGCTCCAGGAGAGCTGGAGAGGGACTGGGGACAAGGGATGGAGGGACAGGACACAGGGAATGGCTTCCCACTGCCAGATGACAGGGAGAGAGGGGATATTGGAAAGCAGTTCTTCCCTGTGAGGGTAGTGAGGCCCTGGCAGAGGTTGCCCGGAGAAGCTGTGGCTGCCCCGGGATCCCTGGAAGTGTCCAAGGCCAGCGTGGATAGTTTGGAAAGTGGGCTGGTTTCTGGAATGTGTCTCTCTCAGTGGCAGGGGTTGGAACACCATGGTCTTTGGGGTGTCTTTCCACCCAAACCATTCTGGAATTCCATGGTTCTGTACAGAAAGTAGCAGCAGAGCTTGACCAGAGAAACTGCGGCTGCCCCTGGATCCCTGGAAGTGGCCAAGGCCAGGCTGGATGGGTCTTGGAAACACCTGGGACAGTGGAAGGTGTCCCTGCCCATGGCAGGGGATGGAGCTGGATGTTCTTTAGGGGCTTTTCCAACCCAAGCCAGCCTGGGATTTGATGAACATTATATCAGCACTTCCAGACTGAATTTCTGTTTCAAGAAAAAAGAGGGAGATGGGAAACAAGGAAACTTTACCTTGTTGTTGTGTGGGTAGCAGTGGTTTCTGTAATGGTTTTTATGACTCTTTGAGAGGGAAGGGGAGGCTGGGGTGTCTCTCATGACAATACCTTTTGTTCTGAGTCTTGGGTAGCATTCTCCTTCTGTTGGTGCCAAGTGCAGTGTAAATACCTGGCAAAACCAGGCTCAGCCCCTCTGTTCCAAGTGAAAGCCAGAGCTTTTCAGGTGGAGTGCAAACAGAGAGTTAGAATTGGTCACCAAGGTAAGGGTCAGTGATAACAACCCATCCCAATCCCAACCACTGCTGAGTTTCCTTCTGTGGAACAGCCGAGTCAAGCCCTGGGAGGAGACTGAGAGGAAATAATGAGGGAAGAGATCTTTGGAAGAGTTTCCTTTCAGGTGTCAAGCCCAGCCTTTGAGAGGGTTCGGTGTTACCTGTTTTACAGTTTAGTCACCTGCTTTATGGGATGTTTGGAGCTGAACTCGATGTCCTGTTGCAGAAAGCTTGTTTTCAGTAATTCCTTAGCTGCAGGGCTAAGTCAAGCAGCTGCTGTTGAGGATTCTCATTCTGTGCCAGCTCCTGAGCTGTGCTCTGTCATTTGTGCCCAGCTGATGTGTGCTAAATTAACTTTCATTTTAGAAATACTTATTCCAAAACTGGACTTTTTTTTTTTCCTTCTTGGTTTCACTCGGTTCATTCTGTACCTGAACAAGTCCTTGTATGAGCAGAACTGGGAGCAGAGCATGTGGATAGGGGGAAGTGGTGAGGAACAGGTGGATGCTGCTGAAACCATCAGTGCTGCAGGAGGGAAGGCTCATTAAACTGCAGCCCAGTGGGTGTCTGAGTGAAGTTTTGAAATGCTTTAAAAGTGGAGGTGAGCAGAGTGATGCAGAGAGGTGATTTAGTTCGTGGAAGAAGTTTGAGAAAGCACTGACTTTACAAAAAACTGAAGTGCCTTTGTAGTAGTTTTCGGAGTGCTTGTGGTGGAATAAGATTGCTGTTAACAGAGAGTGCAGACAGTGAGGTGCAGGATGATAACATCAAGAAGAGGAGGGGGAAGCACAGCTCCAGGTATGTGGATGAGTCAGAATGTCACAAGAGTAATATCTCAGAAGATTTAGGTGTAGGTTGGATTGGACGACATAAGAAGAAATCCAAAAATAATACCTGTGTAACAAGACAGAGAGCTAATAATTTCATTTTTGACTGGGAGTGTGATTCTCCAGATAGAAGGTTTAGAAACCACATGACTTCCTTCTGTACCTCTTGTTTCTTGGTAACTGCTCTGAAAGCTGAGTATCCAGACTGAATGCACTGTGGCAGTTTTGTTTCTTTCCATGTGACCTTTAAAACCTTGCAGTCATCTTTTCCACACTATTCCCACTCCCTTCAGAAGTAGTTAGTCTTGTTCTTTTTTGTTTTGCTTTTGATTTTTTTTTATATTGCATCAGTTTTCCTGAATAATCCCAATTTACCAAATAACTCCGATTTTGTGGCCGAACTCTTTTTAGCCTTGTCTTTATCCTTGTGGTGGCTGCAATTTCCATCACTTTACCTGTTGTTTTTTTTTTTCCTTTTTTCTTCTTTCTTTTTTAATTCTTTCTCCTGTAGAAAATAGAAGATGCTTGGGAAAATATTTTATTTCAAGTAATGGACAGCCAGCCTGAACAGGCTGAAAAATCTTTCTTCTGAGAAATCTTAGCAACATTTAAGCTGATTTTCTGCAGGCAGGTGGATAATGGATTGTGTCAGGAGGATCTTTGTGCTCGTAGCAGGTAGTTAAAGCATTTGATTTGATCAGTGCCTGTTAGTCCTGGTGAAAGAAAGGTAAAGCAGTAAAACATGATTTGGAGAGGTAATTTTGGTCACCTCAATGTTGATGTAAGTCTTTGCCAGTTGTTCCACGTTTAACCTCGGGGGTGCAGATATTCTTACACCTCACCTCTGGTTTTTTGAACATAGTTCTGTTGATTTGGGGATAAATATTGGAGGAATGTGCTCTACATTGATACTTTGGAACAAGTGAAAATTTACTGAACAGTTTTTCTACAAGTTACCTGCAAGGCTAAACATTCTTTCTGCATGGATTAAGGCTGAAGTCATAATAAAATCACAGTTTGAATGGAGATGTATGTAAACAGCAATTGATAGTTTCAGTGTTTCATTTCAGTTGTTTATTGCTGCGTTCACAGTGTTAGTAAAAAGCCGGACAAAAACATCCCTCATCACAAAATCTATTAATTTCTGCCCTCATGCATGCTTTTGAAGAAGCTCCAAGTTATACATGGAAGTTGGCACATAAAATCATGAGGTGGAACATATTACGTTAATATTTGATGTTAAACCCTCCCCCTCCCTTAATCTGGGGTGCCCTCGGTATAATTTCAGGAGAGATTTCAGGCACAACATGCTTGTATGATGGGAGCTTAGACTCATTGCAGAAATTTAACAAAAGTAGAAGAATTCAAGTGTTAAACAGCAGTGAAAATGCCTCTGTAGTCAAAATTTGTGTTTTAAAAAATTACCATATTTTAGAATAATTATATGAATTAGCAAATTTAAAAGTTAGTTTTACATTTATAGGGCAATGAAAGTATAGTTAAGCTCTTCCATGGTGCCGTTGTGCTATTAAAAACTTTTCTCAAACGCTTCAGAAGTCAATAGTGTGCTCATTATTTACAAAAAATAAGCAAATGACCAAAAAACTGGAGAGACAATTTGCATAACATTGCTGTAAACTTCGTTTCTTATAAAAGAAATAATTATTGGGTTGAAAAGAACTGCTGATTTGCCTAAATGCTGAATTTCCTGTTTCTACAGCAAACTTTATGTGGCATGAAATCTTAAATGATTGAGAAATCTCATCTGAGACCTGCAAAGGCAAAGCTGGAATAAAAAGACAGTTCTAGAGACAGTGATTTCTTGGTTTCCTTCATGGATTTATAGATCTGTTAAGGCTGGTGAAGACCTCTGAGATCATTGAGCCAACCATGGATTTGGTGGCAAATTTGTGGTGAATTTGAGCTGTGGGATTGACAAAGGAAGAGCCTGGGCCTGTTGTTCTATAGGAGAAATAATCGCATCAGATGTATTCAATTTTTTAAATTTGGAATTAAAAAAACAAAAGGGTTTTTTTTTCTTTCTCTCTTTCTTGTTATAATAGATCCCTCTAAGCCTTTAGAGTAATAGCACTTAATGTAGCCAGGAATTCAAACCAGCAAGTTCATTAGATAAGTTCCAGTTCAGTGGCACCTGAAATTTCCTCCCAGCTCTTCCTCCACCAGTTCAGTTCTGACTGAGGCTAATAACAGCTTGTTAATTTGTTCACACCAGAATAAAAGAAGGGAATTAGAAGCTGCAGTTTGCAGTTAACCTCTTTAGTCCCTGTGTCTCGCTGCCGCAGTTCAGGCACCGCTCGTGGTTCACGTGCTCTTGTCCTCCAAGTGTGCAGTGGGAGCAGCTTGGGAGATGCAGCTTTTGTGGTACCTCGAGGATGGAAGGGATGTTCAGGCTGCACCTGGGAAGTGGGGCAGGAGCAGAAGCCCTCCCACATCTACAAAACAGCAAAGCACTCTCTTTTTTTTTAGCATCTCTTAGATGCGGGAAATGGAGATGTTCAAGTAGGCCAGCAAGGCAGTGCATGAAGAAATGTTGATGGGCCATGGAGCCATGGAATGGTTTGGGTTGGAAGAGACCTTGCAGAACATCCAGTTCCAACCCCTGTCATGGGCAGGGACAGCTTCCACTGTCCCAGGTGGCTCCAAGCCCCGTCCAGCCTGGCCTTGGACACTTCCAGGGATCCCGGGGCAGCCACAGCTTCTCTGAGCTCTCTGGTCCAATCCCTCATGACCCATTTAAAAATTTGTTCCTAAAATATAATCTAAACCTTCCCTCTTACAGTTTGAAGCCATTCCCTGTGTCCTGCCCCTCCATCCCTTGTCCCCAGTCCCTCTCCAGCTCTCCTGGAGCCCCTTTAGGCCCTGCCAGGGGCTCTGAGCTCTCCTTGGAGCCTTCCCTTCTCCAGGTGAACCCCCCCAGCTCTCCCAGCCTGGCTCCAGAGCAGAGGGGCTCCAGCCCTTGGAGCATTTTCTCAAATGGGATTCTCATCCCCTGGGATGGGATGAAATGTGGGACGAGATGGCCAGACAATTTTTCACCATGATGTTGCTGTGGCAGCACTGATGGGCTGTGCTGGACAGGTTCTTGCTGAGATGTCAGTGTGTAGTAAACTTGGACTATCAGCTGGAATACAAAAAAAAAATCATTTCAGTTACAGCTCAAATTAGATTTCTGAGCAGCAAATCTAACGGGTTCTGCTTTAAGAAAAAGAAATGGCTTGCTGTGTGATTTTTGGTTTTTATTTATTTGGATTAAGTTTTGGGCTATAGCCAAACCTAGTGTGTTAAATTTTGTTATTTGACTGTGGATATGAAGGTGACGCTCTTGGCGAGTGTAAATCAGAAATCTGTAAGTGATGTCACAAATGCTGTTTTCTAAGATAAATGGACAATAATTCTTTTATTTTTAAAGTGATATCTCCATTTCCTGTCTAAAAAAAATACAAAGAATTAAAGTATGTATTTTCATGAGACAGCTTTTCTGAATAATTTGCTTAATCTGCGCCTTTTTTTTTTGTGTGTATAATTATCATCATACCATTGCCAGCATTATTTAATTTCTGTAATTATCAGTATTAAAATGAAAAGCCTTGGTTTTTTTTGTCAGGCATTCTAACTGATTTCTCCTCTGACAGATTTCTCTTTCTCCCTTTGGTCTGTTTATTGAAAAGATTGGCAGTTCTGTAGAATACGGAGTCTGTAGATGCCCAGTGATTTTCATATATTAAGGAAAAAATAATTATCACTCTTTTAGTTCTGACTATTCCTATATCATTCCAGAGTTTCAGAAATGGGATATTGCGAATATGGTTTGTGTTACTGTGGCTGTGTTCAGATACTCTGGAGTGCAACCTGCTCCAGAAATGCCTGCTCTTTTCCAACACTCGTTTGGAAAATATAGGGGATTTGCCATTTCTGCAGCGTGGAAATGTAGCTTTGAGTTGTTTTATTAAGCTAGGAGATCAGGAAAATCGGGGTTTGGAGGAATGATATGTGCATCTTTGTTTAGTCAGAGGTGCTGAGCTGATGATCCCTATCCCAGTAAGGGAAGGTGCTTGGGCTGAGAGTTGGTTGGAGAATCTTTGAGGCAAAGTTAGAGGTTACATTAACAACCACATTTGTCTGAGTCCAGCTCAGTTTTCAGATCCCAAAAAATGACTTTCCCCCTAACTGAATCTACTGATGGAGCTGCCTGAAGGACATCATTCTCACCCCCAGCATTTTAGGTCAGACAAATTGTTCTTTGCTTTGGCCTTCGGAGTTGTTGAATCTCTTACTATTGGGAGTTGGATTTATTGGTCCTTTTGTCCTTCCCCCAAGTTCTGCTTTAGGAATCCACTGAATTATTCCTGTTAAAATCTGTCCTCTCCTTGCTCTCTGAAACAGCAATGACCAGGGCAGTGATTGTCCCCCTGTGCTGGGCACTGGTGCGACCCTGAATTCTGTGTCCAGTTCTGTGCCCCTCATGACAAGAGAGAGATTGAGGGGCTGGAGAGTGTCCAGGGAAGTGAACGGAGCTGGGAAAGGGTCTGGAACCCCAGGAGCAGCTGAGGGAGCTGGGAAAGGGGCTCAGCCTGGAGAAAAGGAGGCTCAGGGGGGACCTTGTGGCTCTGCACAACTCCCTGACAGGAGGGGACAGCCCAGGGGGGGGGTCGGGCTCTGCTCCCAGGGAACAGGGACAGGAGGAGAGGGAACAGCCTCAGGCTGGGCCAGGGGAGGCTCAGGTTGGCCATCAGGAATAATTCCCACATGGAAAAGTTGTTAAGCATTGGAAGGGACTGCCCAGGGAGGTTTGGAGTCCCCATCCCTGGAGGTGTCCAAGGAAGGCCTGGATGTGGCACTCAATGCTCTGGGCTGGTGACAAGCTGGGAATCAGTCACAGGTTGGACTCCATGACCTTGGAGGGCTTTTCCAATCTAAATAATCCTGTGATTTTTGTGATTGCCATGCAAACCAACCACTATCCACCGGAGGAAAAGCACTGATGTCACCCCCAAGGAGCCAAACTCAAATTTACAAGGACTGAAAGTAAAAGCCATCAGGGAGATATGTCATCTCACCTTTTCTCTGGAGGCAGTATACATGAGAAAGATGCTGAAGTGCCCAGTTGGAATATATTGCTCATCTTTGTCTCTGCTCCGTCTTCCAAGAAGTTCTGTTACATTCTAACCTGTTTAAATCCAGAATGGCTTCAAGTGACTGCTTTAGAGCTGCATTTTAGTGTTGTAAATTATTTTTTTCATTTTCTTTGAAGGAGAGATTAATGTCGAAAATAACTATAGAACACTGGCCTGGACTGTTGAATAATGTTTGGACAGAATGGAAATAAATTGTAAATGTGATTCTTTTCCTTGAAAATCTCAAAGCTTCATTTAATAGAGATACTCTCAGGTAGTTAAAGATTAATAAAGAAGTCTTGCCCTATCAGGAAATGGTTATAGCATCATTATTATTTCACGGTATCTTTCTTCCTCACCATGTATTTCCAGGTAACACACAGTGGATAAAGCTTTTTAATTTCACTTAGTTTAGGTTAGTAATATTCTTACAAACACAGACTGCATGTTCTATATTTGATATGGAACACGATACCCGCTTGTATGGAAAGGGAAGTAACAGATACCTCAGTGCTTTTATTTTTAATTATTAGGCAGTGTAAAAGAGCACAGCAATGCCGCATGGAAATCTCTGTAACATAAGCACACACTGCTGGCAGCCACAACTTAAATTTGAAGGGCCATCAGCACTTCTCTGGGATTTTTTTGCTGATGTTTTAGGCAGTGGAGCTGTGTCTTAAACACTTTTTGCTGTTTTGCTGTGGGGTAGTGCGTGAGGCACAAGGCCCAGAATTGAAGCAATTAGGGTGGGAAAAGACCTATCAGCTTTTATGGCTTATTTTTTTGACAACGCAGGATTCTTACCCCTTAAACAATGTTTTCAAATGTGTGCCTGTTGTAATCGCAAATGATCTCTCCAAAAGATTTTTCCACAGTTTCTAAATGCAGATCACCAGAGGAAAGGCATCCTTTATCTCAATTTTTGGTGGTTTCCTTGTTGTACTTCTCATTCGTATTAAAGAACTGTGATTAGAAAAAAAAGAAATTGAAGTTTGTTCCATTTTTCTCCTCCTCAGTTACTTTTCTAAAGGCAAATCATTCTTCTTGATCAGTGACCTCTAAAACTAGTTGATTTACATTTAAATGCTGTCATTTACATTCCTAATAAAAGGGGAATAAAAGGGCCACAATATTAACATCGAAACATTAGTTTTCATCTATCACTGTAAAAAAAAATTATTCTAAGCATCATATCTATGGAAAATACTAACATTAAAATTGGAAGTCAATACTTGACAAACTGACACAATGTCGTTATATTCTGCATTTCCTTTGTGGTCTTCCACTTTGCCTGCCTGCCTATGAGGTGTTTAAATTCCTTTGCCTAATTTTTAATTTTTTAGAATAATTTGCATTTAAAGAGTGCTGGATACTGTTATTTGATAGACTTGAATTTTTTTTTATTTAACTTTTGGAAGGAAATTTTAATTAACATACAGAACATTGGCATTTGAATAGTTCTTATTTTAAGACAATATATATGCAGGATGAATGCATTATTTTTCTTACTGTTTAAATCTGTCTAACAAATATTATCTGTAGCTGTAAATGATTTTACTTTTTGGGTATGTGTGTATATTATCATATCCTTTCAATTTTAGAATTGGGAGATTTCTATTATGCTGGTTATTATACTGATTTTTTTTTCTTTAAATGCTGAAATAATAGAAGAAACAAAACTTTCCAGCATTTTCAAATACTGTTTAGAGCCTGAACCTTGAATGAAGGTGTGGAATTAGACATGACATAGATGTGATATAAATTCCAGAGCTGGAACATAAATCCAGCTGTGATTTAGAGTATATGCACAGCACTAAAAAATGCAGATGGAGTTCTGACCTCGAGAGCTCCTGCAGAGAATAAAGGGCATTTTTACACTCTGCCTCTCTCTGTTTATTTTGCATGGAGGTAATAAATATACTGAGGATTGGCTTAAAATTTAATCTATTACTTATTAAAAAAAACACAACCAAACAATTAAATATGATTTTGAAAAGTGTTCCTGGGTAAAATCTCCAAAAAGCTCGCAAAAAGGAAACCATACAGAGGTTTTATCTTCAGCTTCATTATGAATTGATGAACTTGCAATTTAAATCAGTTTTGCTCATTAATTTTCATGTTAGTGAGCGGAAGTTCATTGTATTGATCAGAAGTTCTAAACCTGGTGTGATTAAAACCCGTAAGTGCTATGAGAGAACAAACACTGGTGTTGGTCTCTGATGTGAGCTCTGCTTCAAATTAACAGGATCTCGTTAATTTGCTCCGATGGACGAGATCTGGGCAGGTTTAATAATTCATCTTACAGAACAGGTGTCAAGGACACTGAGTGACACATCCTGTCTCACTGATTCTAATTTTTGAGGCTCAGTTTAAGACAATATTGGTAACTTACTAACGGACATATTATTTATTATTTATGCCTTTTATATTATTTTGAAATCATCTGTCAGGAATGCGAAGCCAGGTTTCACTCCAGAGCTATGTTGTGCAAAAATGAGGAAGGTGGAGCAAATGCTGTTGCAGCTGCCACTCGCCCATGGGCAGATTTTTTTTTTAATATTTTTTTTTTGTGTGTGTAGATGTCTGAGTAAAAATTACAGAACCAGCCATTTTTCAGTTGCCCCTGGAGAAATTTTGGAAACTTGTCGAGAAGCTGGAGGACCGCACATTTTTAACTCATTTTTTTGGGCAGATTTGGAAAGGGTTTTCTTTGGTCCCACCTTTCCTCCCCACTCCTTTCAGGAGTCAATGTTTATTTCTGTTTTGTGTTATTTTTAAGTGACCTCTCTCTCTAGAGTAATCAACTGACTGCTTGATTAAAATTGGATGTTTTGCATAATCAAATGGGCTTTTTGGCCTTTCTTGCTTTGATGTTTGGTTTTAGTGGAGACCTCAGTGGTGCTGCTGCTGCTGCAGGTATTTGGAGGATTTGGAAGTTCTAGTGAGTAGGATTTTGTTTAATTTTGATGGGCATTAATACCTTCCTGTGACTGATAATTTTTGAGAGGTTGATGTGATGAAAGAGAACCTAAGTTGTGCTTTCTATACTTAGGCTTTTCACATTGTAATTTCCCTTTTTTTTTGCTTTATGTCACTATTATTTATAATATTCACCTTTCAGTGTGAATAATTTCCAGGTGAAGGCTTTTGGACTTCAATACATTAGGATATATTTAGTTTTCCTGGTTCTGCAATGTTTTATTTTAATTTTTAAGTCAGTGGCTAAAGGAGCAGAGGGACACCTTAGAAAATGCTCTTCTCGATGCCCTGATTTTGTCTCTGCTTTTTGTAAAGCTTCTGTACTCCCTTCAGCCAGTAATTCTGATTTTTCTATGACTTTGTGATCCTTCTTAGGTAAACATATTGCACTCTCCTTTTCCCCTTTCCACCATGCCTTTTCTCTCGAAGCTTGCATGAGTTTTCTTTTGTGTTTAACACATCCCCTTTAAATGTGGGAAAACTTACATAAGGATGTGTGGATTGCCGAGGCTGGGAGTGTCCCACTTCAGGGGCAGAAAGACGAGCAGGCACACAGCAGCAGTTCAAGGGAACAACCTTTTATTTCAAAAATCTGACTGCATTTAGATACATATGTACAGAGGTCAAGAGATTGGCTACTTGAGGTTGCCACCTCTCAACGTGGAGGGTGGACATCACCATCAATTAACTCTCAGAGGAGAAGTATGTAAACATTCTGAAAATAGACATTGTTTACATGAAGCTGCGTGAGAAACCGCAGCACAAAGACAGAAGGCAGAAAACTCAGGGCAACAAGGATGAGCCACCCTAAATGATAGGTTGAGATCTTTGTCACTTGTCTGTCCCTGCCAGTACCTGTGAGGATTATTTCTGAGACTGCAAACACACTCGTCTGTGTGCTTTTAATCAGTTAACAGTTTCGGTGGCCATTCAGTTATAAAAACAGTCTTTGTCTTGGTTTGGATTGAAGACTTCCCTTTTACCATTAACTGTTTCTCAGATACTGCTGGAACATTGGATGCTTTGATGTCTCTGCATTTGAGTGCCATTACCGATTAATGAATTTAATAAAAAACCTCATCCATCAATAACCTTTAGTGCCTTAAACCCAGAAATTTCTTAGACTGGCTGTTGTGAACTTTGAGGTAGCTTCAGTCACGTTGTTTACATATCCCTAATTATTATTTTTTCAGATCTGTCATCTGAAGTCCTAAAAAATGATGAGAAAATGGGCTTAAGATAGCGTCTCTTGTGTTTCCAGCCACTATTTTGTGTGGCATTCTGCCCTGAGTGGGGCTAATTTGGAACTCTGCTGATAACAGATAAAAAATACTGAAAAATATTGGATAAATACTCATAAATACTCAGCTGTGGGCTCCTTCAGCAAAGTTCAGTATTGTGGCAAAGAATGAATTTGCCCAGGAATAATTAAGTTTTTGGGACAAATCTGGTGGCTTCAACAGAAGGACAAGTAGGTCGTGTGAAAAGAAGCAAACAAAAAATTGCTTGTGAAGTGTCTGCATTCTTCTGGTTCTGATCTCCAGTCTGGTTTACCAACTCAGCTTGGATTTTCTTGTGTAAGTAGAATTATTCTTGAAATGTGCCTTGGTCCTAAACTGGGGGAGTTCCCTAGTAGGAAGAGGCAATGAGATTTTGCACTGATAGGAATTTTCTCCTGAGAAAGAGCTCTCCCCCTTTTCCCAGTACCCCCTTTAACCAGTACCAGTGTATTTTGTGTTAAGCAAGAATATAGCCAGGTGTATCTTAACTAAATAAACTCACTTAAATGAGTTTATACTTGAATGTCATGCATCTTGTCAGATCCGATGTTATAAGAATAAATATCCCATATTTTAAGACTAAGATTATAGTAAAGATTTGCACAGTAGAATCAAAATCTCTTCTGAGATGTTTGGAGCTGATAGTTTGTACTTGTTCATCCAAAAGAATGATTATACTCTACACTGTACACTCATAGTAATATCTTGTCATGAGAGAGCAATCCCCAAAGATTTTACAAAATTAATCTACTCCAAACCTTAAAACTAAATGGAAAAAGAAATTAAAAAATGCCATTGCACTCAATTATTCTTTATTTCTGTATCTTTTTGCTGCGGAAAATTATTTTTTGATGTAAAAATCTGTATAAATTCTATTTTTACATGATGTCAAATATTAAAGCAAAATCTTGGTTGTAATGAATTTAGAATCAGAGTTCCTCTAGGGATCATTTGTCTGGTGAAGTTTAGTTTTTAATAATAAGTTCCTATGAAATTGTTCATGCCCAATATTAATATTTCCACTTGAACACAGATAAAGCTAGGTTAAAAAAAAAAAAAGATAGATAAAGAAAAGCCTTGGTCAAAGTCCATGAAATTTTATGGTACAAATGACTGAACTGTGTTCCTTGGAATAGTTGCTATGGAAATTCTTTTTTTTTCTGCTGGGTTTTTGTTGTGTATGCAATGAGGTATTTAAATAACAGAAGAGATTACAGAGAAAGTTTGAAAAATAGGAGTCAACCATTTAGTGGAAGTACTCAGAATAATCATCACCTCCTGGGTCACTTAGCACTGTCCCATCCTTTTGGCTTTAGGGGTTCTGCTCACAAATTGTCTCTGCACTTCAGCGTTAGTGGTATAATAGGAAACAGGAAAACTTGGCTAAAGAGAATAAACAGGCCACATTGAATGTTGGCTTTATGGTCACTGGTTTTATTTCTGACTAAGAATAAAGTTCAGCTCTGCTAAGTCTATCACACTTCATCAGCTCGATATTATAAAGGGAACCAAAAGGAATCTGAATTTGCCTTCCCATTTATTTGTCTTTTTGATAATTAATTTTTTCCCCAAACATTTAAATACGCTCAGCTCAGTGCATGTTTGACTTAAAAACAAACTAGCAAAAATGCAATTATCATCATCAGAAACCGTCAACAGAAAGGAACACATCTTTGTAATGCTGCATTGATGGGAAAAGGGAGCTGTAGAAAAGGTTTTGAAAACTACTAAGGGGAGAAAGAATTGGGACAAGTCATCTGCTACACTGAATTTAGAAGTATTCTCCAAAGGTTGTTAATAAAGCGATAACGTGTGTGTATAATAAAAAAGGAAATGGGAAACTGGAAAAAAATAGCTGGCTTTCAAAAGGACTAGGGGTTAAATCACATTTGAGAATTTTTGGTGCTTTTAAGCACCATGAAGTCATCATCAATCTTATATAATAGGAAGTCAAATCTTTTACCGATTGAAAGCAATAGAGAAAATTACTGATGGTTTCAATAAAGCAGGTTTAGAGCCTGTATCATGGTCTGTAAGAGGAGACAGAAATCTCTGCTCTTGTGAGATCCTCTCATGTCTGACACACTCCTGAATTGCCAAGCTCCTGATGAATTCTATCTCAATCTGCAGCACCCAGGGTCATAATTGTAACTTAAATGTAGTGGATTGACTACAGTGCCAGCAAGTATAGCCTAAAAAGAAAACTAAAGTTATTTCAAATAATCTGAAGAATGGGAATGAATGAGACTTGAGTATCAGGGTTTTCATTAGGTTCATGATAAAAAGTCTGAAAAAAATCCAATTAGAATCTAGTTTGCCTTTGAAATTCATATGTAAGTAGTTTTTGAATTTTATTTTGCCAAGGTTTTTATTGAATCTACTGAGATAGCGTGGCTCAAACGAATAAAAGTTGTGTGAATTATTTCAGTTACTGCAAATAACTTTGTCATTGAGAAACTCATGAATTCAACAATGCCCAGTGCAGGTCAGAGCAATCCCAGGCACAAACACAACCTGGGGATGGACCTGCTGGAGCAGCTCTGTGGAAAAGGGCCTGAAAGATCAGTGCCAGCAGGTCAGGGAGTGATCCTGCCCCTCTGCCCAGCCCTGGAGGTACATCTGGGGTGTCCAGCGCTGGATCCTCAGCACAGGAGAGACCTGGAGCTCCTGGAGCAGAGGCTGCAAAAGTGATGAAGGGATTGAAGCATCTCTGTGCCCAGGAAAGGCTGAGGGAGCTGGGGCTGCTCAGCCTCGAGAGGAACCCCAGCTGAGAGGGGCCCTCAGCCCTGGGTGTCCCTGTCTGTCCCTGGGTGTCCCTGTGTGTCCCTGTGTGTCCCTGTCTGTCCCTGTGTGCAGGGAGGGTCACCCCAGGCCCAGGCCCTGCTCCGGGGCCCAGCGATGGCACCAGAGCCACGGGCAGGGTCTGAGCTCAGGGAGTTCCACCTGAACATGAGGAAGAACTTCACTGTGCAGTGACCAAGCCCTGAGCAGATTGTCCAGAGGGGCTGTGGAGTCTCCTCCCTGGGGATATTCCAGAGCTGCTGGACACAATCCTGTGCCCTGTGCTCTGGGATGGCCCAGCCTGAGCAGGGAGGTGGCACCAGGTGACCCCTTCCAGCCTGACCCATCCTGGGATAATGTGAGTTGAGTTTAAAAATTTGTAGGTATTTAAAAAGTCTGATATATAATGAAAAGTAATGATAATAGTCATCCTTTATTTTTTTAATTAATGAACTGCCAGTCACTTCAACAACCAAGTCCTCTTACTTTGGGTACACCAAAGTTTCATTCTAGATGTAATATATATTCTTCTTTCTTGCATAACACAGTCTATGTGAAATCATAACATTGAATGTCTCACAAAACCAATTTATTCTGTCCTTTGGCAAGTTGAAGTGGTATTTGTCTATTGCAAAGAAAGAGAATGGCACAGATGAGGTGGCACCTTGAAATTACTAAAAGAAAATGAAAGCTGAGGAAGGATTTGAAACAAATTTCTGTGGCTTCTACTCCAGTATGACACACATCCGAAAAGGAAAATTCCCTATGATAGAGCTGGCTCTCAAAAGGTCTCTGAGAAGAGGTGAGTGTGAGATGTAGGATTTGTTCTGGTAGTAACAGCTCCCTGCAAGCTTCTGGCCTTGGGTGGGGTGAGGTCTCCTGGACTGGCTGCATCTTTTCATGTGGACACTGCAGAGTTGTAAACTCTGCAATCACCACAATTTATTTTATTTCTGGCTGCCGTTACTTCCATCCACGAGTGGGTTGCCTTCGTCTTGCTGTAGTTGGAGCCACCTCATATTAACAAGCTAAGCTGATGTTCTTCTTGGCTGAAAAATATGGGCACCATTGAGCTGAGGAGTCATCTAAAGGGGAGCTGTTTCCTTGGAGCATTATTGCAAGATTCCCTGTTAATAAACACAATTCAGTGAATTGCATCACTGGCATGCAGAACTGTCACTTTGTGTAGACAGCCAGGCTCACTGGTGTAATCTGTGGGACGGATACTTTACCGCTTATGATCCCAGAAGGATTTTATAAATAACTCCAGCTTCACTGGGAGGTGGTATCTGTGACTGGCATTACTGGTGTAATTCAAAGTTATGTATTAGTGTGGAGGTTCTGCATTGAAATAAATGTTCCTGAAAGGTCAAATGGAATGTATGCAGTCAGGTCTGGCCCTGTTCCCAGATTTTATGAATGAAAACATAATATTGGGCTTGTAAAATCATATCCTTTCTCTTTTAGTGGAAAGTAGTTGTTTTTAGCATACTTCCTTTAGAATTTGTAACTGCTTGTGTAATCTGGTGTGAAAAATGAGATACTTTGCTGTTCTGTTTCCTTGGGTACAAGGTTGTCTTCTGTGTGGTCCTTTTTTCAGATGATCGCTTCCTTTGTGTTACAGAAGGAATGCCATTCTCACATTTTGGCATGAGTAAACATCTGTGTATCCATGGCAGATACTGAAACTCTTTCCGTCCAAAACCTTGTTCAGATGTCTCCTTGACACCCAAGTCTTGGGTTTCCACAGATGGCAAAGGAAAACAACAACAAAAACCAAACCAAAGCAAACCAAAAAACCCAACAAACTGAAAAAACCAAAAAACCCCAAACCAAAACTACCCCCCCAAAACACCCAAACCAATAAGAAAAACAAAGAAAACCGATAAACGCCCCCCTGCCAAAACAACCAAACCAAACCAAAAAAACCCCAGAAAAATATAAAAAGGGACAAATTAATGCATTTTTGTGCAGTACAAGACAATGACTTGGAAGTTTCTGTGGGAAGCAAAGCTGAAGTGCTTTATAATACCAGAGTCCTAAGTGAAGTGTACATATTTTACCTTGATTTGTTCTGCTTATTATTTTATGGACTAGCTTTTTTTTGTCTTCTCCCCCAACACCTTTCATAAAAAATCTTGAAGATCATAATGTGGCTGTCAATGGGAGCTTTGCTTTTTGTTTAACTTTTCGAGAGTTGCTGGCTTATTTTAACCACTTTTCCCTTCCCATTGTACCTTCCAAAGTAAATATTCATTTGAGAAAACCTGGCTCTGTATTTCGCTTATAGTCTAGTTTTGAGTATTTTATCATGTACAAACTACCTTAATTACCTTAATTTGTGGACTTTCTATCCAAGTTATAGGGAAAATAGCTGCTTAAAAAATCAAAGTGTGGCACCGGTATGACGGCAAATGTGTGTTCTGTGCCCAGAGGATTTCACTGTGACTGGTGGTGGAGTCATTAATCAAATATAGTTCCTTATTTTCCTGATAAAGGAGGGAAGAATGGGAGTTCAGTAAATGGAGATTTCAGTGATTTGAGTGGGAGAATGCTCTGCCTTTTGTTTTGTTTTAGTGAAATTGGAAGTGCCATTCAGCTTTATCTGGAAGTTCCATCCAGCGCTCTCAGGTTCACGAGTTTTAGTGGTGCACTGAGCGGGAATAATGTTACATTTGGAACAGAATTATTGTGCCCTTCAGTTCCTACATGTGAGCCTGGTTCAAATTCTGCAGCATTTCAGCTGAAGCGAAGGAGACCTTGGTGACGCAAAGGACAATTTAAATACTTGGTTAAATATCAGGAAACACAGATCTCTTCAAAGGACTAATAAAATCTTCCAAAACATAAATGCTGTTTTCTGGAGGAGGTTGTGCAGACCAGAAGATATGCAAATATTGGATTTAAAGGTAATTTGTGTAAGCTAACACTGCTAATAATTGGAATTTACGTATGCGCTGGCATATGGGAAAAACTAATTAACCACTCATGCCTAATGTTGCATAATAGGAAATGGTAACTTGCAGGCAAATGCATGAAAAACTCATCAAGTTCTTGTAAGCAGGAGCCATGATTCAGATTTTGGGATTCAGACTGGATGCTGCAGCCTTCTGTGGGATCAGCAGTGTGCAGTGTTAGGCTTGTCTGTGAGCGACAGTGAAAAAAAAACAAACCCTGGGACAAATCCCATTTCAGCCCTGGACTGTGTGAATGGAAAACTCTGAGGGATTCCTGGGAGGTGAGATTGGAAATGGGTTGTGGGACACTCAGTCCTGGCTGGAAATCCTGTAGGCACTGGAAAGCTGGGAGTGGGCAGTGGGAAAGGCAGGTAATGCCTGGAATGTCCTAGAACTATGCATTGAAATAGACTTTGAAACAGAATTGAAATAGACTTTGAAACAGAATTGAAATGACTTTTAAATTTCCTCATCCAGCAGTCATAGGGAATGTCTGATTTTGAAAGCAAAATTCAGAATTATGCATGAATGTATACATATGATTTCAAACCAGTTACGTGCAATTTTTTATTGAAACACTTCAGCAATTGTCACTTCAGAGAAGGAGGTAGAGCGTGTGTAGCTGCTGATATACAAGTTATGGCTCCTTCTTGTTCAACCATGAGAGACGCAAAAATGTTGAATTCTCTCCTATGTTAGAAAGCTTCGTGTTCCTAATAATATTTATCCATATATTATGTTCTTCTGTGATGGATGTGGAAATTTAAAGTCAGTTGTCAAATGGTGCTTTTTAATTTCAGGAAGAACTATAAATGCTTTTCTGTTCCTTTTAACTAGAAGGAATAACTCCAATTTCCTACTTCACTTTAAAGTACATGTACTTTTTTATTTGTTTGTTTTGCATTTGGAGAGAGTAAGAATAAAGAAAAAAAATCGGAATAATTCCTAAATCAACAACAGTTTTTCAGCCATATAAATACATTTAAATTATCTCCCAAGAAGACAAATTAAATATTTAGTATATAACTCTGGATTTCCATACATTTTCAGCTGTAATTTTAACCTGCAGTTTACAACAACAGTGCAAAATTATACCATTGAGACAGAGTAATTTATGAGATGTGTTTGTAGGTTTGCAGCTGATAAGGACAGGATATGAAAAGGAAAAATCACAGCCACAGTGCAGTGAAGTGACAAAGGAGAAAATTTATGTGATTCAGCCAGGACGGTGCAGAAGATTGTTTCAGGGAACAAGGTCAACTGTGTACAAAGCTGCTCCTGGAAATGCTACATTTAAATTAATTAAGTTTATTTTAATGGAACTCGAGGTGACTGGGTCCACACCGGGAATGGCTTTTATCTGCCCAGGATAACTGAGCTGCTTTTCATTCCTCTGCCTCTGGCTGGTAAAATGAAACATTATCTGAAGGCATTCTGAGAGAATGCAGCAGTGGATGATGGATAGATAACTCTGAATAAAAGTAAGAAACAGCAGTGGTGATTAGAACTCTGATTGTATCAAGAACATTTAAGAAATTATCATTTGTCTCCTCCTCTTATGCACTTGTCTCGCTGATGGCAGCATCAAAACGAATTCCACAAAATAATCTCATCTGATTTCATGCCTTCTTCTCAGACGTGAATGCCGTGTTTTGAGAGGAAATAAAGAGCATCAGAATTATTAATGGGAAGAGATAAGTTTGTGGCTCCCCATCTGAAGAGGATTGTGTAGGAGATGCAGAAGGTGACATGAGTGAAGATGAATGCTGAAAGTCTGCTCCCTTTAGGTCATCCCATTCTTAGAGGCAGAGCTGCCTTTGTCCTGAGATGACTACAAATTAGAGGAAGACCCAGGATATGCAGAATAAATGATGCCAAATGAGTGCTGTCAACGTGTCTGATAATGAGAAATATTTACAATAATGGCATTATTTGGTCTGCTTGAACGTAGGCTTTGAGCGTGAGGTTTCTGTGGCAATAGAAATAAAATATTAAGCCCTTTATAAATTGTATTTTTTATTATTATTTCTGTAGGAAAAATAATAAGCTGAGTTGTCTTAGTTCAAAATAATGTGCACACACGTATTGCTGTGCTATTCATGGCAAAAGCCTCTGATTTCTTGTATTGTCATTTTTAGCAAATACTACCTCAAACTACCCCGTTTAGTTGTAGATTTCAGACCTGTTGTGTTTGTGTAAAGCAAATTTTGCCACATAGAAGTAGGCAAGATAACAGTGAAATTCTGGGATTAGCATTTTGTTTAATTCAGTTATAAACTGTATAACAAGCCTTGGATTCGGCATATATTAATAAGTTAGATTCATTTATGGCTTTGATTAAATGTGCTCATTGCTGTGAAACATTTTGTTGCAAGCCTTGCATAGCTAAGATTTATCTTAGGTTAATATTTTAATTTACTTTGCTTACTTGCAATAAACTGGTGGAATTGCATAGAACTAGTTTTTTCTTCCAAAATTTTATCACTTATTACCAAACCTTGCTTAAAAGTTTCCTTGTGAAGCCAGCCCTGTGGTGATGTTCCCAAATTTGTATCTAACAAGGAATTTCAAAGTAATGGAAGTTCAGTACCTGGGGTTTCATGCTATGACCTCATACATAATTAATTTTTCGCCCACTGTGAGAGTTTAGAATGGTTTTTTGTGATGGTAGAAATAGAACAGTGGTAGTTTATTGATATATTTTTGATTATAGTGTATTTTATATGTTTGGAATTAAATTAAAGTTTCAAAAGGCAAGTATTTTCTTATTAATATCTGGTTTCAGTTGAGTTTGCTCTGATTATATTAAAAAAATTAATTGCTGGTAGGAATGTTTGATTTCCTTTCTGTGATCTGAGGAAGTAATTAAGTGCTGTTAAATAGAATTCTATTTCTTGAAATGAGTTCACTTTCTTTTGGATTTCCTCATTAGCTGCTATCTTACAATTAAGTAATTGTGCAAGATCATCATGGATTAAAAGTGGTGTAGAGGACTTAAATGTATATTGCTGCTTTTGGGAACTGTTGAGGGGCTAGGGAAGGGAAGAGGTGCAGAAAAAATTGGGAATATTTGATTGAATATGACTTTTTATTTTCCTGTGAAACTAAAATGATAGTAAGGAGCTGATCAACCTGAAAGGGACTTAAAGGTGGTTTTTATATTTCTTTGCTGTCAGGAGGCACAAGGGCAGAGAAGGGAACAATGGGAAACAACCTCAAGTTACACCAGGGAAGGTTCAGGTTGGATAGGAGGAAAAAATTCTTCACTGACAAGAGGGGTCAAGCATTGGAAGGGGCTGCCCAGGGCTGTGGTGTGGTCACCCAGGGCTGTGGTGGGGTCACCCAGGGCTGTGGTGGGGTCACCATCCCTGGGAGTGTTCAGGAAAACGAGTGGATGTGGTGCTTAATATGGTTTAGTGGGAATGGTGATACTAAGAGTTTGGACTTAATGATCCTGGGGGTGTTTTCCAGCCTTACTGGTTCTGTGTTAGAAGACAAAAAAGAGGCTTCTCTTTCTGCCTGATAGATAGATCATATGTAATGTGTATTATCCGTTTGCTACCCGTTTGGGCACCAGCAGCTCATGGAGAGTTGTCTGAACCTCCCTCTTGTCAGGGTGTGAGAACATTGACAGCAGAACAACTGTGTCACCGCCGTGTAGATGGTGGAGAAGAAAATGTCACCACCAGTTCAACCCTTGAGGTTTTTTTCCATTCCTGCCCTTCTCAGCAGTGATTCCTCACTTCCAGGAACATTGTGGGTCTGTGATAAGAAGTAATTTCCATGAGTGCCTCTGTGTGAAGCTGAATGGTTCCTCTGTGAGCCTCTTTCAGTAAATGGAGCAGCTGATGCTTGAAAGGCAAATTGGAGCTGTCATCTCTGAGTTTCCCCTCAGATTGATGTCTTGGGAATGTTGACCTGAAACAGACTGGACAGAGCTAGAGAATAAAGTAGATTGGAAGGCCTCCAGGATCCACCTTGGGCAGCACAAGAGCCTGACCCGGGCTACACCCAAAGTGGACCAAGAATGGTCACAAAATGGATGACCAGTCATGAGGTCTTACGTTTTTATAAGTTTTGGAATATTTGCACATTGGGGTTTAATTGTCCAATTACAGCTTCAGGTTGTGAGGTCTCATCCTTCTTGTTTTCTCTCTTCAGCCCACCGTTGTTTTGGCTCTTGGGCTGCAGCAGGAAAAGGATTTGTTTTGTCTCCCTACTCTGTGAAGAGCTGACTGACACTTAATGTGAGGCTCAGAACTGCACCCCTAGGCAGCACAGACTCTGAAAAACATGAAAGCTGAAACTTGAGGCATCAAGATCCTCTGGGTTCCTTGATTCCTGACCCTCCCTGTCAGGGCAAAGCCATTCCTGCTCTAACAGCCTGGCACCACATGCCCTGCTTGCTTCATCACAGGGGAAGAGGAAAAGGAGTAGATTTATCTCACTCCTAAGAACTGGCCCAGTGTTTTGTACACTGAAGGTTTCCTTATCTGCTGGAGATTGTCTCCAAGTGATTTGTCTTGCTCTCCAAACCAGAGTAGGCAGCGGGCTGGGGTGTCAACAGTTTTACACTCCAGTTACTGAGGGGATGAAGTGGTTGATGCCTCTGAGTAGAAGTGTAGGAAAGCACTCCCTGATAGGTTTCTTGGACTTGTCTCAAGCCTCAGGCAGCCTGCAGTTCAGCACCTTCAGAGCAATCTGTTAGGGTTTTTTTTGGTCTGTTTGTGAGTTTTTCCCATTCTGTTCCCTTTCATGAATGAATTAAGACATTTTATGAGCTGATGTAAACTTTTCAACATCTGTAGTGCACTATGACAGGAAGTTTCCAAACCTTTCTGGATAACGTCAAAAGGGTTTCGTTGTTTCTCTAATTTTCAATTGGGAAAGACAAAAGCAAATGTTTAATTTTATCCTTGACACTACAGGTTGTTACTACTACTACTACTATTATTATTA
>VZDJ01007747.1:43670616-43741121 GCA_008694505.1 Cyanoderma ruficeps | reverse complement strand
GGCCCCAAGGCTGCCAGAGCTCCAGAAGAATTTGGACAATGCTTTCAGGGATGCACAGGGTAGGATTGTTGGGATTCACCTGTGCCAGACCAGCAGCTGGACTTTGATGATCCTTCTGGGAGTCTTCCAGCTCAGGATATTTTTTGTTTCTGTGATTTTAGGTTTGCTTTTGTTCTGCACTGTGAAGAGTTTTTAATCTCTGTAGTTTTTCCTTGAAGTCCTTGACTGCCCTTGTTGCCACTGTATTCCTCTGTTCTGCAATATTCTTTGTAGGGAAGTGATGGCTAAATTATATTAATGATATGGATTTATAATGGCATAATGGTGTTTTCTGGTTTGTTCTTGTTCCCTTTTAGAATAATTCCTCACCTTATTTTTGCTGCTGCTCTGTGTTAAGCTGGCATTTACAGAATGCTATTATAATTCACAGATTGCATTCCTGGGTTTTAATAACCAATTCCAAGTCCATCGTTATGTATGCAGGCAGGATCCTGGTGCTTCCTGGTTTTTATCACTTTGCATCTATCAAAGTTAAATTTAATCTGTCTTTTTCACTGCCATTGTAAGAACTTCAAAGCAATCCTGCTCGATGGTTCTTGTTTGTTTGGAAGGAAAGAAGGGAGGAACAGGTAAATGATGAAATTCCGTGGGCTGGCATTTTGCATTTCAGTAATGTATTCAGTCCTGAGATCAGTTAATTTATTGTCAGTAACTAGGTTTCCTGGAAACATAAGAGGAGAGGGAAAGGACATGAAAGTAAAAGGTAAATAATAAATGCTGGACTATCTGTAGTTTGAATTCTTTCTGTGTGGTGGATCAGGGAGGCAGCTTGAGATACTGAAGCGAGAATGGAACCTGATGCCTTCTGAAGAGCAATGAATAGATACCCAGACAGGTGTGGTGCCCATGTGTCGTAACAGGGGTGGAAATGGACTTTCTCAGGCTATCAAAGACATGACAAAATATGTTGCTATTCAGCAAACCTCCACAAAATGCTAGAGCTGAGAGCAAAGACAGAGGAAGAGCTCAGCCCTGGAAGGATGCAGTTGAAAGGAGATACATTTGTTCAGAAATCCCTTTCATTTCGATTCTCTCTTCCTGAATTTTCTTTATTGTAAGGACCAAGTTCTAATAAAATCTGGTTTTGCTAATTCAAAGTCCTTGCAGTGTTTTCAGCTCATGTAGTTGAAAAACAAGCTATGAGTAGATGTGGCTCAAAGTAGGGGCTGACACAGGGCCCAGTTAAAGTCTCAGTGATGAATCTGAGAAATTCTTTTAGTTACCAGCTGCAGATGTAGCCTGGACTGGACACTAATGTCTTGTGTTCACTTGTGGCCACACCATAAATATCAGGAGCTAAATTAAAAAAAGAAAATTCTGAACATTTCTAGAACAGTGACCATAGATGTTCTAGGTGGTAGAATTAACACATCTTTGTGTATGACAGTTGACTGATGTAAGCTAAAAAACTCCAGATTTGGTTTACCAGTAAGTTTTTTCCTTGGATTTTTGGTTGTTATTTGTTATTTGTTTGTTTATTTGTTTGTTTTTCTGGTTGATTTTTTTGGTTTGGTTTTGGTTTTTTCTTTGTTGTTTTTTTTCCTCTTCCTATTTCAAATGTTGATTAAGACAAATCTGAGGCAAGAATTATTTCATAAGATACGGTGCTGGGCCTTTGTAAAGCACAACATTATTGAAAAGGTATTTATGTTCTGAAGGTGTTGCAGGTCATAGTGGCTTGGACTGCAAATTAAAACTAAGAGGACAACACAATTACATCTCAGATAAAAAAACACCTCTCCCTTGTCCTTGGGATGATTGATTTCTTCATGGAATAGGTGGAGAAAAAGCATGTTTTGTTCTAAATACTACTCAGAAATCAAAAAATACAGGCTGATGATGATAAATTAGATTTTCTGTTGCACACTGGAGCATTAATAGAATAGAGTAGATGAGGAACAGGCCTGTCAGTCTGCTCTCAGGCAGTAGAAAGCTGGAGCCACAGTGATAAGAATTATTTTTGAAGAAATAGTACAGCACGCTGGAATTAGCGAGGACAAATGGGGAATTTAAGGAGTGGGATGTAAGCATGTAGTTAAAACCGAGTGAACAACAACGAAACAGCCACAAGGGATAAGCTTAGAGTGCTTTGTACATGGCAGCAGAAGGAGTGATGGGATGCCATGGATTAGTGAGGGCAGCAGAATCACCTATTGGCCGCCTACTGGGATACAGGGAACAAAACAAAAAAGAACTCGGGCTTGAAGGCTGAACATCCCTTGATCAGGGACAAATGGTGATTCTGGATACTTTCCATGCCTGTGCAATGAGGAGAAACTCTGATGACACTTGTCACTATTGAATTATCTTTGTTTTCTTTCATTCTGCTGCAAATACCCCACTAAAGCCCAGGAACATTCATGCACCGTTGTGATGGCTGGCAGCCTACACTGAAGTTATTAAAGACAGGGATGGGAGCCAAATCAAAGAAATTTACTGTCTTGAAAACTGGGTTTGTTCATAGTAAGACGTAAAGGAGGAAACTTTAAAATATTGGTACGGTTAAGAAATTACCGACTGTGATGGTGAGTTTTTATTCTGCTGCTGTGTATGTGAAATGGAAATATCAGCTGCCACTAGATGGTGATTTTTCTGTAAAAAGGCCAGGTTCCATGGGGCTTGAAGCAACCTGGTCTAGTGGAAGTGTCCCTGCCCATGGCAGAGGGTGAGACAAAATGAGCTTTAAGGTCCCTTCCAACCCAAACCATTCTGTCATCTCTAGCTCTGTAGGTAATCCCTTTATTTGGAGAAATATTGCTTAAAACAAACCACCTCCAACATGGCCATTCTATGATCAAACTGTTCTCTGTGTTTTATGGGTAGTTTTAAACAAATGGTGGATTGTACCAGGCAGTGGCAGTGCCTTTGCAGCTCTCTGAGTTGTGTTACCATGGAGCATAAATCTCCCCATGTCACTGGCCTGTCTGACCCATTCCAGCACATTTATGATTAGTGGGAACTCTTAAATCTATATGCTCCTTATCTTAATGGAAGGTAGTGCTGTAGATTGTGTGGTGTTCACTGCTGGAGTTCAAGGGGTCTGGAATTCAGCTGGATAAAAGCAGTTTAGTCCTTGCTTGGAGGATGTGAATCGACTTTTCTGGAGATCTGGTTGTGTTTTGGGGACTGCGGAGTGACCTTCAGTGTGTGTGCATGGCTGTACAGGACTGTTTGAAATGAAGGCAGATCCCATCCTTTGCCTTTTTTTAAATTTTTTGTTGACAGTGTCCTGCAGGAAGGAAGAGATGTGATTAGTGTAATCACCTCTGTATCATGCACCGTGCTTCTAATGAAGTCAGTTCTGTTTAAAGTGATCCTTATCTTGGAGACAGGAAAGTTCTGCATTTAAAATAAGAGGGGATGAAAAATCCATCTCAGGTCCCTGTTCCTCATACAATTGTTTCCCCTATTTAAAAGTCTTTTAAAAGTTGTTTATTTCTATGAAGAACCTGTTTAATTTCAGCTTTCATTCACTTTGCCTGGGGAGTCTGTTACAATGATTGGTTATTTTTTGCTTTTATGATTTCTAAAATTCTCTTAAATAAAAATCTGTAACTCTGTGATACCAAGTTTAATTTTGTTACCAGCCTTGCTCTGAGATAATTCTGCTTCTTTTCTGGATTGTCTCCAGTACTCTGCATACTCAGGAAAAATAAAAATAAAAAAATCAAGATTAGTCCAAATGTATAATGCATTAAAGACAGAGGTCAAGTGTTAGAAGCCTTATCTCTCTCTCTTTACATGACATTTTTCCAAAGTTGTAAGTTTTGGGAGAAACAGCTATTTTTTTTTTTTTTTTTTTGGGAAGTTACATTCTTTAAAGCCTTCAGATGGCATCTTTTACATTAGAAATTGTACTCGTCCCCTGATTGCATCCCTTCCTTTTGAATAAAGGGCTGTTCTGAATAGGAAACACAGAGCTTTATTATTTTTAATTCAATTAATTCAGTTGAGAATATAATGGTGATGCAGTTCTTAAACCACATTATATTTCAGTTTTTTCCAACTAACACAACTGCAGCAAATCCTGTGACCACACAACTGTGCCTTATTTAAAACATCCATCAGTATAAGAATAACATCAGGAAAGTTTTCAATTACAAGTAACCAAGCAGAATTAAGCAGTTTGGGTCTTACTCTTAACATTTAGTTCTATCACTGAGGATTTTTACTTTGTCCTTTTTTTGGATTGATGGTAAATAATTATGGAGTGGTACCTGTGGCTTGTCTCAGAATGAGGCCTATTCTGAACAGGTTTTTCTAAGGATAGAGCAACTTCCTGTAAAATGTTTCAAGGAAGAGCAGATTTAATGCACACAAGGTTAGACGATAAATTTCTCCGAGATTTTTAGGAATTTCTTATAGGCAGTTGATGAGCATCTGGACAAATGCAGATACAGGACAGTGTGACATCTGGGAGTTGGTGGGGATGTTCAGAGAGGTGGTTAATGACCCCAGATATTAATTGCTGAGGAGAATGTCAGCTGTGCTTCCACTTCCACTGAAACAGCTTCACTGTTTGAAGCCAGTCCTATTTAATGTGTTAATTATGGAGCTGGAAAATGGCACAGCTCCTTCTCCATATTCTAGGGGCTTCTGGACTTTCCAAGGGCAAGGGGAGACTCTTCTCATCCAGTGAAATTGTACAAGCTTTGAGCTGGTTCTGTCTGTACTTCACGTAACTGAAAGATTTTGTTCAGTGCAGGAAAATAGTGTTGCACCTGGAGGAACAACAGAAAAAAAACCCCTTAATTAAAATGATGAATAATTGGATGATTTAAAATTTAGTGAAAGGGAAATGTGTGTAGAGATGCTACTACAGCCTTGCCATTCTAGTAAAACCAGCAGGGAAACAGGCTCCTGAAAAAGCCAACCAAACTAAAAAAAGCTCAAAATCCCCTAAAGCTTTGACTCTCTGTAGGAAAATCTGTCAATTGTTTCATTTGGAGGCAGCAGTGGTTGATCTGCCTGGAATAAAGAGTTCTCTCTCAGAGAAATAAAGAGCAGCTGCAGGGTAATACAGAGGTAAGGTTAATTGTGGTTTCCAAGGATGAGGAATTGTAAATAGGATTCTTTTGGTGAAAGGATGACCCCTACACGCAGAGGCAGAAGCTTGCAAAGTCATGGTTGGGATTGAGTTCGAGAACTCTTTTTGAAGAACTGTTGGAACTTGAGATACTAATTCTGTGTTGTGAGGGGAGCAAATGTGTTCTTTTAAACCAGAGGTTCTTAATACTTCTCTACCTTTGTAAAAGGAGAGCTGGTGTTACTAATGCCAAGTTCATACAATGAAGAAAAATAGGAAGTGAAATAGAAATGAGTAAATGTTTGTTTGGATATTTTTTTTCCTGCATGGAGGTGTGTGATTAATGTTGCCTTATGTAGAAGTGGAAAAAAAAAGTTTCAAAACTTACAGTTTTATTGCTAAAAAGGAGTGTAATTTCTGTAAATTCAGCATATCTACAGTAATTTCTGTGTCTTTTACAGATATTAGTTTGCTATATGTAGGAATTTGCATCATTTGGGGGGAAATATGATGGATAGAGAAGGCAGAGTGTAGGATCTGCACCGAGGACCTGATTTAAAATGATTTGGTTTTCCTGGGCTTGCAGCATGACCCGACATGAACCGGCCTCCCAGCAGCACTGAGCTCAGGGGCTTTGATCACGTCCAGAGCTGTGAGAGGACTTTTATTAGGAGGTGTTGAGGAGCTGTGTGAATACAGAGCGATCTGTGGGAAAATCTGTGATTGTACAGAAGAGACAGGACAGCCTTTTGCTGAGACCTGGGCTGCCTTGTCATACAGATTCCTTAAAAATCTTCTCTTTTCACTGAGCTTTTTGGGAAACTCCCCTACCTTGACTGTAAAAGTTACTCAGTGAAAAAAAAAAAAGCATGCTTGTATAATTAATGCGAGATGAATTGTTTGAATGTAGGAATTTTATGTGTGGCTGTTCAAAGCAGCTTTCAAGCAGCACTTTGATTGCTTACTCATATTGGAGTAAATTACTTTTCATATGGTTCTACTTGTAATATTTATTAAAGCAAAGAAATGCAAACAATCCTATTTTTCATCCTTCCTAGGGATAGCACTCCCTAAATCACCAGGCTCCTCATGGAGAAACAACCATTAGAAATTTAGGTGTTTTAAGGATTGGATATTGGGTATAACATCCCCCTGGAGTGAAAATCTTCTAAATAATAAACTTCACCTGAGTGCTGAATGATGGGAGAGCCCAAACAGGCACTCAGACTGCAGCTGTAGGTGTGTGAACCCTTAAAGTGGAATTATTTTCTTAGGACATAGAGTAGATTAAATCTATTTGTACACTGCACACGGTTAAGGTTTGCACAGAATTTTGAAGTACATTTTGACTTTGTAGTTGAAGCAGAGGCAGCCTCTCTGTTCCTCCAACCCTTCCCCTGGTGTTTGCACCTTCACTGGGGGATCTTCAGGGCCTCTTTGATTTCTGAAGGCAGTTTGCCCTCACGCCTGATGCAGGGCTCGGTGTAGGCTGTTTCCTCCCAGACTGAGCTGGTTAATGTGACTGAAAAAATGTGAATCACTCCATCATTGCCTTTTTTTTTAGCTTGTCAGTTCCCGTGTCGAGGCTCTCCATGGTCTCTGTCCCACTGGCTCTGTTACCACGATAATCCTCCCCTTGCCAAGCCCTTTTCCCTCCTTCGTTGGTGGTTTGTTGGTTAGAAATCTGAGTTTGCATCATGGGCTGCTTCCATTTAAGAACTTGGTTTTGTTGAGGCCAAAGCAGAATCTCGCCCCAGTGTGGAGGTGGAGGGTTAGCAGGAGAGGGCTGTGAATCCAAAAGGAAGTTGAGAGCTTAGAAAAGCTCCAATTAAAAATTCTCTGCGTGGTTAAGCTCGGGAGTGGGGCCTAAGGGTTTAATTTGGCTTGTTTCTTCCCTGCCTAAGTTTTAGGAAAGAAGAGAGGAGTCACATTCATGGAACAAAGTAAACGAGTACGTCAAGAATTTGTTGTTCAAGTGTGGAGATGGATCTTCCTTGTACTCCTCCAAACTATCCTGCTCTGTTTATTATTTTTTCCCTTTCTCCTTCCTCTGGGTTTTTTTGAGCAAGGTGATGGGAAGTGCCCGCTTGAACTCTGATTGTTTCAGCCAGATCAGCTGGAGGCTGTACTGGGCTGTCATTGACAAACGATAAGAGCTTTTTATCTGCAGAAAGGCATGTTCTCTATTCCCTTCCCCACTGCACTTTTACTCCTCATTGTAAGTCTCTGTCCTCTTAGCATTTCTCCTTTATTTCCTTTCCCTGCAATTGTTATGCGCTCCTGCTTTTTGTCCTTCTGTCTCTATTTGTATTCTTGTGTGAGTAGAGACAGAGAATGAGCAAATGGGTTGGGAATTGTGCTGGAAACCAGGCTCCCTTGAGGATCAGAGCTCTTGCAGCTGCACTTTCTGCTGCACAGGTCAGAGCAGAGGTGCAACTGCATTGCTCAATACTGCAGATAAATGTAAGGGAACAGAATCTTGGCTATATATACCACCAGGTTTATATATATAAATATATCTATATATATTTCTCTCAGTGCGGCCCTCTGCCAGCCAGGTCAGCCAGGGGTGGGCTCTCTAGGGCTGTGTGTGTGTTGTTGGTAGGATTTCTGCTGTCTGAGCTGGTTTGTCCTGTGCTCCCACCTCTCCTGTCCCTGAGCTAATCCAGAGCCAGCTCGTGCATCTCTGAACGCTGCTGTGCTCTGTAGGCAGACTCAAGGGTTGAACCATTCATGTGTTTAGATTTCCACCTCCCAGTGAAGCAAATGTCTGTGAAATCAGTCAGATTTTTTTTTTTTTTCTCTCTGTCTGTCTCAAGAGACTGTGTATCCTGCTGGGAGGAATTCCGTATTCCTCACAGAAGTCTGTCTCTGTGCAGAGAGGTGTTTGTTTTGACGGGGTTCTCAATCTTCAGATGCGAACCAAGGACGTGCAGACTGTGTGGTTCAGTTTTTAACTCATCTTAAACCAGCTTGTGTCTGAGGAGGCTGTCTCATCCTCCACCTCTGCTGCTCTTCTCAGAGGTTTGGTTTGTTACCTGTGCTGCTGTAGCAACATGTAACATGTGAACATGGCTTCAAAGGCAGGCACAGAGCTGAGCACTTGCTTTCCTTCTGTAGGGTTAGTCCGTGTTCAGGCAGGTTCTGTTCCTGCTGGAATTCACAGCCCTGTTTCCAAGAGAAAAGGGCAGAAACCTGTGGGAAGAGCTGAGCTGGGAGATCAGGATTTAAGACGTGGCTGAAAGTGCCCCATTGATGTGGACACTGCAGTCCAGGGTGGTGACTGATGGGGGAGAATCAGATGTAAAGCATATTTTCTTCACTAGTCCATATAAATGCCTTAAACATCAGGTATTAAACATGGAGTATTAAAAAGTTAGTATTTTAACTCTTTGGAAAGAGGGGCTAAATTATTACTATTTTGCCTTTTGACTCCTCTCACTGATTTTCTACCTTGCTGGACATCTTTCTTTCACTAATAATTACTATTTTTTGCCTTCCAGTAGCAAATAGAGTGTTGGAAGTACAGACTTGTACTGCCAGCATTGCCAATCCACTCTTGCCAGCTGATTAATCCTACAGCTTTGCTATGAGTCAGGTAGAGAAAGGGTTTCTACTTCATTCTGGATGAAATGTTTACCATCTGTCCTTCATGTCTGCATTGCAGATGTCAGCTGGACTAACAGCTGGAGGTCTGCTCAAGACTGGCAATATTTGTATTTCTAAAAAAAATTATCACTTTGCTTCGGCAAACGTTGCTTTTGCTTATGCAGATTTTAAATATTTTCACTCCTACGTTGGAGTTGCAGCACAGAAATGAGCTGCACTGTCACTGGTGAGCAGCTTTGACCCTCAGAAAGCTCCTCTGTGTAAGTCACATGGAGAATGGATCCCTTGTGGAGGGAAACAGGGAGTTGTAGTGTGACAGACAAACAATTCCACATGCTGAACATTTTGGGTTTGTAGGATGTTCCAAAAAGGAAAATTATGCTGTGTGAAGAGGCTGGTGGTAAGGGTGGTGTGGGGTTAGACTTCTGTTATGTAATGGAGAATTCTACTGATGTGGATTTTGGCTCCACTTGTTCCACTTGCTCGAGTAAATACATGTTAGTATTTGCTGAAGTAAATACTTATTTTCTTTACAGATAGGCTTTGAAGACAGACTGGCTAAACAAATGCTCACACTGAACATTACTGAGCTGGATAGAGACGTTTCTGTATTGCTGTTTTTAGGAAAAGCTACAAGCTTAGAACAAGAAACATTTTGGCACATGCTCAAGGAAGAAGAAACATAGGCAATACAATTCCTAAAATATATTTTTGAGGGAAGTCTGGAGCTAGTTTCAGGATTAGCACTGCAATGTCTGTATACTTCTATGGCAGTATTATTACAGCACTTTCAACTTGTATTTCCTTTCAGTGGAGTACTTGAAGCTACTTTAGAGGAATATTTGGTCAACTAGTCATAAAATACTCTAATACATCCTGTCCTTTATCAAGTCCTTGTTTCCCTGTTTGGTGTGGGAAGTTCAGTGTAGAAATTGCAAGGAAGAAATATTCTATCTATTCTTGCATAAACTTGGGCAGGTAACTTCTTTTTAGTCTTATCATTTAAAACTGCTGTTGTGACAGCAGCTGAAGGAGTCTTGAGAAAAATACATTAATTTTACTTTTTATTTACTTATTTGCTGTTGTGGTGTAGATTTGACTGCAAATGAAAAACTGTCATGAGTTTTTAATAAGGTTTTTTCTTGTATGTGCCCTTTTTATATTTGAAAGCCACGCTCACCCTTTTGTATTGAGTTCTGGGGGATATTTGTTTTATTTTTTAGTAAAGGTTGAACCCGAGGCCACATTTTGGCTGTAACAAGTGATGACCCAGGTTATTTTTAATATCACCTGTGTGGCTGCCATCCACTGAAATTAATTTACTTTTGTAGGCTCTAGACTATGGTACAGCCTTGAATTTATTTTTGAATTGTGACAAGTTTGACTACTGATGTTAGTAGTTAGCAGGGAAAACTGTGCTTGGTGTAAAGAAAGACTGTGACATATTTAAAAGTATCATAACTCAAAATGAGCCAATTAGAATAATTGTCTACTTCAGACTTATTTTTTGAATTCCAGAGGCCAACTGGAGTGGCAACCAACCTTATATAAAAAAGAAACAGGCTCTGAAAGATAATGAAATAGTGTCTGTTGGAAAATTGACAGCTCCCACATCACCCATGTTTACAGCAACCAGAAACTGTCTCACAGTTTTCTTTAATCACGTCTGGGTGTTTTCAGCACTGTAAAACATGAAACCTAATGGGTTTTTGTGGAAGAGCAGAAACTGAATAATAGTGATTTTAGCACTCACTAGATATTATCTGATAATTCTGCCAGCAAATGTTTGCAAGTGAGAGGAGACTAATGGTGGTTTTTGATGTGATTTATAAATACATTGATTAGGGAGTTGTGATATGCCTCCCTTTTTGAGCAAGTATTTTAACCCAGTGAGAATCTTCTGCAGAGACTCACCAGCCTGTTTGTATTGATTGATAGTGATTACTCAAGGCATTCTCCTGAGTAGAGCAGTAGAATTTATTTTGCATGTACTGGATAATGCTGCTAAATCCTAAGTAAGTGCCTTACTGAGTTATGCTTCATGAAGTGGATTGTGATTCAAGGAGCACGAGCTGAATTTCTTTTGATTTTGTTCCCTTAATTAGGGTGGTGATTAGTTAGTTTATTTATTTGTAAATTTTGTTACTGGAATTAGGTTATTGGTTAAAAATACGAAGATGAAATACCCAAGTTGCTAAGTTAAAAATACTGAAATTGTTTTCTGGAGAAAACAATTTAAAACTTTTGGGATGTTGTACACAGAGGGGCTTGACTTGAATCTCACGTGATGTCCAGTATGATATTACTGGTTATTACCTGTTAAGTGTTCTCATGGTATATGGGACTTCTAATTTTTCATTTTAATTTTAAAATAAGGGGAAATATTTTAATCAGAATTATTTAAAATGAACATTTTTTTTAAATGGGATTTTTCTTTCTTCTTGAGTTTGGTAGACAAATTAATCTATATGTGGCTTTGCTTGTCACCAAATACTTAAATCACTTTCCAGCTCAGTGAGGTGCATTGGATGTCTCTTACACCCTGACAGCCGGACTTCTCTGTATCTGGAATTTCCAAAATGAAGTCAACTGTGTAGAAAATTGGATGAAAACCTGAAATGGTGAATAAGGTGACAGCAATTTGTTGTTGTCTTCATTTTGCGCTTTGTTTGAGCTTTGAAGCCTAAGGTGGTCTGGAGAATCTGTTTTGGCTTCAGATGAGTACTCCTCTTCTCGATGCAAAATTAGGAAATGCTGAATGCTCTAGGGGAAGTTTGATTCAAAAATCTGAACAGAGCTGTTGAATTTGTTTTATTCTGTTTCTGACTCTTCCAATTCCTTGCCTCTCCCTCTCTGAGTGGCGCAGGGGGATGTGGGGGTTGTAATAAGTTCATAAAACTCCTGCTCCTTCCTCGCACTTTTCCCTTGCTCCACTTTGGGGTCTCTCTGTGGGTTGGAGTCTGTAGCCGTGGTTCCATGCCTGAAGTGTTTTGGTTTTCTGAAATTCTTTTCCCAGAGAATTTTCTGTAAAGAAGAGAAATGTTTTTGTAACTGTACCTTTGTTATTCATTCCTTTTCCCAGAGGGGACTTCTTGCTGTCCCTCTGGTCTGACCAATGTGATTGAAGAGGTTTTGCCTTTGTTTCACCAATCAAATTGCTCTGTGTAAAATAGTATAAAAGGGAGACACATCCCAAAAATAAAGGAGTCATTTTCAGCCTTCTGAATCTGAGAGTCTGTGTCACTGTAGTGTAAAACTGTCAGGAGTCCTTCAGGATAAACCTGCTCCTGCCTGTGCCCTCCATGGGATGTGGTTCCTGCAGGACACACACATCTGCTGTGGTGTCGGAGGTACAATTAAAAGTAAGTTTTTACAAGGAGTAAAGAGAATTCGGAATATAAATGTCTAAACACCCACTGGATGTGGCAGTGGTGCTCCTGGGAGTTCTTGGGAGTAGAGGAGCACCAGTGAGATTATGGAGAAGTATTTTATATGTGGCTGTATATATTTATTCTGTAAATAAATGCTGTGCAGTGTGTGGATATTGCACTAACAGTTTTCATGTTGTGTGATGTTCTGTGTTCCAGGGAGTATGACTTCTGCAACGTCACCTATCATTTTGAAATGGGACCCCAAAAGTTTGGAAATCAGGACTCTCACAGTAGAGAGACTATTGGAGCCGCTTGTTACCCAGGCAAGTATCTTTGGTTTGTTTTCTTTCCTCCTTCAGCCTGATGCTGTATTTACTCTTTTTATGTAATTATCTTAATAGAATTTGATAATAAAAACATGAGCAGTTTTTGTTCGTGGTCTCTGTTGGAAAGCTCTGTTCAAACGTGTTCAGAGACTCTTGTTCTAAATAATTTATATTCTCAAAATGTGAGCAGGAATACAGTAGCAACAGTTATTTACTTATGTCTGTCTTATAAAGCAATTTAGAAGCTTAACAAACTGTCAGTCAAAGATAGGGATCTGACTGAGACATGCTCCTGCTTTGTTATTTCACCATGAAAGGTTCAAAATAAAAACAAACCAAACCCAAACCACCCCAATTACAAAAACTATTAAAACCTGTTTCATTTTATGGTGCCATCACTAGCAGTGTATGTAGAGGCCTGGTGCCTTTCTGTTTCTGAGTCGCTGTTATTAATGGAAAGCTGCTTCTTTAATTCTCCCAAAATGATGTCTCTGTGTGGTTCCTCTGCTCTTTCAGTGAGTCACTTTCCAAAGAAATGACATCTGCTTGTATTTCTTTGTTTTTGAAAAAAAATCATGTTATTTCTCTAAAAATTATTCAGGACATGAAAGTCTCTAAATGTGTACATGACTTGATAGACTCAAGGCGAAGAGTTCTTTCACATCACATGGTAATAAAATGGTGACTAACTTCAATTAAAAACCCTGATAATTTTATTCTTAATATGAAAGACAGACTAAAATCCTGAATTCACTGTGAAAGCAACTGAAAATGAGGTTGCCAGCTCTCTGTTATTCTGGTGCTGATGCTGGCCCAGCATTTGAAGCTGCTGTGCACCAAGCTCCGTTGTGAAACCCAAGTTACTGAGTCCTCTGTGAGGGAATTTCCTGTTCCCCTTTTGCTTTATTTTCCACTGCTTTGCCCAGAGAAGAGAGAACATCAGCCCAGAAGGGAAAGTACCATTGTAGCTTCATAGTTTCACCAGGTGCTGGATTAACTTTGGGCTCAGCTATACCTTTGCACCTTTGTTTGATGGCACACTTGAGCAAATGTAAACCAAGAAATTACAAGCTGAGCTCCAGGATGTGGATTTCTTCAATGATAAAAACTCCTGTTCCCAAGATTGTATTTTGATGAGGAACAATGTGTTCCTGTTTTAGCAGCGTGTCAAGGAGACTAGGGAAAATAAAATGCTGTCAAGAGAGGGTAGAGAAATGTTAGGCTATTGTTTTATTCAACTTTTATGAATATTTCCATTCTTATTTCTCCTTTTCATAGGTGTCTAGATAATATGAATAAATAAATAAAATAAAAACCTCCTTTTTGAATATGTAATTTGATTTCTTGTGTTAGGGAAATAAATAGTTTTGCTTATTTCCCTCTACTTTGATTCCAGTGGAGTATGTTTGACTAAAACATGTTTTATATGTTCCACACAAATGTAATCACGAAAGCTCCGAGCGATGAAAAATGTGTTACCTTCAGATTGTGTTTATCTGTTGCATTCCTAGCTGAGGTTATTCAGCTGCTCTTTCTGTTTTTCTCAGATAAGTTAACGATCATCCCAGTTTTAAAGACTTTTTTTTTTCTCCTCTGCCTGAAGTTGCATTTGCAGTCTGGTCTGGTCAGGAGCAGTCTCTGGTTTACCTCTGCGGGACCCTCCACGAGATGCCATGTGCAAAGATTGGGATCTCCTTAAAAAGTTCCAAAGCAATTTCCTTCCTGAGAGAGAGAACATCTAATTTGAAACTTTATCTTGCCAAATAAATAAATAAATAAATCTATAGGTATTTAATCCCGTTCAGTTTGAGCTCCAAAGTCCACTTGTGGGTTCAAATGAGCTGCTGAATGAGATCACAGAGATAGGAATGTTCTGCCTGGGGAGGTCACCATCCCTGTCACCATCCCTGGATGTATTTAAAGAAATACTGGATGTGGCACTTGGTGCCATGGTCTCGTTGAGATGTTGGGTCTGGGTTGGACTCGATGATCCTGGAGGTCTCTTCCAACCCGGTGATCCTGTGATTCTGTGAACTCATTGAAACAGGTCACTGGGTAGAAGAGAGAGATTTAATGGCCACACAATGCAGCAGAACTTTGCTGCAAAAGTTCCTGAGCGACCTTTGCAGGCAGTCCTACTTCCATAGAGTAATTCAGGTTGGAAAAGCCCTCCAAGATCATGGAGTCCTACCTGTGACCAGCCCCCACCTTGTCCCCAGCCCAGAGCACCGAGTGCCACATCCAGGCCCTCCTTGGACACCTCCAGGGGTGGGGACTCCAAACCTCCCTGGTCAGTTCCAATGCCTGACCACCCTTTCAGTGAAGAAATCCCTCCTGATGTCCAACCTGACCCTCTCCTGGCACAACCTGAGGCCACATCCTCTCATTCTCTTGTTGGTTTTCTGGGGGAGGAGGCCAATCCACACCGAGCCACCGTCTCCTTTCAGGGTGCTGTAGAGGTGCTTTGACCAGCAGTTTGGGCCAGATGAAATCCTGAGTACTCTACAGTCAAAATTTTCCTGATCCTGTGGTTTCCATGAGCACCAGGACAAATTTATGTTTTATTTTGGTATTAACACTTGAATAGTCAGAGTACCCTCTCGTTCTCCAAGCTGTGTATGATTTAGGACAATGCTGGAAAAACTGGAAATCACTGTACACATGTTTTAGAGTTTCAAAACTGCTAATTTAGCCTTTTGTGTCTGTGAACTTAGACTCTGAACTCAGTGTATGTACAGGCACGTGACTGACAGATTCCCAAATGATGGAGCATCCACTGGTTTCTACTGATACTTCAGAGATTAATGCAGAAATGTGTTGTGGGTTTGCCAAAGGACACCTCTGTGAGTCAGGGTAGGAGAATGGTGCATTAAAAGTGAATTTTAGACAAGTTCATTAGTGTTCCAGATGAGAAAATATGGATAACCTTGGAACTGATTTAGAAGAAATTCTAAGACAAGAAGGTTGTCTGAGCTGGAGGCAAAGGAAAAAAAAATAAAAATCCCCAAATCCATTAACTGATCATGAGAATGCATTAGAAATGACAGAACTGCATTTATTCTGGGAAGCCCTGAACTAGCAAACTAATTAAAACTTTGTGTGGCTGTCAGAGATGTGAGAGGATTGCTGGGGTACCCTGTTCCCAGTGTCATGGTGGAAGAGGAGCAGGTGGGGCCTGTCACGTCATTTATTAACTTGCCATTTCTCAGATTTTAGGAGAAATATGTGCTGGGAAAAAATCGTCAGAATTTCTGTTCTCCACAACATTGAAATTACTAATTGGGATGTGTTTCTTTTCTCTGGCTTTAGTGTCACAATTAGCTAAAAAGCATAAGGTAATTATACTTATTGCTAGTCTTGTTTTCTGACTTTTTTTTCATTTTAAGTTTTATAATTTTTGATTCCATGACATTTTTGTAAGGAAATATATAGCTAAAACATATTCTCAAGGCTTGCTGCCTGTTACTCTCACATTCCTGCATAGTAACCAACTGGATTGCCATTTTATTTGTTAGACTGTGGGTGGTTTTCCTAAGAAAAAATAATTACACTTTTAGGAAGGTTTTAACTGCCACTATACAATATTTTATGTATGGGTGAAAAGTAAGACTTTTGGAGGTTGTCCATAAGGAGTCAGGGAATATTTTTTGTTGTTTCTGGTGGTTTTGCGTGGTAATTAAGAATATGAAAGCAATATATATATGTTAAGAAGAGAAGAGAAATAAATGCCAACTATAAACCACCAACATCCCTGCAATTGTTTTTTGGAAAAATGCCAAAAAAATAATCGCGTATGTACACGTGGATAAAAAGATGAACGAGCTGTGTCAAGTTTTTGGAGGTGAGAAGATGAGATTTGCTCTATTGCTAAGATTTTAATTTTCTCATGTCAGTCTGCAGTTCTTTCCATTAGTTTTGCCTAGGAATTTTAAATATTCAGCCTATGTGGCTGTTTTACAACTGTGCCTTTATTAGCAGAGCCATGCAGCAGCTGGGCCTTTTAGGATCTTTACATTTTTGGACTGTTATTTGTTACTGCAGAGTTTTAACAACAGCACAAATAATCTTGAGCGTTCCTGTTGCAGATTGTTCATGGGTGATTCTGTTTTCCTTCCGGATGACACATTTTTGTCCTTCAAGATTTGCTGGGAAGAGACAGTTTTGAATTGCAGTGCGTGTTTTTGTGGGTTTTTTCCCAATAAATTTAAGATGCCATTTACACCATCTTAAAGGAAGCAACACTATATCATAAAGCAGACCAAGTGATTAATGATTTTGCATTTTTTAAAATAATAGCATCACTCAGTAAATTAACTGCCTATACCTATGAAATAAATAAGTCATTATGTAAAAATACAAATAGTTTTATTTTGTGTAGTTTTTGTAGAAAATCATCATAATCGTGGCTGATATTATTATTCATTAACTTGGGACTAATCCTATCCCTTGTACTCTGTGTTTGGAAAATGGACAAATATGTATATTGGCATAAATATATAATTATAACTGTATTCCTAACCATTCCAATTAATTGGATATTACTTACATTTGGTGAACCTTGGTTTTATTGCACTTGAACCCTAAATCTGGTGTGCTCTTTTCCATGGGAAATACATTATTTATTAGTCTTGTCGGCTGCATTTGAACCACAGCTTTACTTTTGTTGGGTTGGTGAATGTCTTCTATTTCAAACAGGTTTGGGAGAAGGTGGGTGATGGAGCACTTTATGCCTGATACCTGTTGCACTTGTTTTAGTGATTGCACTGAATTCTCCAGCAATTTCTTTATTTGATAGCTGGATTCAGCTGAAGTCGCCTTCAAGACAGACCTAAGGGAAAAGGAATTATAAAGGTTTATTTTTTGATCATTCAAGCCCGATTCTGTTGTATAAGGTCAATATAACTAAGGTTATTATGACCTTAGTAAGGTCATAATAAGCAAATGCAATAATATATAAAATATTTATTTATTTATTTATTTATTTATTTATTTATTTATTTATTTATTTAGCTGAACAGGACTATTCTCCCAATAGTGAAACTAATTCTTGTTTAAGCTCTTTCTTCCAGAGCAGTCCCAAATCTGTGGTGTTTCTGGGACTGTGCACCAGCCTTCCCTGGCATGGATTAGGGGATGGCTGTTCCATGCCTGGGAGACAAATCATATCACAAAAGGAATATAGAACTTTTCTGTCTGAAACTGAACTTGAAACATTTTTATGAAGTTGTTATTTTAAATAGGAGGAGAATCCTCCTTTGTGTGTCCAGCATTATAGAATCATACAATTGCTTAAGTTGGAAAAACCCTCTGGGATCATCAAATCCAACTGTTCCCCAGCACTGCTAAGGACCACTGAGCCACGTCCCCAGGTGCCACATCCACATGGATTTTAAATCCCTTCAGGGATGGGCACTCCAGCACCGCCTTGGGCAGCCTGTTCTGGTGCCTGACCACCCTTTCAGTAAAGAAATTTTTCTTGATATCCAATCTAAACCTCCCATGGCACAACCTGTGGCCATTTGCTCTTGTCCTAAGTCTGTCCTATGTGTCCCTTAAAATAATTCCTGAAACCACCAGCTGCCTTTTTACTTCAGGATGTTTTTTCAACCATTGGCTTCTGCGAGAGGATCTGCTGCACTCTGACCATCCCTGTTTCTTGTTTGCCATTGGATTCAGTAACATCTGTGCCTCTCTGCCAGCTCTAGTTGGGATCTTCTCAGTGTGGGGACTTTTTGTGCTGTCGGTGAGAACCTTCAGCTAAATTTTCTCTTTTCTATTTTTACTCTCCCGTGCTTGAAAGCTGCAGGGTGTTTTTGATATGCAGTGTCCTGTAAGGTCTGGACCTTGTCATTCTGTGCCTCCCATTTTATTCACTGTTTAGAGGTGTTTATGGGTGTGTTTGTACTTTGGAGTTTATGCATGTGCAGGTTGGCATTTGCAGGGGGGAGAACGAGGACTCAGCCTTAGGTTTAATCCATTACTCCCGTGTTCTGCTTTTATGGAATGATGGTTCTGAACTCAGAGCAATGCAGTATGATGGCTGCTTTTTCTCCTCTCTTGCTGCACAAGCCAATGTGGAAAAGATGGTGAGAAAATCTGTCACTGGTGTGTCGTAGCTGGCAATGCAGAATGTGCTGGGAGTATCTTAGGTGTGCAGTAGGCTGTTGCTGAGAAAGCTCATGGCTAAAATGAACCTGCTCTAATTTGAAATTCTTTGTATTAAATGCTGGATTTTCCATGCATTGGGTAACTCCTCAAATTTCTTCCTCATTAGGCAATTAGTAATGGCTCAGGGTTATCAGAAAGTGTTTCTGTCTTTATGTGATACAGAAAAAATCATTTTCTTCCCAGAATGGTTCAGTTGGAAGGGACCTGAAAGATCTCCTTGTTCCAACCCCCTGGCGTGGGCAGGGACACCTTCCACCATCCCAGGTTTCTCCAAGCCTGTCCAGCCTGGCTGACTCTTTCCTGTAAGTGTAGGGAAGAATTAGTGCAAGCAGTGTCACTGCTGGAGCCCAGGAATGTCCCTGATCCTGTCTCCATCCTGTATCCTGAAATAGTATCTTTGGAACTTGTCTAGACAGCTTTCTAACCCAGTTCTGCTCTTGCAGATGGTTTTCTGGCAGCTTTCATGGAAGACTTTTCAGAAAATGTTCTTGCCTGGGATTTCTAAACTCTAATCAGGAGGATCAAACTAATTATTGAGGTGTTTTTCTTCTGCCTGTGTCCTTGAAGATGTATAGAGAGGCCCAGTGAAAGAGAGATGAGCCTTTTTCATGTCCCCCAATCCACAACTCAGCAAGTTCTTAACAATCCTGTTGATTTAATTTGGGTCATCCCTGCAGAAGGGGAACATCCAAAGGTTTAGAGGGAAAATTGGCTTTGGTTGCATTTTTAGGTGATTTTTCCCAGTTTGCTTGAAAAGCAGTTCTGTGTTTTGGGTGTTTTTTTTTTTTCATAATATCTTGTGAACTACCTGTCACTTCCAAAATTTCTCAGGGTCAACAAACATATTAGCAGATTACATTAGTCTTCTTTTATGTTAAAAACGCTAATTAAAGCAGGATAGGTATATCACCTTATGTTTTAAAAGATGATTGCATAGTTAAAAGACCGTGGCACTGACACAAAATAAGAAATGGATATTATTTAATAATATCTAATAAGCAAATTCTTGTTGCTACTATAAACTTTAATTTACTCAAAGTACTCATATTTTTTCCAGTGGTTAAATTAAAGAATTACTGCAGCAGGCACAAGTGCTAATATACTAATTTATATAATTGTAATGTTTGTAAGTCTAGAATATTTCATCATACAAATGTAGTGTTTTAGCAGAGGGGCAACTTGAAAAAAAATGTTTTTTATATTGCTAAATGTGCATCCACTGTATTAAAATAAAGAGTTTTAGTCACATACTGTATGAGCTTGGTATGGTTTGTTAAGGAGCAACTTCAAAATATCTGTTCAAATACCCAGCTGAATGTGAGCTCATCATAACGTGATAAAATGATCCTTAAGTGCATCAGCTGCTGGGTGTAAAGTAAATTGTATTTAGGCGTTATTATTGTTGTGACTTAGTGTTTGTTTATGAGATTATTATTGGAAGGATTTCCCCTTCTCGAAAAAGCTGTTGACAAATTGGAATGAGATCAGAGAAGAATTATGTGAATTATTGTGGTTTTGTCTTTTAATGGAGGCCTAAAGACTTTGGATCTATTTCATCTATACAAAGGCTTATCAATTAAAAAGAAATTGTCTTAAATTTGCTGCCAGTATAGATTTTGAGACTATTTCTGGTAGCACTTAGAGTGCAAATAATGTTTTACGATTCTAATCAGAACTAAACTAGAATATGGGATTCACACCCTGAAACTGAAACAGCCAAACACTAAACACCCTCAGCAAGGATTTTGGAGTAGATATTTACAGAATAGTAACTCAGTAAGTTTAGAGGTGTTATGATCTCAACCAATGTATGTTTGTGTATGAGCAAGAGGTTGTCTTGTAAGTGAAGGTTTTTTATGAATCCCACAAAATCCTCTGGCTTGAAAATGAAATGATAAATGAATATAAACTATAAATAAATTGTAAATTACATATAAGCTGGAATAGTACTCCTAGAAAAATGGGAAAATCAGTGGTACCTGAATCTTTGATGAAGAGTTGGAAATATTTTTGAAGTGTGGCACTCAATGGGGCATTTTAAATCCTGGGGTCAGTTTGGGGCCCTCACTCCAAGGCAGACATTGAGGGGCTGGAGCTGTCCAGGGAAGGGAATGGAGCTGGGGAAGGGTCTGGAGCACCAGGAGCAGCTGAGGGAGCTGGGAAAGGGGCTCAGCCTGGAGAAAAGGAGGCTCAGGGGGGACCTTGTGGCTCTGCACAACTCCCTGACAGGAGGGGACAGTGGGGGGGGTCGGGCTCTGCTCCCAGGGAACAGGGACAGGAGAGGGAATGGCCTCAGGCTGGGCCAGGAGAGGCTCAGGGTAGATATTTGGGATATTGGGTTTTTCATGGAAAGAGTTGTCTTTCCATGAAAGGGAGTGGAGTCCCCATCTCTGGAAGTGGTCAGAAAACCAAGTGTGGATGTGGCACTTGAGTGCATGGTTTAGTTGTTCACAGTTAATGGTTGGACTTGTTGATCTTAAAGGTATTTTCCAACCTTCATAACTATGTGAGATGCTTTAGGTCCACCAGGAGTCATAAAACTGGGAAAATTATTTCTGGAAGAACAAAACCCTGCAGTAATGGGTCTTCTCTCTCTCTGAATCGGAGAGGAAGCAGGGTTGCTTTTTTCTGTCATCGATCAGCTTTGCCAGGGGAAAGAGAAAATAGATACACCACCTCTGTGATTAAATGTATATATTTCAAATGACTTTGGGAGCAATTTGGATATTGAAGTTTGCAATCCATCTTAGCTTCATTCTTCAGAGTGATCTGAAAATCTTACTTTCTTCCTTTTCATTAACTTCATTAGCTGTGTGTGTCATCAGTCTGCAAAAGTTGGAAAGGATAGAAAATAATCCTAATTAGAAAAATAATACCCTAATTACAAGATTTTGCTTTGAGGTGTTAATTAACCTAATTCTAATGATCCATGTTCTGAGAAGCAGTGGCAGTTTCTGATCCATTGCCTTTCAATATGTATTTCTGAAGACTGACTGATTTATTTTCAGTTCAGAGGATTCAGGGCATGGGTACATGGATATTTTTGGTTTGTTTTCTGTTTGTTTCCTATGTTAATTTCTTTGGAATATTGATTCCATTGGGTGAGCACCTTTTAATGGATCCAAGTAGACTTTCTGGTAATCTTCCACTGTTTTATGAAATGGTTTTTTTTGTGGGTTTTGTTTGTTTGTTTGTTTGTTTGTTTGTTTGTGGTTTTTTAGTACTTAGAAAGAGCTGAGCTTTTGGTGTATTGTAAAGATGACCTTGATTTTCAGCCAGAGAAGTTCAGATGCAGTTTTGCCTTAAGAAAATGGTGTAATTGTGCCTTAAGCACATGGTGTAAATTACCATATTTATTTTCCTGTTTGGTGAATTGATTTTCAATATCTTTTCTCACAAGCTCATCAGTGGTTGGTGTTCTTGAATATTATGTGTCTGAGCAGCAAATGCTCAGATTGGGGAGAAATATTCTCTTCTACTTGTCTCTTTCAATGGGATGATTAATATTTTCCCCTTTATATTATTGGAGTTTCTCTCTTATTTAGTCTATTTCTCTGTATTCATGTAGTACTTTGGTGCTCACTGATGAGACTTCAAACCTTTTACTAATTTACAACGAGGGTATTAAGGATATATCTCATGCTTAGCTCATTCAACACAGATTAATTCAATATTGTGCAGATGACCTTTGATGAATACACAAGGAATTTCTACTCTGCTGAGTAGAAATTTTCCTTTCTGTAGATATCTGTTTTTTAAAATAAGTCTTTTTAATATCCTAAATGAAGTCAGCGCTGGGATTTTCATTCTCATTCAGTTTCTTGCATCAGTGTGGAACAAGAGACTATCTGCACAAATTCCCTCTCTTTCCTTCATGAATAAAAGGGTGTTTAGCCAAAAAAAGCACAATCATAACAAAGTAACCGTAGCACTTAATGTGAGTATTGTTCTTTATCAACCTGTTTTAAAGATGAAAATAGATGAAGTTGATTATACCTAACATTTTCAACTGAGAAATACAGCTTAATTTTCACTTAAGAAACAGGTAGTGTGGAAGAGGATAAACCAAAATTATTGGGTTTGCATGGCCAGGTTTTGGTAGTGAGGGGACTACAGGGTCCAATGAGAAGCTTCTGGAAACTTCCCCACCTCCATGGAACCAATTCCAGCCAGCTCCAGGATGGACTCACCACTGGACAGGGCTGACCCCTGTGCACCTTTGTGCTCTAAATCCTTATCTTGTTTGTACAAACAGTTAATCTCTTTAAGTTTTCAGAGAAGGGTTTTGGAGAAACGAGATTTGCAACAGGAATTAGTTTTTCCGATTCATTTGGTCTTGCTCCCTGGTAATGAAAATGTATTGTATCTGCTTATGCTAATAATAAATACTTCCATTGGAAGGTGTTCGTGTAAAAGCATAATGAATCCAGTGTGCTGAATGGCTTCTGAATATGGAGCTGTTTCCAGGGAATGTGCATTAATGTATTCAGTTTTTTTCCCCGGGGAATTACACGTATCTACACCCTCAGTGTGGAATGATTAAGCTTTTACTGCTCTGCTTGAAATACTTTAATTGGCAGGTAGCTCTATACTTTTCTGACAAAGGATGCAAAAATTTGAGGGAAATGCATGCATATGAGGCATAACATCTATATCTATTTTAATATCTACATCTATATATCTATCTTCTTTTTCTTCTTTCTTTTCCGTCTTCTTGGTCCATATTTTTTAAATCTTCTTCATTCCTATATTCCACCTCATATAATCGCTATGAATGCTTCCATAGCCTGTAATATTTGTATTTTTCGTTTCTTTTTAAGCTGAGGGGCTCAGTGCTTTCATGTATGTGCAGTGTGATACCGTTGACTGTTGGGATGTGGAGGATTAACAAAGTTGGTGGTAGTGTTTTTACCCTTCATGAAAAAAGTAAATGGTTTTTTATTCGAGCAGTTCCTGCCTGACACAACTGAAATACTTGTTAGAGTATCTGGAAACCCTGTAAAATAAGCATTTCCTTATGAGCCACGTATATGATGGTTAAATCCACTGTCCAATAGATATCTTCATTTCGGAGTTTCTGAATTCAGCAGCGTTCCAGCTCACACGTTCAGGATGTATCAGGGTCACATCATTTGGTTCCAGCCAGGAATCCACTTTACACACAACCCTTCTCATCTACAGCATATTTTTAATGGTGTTACTGCAACTCTCAGGAATTCCTGAAAGATAATTTAATTGTGCTTGTGTTTGATCACAGAAGAGGAAAGTCCGGGCTGCGAGCTGCATCTGTCCCCTTCCCTGTGTGGCAGACAGCTCTGGACACAGAAGTTTCTACTTCCTTGCTGGTTTTCTTGGCCAGTAAGAAGAAATTAGGAACATTATCTTCTATTTTCATGTTTTGGTTGGTACCTTGTTGCTAGAGATTTCAGTCTCTTTGTTAGGAGCTTTCCTGTGTTTCCACCTTGGTTGTCTGTCAGGTTTTCTTTTACCCTCTCAAAGGGCATCCTGTGAATCTGCCTCTCTACTTACATTTTAGTTGTTTTGAGTACTGTGTAGAAAGCAGAGTTAGATTTTTGTTGAGGAAAGGTGGGGAGGATAGTTTTTGACACTGGTAAAAATTGCAGCAGTTGTACTGGTCTTTAGGGGATTTGATCTCTTTTAAAAATTAACTTTCTTCTAGCAGTAGACAAGCTGTAAGAGTGGAAATGATTATTGTAATCATCATCCTGGAGCTTTTTCATGTGTTCAAATTTTACTGAACAAAAGTTACTAAGCACTTTGAAACTGAAGCCGGAAATTTTGAGCTCTGTTTAGCAGATCACTGCATAATATTTTATACATGTTTAATGAGAGATTAGTAATGCATTTGTTCTGCACACCTCTCTGCCTTTTTCGCTGAACTGAAAGTGTCCAAGAGTAAAATTGATCCAATCAAGTTACACAATTGTGTTCTTTTTTCAAGTGATTGGCCCTGCAGCTTTCTCTGTAGACATTGGGGTCTGTGAGGGATGCTGGCTGTGAGATTTGTGCTTTGGTTTTTGGTGGGCTTTTTTTGTGGGGTTTTTTTTTGGGGGGTTTTCTGGGTTTTTTTGGTTGTTTGATTTCAGTACTTTTTATTTATTTTCTTTGTTTTGTGACTTTTGTTTGTGACAACCCAGCACCAGCCCTTTAGGCTGGATGAGCCAGCAAAGACATTAAACATCCATAGATCTTTTATTTTACATCTCTCATGGAAATGAGATGGGAAGCCTGGAATAGCAGTTTGTACTGAGCTGTGTGGGTTTTATCTATAATCAAATAGTGGGTTTATACATACTTCTGTCAGCAGAGAAATTAAAAACCAATTTTGTCAAAAACTAAGAATAAATTAAGATGCTTTATGAGCTTTTCTTTTCATTAACAGTGATGCTGCCAAAGCTGATTTGCCCCGAAGTGGGATATATTCTTCAAAAGTCTTCTGCAGCTTTTCCTACAAGACTGCTGGGACAGAGAACCCAAAGGATCTTTAAGTTTCTGTAACATCCTCATCCTCCTGGGCTCCCCTCCAGCCCTTTGCTCTCACCAATCACTTGGGTTTGTCCCCAGGTCCCATCCTGTTCCAAAATACCTGTAAAACTTAGGAATTGCATGTCAAGAAAGTGAAATTAAATATTTTTGAACTGTAAGGAAAACAACTGAAAATATTAAAGGTCTCATTCCTTATGGAATGGAATTTTGTGAAGGAAAGCAGTTTTAGAACTTTGGAGGCGAGGGTGTGAGAAGTTCAGTTTCAGATTTTAGCTTCCTGTAGTGACTTTATGAAGGATTGTCTTACTGCTCCCATTTGACCATTTTTGTCTATTCTTTCAAATACTTCCCTTGGCCAAAAAAAAATTTAGTTATTAGATCATCAGTCAAGGTCCTATGATAATTTCTTCTCTTTTTTTTTTTTCCTCCTCCTTATTCTTCCTGGATATAAGACCTGGGTGTTATTAAATTCTTTTCAGAATCATGGCTTTAAAAAAAATCAGAAATCGCTGCAGTTTTAACCCAGAGGTTGTTGTGCCTTTCTTCAGGCCACGCTCTGTGGTGGTCCTTGATTTTCTCTGCCAATCTCCTCAGTAGGTCCTTGCTTTTCCAGTCATTGTGTCAGAATTCCTTAAGGCTCCCATGGCAATCTGCTCCCAGGTTCTTCTTTACCATTGACTCCGACACAGCTTTTGAATTTGTGTGTTTTTATTACAGGAAAGGGCAGAAATCAGCAGGGTTGCATTTATTAGTTTAGAATTACCCATTTTAGGGAAAATCGTTTCAGGTTAACAGCCTGTTGGATTCATTGGCTGGCTGCATATTGAGTTTCACGAGGCTCGTTTAAAGAACTCTTCATTGCAAAGTCGGTCCTGTTACAATTGCTCTGTGGAACTGGCAGTCTGGGCTGCAAGTTCAGTTGCAAATTTTGCATCGAATTGCTGGCAAACACAAAGGTAATGCACACTGTGGGTGAGTCAACTCAGCTGCAGTGAGTCAGGAGCTCTTCTAACGTGTCTTTTACCGATGTGGCCATCAGAATGCTGAGGCTTCGAAGGAAAGTATAAAATGGAATGTAATACATCCTTTTTTTATATCCCTTTTCTCCATCTCACTACCCAATACTGTACAGAACATTATCCCATTGATTTTCCTCATCGGTGGCTGCTCTGAACTTGCACGAGGCTGTGTCGAGGTGGGGATGTGGGGCTGTCACTGTGCACTCTGTGAGGTGATGGATTTGTCACCACAGTTCCTGAACGCTCTGCAAGGAGCCTATGGAGCCAGAAAATGAATATGTGTAATCAGCATCTCATTTCACAGAAGTCCAGCAGGGAAGCATTTCCATTTCCATAGGGTGGAACTATCAAAAACTTAATTGTGGCGTCAAAATGTGCCTTTTCCTGGAGTCATTAAGTCCCACTTTTGTCCACTGAGATTATGTGGGAAACTTGATATTCATAAAGCGTTTATTAACATTTGTAATTTCATTTTATACTCCTGCACAACTCATTTTTACTTTTCATGAGATTCTTATGATGTTGCATGTCCTTGTAAGTTTATTTTTTGTGGCCTTACTTTAGTAAATCTCAGTATGGGTTACTGAAGAACTTTACATAAAAAACCATGATCTGAGGCTTTTTTATTGTGTTTTATTCTAGTTTGACACGTTTTCTTTTGAAGTAACTAAATCTCTGTATTTCATATGTTTCTGAGACTTAATCTAGATTTAGTTTTAATAGACTTTGGATTTAGTTAAGATTCTGTCTTGATACAAAGTGGATGTATGAAGAAATACTAGCATTTTGCATTACATTTTTCATATTGATCAGGTCAACACATTCTGTTGACCATATTGATCAAGTCTGATTAACCACCTCAGACTTGAATGCTCAATTATTTTATGGCAAGATTCACACATTACTCAAATATTTTTCCTTTTATAGGAGGTGTTTTAGAGGAGGGTGATCCATCCACATACACAAAAAAAGGTGGGGAAGGACAAAGGGAAAAAGAAAAGTTTTACTGAATCAGATTGTTTGATGCGGGTTCTAAATGATTATGGAAAATATGTTTTGAATATTTTCCCCCCATGTAAGACTTTTGATTTTATTGTATCCCCCAGCACAGTTAATATTCTAAAATTGCTACTTCTTGGAGATGAGATGCAAATGATGGTTCACTGTTTCTGTTTGCTGTATCCTATTTATTCATTTGGCACACACCTTTATTTTTGTAAGTCATGGGAGGGATGGGAGCTGGGTGTGCTGGGGAGCAAACGCTGGGATCTGGGAAACCACAACCCTTCAGGGGCTGAAATGCTCCTGCAGTGAGTGCTCACAGAACAGCCTTGTCTGACTTTCTGTGAGCACTTCATCCAAAACAAAGAAACTGCTTGCAGACTTCTCCTCCCAAGGTAAATTTTTGTGACAACAATGCTGTCCCTGAGTCTCTTACCAGATGTGCATAAAAGATCAGCAAAATCGAGTCATAATGAAAATCTGACCCGCCTTTGCCTCGCTTCCGAAGCGGCTGATTGGAATAAAACATTCCTGGATGAGACAGCTGAGCAGTCGTCTCACTTCATGAAAGAAGAAAAATAGCAAAAAACTCAAGTATTTGGAGGATGCCGTAGGCAATTTGAAATTTTTGGAGCTCAGAAGAGAGATTGCTGTTTCGTGACACGCGTTTGAGGTGCTGTGGTGCTGCAGGGATGATGCACCAGTATGCTTTGAAAGAAAATATCTGTAAAACATTAGTGTTTGCTCCATAGGTTTTTGCTAGTATTTGTTTTGTTCCTGGCGTGGTTGCCCAGCAGCAGGATACAATGAAAATGCATTCTTTTTATTCAAACTTTATCAAGCTCATTCAAAGTTGGAGTATCGTAAACTAAAATAAAATGGGAAAATTTGCAAGCATTTTATGGCGCTATTTTTGGTGGGGCCCTGGCACAGGGGGCCCAGAGAAGCTGTGGCTGCCCCTGGATCCCTGGAAGTGTCCAAGGCCAGCTTGGACAGGGCTTGGAGCAACCTGGGACAGTGGAAAGTGTCCCTGCCCATGGCAGGGGGTGGAATGAGATGATCTCTAAGGTCCCTTCCAACTCAAACCTTTCTATGATTCTCAGATTCTCAGGTTATACAAACGTTGCTGATTTAAGATCTGCATTACTCAAAGCAATGATTTTTTTCTTTTCTAGTCTGACATACGAGAGTGAAATAACAATTTTTTTAAAAATATGGGTGAAAAACAGATGTTGGGAAGGGGTCCTGTGAGCTTTTGGATTGTTCCTGCTTATTGTTCATTTGGAGATTTTTGAAGGACAGAGGCATGGAAATCACTTGGCCACGTTTTGGAAAAGGTTCACAGTGCAATGAAAAGTCAAGCAGCCAGTGAGTGCCACGTTGGGCAGCCTCTTCTCCCTCTGGTGCCTTCCTGAACTGCACCTCTGCCATGCAGGAGATGGGAACACTGGGTCTGCTCAGCAAACAGCCTGTACAACACTGGCAAAAATCCACTTTCGAGTGATACTGGTCTGGAAATGGTAAAATCACTGTTGATGAGCCTCTTCACAAAAACGTAGTGTAATATCAACAGCCAGAGTGTGAAACTGGAGCAAGAGGGAAGATATAATTTCATGCAAATCCATAAATACTTGAAAGCAGAGTATTAGTAGCAGATTGTCTCAAGTCTAATATTCTCTACTTATTTGTTTATGAGCTGAGAGGAATTAAATTTTCTACTTTCCCGTCCTTACAAGTTTGTGCTGTCAGAAATACTGTGGCATTTATAACGTGGTGTCTTAGAATTCTGTTGCATGACTCTGGGATTTACTGGTTCATTTTTATTCACTTGATTTATGAAAGCAATTGAAACTCCTGCTAATTTCACTGCAAGTACTTGTTTAGTGCTAAGGACATACTTAAGTGCTGTGCTGGGTACTGGCTTTTCCTTGAAATTCCTTCCTGGTAAGAGCTGGAACTTTCAGTCTTTGGTTTCTTTTTAGCTGTTGCTTGTTATGAACAAGTTAAAAGAAAGGAAAAGAAAACATCCCCCCAAAAAAGAGGAAAAATAGGCTAATATTCCTTTTAGCCTGTGAAATCAATAGGACTGGATTGATTTTTGTAGCTCTACTAAAGAGACATTCTTCTTAAGTGATACAATCTTAATTCTTTTTATAGTTGCGTAAAAATATTTTAAACATTTATGTTAACTTTGCCGTTAATGTGCGACAGGAAATTGCCTGTAAAATACATTTTTAAAAAGCATTAAGACTGGTAAAAGTTTTACCTTGTAGATTCCACAAGTATTCCTAGATTTATTTTAAATCACGTATGCTTTTACATACAGATTCCTACACGTAAATGTAAAATCAAATTATTCAAAGATGGAATAAACAGAAGTGCTTTTCTTTGTGAAGGAGCATTAGAGATAAAACCTTTTTTTAAAAAAACAAACCGTGTTTTGCTAAAGGAGAAACTCAAGCTTTAAAATGCTGATTTTTTTTTTTTTTTAGATGTTAGAATAAAAATTACACATCGTGGTCCTTAACCGTGCAGAGACTGCAGAAAGGTGATTAAAATGATGCTGCAGCAGAGGTGTTGGTGCCATACCCTGGCAGGGCACGGGAGGAATGTTTTGTGTCACTCACCCAGCTGCTCTGACACATCTCTGCTTTCAGCACGGGGAGGTCTGGGCAGATTTATGGCCATCTCTGAACGTATCCATGGAGTTGGAACAACCCACTTTCTAGGCAATTCTTACAGATTTTTCAGGTGGGGCTGAATATGGTTTTTAGTACTCTGGTAGCCAAGAAATAATTTTTTGATGGCGAAAATTTGTTCTGTTGAAATTTTCTTCCAGCCTTCTAAGAGGATAATGCACTGACACAGGAGTTACCAGCTGCTGCATCCAGGCAGCCCCTTTCAGAGGCAAAGGCCTGCTAAAAACCAGCAAAAACCCCTGCAGGATGGATGCCTTGCTAAGATCTGATGCTGGGAAGGGCTGCCAGGCTGAGCTGGGGGTTGCTGTATCTCCCATCTTTAGCAGTGCCCAGGTGATGCCCTGGGAAGGCTGACCTGGAACAGAGACTGGACAGAGCTGGAGAATAAAGTAGATATTTATTAAAAGGCTTTTAAGGTACACCTTGGGCAGGACAGGAGCCTGACCAGGGCTACACCCAAAGTGGACTCAAAATGGTCACAAAATGGCTGACTGGTCACGAGGTCTCACACTTTTATAAGTTTTGGTCCATTTGCATATTGGGGTTTAATTGTCAATTACAGTTTCAGATTATGAAGTCCCATCCTTCTTGTTTTCTCTCTTCAGCCCACCCTTGTTTGTGTTTTTGGGCCTGAAAGTTGTACTCATTGTCCTTGTTCTTCAGCAGGACAAGGATTTGTTTTGTCTCCCTACTCTGTGAAGAGCTGACTGACATTTAATGTGAGGCTCAGCACTGCACCCCTGGGCAGCACAGAGTCTGAAAAACATGACAGCTAGAACTTAAGGCATCGCAGGAGCAGGTGGCTCTGGGAGATTGCTTGCCTGGATAAATTTTCAGGGATCACTCTCCTTGAACCACTGATTGTCCAGAGCCAAGACTTCCTCAGCCTCAGATCTGGGCGAAAAAGGAGGCAGCGCACGAAACTGGTGAACGTTTCACAAAGGGGGTTGTGCAGGAAGGTTTGCTCTCAGCATTCCCTCTCCTCCCTCAGTTTTTTGTTCCAGTTCCACCACCTGTTTTTTGAGGCAGTGATTTGATTCTCAGCTAATTCTTGTCAGCACTTTTTGAGGTGTTTGTACAGAGTGTGAGAAACGTGGATTTTTGCAGTTTCTGTATCGGGGACAAAACTTGACTAAGTAAGGAGAGCCTGGTGCTGTTTGTCTTGACGTGTTTAAAACTTTTAATACCGCCTGAAGTGACGTTGTCAGGGGGAGGCCATGGTTTAGGTGCAGCTGCTATGGAATGAGATTTACTCCCTGGTTTCACTGTCAAAGAAGGTGTGTCAAGCAAATGGTATTCTGATTTTTTCAGTGTTTTAACTTAAGTTCTAGATGATGGAATGGAGAAATGCCTTCAACACCAAGCTTGAGCTGGAGCTGGAAACCTGCTGGGAGACACAATGAGGAGTCAACATAACCTTGGCAAAGTGCAAATGATAATCTGACAATATAGAATCTAATTCAGTCCAGACAATTAGAAAGCTCTGCCTTTGGCCAAGTGTAATTAACTGCATAAATACACATCAGTGACCTGCCATCGCAGAGGAGACAAGGAATTGTAGGAATTGCCTCATAGATGAGCATGGCAGGAGCGATGTGATTTACTGAACAGGCCTGCACTAAATCAACTGTGGATCAGGGATAAACCATCCTGAAAAATATTCAGTCCGTGCTTTTCAGCCCTGGTGGGGCTGTACTGGGCAAGTGAGGTTGTAGATTCAGAGAATGTCCTGAGCTGAAAGGGACCCAGCAGGATCATCCAGTCCAACCCCTGGCCCTGCACAGACACCCCAACAATCCCACCCTGTCCATCCCTGGAGTGCTGTCCAAACTCTCCTGGAGCTCTGACAGCCTCAGGGCCGTGCCCATTCCCTGGGGAGCCTGGGCAGTGCCCAGCACCCTCTGGGGGAAAAACCTTTCCCTGAGATCCAACATAAATCCCGCTGGCACAGCTCCAGCCATTCCCTGGGTCCTGTCACTGTCACAAAGAGCAGCAATCAGTGTCTGTCCCTTCAAGGTTTGATATGATGCCCAGTTTAAGCCCGGCAGTGAGGAAAGATTTGAGTTACAGAGGGTCTAGATAAAAGTGATAACTAAGATTAGAAACCTTGAAAACATGACTTTCTGTGAAAGATGGGACAAAATGGGGCAGTTATTCTCAGGAAAGGTGAATGAAGTGGAATGTAGCAGTTCTCAAATACATGAGGAGGCAATGGGACAGTTTCTTTTCTGTGGCAGGAGTGGGTAGGAAGAGAAAAAATGGACCTTAATTCCAACTGAGAAGGTTGCAAATCGCTATCGGGAAAAGCTCTCTTGTACTAAGACTGGGGAGGCATTAAAACAGATTTCCCAAGGAAGTCATGCAGTGGGTGGTGTTCATAGAATCAAAGAACCATTGAAGTTGGAAGAGACCTCTAAGATAATCAAATCCAACCACCAGCACAGCACCACCACGTTCACCACTGAACTGTGTCCCCAAGTGCCACATCCACACGTGTTGTGAGCATTCTCAGGCATGGTGACTCCACTGCTTCCCTGCACAGTCTGTTCCAGTGCTGGACAACCCTTTCTGTGAGAAACCTTTTCCTGACACCTGATCTAAACCTCCCCTGCTGCAGCTTGGGGCCATTCCAAGGTCTTTAAAATCAGAGCAGATATGGGTTCTGCTGTGCCAGGGCCAGCAAGGACAGAGAGCTGGAGCTGGTTGTGTTTTGGAGTGAGACAGCCCAAATATTTTTACATCCTTTCCATGCACATGGTGCCAGAATGATTTTTTTGTCATTTAGTTTTGCTAAATTTCATTCCTTTGCCTTCCTGACCACCAGTGAGCAGTGGCAGTCACAGCATCTCTTTGGAACAACAACAGCATTAAGTATTATCCTTGTTTTTTCCCCTCTGTGCTAACTTTTTATTTTAACATTGAAGTTTGCCTCCCATTTTATCCCTAAATGCAGCAAGTGTCCTCTGTGCTACTTTGTGGTCAGCTTTAGTTTGATTAATTTCATTAGCATAATAGTGGATTTTATGCATACTGTGCCATCTGTTTCCTTTCCACTTAATTCATATATCAAATGCCAGAATTGTTCTTGAGTTCTCGGGTATCTTTCCTCTGTCCTTTTATTTATTATGTCCTTCTATTTATTATGTCCTTTTATTTATTATCCTTCAGCTGAATTTGAAGGCTGAAGTATTTCACTTCCAAGATCTCTATCACAGGCCTGAGAGAAAGTAGGAAAGCTGATGGAGACCTCTGATGAGCAGAGGTACTCTGTATGTAACATCTTGAGTCCAGGGATCTTAGCTGTTACATTTTAATTACATTTATTATTGAGTTATATTATTCTGGGCTTTGGGAAAGGTTATGATTACAGTCTGAGCAATTTCCTGAAAAGAAAAAACAGATGTGAACAAACACAAGGCATAATATTAAGATTTTTTTGTCATAGTGCAAGAAGGAAAGGTTATGATGTTTTTTTTGACCTTTCTCCCATTTCAGTTCTCAAGAAATTTTTCATTAAGAAGAAAAAGATTGTCAGATTCTGCTAGTCTAAGAAAGCGGTAAGATTTTTATTAAGTGGTGGGATTGAGATCAAGGCCTGGGTCAAGAATAAACGACCACACTCTGTCTTCACACAGAGATTCATAATCAGAAATAATGAGAAATGCAACTTTACCTGAATATTGTGGGTGTTTTGCCTTTTCCTGCGAAATTTCTCTGCTATCTCTGAAAGGGTGAGTCTTTCCTCTGTGCTAAACAGAAGGAAGGAATGTGCTCCTCTGGAGTGTGTGTATGTGTAGGTTTTCCTTTTTATTACTTTTAGAGACTGCATCGTTCAGGTCAGCGCTGAGACCTCTTGTTCTCCTGACGAATCATTCCTTTCCACTTAGTCTGAAAGAGCCTAAATGTTCTTGGTGAGGAAGTTCTGGCTTCCCCCTGAGCTGCTGCCCAAGTTTTGAGACTAATAAGCCTTTTTAAAAGTCGGGGAATTCATCGGCTGGAGGTAAATCAGCAGCTCTTCTTCTCATGGCAACAGGATTTTAAATGGGGGCTTGTTGCTGTAGGACATGAAAGAAAAACTCCAAATATTTCAGAAGGCAATGAGCATAGAAAAAAGTGTTTATTGTCCAATTTTTACTACCTTTTATAAGGTGTTCCAATACAGACTAAACATGATTGGTGAATAGGAACGACACCTCTCTAATCCCACTGGTTAAACTGGAGAAACAGCAAAACACCACCTGGAGAAAGATTGTTCTGAGAAAGGAGAGTTGTTTGCCAGGATTGTTTTGAGAAGAAACCTTCTTGAGAAGTTTTTCCATGGAAAAAAAGTTAGCAGCTGCTAGCAGGCTAAAATCTCTCAGGCCCAGCAATATCAGGCCCACAGGGGCTTTATCTGTGAGTGCGAGTTGTGCCCCCGAGTCAGAGGAAAGTTGGGATTCATTACTCGGGCAGGAGCATCGTGTGCCTGTTGAATTATGGCATCTCTTTGGGCTCCAGTCCCTTCCCAGCCTCTGCTGGGGCTGCAGAGTTTATCAGAGATGTTGAAATAGCAGGAGGACAACAGCCTTCAGAGCCTCTGTGGCTGAACAGGCAATATTTGGGGTTTGCAAAAGTTAACAGGTGTGAAAACCTTTGCTTGTGCAGTCAGATATTTGAGTTAATCATTTTTCCGTTTGTAGCAGATTGTATTTAAAGAGAGCATAAATACTTAATGGCTTGAATTCATTTTCTGGCCAAAAATATTTAACAGATGTAAGTGGGTTTCTATGGTAATTGTCTGAGGTTGTCCAACTTAATGTCCTTGCTGTGACTCCAGTTCCATTTATGAATAAAAGTGAATATTTAAGCCTCATGAGCATATTACTTCCACCTGCATTTGCCTGTGTGGGAAAACATCAGGTTATTTAGATCTCAAGTTTGCTTGGTGGTGACACATATGGGGAATATTGAAGGTGTTCTGTGTGTGAACTGTGTTTGTAAAACAACATCTGTCACTTAAAGGCAAATCCTGCCTCATTTAGAGGCAAGGTTTGTTGTTTGCCCCTACTATCATGTTGGTTTTTTGGGTTTTTTTTTACCATGTAATTTAATTTTGTCTCACCTACTCTATGGTCAACGTTATTAAAAAAAATAAAAAAAATCCACAAAATTTTCTATGAAATCTGAATTCCCAAGAAAGCCTTTGGGGGAGAATAAATATATCAGTGGTTTTTCCAGCACTGACCAGCTTCTAATTCTTCTGCAAATCTGAATATATTAATGAAAACAGTTTCTGCTTGTCTAATGCTGCATGAAATCTTTGGGTGCTGACCTGGGTTTAATTTAGTTGTTTAAGAATGGACTCTTTCCTCCTGATTTTATTTTAATTAATTTGTATTCGCAGTCATGGGCGAAAATTTCTCAAATTATTAAAACCAACAATAACAACAAATCTTGAATACACAGAAGAATATTAGAAAACAGAGGGTGACACCCAGGAAATGTAAATCTTTCTAATTATTTTTGTGTGGCACAGAGATCTGTTTGCCTTCCTGAAAACAAACATTTCCTGCTATTCAATGTGTGTAATCCCATCCCTAGTTTCATATAAATACATCCAAAAAAGACACTTGTTCTTTATGGACTCATCCTTAATTGCTGATGTTTTCAAGATGTTTGTTAAGGTGGTTGTTAAGCTTTAGAGAGTTTCTTGTCAGCTAAATGCAATTCCTTCACAAATTAGTAACTTCAGTCGTTCTGTGGAGTGTTTTTGAGCACTGTGCCTCTGTTGCAGACCTGTGTGACTCTGCTGGGATGAGTGCAGTGAGACTGTTCTTCCAAATGTCTCTTGATGTTTTGGGTTAACATTCAACAGTTCAGCTTAAATCAGTATATTTTTGTTTTCTGGAGATGGTGTTTTCCTGTTTCAGAAACAATCTGACCAAGCAGATTTAATAAAAAATTGCTTAGCAGTTTGTATCAAAAATGCAGATTATTAGTTTACATAGTAAAGTGCAGAGATTTGAGGAATCTCATAATTCCTCAAATTTCAGAGCGCTGGTTGTTTTATTTATCTGAAATGTTTGCACTGAGCAGTCTCTCCTCTTCCTTGTCTCATGTAGAACTGATCAAACCTTTTAAAACAGTTTTCCCCAGGATGCGTTTCTTATTTTTTCTTCCAGTTCAGTATTAAAAACAATCCAACAAAACCTCAAGCACCCCAACAACCTTTGTTAGGCATGTGCTTTTTTTTATATCCCACTCCCACACCTACCTCTAATTTCTCTTCCCACCTTTCCAACAGTTTGTCAACACAGCAAATCACATTTAGTTGGCCTAAGATTTATTGCAAAACCAGTTCAGTTAACAAAGGCCTTCAAACTTAAAAATAGGCATTTGAAATACTAAATGGTTTACTTAGTAAATAGTAATAAATAAGTGTAATTTGTAAGACTGACATTTATTTTTCAGTTCGTAGGAAACCTCTTTTAGCTAGCACTCTGTCATCAAAACTTGTGTGTACAGGCAAGGTTTGCCTGTTTGCTTTTTAATGAGAAAACTTGAGGCAAAAAGTCGTAGGAGAAAGTAAATAATTGGAACAAAAGAGTAAAACCAGCTTGCAGTACAATCCTGATGGATTTTTTAAATGGAGTGTTTCAATAGATAGAAGTAGAGTCTGAATTCATTGTCCTGCACTAAAAGTAAGAAAGTTGATTTGCTCCTTCTGCCGTTGTTTTATTTTAAATGTCAGAAGTTCCAAAGAGAATTGCCTTGGAAAGGTCCAACATTTACATATTGAGTGGAAAAGGTGCAAGATCATAATTTTTGATAGCTAAATCCTAAACACCATCTGAACACTGGAGTGATACAAGCAATCTTTGCATAAGAGCTCTTACTTCTGCTAACACTACATTATCATGGATGTTAAATCATATGAGAAGCTTGGTCTTGGGTTTAAAATCACACTTGAGAAGCTTAGTCTTGGGTTTAACATCACATTTGAGAAGCTTGGTCTTGGGTTTAAAAGCCACAGTGGGCTTTGAACAAGTTTAACTCGATGAATAAGAAAATTAACTTGGTGAATAAGACAGTTTATTTGAGCCAAGTGGAAATCTGGTGTGGTTGTGGCTGCTGGTGGAGCAGGACCAGCAGCTGCAAGTCGTCGGCTGCTGTTCACCACGGGCCAGTGCTGCTGCCTAAAAAAGATCCATGTTGGGGCTGCAGATCAAAACAAAAAAAAGCTGTTCTTGTGGGAGAGGAGATGCAGTGGCAGCTCTGGCAGGGAATCTTTCCAGTACAGTTTTGTAACAATCAAATGAATATCCTTTTATATCTCTCTTATCCTGGTGGCACCTCTGAAACTTCACACGTTTGCATTATAGAAAGTATTGGTTTCAATTACTCATCATTCTGTCATCCTGGTGGATAATCCCCATAAATAACCAATTATAGAGTTTGATAGATAAATCTTAGGGAAGGTTTTATTCAGTGATGTAGAATTATCTTCTGAAGTGATTTAAGAGCAAACTGCCTTCTGTTAACTTACTCCAGAACACACCTGCTTATCTTTTATTCTATAGAAATATAATTCCCTTTAAAATTGTAAGGGAATATTTTCTCTAAGAACTCAGAACTGTGTTCTTTGTAACAAAAAAAAAAAAAAAGAAGAAGGAAAGTCAGGTATTTTCTTCCTTGATAATGATATTCATATCATTTACAGCAAACAGCATAAATGAGAAAATGAAAATTTATCTAGAAACAGTGCAGGAGATGCATTCATATTTAAATTAAACTTTAATCAATTAACACGGTTAATAAAAAGAGGTTCATTATGTCTAAGATAAAAGAACACAAACAATACCCAACCCAAGTATAAACACGCTCCTTGAAGCAGCAGTAGGAGCAGTACTTAGCCTAATGTGCAAGCTTTCAAGTGGCAGAGTGGAAGAATTTTTATGTTTAGTTTGACTAAGTGCTTGTTCTTTTAATCCTTTTTTTCTGCTTTGACTGTGGTACTTAAACATTTCCACTCATAGATACTAATCTTAATTTTACTCTTCTCAGTCTCTGGAGTCTCCTAGGTTATGCTGTGAATGGTATTTTTACCAGCTGTTACACATTCCCTGTGGTAACTGCCTAAAACTTCTCATATTGTACGTTCAGCTGTATTTATTTGCAAATTTTTGGATCTTTTGTAAGTCAATCCTTGCGGGGTTGTTTTTTTTTTGCTACTTAGAGATGTACAGATTTCTACTGACTTTATGCATTGCTCTGAAGGCAGAGAAATTAAACTGCATCCCCAAAGGCTTAATGTTGGGTGGTTTTCAACATTTCTAAGTAGCATTTGTGAAGAACAGCCATTCTTTGCTTGAGCAGTTTTTAGTGGGAAAGGAAATTTGTGTTACAGGGCTTTGTGTTCTTTAACAGTTGTGTTGGAGAATTTTGGCATTTTTGAAAGGCTTTCCTTTTAATAATTAAAGAAAACAGTTTAGACGTGCTTGTTAGGAAGCTGACTGAAAAGGTCTGCTGTTTTTCTTTTTTAATTTTTAGCAGTAATAGCCCACTGAGATAATTGTTGTTAAAATGTAGTATGGAATTATATGCTGTTAAAGATGACATCTCTGTTAAATACCTTATTCTTACAAATGCAGCCTGAAGTTCATATATTTAGCATTAATTAATGCTTTTGGGTTTTAGTAAAAAGCTTATTTTGTGTCTCTTTGCTTTAGTCAGAATGAGCTGAAAACCAATTTAATGTCACTTTGTGTTTCAGACACACCAACTTCTCTTGGGCACCTCCTGTTCTGTTCTGCCCGTTGCCACTTAGTGCTGGGAATATATATCAGATTCTTTTCTTTTGCATTTCTAAGGCCTTTCTTGGCTGCCACTGCCAGTTGAGGTTATTGCCCTTCAAATTTTGTGATTTTGCTGTTTCCCTCACCACAGGGTTACATTTAATCCAGAGTTACTGGTACTGTGCTGCTATTCGGAAAATCGATGCTGACGGTGGCAATGGCAGGGGACAGTGGGTTAGGAAGGAGGATTTAATTTGCAGCAGGAGGGGAAAAAAGGCTGAACTTTGCCATGGGGGGAGAAAAACACAACCCCAAATCCAGGGTTCAGGTGGGCAGACAAATGTCTGGTGCTGGGGTGATCAGGAAGGTTTAGGTGCCATATGCAGTGGCATAATTACGTGTATTACTCATGGTTTTGTTGAAACAAACAAAGGGGAAAAAAAAATAAAGTTGATGTCTCCTCAAGTATGTCTGTCTGTGGAGTGTGTGGGACATAAGTGGCTGTTAGTTCTATGTGGGATGATGTTGCTGCTCTCTGTTCTTCTGACAAAAAAAATCTAGAACAGCAGGAGGAGGATGGAGATGGATCTGTTCCTGGAGAAGCCTGGGAGAAAGCCAGTGCTTACTTCAAGTTTGACCAAAGGAGGTTTCTGGAAATGTTCTCCTCTGCCATGTCTGGAATTCTGTCTCTGAACAACTGGCTGTTTGAATTAGCATCTGTAGAGCCTTGGCAGGTCCCCAGTGATGAAATCCCAAAATAAATGTGCATCCAAAGGAGTGTGGCCAGCAGGTCGAGGGAGGTGATTCTCCCCCTTTGCTCTGCTCTTGTGAGACCCCACTGGCAGTGCTGGGGGCATTTCAGGTGCCCTCAATACACGAAGGACATGGAACTGTGGGAACAAGTCCAGAGGAAGCCACGAAGTTGAGAAGGGGACCAGAGAACCTCCCCTACAAACAGAGTTGGGGTTGCAGAGAAGATTGTGTGGAGACCTCACAGCACCTCCCAGTATCCAAGGAGCAACAGGGAAGACAGATTATTCATCAGGAACTGTAAGAAGTGATGGGTTAGACTGAAAAAAGGTGAAATTCAGGTTAGATATTGGGAAGAAATTCTTCCTTGTGAGATCCTGGCACAGGTTTCCCAGAGAAGTTGTGGCTGCCTCATTGCTGGGAGTATCCCAGGCCTGGCTGGACAGGGCTTGGAGCAACCTGGGATAGTGGAATATATCTCTGCCTACAGCAGGAGGTTGGAACCAGATGGTCTTTGAAGACTCTTCCACCCCAAACCATTCCATGAGTCTATGATTCCATATTTGTGTGCCAGCTTAGCACCATACCTTGTAATTCATGAAATATGCTGTACTGGAAAGTGATGTGAGACCCCCCCAAGCCTGAGTGGATGAGGTGGTTGATCTCCAGTGGCAGATACACTCTGTGTATGACCATCAAAAAATAGCTTTGAATCTCATTTTAGCTGTAAAGTAATGACTTGAGAGCTCAGTCGGTATTAAAGAACAAGCCAAAAAGATCCTAAGGAACCTTTCCACAGACTCCATCAAATCTCTCACACAAGTTGTTTGTAATAACACAATTCTGTTCTTTTTCTGGTGGTGGTTTTTGTTAGGATAGCTTTGGTTTTTTTTCCTGTATTGATGTGCAAAAGGTACATAATGGAGAGAAACACAGATGAAATATAGTCTTTGCCTTCTAACTGCAGATGAAATACAGGCTCTGCCTTCTCAGTCTCTCTACAATGTTCAGGGGATACAGGGACTACAAAGGAGGTCAAAAATTAGCTGGACTTCAGGACTTCAATAGTAGGGGTGGAAGATTGATGGCCACCAATCGCAAGGGAATTCTGCAGGGCTTGGGGTCAAGCTGACCTTGTTTAATGTCTTGTCATTTTTCTGGGCAGTGGGGTGAAATGCACCCTCAATAAATTTCTAGACAGCACCGATCTGGGAGGGAGGTCAGTGTGCTCAAGGAGTAGGGCTGGCATGAGGAGTATCTCAGCAGGTGGGGAAATGGGCTGGCAGAACCAAGGGAAGCTCAGCAGAACACAGTGCAGAGTCCTGCAGGGGATGGAGTCTCCTTGTGGTGTGATATGGGCTGGGTAGGAGCTGACTGAGCTCTGCTCTGCAGGGAGAACATCAGAGTCCTGCTGGGAAATTCAAAACACGGGACTGGAGAGGCACATCAGCATGGGGCTCTTCTGGTGGGTTTAGCGTAAGGATAACAGAGAGTGAAGGGAAGTGAGTTCCCCTCTAAGCAGTTGTTCTAAGAACATCTGCAGATGGTGTTTTCCTGTTTCAGAAACAATCTGACCAACCAGATTTAACAAAAATTTACTTAGCAGTTTGTATCGAAAATGCAGATTATTGGTTTGCACAGTAAAGTGCAGAGATTTGAGGAATTTCATAATTCCTTACATTTCTGAGTGCTGATTGTTTTATTTACCCAAAATGTTTGCACTGAGCAGTCTCTCCTCTTCCTTGTCTCATGTAGAACTGATCACACCTTTTAAAAGGGTTTTGAATTAGCATCCAGTACTGCAGTGACTGGTTTACTTATGAGCCTTTTTGGAGCTCACGAGTAAACCAGATATTGCAGTACTGTAACAAATCCTTATCCTACTCTGAAGGTGGCCCTGCTTAGTTGAGGAGCTGGGCTAGAGATTCCAGAGGTCCCCTCCAGCCTAAATTGAGTTGTGATGATGTGTGTAACAGCTGTGAAGGTGGTGAAGGCTCCAGGGGGGCCAACGAGGAGTGACTGAGGTCACTGGGCTTGTTCAGAAGAGTCAAGGCCTGCAGCTTCCTCCAGAGGGACAGCTCCCATCTCTGCTCCCTGTGACAGTGACACGACCCAAGGGAGTGGCTGGAGCTGTCCCAGAGAAGGTTTATGTTGGATCTCAGGGAAAGGTTTTTCCCCCAGAGGGTGCTGGCACTGCCCAGGCTCCCCAGGGAATGGGCACAGCCCCGAGGCTGCCAGAGCTCCAGGAGAGTTTGGACAACGCTCCCAGAGACAGGATGGGATTGTTGGGGTGTGTGCAGGGCCAGGAGCTGGATCAGTGATCCTGCTGGGTCCCTTCCAGCTCAGGATATTCTGTGATTCTGTGCTAAGTTTGGAATTTTAAGTTGGCGATGGAGACTTTATGCAGTGTGTGAAATGTGCAAAATAAACAACCTAAATAAAGCACCCTTCAGGGAATACTCCCTTCTGCCTTCCTCAGTGAGAATTCATAGGTGCTCTGGATTTCCAATCTCACCAGGATATTTGCTGTCCATAACATAAGCCTGAGTGCAATGGAACAGTATGAAGAAGTAGTTAATTTCATTATTATTCTTACTTCTCAAAATAGACCCCCCATAAAATTAAGTATTACCCATTCTGGAGAAGTTTTGATTTAATCTTTGTATATATATAGAGTGGAAGATTGCTTCTGTTTTCTGCTGTTCTTAACAGCAAAGGTTTTCATTAAAAAAAGATATATTAGTTGTTACAGAGAAACCAGAGCACTAACTCACCACATATGTCTGAAATATTTTATTGCCTTCACTTAGAGTACTTTACATTAACTGAAACTGAAACTCCTGGGAATCGATTGCCTTTGGTATTTAGTGATGTATGAGATTGTTTTCAGTGCAGTTTAGGGCAGTTCACAAACAATAACATTACCCCGAGGAAGCAACTCCTGGTGGTTCCACTAGCCTGAGCACCAGTGTCTCTCTTTTGGCTGCTGGAAGCCTGGGGAGATCAGCTGCCTGTGAGAAGCTTAAAGGTTGTTCTACCTGCCTTTGTAGTTGCCTGCTATCTTATTTTTGTTATCCAGTTAAGGATTATTTAAATCCTTTTGTGTTATTTCTCCTCGTACAATGTCTGAGTCATTGGAGAAAAAAACCTAAAAAAAGCTAATACTGAAGTTTTCTGTTCCAGATGTGATATCTAGTAAGGTGGGAAATAAAACTTGCAGGTGTTCAATTCCCTCAGTGTAATTAGAGAATGGTTTGAGTTTGAAGGGATATTGAAATCACCCTGTTCCATCCCCTGCCATGGGCAGGGACACCTTTCACTATCCCAAGTTGCTCCAAGCCCCCTCCAGCCTGACCTTGGACACTTCCAGGGATGGAGAGTCCACAACCCCAGAACTGGTTACAAAAAGCTGTAGAACCTCCCTAAAGTAATTGCTGTCTCACATTTCCTTTTATATTTTTTTTTCCCCTTTAGCCAGTACAACTTGCTGCCTGCTCTGTGGTTGAGTTCCTTTGATAACTACATCTTAAATGCTGCTGCTTTTAGGGTGGTGAACAGATTTTTAAACCAACAACAAGTGTCAGGAAAATAGTGCATTAAATACCAGCTTAGAATTTCCCTTTGTCAGGCGTGTGCTGTTTACAGCGCCAAGGCTCGTGTTCTCCTACAGCTCCAATAAAAAAGCACAATGAATCCAGGGATTTCACGGGAGTTTTTCTATTACTCTAGTGTGGTGTGCCCTCATGTGGTTAAATGCAATATCTTCCTTGGATCAGCCCGACATCCTTTGGATTTATTCTGTTCTGCTAAAGAACAGAGAATATAAAGAGAAATAAAGGGAAATAAAACATATAAAGAGAAATAAAGGCTGTTGGTGGAAGGGGAGGCAGTGTGATGCCAAGTAGGGGGTTTTTTTTCGTTTGTTTTGTCTTGGGTTTTGTTTGTTTGTTTTGTTGTTGATTTTTTTGTTGTTGTTTTACAGCTCTCAAGTGATTTGGCACTTTTGAGATGAGTATAAATACACTTGCATTTGGTTCTAATTCAGCTACAGATGTTTTTAGACAGCCTTGTCTTGGTTTTTTTTGAAATTTTGAGGATCCACTTAGTAATATTTAGGCCAAGGTTGCTTCGTTTCTGATGCATTAATACTGAGAACGTAGTATGGAAATGAGAAATTGCTTGTTGATTCCCTCCCACATAATACGTAATAGCAGCAATCTCTTGTTTTTGAAACCCTTTTCAGTACCACGAGACTTAATTTTGTAATAATAATACATAGCTATTGACTACATATCTCATATTTTCCATGTGATGTGTTTGTAAGCTTGACCATTAGCACTGTATTCAGTTTTGGAAGGAATTAGAGTTATTAGAATTAGGAGATGTTTCTTTATAAAACTTTTTGGTTTGTACTTTTTATTTTATCACTCACGTAGATTGCGGGCAGCTTTTTGGAGGGGCTTCATATCCTGACAGCAAACTGCAGATGATGAAGACTTTTCTTCTACATCCAAAAGTAGTGCAACAAAGTTTTGCCCAAAATGAAAAGTTGGTAAAAACTGCAGAAAAACACGCACTTATGGCATCAGTGACATTTACTGTTTTAATTAACAAGGAAAATAACAGATGTCAGCAGGGGCTTGCAGTAGTAATAACTTATTAACTGCGAGAAATTAACTAAAGTTACTGAATGCAAAAATTACTTCATCCTCAATTACTGCTCAGTGGTTGCCAAGATCATTTAACACAGCAGTACTGGAAGTTGACATTTCTGACTCCTTTGAGGTCACTGCATTCAATGCATGTTTACTGATTATCAGGTAGATTCCAGCTTTCTGATTTTTTTTTTTTTAGCTGGGGTAAGATAAACTTCATGTTTTACTCTTTAAAGGAATGCTTTCTGCATTGTGGTTTGCTAAACCACTGCTGAGTTGCACAGAGATGATCATTTGGAGCCAAATAACTTTGCCTTTGGTGGTTCCAGCATTTTAAGTTCCCACATGGATACGTGATGTTGTCTCACTTGGACAATGAGAAACAGAAGGAAGATAGTGACGGGATCACAAGCGGATAGGATTTGCCAAATGTTGCTCCAATTAAAATTCAATCCGTGCTATATAAAACCCAGAAGGATCCTTGATTTAGAGCTTTGGAAGACTCGAAGGTTTGGAGGTGCCAAGTCCGTTTAGGCACCCAGCTCTGGGAGTGTAATCCATAAACACAAGTTACATGATTAGTTCTCCTTTTCAACACATGGAGAGAAGAGAGAAGCTTAGGAGTGAGGTTTAGAAGATGTTGTGGGAGAGATGTGAAAAGGAGCTCTTTGAAATCCCAGTCCCTTTCCAAATTTTATATGCTGAACTCTGAGCATGCAGAGGGGAGCTTGCATCACATGGTGATTAATAGAGCCCAAGTTTGCTTGGACTTGGTTTGAAATCTTCCTTCAAGGTCAAAAAAATGGCTCATTCTTCTCATTTCAAGCCCAAGCACTCAGGTGTTGCAGCCCACCTTCTTATAAAACATCCCAGGTGTTAAGGTGGTCACCCCTGAAGGGAGAAGACCTGCTTCACTTCTCTGCTGAGCCTGAGGAACTTCAAACCCACATTATTTACCCTCAAGACAACGCTGTGCCCCCCAGTTCATGGCCTGGCCCCTAAGGTATTCATCTTGCCAAAATTAAGCCATTGTGTGGGGAGGAATTCTGGTTCCTCTTTTCATCTTAGTAGGATCATGAACTGCTCTTATGCATAATGAAGAAAGAGATGAGAGGAAATGCATGTTTAACACAAGCCACAGATACGAATTTCTGAAGTGGTACAGCCTAATGGGCTCTGGTGTAACATTAGAAAAAATGAAATAATGGGAATGTCTGGATTCTGTGCTGTCTTTGGCTACTGGACTGGGATCAAGCCCTTTTGTGCAATTAGAAAACCCACAGTGAATTACACATTGGGAGTACCACCTTACTAATTTGACTTTCATCTTTTTTCTTGCATTTAAAGGCATTGAACAGATTTTTTAGGAGTCAGACTAAGCCAGTAGTTTTGCTAAAGAATAGTGTAGTTTCTCCAATTAAACCCCTGCTTCAGCTTTTATCTCTTGGCACAAGCTGGAATTGCCAAAATCCTAACAAGATACTGGAAACCTGTGTTCAGGAATGGGATTATTTAGTTCTTAAAAGTGAGCTTTTGCTATCCTGCCAGCACAGAGAGAGGATCTTGAAAGGGATGTTGCTACTTGTGCTGCCACTTCCAAGAGATGGTCAACTCTTGGAGTGACCAGTTGACAACTGGGTGGTGTGAGGAATCTCAAGTAATGTACAGGAGCAAGTGAATCCTTGGGAAACCCAAGAAATATAAATTTCCTCTCTTTCATGGGTGGAATATTAACTCTTCTTCCCGTCTACCAGGTGACTCCTGGAATTCATATTTGGCTTCTAAATAGCATCACAGTCCTTTAGTGCCAATTAACAGGAGAAATTTGTCACAAAAGGAAAATTTAATAATCTTTGCGCCTAACTTATTACGAATTAAAGGCAAATTGTATTATGGGAGACATTTTATTAGCTTAATTTATATTGATTCTTGTTTCAGTTATGGGAGAGTTGGTGAAAGCATGCTGCAGGTTTTCATGGCTGGTGTATACATTTTTAATGAAGATTTGTAGGAGGAACATAACCATGATTCTTCATTTAATTGTGTTTTTCTATTCTTCTTTTTCTTAACAATATGTTTTGTGTAAACACATTTCAGATTTATGTGTCTGTTGTAGAAATTTTTGATAGTTTTTCAGGAAACTTTGTAGGAGGAAAGTAAGTGTGGGGTGGTTTATTTATTTTTTTTTAATTCTTTTTGATAGCATAACACGTAGTCAGAAATTCCACTGAGAATCAGTACTTGCTGAAGAGCTTTAAAAGTGCCTTATATAATATTCATTCGAATTGGCCAGGATGTAAACCTCTTGCTGTGGTGGGAGCACTGATAAGGAAAATATAAATTAGCAGCAACGGTGTTGCTATCTCCAAATTACATCCTGAAGGTGCATCATGTGGGCAGAATAGAAAGATGCAGATTTGTTCAGGAATCAGTGTTTGGCAGCAGAAACATGAACTGGAGCTGCTCGCTGTCCTCAAGCTACACTGGATTAAAATATAAAATATGCTGGCTCTAAGCAGTGTTGCCTCAGTTATCTGGGTGCTTCCCAGCCAAAAGGGAGGTGTGGCACTGGCGTTTTGGAGCACCCCAGCTAATAATTTATGCATTAGAGAGAGGATTCTGCTCATTTCTGAATGCCTCTAACCCGCAGGTGTTTGCAAACACTGAGGGGAGCTGGAAGGAGTACAAAAAGCTGGGCTAAACCACTGGAATTCAGTGTGGAATTCAGGCAAAGTTCTCTTCATCAATGCGAATCCAAATCTCCACGTAGAACAGAAAGGGAATTTCAGTTCTGTGAATTAGGTAGCCAGCTGGTGCTAATGGTGCAGAGATAATTACAACAGTTAATTATGTAAGCTGTTATGATTTATGGGGTAAGGACAGTGGCAAATTGCTCGAGTTGATAGGGAAAATTGAAGAACAGTTATTATCAAAAAATGGAGTTGTATTACAGACTGAATCATGCTCAGCACAACATCTGTGTTCACACATATTGGTGTAATAGGGGAAAAAACCCTTATTTTTGTGTGGCACCAGAGAATAAGCAAAAATAGGGGAAAAAACCCAGCAAGTTATCTGCTCCTCTGCACAAATATGGAAAGAATCCAATTTAGCTGCTTTTCTGTTTTGTATGTGAATGAAAAGTAGTTGTTGAAAGCATTTTCTGCTGCATTTTGCTCAGTAACAACTTGCAGTTGGAGTGGGAGCAGCTAATGAGCTACTGCTGAGAGCCACATCCTAACTTAAATCTTTGGTGTGCAGAGCCAGGGCTTTGTACAGAATTCCATCTGTTTGCTCTGCTGCTGGATGGTCCAAGGGAAGGTCACAAACACAGTGCTCAGGTCTGTTCTCTACCTCATTTGGAGCAGGGAATCAAATTAGATCTTCCCACGGCCGTGCTGCTGCTGGAACCCCCAATACAATCTGCTTCCCTCTCCAGGTGTTTTGAAAGATCTCTTCTGCCAAAGGAAACAAAAGCCAACCAAACCCAGCCATGAGACAGTTTAGAGAAAGAGGTTTTGTGTTTCCAGACAGTTGTAATGATGTAATTTTTTTTTCTTTTGATGAAACAAACTTCTTTTGGAAGCTGCAGGATTTTTGAGTGCTCGAGGGGTGACCATTGTGCAGCCAGTGAGGCACTGAGATGGGGCAGGGGAGTTGAAGGGCAGCTGATATCCAGAAGAGAAAGGCCCCTTGCACTGAAATGTCAGGGCTGTCTTTGCTCAGGTCATTGAGTGTTTCCAGCACCTTGGTGACCTTATGAGTGCATGAGAATAGAGGAATAACTCGTGTTCACATCCAAGAAATGTCACTGGGAAGAGTAATATTTACTTGAAAATATTCACTGGAATATTTACTTGAAAATGCAAGGAGCATAGGGGAGAATAGGGAATTTTTTTTTTTTTGGTGCAAATAATTAGTGATCCTTCAGAGAAACCCATTTGCATGGATTTCATCTGTCACAACCAGAGGCAAGTATTTGTGTAAATGGTTTTCACAATGGACATGTTTGCAGAGCTGTATTTGATTTGCCTGCTTTGGTTTAATAAAAACAAGGAAACATAAATGCTGTCCACCCTCAGAAAAACTGCCCAACAGCCTCTGTCATTGATACTTAAATCTGTAAAATCACAGAATCATTGAAGGATTTGTGCTGGAAGAGATCTTTAAAGATCACCTGGTGCAGTCCCTCTGCCATGTGCCACCGGTGTCCTCAAGCCTTTCTCCAAAGGGCTGCTCTCAATCCTTCCATCACCCAATCTGTGCTGAAAACACAGTACCAAGGCATCTGTCCTGTGTGAGGGACCAGAGAGAAACCACAAGGATTAGCAGGATAATTAAAAAAGAAAAAAAAGTCTATCAATATTTACCTCAAGAATTGTCAATATATATTTGTTTTTAACATGGTTATGGGAGGTCTTGGGTAACTATTGCAATTCTGACAAGATACTGAGCAAAGAGAAGGCAAAGGGGGAGAATTACAACTCTCAAACTTGTGTCCCACCCCTTTCAGAAATCTGTAGGGAAGACAGTTTAATTCAGAGAGCCAGGAATGTTCTTGTGTGAGCTGGAGCTGCTGACAGGGGATTAATTTGATGAGTGTGTGATCCAGCGCTATCCCCTTTCCCTCCTGGCATTCCCTGCCCACACATGACCTCTGCCATGGGGAAATCCATGCTAATAGAATTTTCTGCTTTTAGCAAAGACATCCTCACCTTCCTTTTGTGCTGCTGGAGTTGGGTAAGGAGGCCTTAATTCAGGATGGGGCTGAACTATTAATTAGTGAAGTTCTGTTATTCCAGCAGAGATCTGTGCTAGGACTGTGTGAAGCTTCTTGAATAAAATAAAAGAGCAAGGTTCCCTAGTGTGATCACAAAGCCAGGATCATTACAAGGCTGCCAAATGAGCTTATGGTAATTATCAAGTGATATATTTGATAATTGTACAGAATTTTGGGTGAGTTCTCCATTAATTAGTAACAGAAGCTGATAGAGACGTTCTTTTCTTTGTACCACTTTCGGTGGGGTAAGATATTTAAAATAAACCAGCTAGCTTTGAAGCCCTGCTGGAAAAGTGAGCAATTTTAATAAGATAAAAGGTTATTATTATTTATTCTTCAATTTTTTTCATGCAATTCATATAAATTCATAAGCTATTGGCTTTTTAAAAATGGGAAAGAAGCTAATACGCCATGGATTTTTCTGTCACTGGTATCAGAAGCCTTCCTTCCCCTTTGCCCTGTCCCAGTACAGCTGACTTTCTGGAATTCTAATTTTAGAAGAGACAGCTTTTTTAGCCTTTTACTTGTAATTTAATGTAATTTAAAGAAGCTGACACAAGGTGGGTAAAATGGCAATATTCCAGTTTTTATGAGTAGTTTTCTTCCTGTGAGAGCTCTGTATTATCCAGAACCCAACCTGCTGATGCAGAGACTGGAATCTAGAACTGCCCTTTTCCAAGGGAATGTCCTGGCCCCACATGGATTTCTCTCCTTGCTTCATCTGAATGCTGATCAGAGGGTAGTGAGATGTTGTTTTTGTTTGGATTTCATTCCAGTAGATCTTGTTTAAAATTTTAAAACCTTTGCTTCAAATTTAGAAATCATTGAGGTTCATTGGCAAGAAAAGCCCTCTAGCACCTTTGTGTTCTTGTGCTCTCATCCTGGCACTCTTCCATGATTATATTTGAGTGCCAGCTTTTGACATGATGGAAACTTATTTTTTTTAATGGTAGAAACAAAATAAATAAGAAAAAGGGCAGCAAAACATTTATGAAGGAATTGGTCTCAAACAGAATACACCAGTATTTCCTTCTGAAAAAGAGGATTGACTTTGGAGCTGCTGTTTTCTATGTGTGTGTTATGAGAAGTGGGAGGAAAAGTCTCCATCTTCTGTGGTAATTTGAGTTTTCCTATGGACTGTGTTAGTTCTGGACTCAGCAGCTCAGAGCTTTAGCAAAGGTTTTCTGCCTGTGTTGGATCCTCTTCAGCTCTAGGACCTGCACGTGTTCTGCTCTACACAGACTGACATGGAAGTTCTTAACTGAGAAGATTCTGAGCATTTGTAGACAGTTTAAGTGATTTCTCTCTATTTCTGCATATTAAACAGCATAGGAAAAAGTAGTTCTTTTATCCTGAAAAGCCTTTAAGAAAATATTATTAAACATTTTACTTTAATTTATAATTATTTTCACATCGGGAAGTTCTGCTAAACTTTTCTTATTGTTTGGTGGTGGGTTAGAATTACTTGCATTTCTGTAGGTGTCCATAACTAGATGCCAACGGCGATGATCAACTACAAAATGATCTTCAGGAAACTTCATGAGGAATATTGGCAAGGGAAAGATAATAAAGAAAATGTTATTTCTAGATCTAAATAGTCAAAAAAACCCTTCCATATGATGGATGAATATTACATTCCAGTACCCAGGCAGACTGCTTCCTGGAAGAAGGCTCTGGAATACATTTGTTGTTCTCTCAATGCATCAATACATATGGTGTTTTCAAGCCCTTATTATACATATAGATAGATATAGATACAGATATGGATATAGGTACATATATTTATTCTTCCACAGTCTGTATTTTTCAGATGTGATTTGGAAAAAAAAACAACAAACAAACCTGACTGAAAGTGAAAAAAAAAGTAGTACAAAGAGTGTGGTAAAAAAAAAAAGCTTTTTGGTCAAAACTGTACCAAAGACCAAAGACCCTGTCACTCTTCTGGTAACAGGATAACAGTGAATTTTCATACTTGTTTTAGAAACTTTTGGTTTTTAGTGAAATGTCTTTATTAAAAAGGCATTTATTTTTTTACAGCCGATTTGTGGCTTAGAGCACTGACGCAACACTACAGGTGTGCTGGTTTGTATCCTGTCAGGGAGAATTGCATCCCTGAGTGTTATTGATCCAGTGCTATTTTTTTGTGCATTTAACACCTGATAGTTCCCAATTCAATATTCCTGTTTTGCAGAGCAGCAGCCTGGTGCTGCTGCAGTCATGCAGGATTCCCTCTTTGCCCAGCACTCAGCTGTGGGATGTACACACTGTGCTGTGTTTTTAAGCTTTCTAATCAGTTTATTGACAGTTCAATAAAGAATTCCTTCAGGAGATTCTGCAAACGTGGAGGCAACGTTTCCTTCTGTTTAAATACTGGTAGGATCATTTCACTGCCTGCAGTGGTTTTATGACAAAACATTAGGAAAAGAGTGAAGCAGCTCTAAGGGAAAGAGCTTTAACCTGTATAATCTTTGCAGTCGGAGCTCCTCATACCTTTCACGTCTGGAAAACAGCCACAGTGTTTTTGTCACCACTTGCGTGTCACTGCCAGTACATAATCTCAAGGGACAATTGCTTTTTGAATGGTTTCTGACCCTTGTGTGTTCAGGTTCCATTTATCAGCGTCTTCATTTTTAAAAAATGAAAACCAGCGACAAAAACGATGCTTTGGCACCACAGCCCTGCCGTGTCTGGTTCTTATCTTTTTCTTTTTTGCTGCTTGGCTGTGATTTGCTTAGCTCAGACTGAGGAGAGGTTAAAAAGAAAACCTTCTTTTGGGGAAGCGTGCTGCTGGATTTTATACTTCCAATTTTATCTATTCAAAACATGTGGCCACTACATCCCCTCCAGGGCACAGAAAGGATTGAATCAGGTGTTCCTGTAAATAGTGGGGGAATTGTTCAGGCTGACAAAAACTTGTTTTTCCTGCCCAAAGGTGACGACGCTTGTGAACACGAGCAATAAAGGGCCGTCTGGCAAGAAGAAGGGGCGCTCCAAGAAGGCTCATGTTTTGGCTGCCTCAGTGGAACAGGCCACTCAAAACTTCTTGGAAAAAGGAGACCAAATTGCTAAAGAGAGCCAGGATCTCAAGGAGGAGTTGGTTGCTGCTGTAGAAGATGTTCGAAAACAAGGTATGTGGGGAAAAAAAATGCTTGATGGGAGTAAAGCTGTCCTGGGTTGTAGTGTAGGATGTGCACAGAGTATTTATTCTGTCACCATCTTCATGAACTGTTGAAACCAGGTGGGGCAGTGTTTTCACAGGTCCCCTCCCTCTGGACAATCTTCTGCTAATGGCCCATCCATGCCTTGCCCATGACTCACAGGTGACTCCCTTCAGGAGCTATCTCTGTTTAATGGGCCATCAAGGACCCACTGCATGACTCAGAGATATAGATCATCCCATTGTGAGATGCTCTGCCCAGGGGGAGGAGCCAAACATTCCCACCTGGATATAATCTGGGATTTGGGGACAATAGAAGCATCCCTTACACACTGGATTCCCAGAGGAACAGACCTACCAGACCTTTCTATGGGATCACTGCGTCAGGAAGACCACCTCATCTAGACTGCTTCCATCACCCTGCTCAGGTTGTGTTCTGACTCCTTCAGTGGTCTTGTGTATTATTGTGTTTATTTTATTTTACCTTTTTTTTTCTTTCTTTCTATTAAATTGTGTTTCTGACTTGGAGCCTCTCACTTGTTTTGCTTTCAAACCACTGCAAAAGCTTTGCCCAGTTCCAGAGCTTGCTGTTCCTTTTTCAGCCTGTTTTTTATTCTGCTGTGTGACAAAATGATGGGGGTTTTTTCACTTGGCCAAATCTGAGCAGTGGTTTAAAGCCTGTGGGTGGAAATGTAGAAATTAGGATTATGGTACATGTGTTTCTGAACAGTCTGACAATTATCAATCAAATAAAACAGCAGTATAGAAGTACTTATGGTTCCAAACACATTAAAAAGATAATATCAAAGCCTGAGAATACAGGTATAATAACAATATTAAGACAATTATTTTCTGGGTGTTGGTAGTACAAAAAATGGATTCTCACAATATCTGACAATTTTCTTTCAAAAGATAAAATGGGTATGAGGTGCTTTCAAATTTACCTGTGTGGTAGGGGAAAAATACGTCTTCAATATATGCCTATGACAAAATGTTTCTGTTTTATTGACTTTGATTGTAATTATCTTTATTGCAGCAGAATTAAGTACCTTTCAGGTTTATTCCATTGTAAGTCCTATAATCTAAAGATACCATCTGCCAGTTATCATCAGCCCTGGGTTTTAGAACAAGACTGAGAGAGCTCCAACTGAGATTTCAAAAGGAATCTAAAGGGTTTGGGTGTAAAATACTGATTTTCAGCAAGTTACTCCCCCAGAACTCATACTATGGGGTTTTTTTTATCTTGTGAATGTTGGACAGAAGTGATCATATGAGAAGGCAGGGTTAAATTTTGTGTATGTAAGCATTGCTTGGAGAATATTCCCGTCTGGTCTATCCTGAGGGTATTTTTTCCTCCTCTCCATTCTATGTGTATTTCGTTTCACTGTTTTCATGTTCCTGTGTGGTTTGGGTTTTCTTAAATACTCAGTTGTCAGTACGTCAGAATAAGTTAAGTATTTGCTGTATGCTCTATGTACAAGGATATTCCAATATTCCAGTGGGGTTTTATGGGTTTTGTTGATTATTTTTTCTGCTGGGTGTTTGTTGTTGTGATGGTGGGGTTTTGGTTGGGTAGGGTTTTTTTTTGAGTTTTTAATGCTGATGCCTGGCTGTTCTGCCATTAATTTTCATTTGTCAACTACTTCAGTTTCCTGTTGCTTACATGACTTATTTTGCGTTGTGTTAAGTTGTAGCTCAGCATCTTCAGTGGTGATGTGAGTGCCCATGTTCTCTCTGAATTTAAAACATTTTCCCTTTGGGGTTTGTGATGCTGACTCAGCTTCTCCTCAGGAGCCTTCTCCTGAGTTAGAGGCACCAACCTAAACTTGCACACCCTTTATCTAGACTGAATTTCTGATTTTTTACATGACAAAAAGACTTTTACTTTTCTTAACCTATATTTACAAAGAGAACCAACCCAAACAACATGAAGACGCAGAGAGGAAGAAAAAGATCTTAAAGAGAATTACACAGAATGACACAGACATTCATCACTTGTCAACACTCCAGGCTGGGAAAAAAAGCCTGTCAGAAAAGTGGAGCAGCTTTTTTTGGGGCCTGTTCAACACGATCCCATAATGAGGAGAGCAGGAGACACCACACACCATTATTAGCACCCACGAGCCGTGTAAACGAGCCCAGCCCTGGTGTGATGTGAAATGATATGTTTAGCCGGGTGCCATAAAGAGCTGGATTAATGAACTGAGGCTGTGTTTTCCTGGCTGATTTCCTGGCAGGGTTCCAGCTGGGATAATTACATCGTCAACCTAAAAATGTCTGCGGCACTTAGAGCTGGCTCTTGGTGTGCTCCTCATTTCCTGCCCTGCGTTGCTGCTGGGTGCTGTTGTGGACTGCTAAAGGCAGCAATTCCCTCTAGGGACTCTTGCTTTCCATTGATAGGTGTGGAAAAAATGCTCAGTATCACTGGAAAATACTCTGGAATGATTGAGAGGCTCTGTGGTTTTTACGTTCTTGTTCCTTCTATGGTGTGGAAGGGTAAATTTTGTTGGCTGTAGAAGGCTGGTGATAAATGGGTTTGATTTATGAAACCCATTCTAAAAACGCAAAGGGCAAAAAAAGAAAAGATTTGATGTCTAAAGCTCATCCCTGTGTATCTCTGTATCCCTTAATGATTCCATAATAGGAACACTTTTACTTCAAAACCACCCAAGTGAGATTATCCAGTTGCTGGGCCATGAAATGCTTTGCTCTGTGGGCCTTTGTTCTGATACTGTCGGAGTTGTATAAAAGATCTCCCAGATGGGGCACAAAGATGATCTGGGAAAAGTGGAGGTTTATCATTCATGTCTCCTTTTATTAGAGAGAAGGGAAAGCAGACAGAGGATGATCTGTAAGGTCCTTTCCAACCCAAACCATTCCATGATTCCGTGGCCATAAAGAGTGAAGCTGCAAACCCTGAAAAATGCAGGAAAGTGAAGAACTCACAGGAATAAAAAGTACAGTGTATGCTCTACTCACAGCAGTAGTGTCTAAATGCAACTGGTCTTTTATTGATCAGTAAAGAAGAAGGAAATTCCCTGTGGAGGAGAAATTCAGGCCAAGATTGACACAAAAATCTATCAAGACCTGCAGGTCCACTGGGCTCAGGGACACAGCCTGCTGCTGCAGAAAGCAACACAAGGAAATAGGTTCTATTCATGTAAATTTATTCTGTCTGGTAAATGGCTTTGGCAGTGTCTGTCTGTAAGGTATGTGCTGCAGACTGCCTGATTTTAATGTAATTTTCCTGGAAGTTTCCTGGCACATAGCTAAAACTTCCATTAGAAACATGATTTAGTCCAGCTGCTGGTTGTTGTGTTTTAATTTTTTTTTTTGCTTTTCAAGCATGGTAGATAAAATTTCACACCAGAATATGAAATTCATACTTCAATCAAGGGAGAGAAAATGTTGATGTTTTTTGTGTTTTAAGACAGGGTCGAGTTGACGTAGACCTAATTTTTTGTTCATGCAGATTTATGGACACTGTAAGAAAGGATGTGACCTGTGTACTCTGTGACTACCTTGACATTGTGGATGAACATCTCTGAGACATGAAAGTGACTTTAACTTCCTTGGCAATTTTTTTTTCTCTGATGGGACACAGTAAAATATAATACTTTTAGTGCTTTAATGCTTTTAACCATCTAGTTTTGAAAAATTTTTAAATGAGTTTTTAAAACTAAAACTAAATCCTACAAAAGATGGTTTCCAGAGAAATATAGAGAATCTAGAATTTTTTTCTCTAGAATCTAGATAATATTTTTTAGACAAAAAAACCCCTGACCTTGTCACTTAAACATATGTTCTCCCTATGTTTGTTTATGAACCTTTTCACTGAAGTATATAAGAACCTTTTCCTTGGTTACAGAAGTTAGCATGTGCTGATTCTTGATAGAGGAAAAAGTGTCTGTGTAAAGAAATTACTGGAAAACATTGTTTTTAGACAAAGAACAATTTCTATTAATCCTGAAAGGTGAAGTGAGGCATGTGGGCAGTCCTGCTTAATGGGAGAATGAATCTTGGTCTGCACTTTTGAAAGAACCTGTGTGTACAATAAACATACTCTCTTTTTTTCCAGTAATATCTGCCATGAGGTGCTCTGCAACTTGCTTTTTGTCTGGCTGGTGGCTCATGCCTGGGCTGAAAGCTTTTTTAGCACAAAGATTTGAAGTCTTCCATTCAGCAAGTCATTGAAACCATGGCCTGAAAACTCCTACCTTGTTAATAAAAACTATTCCTTATCTTTTTTGAATTGTTTGTTACATATGGAAGTGACTTCAGTTGTTATTCATGTTTGCAATACTCCTCCTGAGAAATCTGGTCCTCTAAATGCCATTCTGTGCAAATAACACTGGGTCTTTCAGACTGTTTTTCATCCATTAATTATCTTTCAGTTCTCTGAGAACTGAGCTGCAGAAAGACATTAAAATTCCTACTCCAAAATGATTTAAAACACTTTTGAGAGAAAAAGAAGATGTTGTAGAGCAACTCCAAGAGTCGCTATATAGAAAAGTAGGGTCAGGGGCTCCCAAAACCAGGAGTGAGGCTGCTGCAGCTCCATGGCCCCAGTTCAAAGCAGGAACGAGAGTGATTCTGTATTTGCAGTAGTCACATGCACACAAAAACACATATACAGCTCATGTATATGTGTACATATATAATATACATATATGTAATTTATATTTATGGCTGACCACACACATCAGGCACTCAGCACTCACTGGTCTGTGGTTCTGTGGGACACTGGAACTGTCTTCCCAAAGGGGTGGTGGATGCCCCATCACTGGGAATACTCAAGGTCGGGTTGGATGGGGCTCTGAGCAACCTGGTCTGGTTAAGATGTCCCTGCTCATTGCAAGGGGTGGACTAGGTAACCTTCCAAATCCCTTCTAACACAAACTATTTTATCTTTCTGTGAAACAAACTCAACGGTACCAATGTCTTTTCTTGCTCCCCTCTGTTCCTGATTAGGATTCATCCTTAAGGATCTTTAAGGATCAATCTTAATTTAAATCGTAGTGAAAATGAAACTCTTCTCCAAATTTGACTTGAATTCAGAAATTTCATGCATGTATTTTTATATTAGAGAGAAAGGAAAGCAGGCAGGGGTTGGAATTGCATGATCCCTTGCAACCCAAACCATTCCATGATTGCATGACTGCAAAGAGTGAGGCTACAAACCCTGCAGGGAAGTGAAGAAGAACTCACAGGAATAAAAAAGCACAGTGTATGCTATACTCACAGCAGAAGTGTCTAAATGCAACTGGTCTTTTATGATCAGTAGAGAAGAAGGAAATTCCCTGTGGAGGAGAAATTCAGGCCGAGATTGACACTAAAAGTGGAGAAAAAATGAAATGCAAACAGGTGTCGCTGCCTATGGCAGGGGGGTTGGAACTAGATATAGTCTTTTCAGGTCCCTTCCAACAAACCATTCCATGAGTTTATGGTTTTCTGTACACATGGTTTAGGCTTTTTGGGAGAACTGCTGATGATACTGGTTCTCGGTAAAGCCAGCTGGCTGTCTGAGGATCTTTGTTTCTTCTCTATTCTCTGCACCATTTCCAAAAGATTTATTTCTGTTTGTCCTTGACTGGAGCTTTTCTGATATTCATTTCACTTTTCAGTGTTTTCTTTAAGCTCATGTTAGTTTAAATTTATGAAAGTGACTTCCATCTCTTGGGTGTGTTTGTTATAAAGGGTAGTTGGTGTTTGATATATTGCCTGAACATGACAGTTTGAGACAGATTTTGCAAAAGCAGTGATAAAAGTTTGAAAAGTAATATAAATTAATACATTTGATGATTTTTTTATACTATATTTATTTACATTTTCTTTCTTGAAGATTTTATTACTGTTGTGGCTTTATATCAGGATAAAATCAGAATAAAAGTTCTTTAATGTGCCAGCGTCTGACAGTTCGCAAAAATAAAATTATACTCAGATATGGAAAGATAGGGAAATAGTATTTCCTCCAGAAATATTTGAATTGAATATTAAAATCAAATCCTAAAATTACTGCTTGCTCTTTTAGAAGAAATATTACTGTTAGTAAAGGTTTTATTTGAGAAAGTATTGCAGAAATGCAGCACAGTTAAAAGAAAAAAAAAATCCTTATCAAGGGACTGTAACTAGGCCATGTTTCGCAGTAAATATTTAACTCCACCACCCATTATTATGCATGAAATTTCTGAATTCAGGTCAAATTTGGAGAATAGTTTCACTAGGATTTAAATTAAGAAAATTATTAAAAGACAAAAAAGATCCTACAAATTGGAATAGGTACCACAGGCAGTTATCTGGCACTGTTCTGTCTTCCAGCAGTAATTCCCAAACAGGGTAGGCTTAATCCACAGTGAGTAATCCTCAGCAGCATTTAATGCAGAGCCTTTTCAATTAAGTTTTGAGCTCACCATGAGCAGTGTTCTGCAAGGAGATTTCCTCCATGCATGAAATCTGTATTTGTGTCCCCTCTGTGCGTAATTCAATGTGGAGATGGGAGTTGAAGTCCCTGACTCCTCAGAACAGTTCTGTGGAGCTGCAGAGCACCACAGGATGAGCATCTCGACCTCCCCTTTTGAAGCTCTTCTGATTTATGTGTTACTGAAACATCCTCTGAGTCGCAGTGAAATGAAATCACTGTTGATTCATTAGGCAGAAATTCGGAACTGAAATTCTTTTTCTTCAACATCAAAAAATAAAAGAAAAAAGAAGGAAATAAAAAAGGAAAAGTTTGAGTCATCTTTGAACTGGAAAATCAGTTATTTTAGTCTGTTGGATCAAAAGCGTCTGGAAGGAAATTCCTTTAAGCTTGGCATAGGAGTGACCTCAGATGACTGTGTAGGTCAGTGATGGAAGTTTTTAGCAGAGCAAAGGAACTGAGAGTTTCACCAGCTGTCTAATGATGGATAGGGAAACTGGTGGGAGATCAGGAGTGGTGCAGAGACTTTGTCTGGGATATTTAAATTGGAAAGCAGAATATTGAAGGGAGAAAGTGTCAAGGAGATGAGCTTAAGGTCTGGTCATTGCTTTGTTCTTCTGTCACTGAACAGTGAATTTTCAGTCTTTCAAAAACGAACTGAAAAATTGCAAGAATGATTGTGATGATTACACACCAAAAAAAAAAAAAGAATTACTAACAAACTTTGACAATAAAATTTCATTCTGTTGAGTAAATTCTGCAAAAGAATTCCATTTTTAAAAGCGATGTTTTCTGTGTTCAGAATGTAATTGTAAATACTTTTGTGATTCATCTAGCATGTGAGGATCTTGGGTTTGGATCCATGTTACCAGGATTATTTCTGCTCAGTTAAAAGGGGGAATGGCATTAAACTGAAGGGGAGCAGGTTTAGATTCGATATTAGCGGAAAATCAATCCTCCCTGCGAGGGTGGTGAGGCCGTGGCACAGGGTGCCCAGAGAAGCTGTGGTGGCCTCAGGCGGCTCCGCTCCAGAAGAGCAGACTGTGGGAACGGAGGCTCTTCCTTTCATGGCGACTCTTGCAGAAGGCGGCACTTTGCTTCAGAGGTGGTTGTTTATGTTTGCCACCGTAGCCACTGGTGAAGATGCATTTCGTAACTAGAAACCGTTTTGAGCTGAATTTTGCAGAATCTTGTGGCAGCAAGAAAAGCGAGCAGGTTCCTGGGGTCAGAGTGCCGTATGCCTGTGTGGGCAGACCTGTCCTTTTATCCCTGCAGACCACAGCCGCCATGGCAGAGCAAATGGCCGGAACAAGCAGTAGGAGTGAGCTGGAAAATTTTTGTCTGCTTCTAGGACTGCTCTGTGGGCTCCTGCCTGTCTAGTATGGTTGTGCCATCTTGTGTCTTTGTTCCTGTGGCCTGCAGTCGCCCTTTTGGAGGGGAAAGGTGTGGTACCATCTTCCCTTTGTCCCTCAGCCGCATGGCCGCCTCAGACAGGCGCCATCTTGGGAAGGCCAATTCCAGAATTCTCCGTCTGTCTTTGTGTCCGTGGGGTTTGTGAGGTTGGGCAGTTTTGTATCTAGCAGTTATTTACTGTTGTTTTTTGCCTGTTGCTGCTCCATTTGTCAGTGAACTGTTGTTTTTTCACTTATATCTGCTCATAATCTTTCCTCACTGGTGGAAAGGGATTGGTTGGAATTAAGTGGAGGTGACTCATTTTGGAGTGTCCAACTTTTAAAATGGTTTTAAACCAAGATACTGCCCCATCTCAGAAAGTGTTCAAGGCCAAGTTGGATGGGGCTTGGAGGAACCTGGCCTAGTGAAAGGTCCCCCTGTCCATGGCAGGGGATGGAACAAGATGAGCTGTAGGGTCTCTTCCAATCAAAACCATTCCATGATTCTGTGATTACCCAGTGTCATTTAATGAGAGGATACAAGCAGTCCTTGGAGCATTAAACTTTATTTGGGAGTCTTCCTTGCCCCTCTGCTCAGTCCTTCTATTTGCCTACAGTACATTTTGTTCTGTGTTCTTTATTTTTGACTGCATTTTCCATGGCATTCATCCAGCTTCAAAAGTTGTATAAAAGCTTATTTCTCCCATACAGATTAGACTTTAATATTGGATATGGTTTCAGAAAGTGGTATTCGATGAGAGGAGTATTAAAAGTGACAGCATGGAAATTTGAAATATACTTTCTAATATCTGAGTCCTAAAAGATGCTTAGTCAGTATATTAAAGGCTTTAATTTATTGCCTTTCCATTTACCATTTTGAACACGTCTTTTTCTGAAGTACATTTTTCACATATTACAAAGGCCAGTAATACTTTACAGAGTGAGGGAATATAAAATGTTATAATCAAATAACAGGCACTGATTTCCTCTGAGAAGTGTCAAATTATAGCATTCTGATCTCCAGCTATCTTGTTCTCTGTGTTTTAATCCCTTTATCAGAGACAAATACTTTTTAGACTTTAGATCTGTGAGATATTCCAACTCACAGATGTATGTATATGAACATGGAAAAAAGGAGCCTGTTCTGTATAGCTGATGGAATTCAGAATTATTTTTATATCTACTAAAAATTAAATTATTGGCTCTCCACTGATTTTGGTTTCAGATGTTTGCAAATTTCATTCAGCTGTAATTGTTCCAGTTGACTTTGAGATCTTTGCTTTTTTTTTCCCCTGGTGTTTTTGAGGGGTTTTTTTTGGGGTTTTTTTGGGTTTTTTTGTATTTTAATTCTAGGTAAGTTTTTAACCTCTTTTAGTATTATGTGATTTTTGGAGTATGGGATGAATAGATATGTTTTTTTTTTCAGAAATTATGTCCCCCCTACTTACTTTCACCTATTTGTGGTGGACTTTATGGTTTTAAATTGTTCCTTATTTTATTTATTCAACACTCATCTGTCTGAACAGAGAATTTGGGTGGCACCTGGGCAAAAAAGGAGAGTCTGTGACCTTTGTGGAAAGGGACAAGGGACTGGCAGCTCAGGAAAGCTATGGGAACATTTGGAGGGTCATGCAGGGAGAAAATGGCAGGAGCCAAAGCCCAGCTAGAACTGAAACCTGGCTACTGCCATAGAAAACCAACGAAAAAGGATTCTATAAATTCATTAATGACAGGAGTAGAACCAATTTTGGGGGCTTCATTCTGTTCCTATCTCTGCCCTTCAGCTCAGAGTGCTGGGTACCTGAAGGACAACTTCTTACTGTTGCAGGCTGAGGCAAAGAAGGAATTTAGTACCTCAGCATTTTCCTCATCCTTTGTTGACTGAGTTTCGCTCTGTGTCCAGTAAAGGGTGGATATCATGGAATCATGGAATGGTTTGGGATGAAGGGACCTTAAAGCTCATCTAATTCCAACCCTCTGCCATGGGCAGGGACACCTTTCACTAGACCAGGTTGCTCAGAGCCATCTCGGGCCTTGATTCCCCTCAGCCTCCCTTCTGCCATGCCCAGGTATTTATAGGGGATAGTCCTAACACTCAACCATAGTTTTTTCAATCACCTAGAAAAAAGGTAATTTTTTATTACCTAGAAAAAGGCCTATTACTGGGCTTAGACTAGTGATAATTTCTGTTCTCACTACAAATCTAACGATAATCATGTCTTGTCTGTGAGCCTTTTCCTGTGCACAGCAGCAATCTGCCTTTCTGGGTGTTGATGGAGGGCTATGGATCAGTTTTGTGTTGTGTTATCTGCACTGGAATGCAAATTCACACCATGAGGCTCCGTTATCTCATTATCTCTCTGCACAGAAGCTCTTGCAGTTTTTAAACATTCAAGCAATGAGTATAGTTACATAAAGGAGCTCTTATATAAACACAGAGGTGTCACTGCATGTGTGTGAATTCCCATTGGAACTGGCAGTAAATTCTTAGGTTGCTAAAATGTTGCCAAGTCAAAATTCAGTGAAAAACTGCTGCTTTTTTAGTCTCTGAAAATTAATTTTTAAATGTAATTCCCAATTTTGGAAAGATAAACTTACTTTTCATGTAAGCTGATGCCTTGAGCATGATTTCAGGACCTTTGGTAAGTTGTTTTATGGTGAAAAAATAACTGCATTAGGTCTCAAATATAGGTTATCATAAGCAATGTGTGCTGATTATGTGAACTAATACAAGAAATGAAATAAATTTTTAAAAGTACTCTTGTCCCTTCTATCTGTTTCTCTGTGTAAATCTGCAGATGTATCTTGTTTTTATCTTTTTCTTATTGCGAGTCTATACCGTACATTTTCCCTGTCCTGATGACTCTTCCATGTCTGCTTTTCTCCCTTCTTATGCTCTCTCATTCTGGAGTTATCTTCCTAAATTTTTGTATTTATTTTTTGCATTTATTTGTATTTATTTTGTATTTATTTTTCCTGTTATTTTTCTCTCTTGGCTGCAAATCCCTCGATTGTCCAACATTAACGTGCCCGTCCTCTGAATCCTAGCTGGGGTTGTGGGATGGTTTTTTCATTTGCTTTTAGCCACGTTTGTTCCCCAGATTAAGCAGTGCTCCTTTATTCTCTTAATGCTTCTGTCAAGACATTCAGGTAGGATCTAAGTGTAAGGAAAAGCATAAATTAGCAGAGATACAAAAGTGGCCCTCAAAACTGATAGGAGCAGATAATCCACCAAACTGATCAATCTCATCATCAATCCTTCCCCTTCCTCACAGTGATTCCTGTGTAGTGGCATTAGCAACTGCTGCTCCTTCTTTTTCACACATCACTGGGATGTTTTGATAAATTTTGTTACGAAAATGCATCTTGCTGGAAAATATCAACCCTTTGAACTGAAGCTTATCTCAAAAAATATCAATTTCAAATAAACTCTTTATTGGGTTTTTATTTTTTCATGTGATAATCGAGAGTGTTGGAACTGATTCTAATTATGATTTTGAACTTAGTTCAGGGTGCCTTGGGCACAGATAGAATCTACCCTCAAACTTGCTTTCCTGTACAGCGTTTATGAGCCTTTTCATGCCCCAGAATGAAAATAATATCCAGAATGATGGAATCTGTGTGCATGATGCTGAATGCCACAGTCATTTTCTTGGAGTGCTTCCTTTTCCATGAAGTTTGGGTGTTTTTCAAATGTTGTTCCGTTCTATACCTGATACGTTAAATTTATTAATCGCAGTCCTATTTAAATTAATAAACTTATGCAGAAACCCATTTAATGATTAAATTCAAGATGTTAGTCACTAGGATTTACAGCTTTTTCTTTGTCAGTTACATTCATTTTAGTCCTTTTTTACAATAATGATTTTAATAAATGTACCATGCACAGTTCACCAGATAGACAGCAACTTTTCCTAACATTTTCCACTGTAGTTTCTTGTTTAGGTGATGAACTATTCTACTCATTTTGAATGTGCTTCTTGATGCAACTTTGCAGCATTTGGAGGAAGAAGAAAATACTTATTTTAATCAGAGATTTCAAATTTTTAGTATGAACGTAGAAATTGTGGAAAAATTGGTAGCTGAACTACTTGCTGATAGGACAAGGGAGAAGAGCTTTCAACTTAGAGTAGAGGTAGATGGGATATTGGGAAGGAATTGTTCCCTGTGAGGGTGGGGAATCCCTGGCACAGGATGCTCAGAGAAGCTGTGGCTGCCCCTGGATCCTGGAAGTGTCCAAGGGCACTTTGGATGGGGCTTGGAGCAACCTAGGCTAGTGGAAGTTTGTGGACTCGATATTTTCTGAGCTTGAGAAGAGCTAGCACTTCTGAAGGGAAACTTTTCAACAGTTTTTCCCAAAACAACCTTGTTTAAACAATATTCCTTTCCCATAACAACAGGTGTTTGCTATTTTTGTTACTCAGCCAATGGGAGAGGTGTCAGCCCTATGGACCAATAACGTGCCTTTTAGCACAGCATGTTATAAAAGGGCTGAATTAATTGTAAATAAAGACTTCTGATTTCTACTGCCTTCTGACTGGGGCCAAGCATCTTTATTTCGTGTCCTATCGTGACAGAATTTGTCCCTGCCCATGGCAGGGGATGGAACTGGATGGGCTTTATGGTCCCTTCCATCCCAAACTTTCTGTAATTCCATGTTTCTGTCAAATGTTGTAGTTCAGCAGCATGACTTTTGTCAGGATGCAAATGAACTCACATTATAATTCAGTTGAGCTTGAGTTTTTAAATTTGCCTCTGTATTTATTGGTATCTCAAGAGGTCCAATGTGTTTTCATGTTCCCAAATACAGTGCTGAGCATCTAAAATGTTCATGTTGATGTTCACCGAACTCTCCAATTCAGTGAAGGCAGATCAGTTTAGTGTGTCCCTGAAGGATGTTAATCCGTGGAGTAACTGAGTTGCAGAAAAAGAGGGATTAGAGATGTTAATGTATCCTCACATCCCAAACAATTTAGTTTTGAATTGAAATTTAATTGTGTTTTATTGTACTTAAGTGTATCAGTGATGTTCCAAATGTGCTATTAATCTGACTATTAATTAGAAAAGTTCTTTCCAAAACATAACATTAATGGAAAAATTGTCTTACATTGTCATAGATATTGGCTAAATGTCTTAAAAGTTCTGTATTCTTGCTATTTTCTGTCCCTCAGGAAAGGAGTTGGGTTAATTAAAATTACGTGTTTTAATGGCCCATGAAGTGAATGATGGTGTGTTGGTGTGTTCTTGGATCTTAGAGAGAACATTGAATCTAAAATATCTCCTAGATTTAAGGATATCCATTGTGCTTTAAAATGCAGAGTGATTCATCTTCCATCGCTCTATCTAAATGTCAAATGTAAAGTGAGTCAAATGTAAGTGAACTGGATTGTCTGTACAATCAGTTCCAGTGAGACGTAGCTCCAGGAGCTGAAATGTGACGGGAAAAGATCGGGCTTGATCAGAGATGGCCTTTTCTGGCCTTGGAATCCATTAAAACAATGAGAACAGTGGTCATTCTCCCACAGATGGAGCACAGTCCCAGCTGCAAGTGGAAGAGGAGATGAGTTTAGGAGACATAGGAGTAAGGATTTAGAAAAAAGCTATTAAGGAAAGAGAAGTCTAAACAGCCATTTGTGTGAAGCTTTTAGAATTCTGAATAGAAGTTTTAATGCATATTTGTATTTAGTAAGTATGCAGGATGAAAATGGTCTGCAAATTACTTCCTACATTCTGATAATGTCAGAGGTTAATACTGAAATGAACATGTTCCATTTTGGAGACTGGATTTTAAAGTACTATAAACAAAATATGATGTTTTAAGAGCTGTGGTAAATAATCAATGTGATTAATGAGGTAGGAGGAATATAGACAATGAGAAACCAACCCTCCAAGACCAGAGTAAGGTCATTATTTCTAAAATTTAACTGTTCGGATATGTACTGGGATGGAAAGTGAGATAGATCCTACACTATCTGGTAAATTTCTGGACAAATCCAAGGGGGATGAAATTGCAGATGTTTGCATCCTGAAGGGTTTGCTTTTGTTTCTTAAAAACATCCATGATGAAAGGATTAAAAACCTGCTTAAATAATTTAAATATATCTTATTAACAATTATGGGTTGCTCAAATCTGTGATATCATCATTTAGTATAATCCTCACTCTTTTATATGGAATCTGCAACTCAGTTTGGGTCTATATATTATTATAATTTCGAATAGCTTCATAACAGTGCTTTTGCTCTAATTATGAAGAGAGCACTCTAAAATACTTCCATTCTGTCATGGGTCAGTTGTTCTTTTTAATCGTGGACATGTAGAACAAAAGGAAAAATATGAAAGAAATGGATTAATTAGACTGCAGCTTTGTTAATTTCTTCCATTTGAGAACTGCTCAGGAGTGATGCATCCAATCAATTTGTCATTGTTCTGGTAATTATTTCCAGGTGTTTGGTGTATTGTCAGCATGCCCTACTGATCTCAGCTGTTCTCTGGATCGCTGCTCTGTGCCCATCTTCTACCTCTTAATAAACATTTCAAGGCTTTGGGAAAAAATGACATTTTCTCTGTCTATTAACCACTGAAAGCCTTGGTTCAATCCTTTCCTCACAGGTAGATGTTTACCTTAAGTCTGCCCCTGAGATTCCAGTAACATCTTTTGGTGACCTTTGCAATCATCTGTTGATAGATTTTTGCAGTTGTTAAGCTCTGGGGACACGGTGGGATTGTTGGGGTGTCCTGTGTAGGGGCAGGAGCTGGACTCAGTGATCCCAACCCAGAATATTCCAGGATTCCATGAGTATTTCTCATAGCTGCAAATGGTCCTAGAAACCTGCAGTTCTTATCCTTTGTACTTCAGACGCAGAATTATTTCATGGAATTGCTGTAATGATTATAGAAATGGATATTGTGTGCAATTAGAAGAGACTGAAGTACTGCCTTTAACCTGTCAGGACTCCTCACAAAAAATGCACAAAGCCAAGAGGCGACATAGGGACAAGAGTGGAAGAAGAACACAGTGAAAATGAAGGACAAATGGGGCATGAGAAGAAATGGATTTAAATTATCTACAAATACAGGCAGTCTGGCATTAAAATGTTTAATGAAAAAAAAAAACCTGTCAAATTCTGGAGTTCATTTTGGAGTGAGTTTCCCACTTCACATAGGATTAATTGGGGTTAAATGCCTGAGCTGTTTCTAAGATGGAAGCTTGCTAAGTTTATGAGTGTAGCTATTATCATATTAAGATCATTATTAATTATATTATCACTCGACTGACTGCAGTGGCAAGGAAGCAGACCTGATGACTTCAGATGTCTGTGTTTCTTGTGTCGACCCAATTCTCACTGAAAGTAATTTAATATAGATTACAGAATAACTTGAAATGCGTTTGGAAAGAAATGGATGACTAAATGTAAGGTTGAATTTTTCCAGATAAAAAGGTTTCTCTAAAAAATTATTCAGCTATCTGAAGCTCCACTGTTACCTTTAGCATAAGAATAGTTTGATACCACTCCTGTAAAAGGACTAAAATATGTTAATTGGCACTGAGACAGACAAGCCTTCCTCCCCATAACTGCTAATTTCTTTATTGGATTCTAAATTATGAACTACTAGATCTTGTTAAGATTTAAACAACCTGATGTGAACTTTTATACTCATACTTTTTGTTTTGCTTATTTGATTATGTCTATCTAATAATTTTTGCTTAATTATTTTGGATATATATTTCAGCTAATGTGAGCTTTCTAAGGTTAAATATCTAATTCATACTCTTAAAATCTTTTTTTTTTGGTTTTGTTTGTTTTTGTTTCCTTTTGACCCTCTGGGCATTTTTCCTCTGCCCTTGAGTGTTGATTTTCAAATCTTTTTGCTAGGGATATCTCCTTGGATATTCAAGTCTTAGAAGATAATTTTCATTCTTGCTTTCCTGGTACCACTGGGTGACTATCAAATACTATTTCTTTATTTCATAGTCCAATATCAATATTTAACTGGAGCTACACACTGCTAATTTGGCAGAAAATGGTAACATCTCTTCAGCACGAAAATGGAAGTTCAATAATTTGTAGACATCTGATTCCAAAATCAAAAGCTTGCTGTGGCTGCCATTTCAGCTTCAATTTCTCTAAAATTCAGTACTTTCACTTACAAGACTATTGCTGCTGGATGCTTGGAATCACTTCCATCTCACCTGAATTCTACTCAGAACTTAAATAAGAGAAAAAGGCTTGCTGGGATTTCCTGTGGTTGTTTGTATCCCCTTGGGTTCAATCAGCTCAGTATGCTCCGAGAGTGCATTATGGAGCAAACTCTTTACACCAAGCTGGGATTGTTGGTTTCCCTCAATAAATAATTGAAGGGAAGATGATGCCTTACAATGTTACACCGGTTAGATGAAGCCAGTCATGCACTGGGATCAAATTCCCAGTTAGGAAACTCACATCTGACCCTTGCTCACGTGCTGGGCTCTCAGCTCTTCTGTGGTTGCTCTCAATATCTCCTTTTACATGAAATATTTGAGTCATTGACTTGTAATAAAAATAACAACAATAACAATAATGGCAATAATAAAGAAGTTTTATTCTCAATTTTTAGCCCACTCTCAGCCAAGGGTTGTGGATAAATTTTTCAAACTCTTTGAATTAAAGTATGTGTTAAAAAAATCTTTGTGGCATCAGAATTCCTTGATCCTGGTTTCAGTGATTTTTGGCACACGGGTAAAATGCATGGGAAGGTAGGGACAGCAAGCTGTGGTCCTCCTCCAGAAACCTTGCTTTCTGTTTTACTGTGAATTTTAGCTCTGTGATGCTGAGCAATATAGCATTTAAGTATGTTTAGAAGTTTGGTTTGTTCCCTTTTTATCTAGCAATGATTTTTTGTTAATTGTCTCCTAGGAAATTTGTTGAGAGTTCTGCCAACCTTATGGAAAGCTGAGAGGAGCATGTAGCCTCACACATGAACCACTTGAACTGTATTTTGAAATTGTATATTATCAGTTTATCATCCAAGATATACTGCTTGCAAATTATAATTTGAACACGCAGTTCTAATGGTAAATAAAGGAGTTCTGATGGGAATTAATCACTGTGGCCATCTTAAATCGCTCCCCCACTATTTGCATTGTCTTATGGGAAGTTTTGCCATCTGGGATTTTTTTACTGTTGTTATAATGGTCTTAAAAGCAATGTAAATATGCTTTGATTTCACATTAGAAGTACTTTCTTTATGAGATTCTGCACTGGAGACAAACAGGATTTTTTTTAACAACAGAAAAGGTTGGGTTAATATAAAATCTGTGAATTATAACCAGTCTGGGAGAGATGGGGTTGTTCAGCCTGGGGAAGAGAAGGCTCCAGGGAGACTTTCCAGGGCCTAAAGGGACTCCAGGAGAGCTGGATAGGGACTTGGAACAAGGCATGAAGGGACAGGACAAGGAGGAATGGCTTCAAACTGCCAGGGTGCAGGATTAGAATCAGAATCACAATCATTAGGTTGGAAGAGACCTCTGAGATCACCAAGTCCAACCCAACCCTAACCTCAAATAAACCGTGGCACCAAGTGCCACATCCAGTCTTTTCTTAAATACATCCAGAGATGAATCCACCACCTCCCCCGGCAGACCATTCCAATACTTTATTACTCTTTCTGTAAAAAACATTTTCCTGATATCCAGCCCATATTTCCCTTGGCTCAGCCTGAGCCTGTGTCCTCTCGTTCTGTCGGTTGCTGCCTGGAGAAAGAGACCAACCCCCACCTGAGCACAGCCGCCTTTCAGGGAATTGTAGAGAGTGATAAGGTCACCCCTGAGTCTCCTTTTCTCCAGGATAAACAACCCCAGCTCCCTCAGTCATTCCTCATAGGGCTTGTGCTCCAAGATTAGATGGGATACTGGGAAGGAATTGTTCCCTGTGAGAGTGGGAAGGTCCTGGAAGGGTTGCCCAGAGAAGCTGTGGCTGCCTCCCCTGGAAGTGTCCAAGGCCAGGTTGAACAGGGCTTGGATTGCCCTGGGACAGTAGAAGGTCTCCCTGGGGTGGAACTGGACGGGCTTTAACTGCCCTTCCAACCCAAAGGTTTTTGTGTTTCTCTGATTAATTTCTCAACAGCACTTAGCTTACCTTTCAGTGAGTTACTTATACATCCTGAAAAACCGAAAACCACGAGGCGGAAATCTAACCCGAGCGACCGTTTGTGTTCCCCCCGCAGGGGAGACGATGCGCATCGCCTCGTCGGAGTTCGCGGACGACCCCTGCTCCTCGGTGAAGAGGGGCACCATGGTGCGCGCGGCCCGCGCCCTGCTCTCGGCCGTCACCCGCCTGCTCATCCTGGCTGACATGGCCGATGTCATGAGGCTCCTCTCTCACCTCAAAATCGTAGGCGTTTTTCTCCTTCTCTGTTGGGTTTGTGGGCTTTGTGCGGGCAGAAACGGGATAAATCGGTTGGGAAGGGAACTGTCCACGTTCCTTAACTCTCCGCTTTGTTCTCCTAAAGTGCTGATCAGAGGTAGGAGTTGATACGTTTCTGCATTGGCCTCATTCGTTTTCATAATTCTGCAGAAATTAATATTTGAAGACTTACAGCATAATTTGTGAGCTGTCTTCAGTGACTGGACTAATACTGCTGTTAACCAGCTCTCTGACCTGAAATGAAGCATTTGCTAGACTCACACCTTATCCCAGTTACTTTCCCAGTATTTTTGTCTTCTGGCACAGCTTAGATGCTATAGTTGTCTACTCTTCTTTTTTTTCTCTTTGTGACTTCTGAATATCTTACACTCTCTCTCTCTCTCTCTCTC
>VZDJ01007747.1:43574206-43670605 GCA_008694505.1 Cyanoderma ruficeps | reverse complement strand
TCTATAAAAATAAATAAATATATATATATAAAGATTGAATGTTAAATTTGGAGAGAGACAATAGTACAACTGTCTAATCAAAGAATAAAGAGGAATTAAAGATTACCAGATAATTTGGACATACTTATATTCACTTTTGACTGCCACCATTCACATTTTTATACAGGAGATTTTCAGTTGAAGCTAGGAGATGTATTTTTCCACCCTCCCTAGTTGTTGCACTGTTACATTTTTATTGCAGAAAGAAATAATCAAAAACCTCTGAAAAAAAAAAAAAGTGTGCAGAAAATCATATACAGAATATTTAAAGCCTGAAGAGTGCATGTGTGAGTTTAACAGAGGACATAGAGAGTTGCTTCTTTTTAGCAACTGTTCAAAAAGTACTTATTTTTTTTTCTTTTTTTTTTCTTTTATTTTATTTTGTCTTTTTGACAGTGTAACTGCACAACAATCTCATGTTCTGGAAAAATAGTGAGAACCCTTCAACTTGCAAACTGTGCAGATAACCTCAATAGCTGGAAAACAGTTTTCATAAGGAAAGAGGCCGATTTTTCAGCACAGGTTCTAGTGAGCTCTGCTTTAATGAATAAAATGCTGCTCTCAGAACTGTCAGCACATGGCTCTGGTTAGGTGCAGTGTAAGCAGTGTCTCTCTCCAATATGCTTTTAATTTTTCCTCTCTATAATGCCTCATATGTAACTGTAATTCAAATTGTCCTTTCCTAGCAAGGCCAAGACTTGAATATCATAGACAGCAGGTTTTTTTTCTGAACATTATGGTGAAAATTTGTATTCAAGCTCTTTCATAAGCAATGAGAAATTCTGTTGTCCCATCTGAGATTTCTTTTGCAGCAGAGTACTCTGTTATGTAAAATACAAATGTCCAGTGCTGGTTTGTAAGCACAGTTTGCACCCCAGGTTTTCAAGGGCCATATCTGGCAGTGTGCTTTGTAATCTCTGCATTTCTCTAATGGTATTACAAATTCTGTTTCAGGAGTCAGGGGTCTCTGGTTGTTTTCAGCAAAATTCAACATAAGGGCCTTAACTGTGACTTTTGCTTTCGTGTTAAAAAGGGTAATTTATTTTTGAGGATTAAACATGTAAATATCCTTATTTTACCAGTTAACAATGCTAACTGCTTTTAGACAAATGAATTACTGAGGGGAAAAGTGGTTATACTATACAAAATTGATGAAGGAACAGCTCTTCTATTGACTCAAAGGTAACCTTCAAAGACTTGTGTAACTTATCCATAAAATTAATGAACTAAAATAATTCTGCATGTCACAGTAATGAAGCCTAATTTATGCTGAATTGTGCTGTAATCAGTTTTCTCTGAAAGCATGTCAAAGGCTTCCCAGGAAATGGTGCATTTTAATTAGTATTTTAGAGGGAATATATATATGCAGGTGCTTTCTGGAAGGACTCTTGGTCATTGCATTCAGGTTATCTTTTGCACTGCTAAAATTAGAAATAATGGTTATTGCAGAAGCTTTTGTAATGCATTAAAAAACCATGTACTGTTATAGTATGTGGTCGTGCACACAGAGAATTATAGATCTATTGTAATTAACTCCAGGCTAGTTAATCAGAGGAGCAGATCATTTGAGTGTTTTCTCAAGGATGGAGAGCTCACTTCAGTATGAATTTGTAAAAAAGAAATTGTAATAGTAAAAATATCATTAAAAAGGAGCTTGTGCTCCTGTGCTTTCTAGTATTTCTCATAATTGATTTCTTTATTTTGGAATCTGTGGCCTTGAGACTGACATCATAGAGTACAATCAGCATCCTTTGAAATCTGATTATCAGTGTGGAATCTCTGACAAATTTTTCATGAATTCTATTTAATGTGGAGCAGGACTTAGAAAAATGTGCATCAGTTTGTCATGTCTGTGCCTGGCACTACAAACATAATAAAGATGAAACTTTCAGATATTTTAATGTAAATGTTTCTTGATATAAAAGGAAAATGTGCATATTTTGTAAGAAGTTCTGCAGGAGCAAATTATTTAATACAGTGATCCTTTGCAATTTGTGTTAATGGTCAGGCAGTCAGTTCATTTTTTTAAAAACTCTGTTCTCCTTAAGAGTAAAAGAAGAGGTAACTTGGATTCTGCATAAGCTTGTAGCTTGTAAATTGGCAGAACCTGGTTTATAATTTCCAAGGAACAGCTGTGAATTTATGTTCCTGAATTATGCATTTTCCAATAGAAATGTATGAGTTTGCTACTCTACTGCCCTGTAATTTGTAAATCCGCAGTAAGTAGGTAAAAGCTGAAAATGAAAATATACTCTCTCAGTGGTAGGAAAACACAGAGCAACTCAAGCAATAAAAAGACAGGTTCTGCACATAATCGTGCCTTTCTAAACTATTAGACACCAGCTACTGCTGAATTTATTGATTCCCAGCAGTGTCTGGAGAGCTGCAAACCTCTGCTCGTGCACAGGAGCTTGTCCCCATCCCAATAAGCCCTTGCCTTTTGAGGGGAAAATTTGTTGTGCCTGTTCTTATGAACTGTAGCGTTTAGCTGAACAAGAGCTTTTAGCAAGAAGGATCAGTAGCATCTTTCCAGTTCTCAATGTTTTTGCTTGGAATTGGACTTTTGTCTTTTGAGGGAGAGAAGTACAACTTTGAATTCCCATAGTTATGTTTCCTTTACTTATTGCCTGAAAAGAGCATTTTATCCCTTCAGGTATTTCTTCTTGCTTTGCATATAAGGTAAAGGTTCATAATACTTTTGGTGGGTCAACTTGTTGGTAGAACTGGGGTTTTATATCTTTGTCTGTTAGCTACAGCATCACTGAATAAGTGCAGGTGTGGTTTTTTTGGGTAGATTCTTTTCTCAGTGTTAAATAACTAAAGAAGGAAAGAGAGAGCTGAGAAAAAAAGAAATAATACAAATATTCTGGGTTTCAGCTATCATTTGTTTCACAAAGACAGTGTTTTGGATTTATAAGGGTAAATTTTAACCTTAATGGTAAGTTTGAATTTCCTTTTTAGCTATTTTTTGTCCAGAAGTGATAACTTTCTTTGTTTTCCCAAAAAACCTGCGCCACACATTAAAAACATACTCATGTACTTGGTTTTAAAGGCCTCAGATATTAAACGTTTCATCTGATACGTGTGAGTGGGGAAATTAATACTGTTATATCTTTGACATTAATTTTACATGATCCCAAGGCACAGTAAATGGACAGTAATGCAGAGTGACAGCTGCTCTATTAAAAACCTAATTAAAGTTCACGGGACTCTCATAAAGCGTGTGTACAGTGATGGATGTGAAACCTAAATTGGGTCCATGTAAGACAGAGAATTGGGTGGAATAGTCCCAGACTTTGTCAAAGAGTGGATTAAAATGCTGATTTATTGTGTTGCAGGTAGAGGAGGCGCTAGAAGCTGTGAAAAATGCAACGAATGAGCAAGATTTAGCCAATCGCTTTAAGGAATTTGGGAAGGAAATGGTAAAACTGAACTATGTCGCTGCGAGGCGACAACAGGTGAGTACAGGAGTGGTTGGAAAAGTCCATCTTCATTCCAAAGTTCTTGTGTTTTATGTCCAGGTCTGGTTTAAAATGTACACTGAGCCATTCATTGCTATGTCATGGCCTATAATTTAATCGCTCTGATTATTTTAGAATGTGAAGAAGTTTTTCAGAAGTGCTGTTTCTTTAAGAGCACCTTCCAAGAGGCTTTGATTAATAACAGATTGAAGGGTGAAGAGGGAAGTGATTCAGGAGGTTAAGGATAGTTTTAATTCGATGATTATTCCCATTTAATTCTAACCTATGCAGATTTCAGGTCACTCTGACAGCTGGCAAAGCACGAGCTCTTTGCTAGTTCAGTATAATTCAAGTTCAGGAGGAACAGAAATCTACTTTGTGCTTAAAACCATTATTAATAATTTTGAGATTAAAAAAAAAATTCATTTATCCATTTATTCATTGCTAAGACAGCTGAAAAAGAGACCAGAGAATCACGATAACATTTATTCAAGGCCTGTCATTGTACACCTTTGCAATAAAGATAACTTTCCCCTGAACTCTGTTCTTTTTAAGACACTGTAGAGTTTTGTAAGGTCTTTCCAACTTCAATTATATTTGAATAATTCAAGGATGTGCCGTCTCTGTACTGCATTGCACACTGGGCTTGGAAAGCTGGCTTTCCATATTCATCCACCTATTTATTTTCTGAAATGCAGTGATGGCAGTAATTTGCTTCTGAATCCTGATTGTGGAGATTTTTAATGAAAAATATAATTTTTGGGGTTATACTGAAATTGCATCATTGAATATCTCAAGTTGGAAGAGACCAGTAAGGACCATTGAGCCCATCTCCCTGCTCCTTACAGGACTACATAAAAACAAACCATCTGACTAAGACAAATAAATTAAAAATGCAGAATCTAGGCACTATATGGAGAGTGCTCTTCTACATTCAGACACTTCCCCTGTAGAAATAGAGCTCCAAATATGGGAAAAATAGAAAAATGGGAAAGTCAATGAATGTCTGTATCTCTTAAGTTCTCATTGAACATACAAGAATATGGCAAAAAACATCTCTCTGAAGGCTGTTGCCTGTCAGCCATGTATGGGTGAAATTAATCAATGGGTAGAACCTTCAAACGTGGAATATCTGGGTCCTTTTTCAGTGTTGGTGATAGATTCCATGTGTGGACATAAATAAACTATTCACCTCTCCCGACTGGTTTGTTCACCGTTTAAAATAGAAGAAACAATGTTTTGTTATTCCTTTGTTAGGGCTGTCTTAATGTTTGTAAGGCTTTCAAGGACACTATGAAATACACTATAACTAAAAAAAAAATCATGGGTTAAATAACAATAATATCTAATTCTGTTAACATATTGTCTGATTCTTGCTTTCAGGGGAAACAAAAGAAAGCGTCTGTCATTATATTCTAAATATACAAACTCTAAATGATGTGAGGAATAGAGCAAAATATGAAGGGAAGCAAATTAGAAATATTGAGAGGCATATTTAGTAGGTCTTTAAGAACTAAAACCAAATGATATTAGGTCATAGGTTGGATGTGGTGATCTCAAAGGTCTTTTCCAACCGAGTTAATTCTTTGATTCTGTGATGCTCATCTATGTAATACTTTTATTTTGATTTTTTAAAGGTCTACCTTATGATAATTTTATAAAGGACATGGGTGTAGTAATAAGTAAAATAAGGCACTTGCTGTAACAGGAGTGTTGCACTTGTGTTGCCATTATGGAATCAGCAGAAGGAATCTAGTTGTTTGGGAAGAGTAATTTTGCATGTTTTATGTACATTTTTAATGGGTTTTTGCAGAAGGGAAGTGTCTCTTTGGTAAGATACTGTGAGTAGAATGTAACAGTTGTAGTGACAGAGAACAACTCGACTTCCTTGACAGGAGGGGAATTCTTGCAGTGAGTTATGGTGGGTCCTGCCATTGATTCCATCTCTGCCAAACCACCGCACGGCGTTCACACCTGGATGCTCCAGGCAATCCATTCAACACGAGCCCTTTCCTTTCCCTCTCTAAGAGCTGTGTGTTCTCACGCAGGAGCTGAAGGATCCTCACTGCAGGGACGAGATGGCGGCGGCCCGGGGGGCTCTGAAGAAGAACGCCACCATGTTGTACACGGCCTCGCAGGCCTTCCTGCGCCACCCCGACGTGGCGGCCACCAGGGCCAACAGGGACTACGTCTTCAAACAAGTGCAGGAAGCCATCGCTGGCATCTCCAACGCTGCCCAGGCCACCTCGCCCACCGACGAGAACAAGGGCCACACTGGCATAGGAGAGCTGGCCGCTGCTTTGAATGAGTTTGATGTGAGTATCAGCAGGGTGGAAAATGAGGTACTTCTCCACACAATCTACCGAGCTTTTAACTAAGTTGTTCTTACACAGATTCCCCTTTTCATTCACATCCATTTCCTCAGACAGGCAAAGGGCAGACATGGATTTGTGTTGGTTTTAGTGAGGAATAGTTGTCTCCTGCTAATGGACTAGAATTACAAGGAGTTATTTGTGCTCATATGCAGTGGCTGGGATAGTGAGAAAAACAGTTCTTGTTTTCCTTAGGGTCCTTGACAAATCTCACTACATGCTTCTAGAAAATGTAAAGTCTGATTAATCTGGCAGTTTAGTTATGTTGATACCTTGGGAAGGGTGACCTGGAACAGAGACTGGACAGGGCTAGAAAATAAAGTAGATATTTATTGAAAAGCCTTTAAGGGTACGCCTTGAGCAGGAGAAGAGCCTGGCCAGGGCTACACCCAAGATGAACCCAAAATGTTCACAAAATGGATGACTGGCCACGAGTTCACACACTTTTATAAGTTTTGGTCCATTTGCATATTGGGGTTAATTGTCCAATTACGGCTTCAGATGATGAAGTCCCATCCTTCTTGTTTTATTTCTTCAGTCCACCCTTGTTTGTGCTTTTGGGCCGGAAAACTTGTACTCATTGTCCTTGGTCTTCAGCAGGAAGAGGATTTTTTTTGTCTCCCTACTCTGTGAAGAGAGCTGACTGACACTGAATGTGAGGCTGAGAACTGCACCCCTAGGCAGCACAGATCTGAAAAACATGAAAGCTGAAACTTTAAGGCATCAGTGTGACCAAGATCTGGGGTTGCTTGAGTGGTAGAATCATGTTTGTCTAGCAAGTCAGGAAGACAGGACAAAAATTGAAGATGGTGATGGAGCTCAGTGTCCTGGAAACATTAACATTCAACTTGAATCATGAATTATGGAAAAAGCATCTTTCAAACAGAGTTGATAGCAGTCAGTTCAGCTGTGGGCAAAGTACTGCAGCCTCTGGTCCAGCAATAGATACAGTTTCACTTAAGCAACTTTCCTGACAGCTAATTGCTTAGCTGTTAATTTCATTAGCAGTCCTGTCTGATGATTTCTCCCTATCTCACATGTGGGCATTGTTCTTCAGTCAGTGAAGAAAAAGGTTATTGCAGACAGTGTCTGACAATATTTTTGTCTTTCTTTTTGACTTAAGGCAAAGATTTGTTGAAGTTATTGCTGGGGAATGGTGTCCTTTTCACTGTGACTAAGGCACAAGGTTGCAATCCCAGCATCTGCCACATGCAATCAGGAGCTGCTCAGTCCTGCTGCATTCAGGGCTGGAAGTGGAGGTGTAGTGCAGGTGGTTCATCTCACAGCATGTTGGGTTGGGCTTGTCTCCTCCATCTATTCTTACATTTGTGGTTTTTCCTGCACAATTCCTGTGTGTTAGTTAAGATTTAAGGAATTCCTCAGGGTTTTCAGAGCCCTCGTAGGTCCCTGGTTGAAAAGACCTTGGGAATAATATCCCTGTGTGGTCTGATTGTGCTCTGGCTTTTGTGTGGGACTTTGCACGTTATGGACAGCAAAGGTTTGACAGACAGGGACAGAAAACATGTGACTTCTCAGTCCCAAACTGATGATGCTGCTGCTGCCTTCTGGAAAAAAGGCTGCTGTTCCATGCAAAGAGAGTCGCTGTGCTTGGTGAAAATAAATGTAGTGAAGACTGGGCGAGACACCAGATATTGTCCCCTGGCCTGTATGAGAATATTCATCCTTTTTCTGCTCAGGTAAAATCTTTTCCACTTTTGTGATGTTGCAGGAGCCATGCATGTGTAGCCATAGATGTGTTCTGTTCATAATTACATGTGGAAAAACAGCCTTTCTGGGGAATTCTCTTTCTCATTTTAGGAAACTAAATTAAAACTTTGACTTATAAAGATACAGAGACTGAAACAATTTTATTATCCATTTTCTGACTCACTGCTTAGTTGTTGAATGAGATTAATTCACACCTAATTTTGCAACAAAGATGACATTCCCTAACCTCCAGGAAAAGTCAAAATTTATAGGTGGTGATGTTGGGATGATTGTGAATTTACCTTCATGTTTTACAAGCAAGAAAACAAGCAATATTACCAGATTAGTGAAACTTTGTAATGAGTAAAAAGGTGGTGGAGAAAAAACCCTTGCTTTTTGTGGTGCCAGTATATTGCTCCAGCAAGGGAAAGGAACTTTGTATTTTCTAATGAAAATAGTTTTACAGAATATTTATTTTACAGTCTCAGTCAGATTAATCGAGATGAGTTTGTATTTGGTATGATGTGCTTACTAAACGCTGCATTATTTGCCAAGATGATTCTTCTGTATTAAAAGTAAGTTAACAGGTTTTTTCCATCGTTTTTAACATTTCTCAGCCTTCATTATTTCAAATTTCAGAATCAGTGTTCTGTGGCTGAGCGCTTCAAATAACTGCGGCGTGAATAATTTGAATATTTTCTCAGTCAAAATATCATCGCATGGAATACAAATAATTATTCTACCTATTTGAAGCACAGCCATTGTGTTTAACTAGGTCTTTTGGTAATTGTCACGGTATATACATTGGGGGGTTGTGTAAAGCCACCTGTGAGTTATTAGCAGCAAAGTTTTGAAGATAGTTGTCATTTATTGCTTCTCAGAGATAATTTATGTAGAAATAAGGAGAGCTCACAAATCTGTTCTTTAGTAGATTTTTCCCTTTAAAGTCCTATTTGAAGTTGATTGATGACAAAAGAACATGTTTAATGCCTTGTTGCTTTGTCCTTTAAGTTCCATGTTGCTTCTTTACTCTTAGATCATTTAAAAACAGGTATTCCTGGTTTTGTTAATAATTTATTATTAAAATTTGGCATATATTTTATGTACATGAAATATCTCTGAGTTCTTAATGTAAATAAGGGTGCACAATTTATTTCCCCTCATGATATTTGGCCAAATTTATGGAGCTTGCATAGATAAATTTTTGAAGAACTTACTGTGAACTCTGGAAAGGCTCTGTTTTCACTCAGGAAATGGTAATTTTGGTCTGGTCAGGTCTCATCTGTTCTGGTTATTGAGGGACTGCTGTGTTGACAGATGTTAAATTGTGGGACGGATTTATTTGGTGTCCTCCCCACAGCCCTCATGGTGTGCAGCAGAGACAGGAGCTACACATCAAACTAGACTGTGGTGGGGAGGTAGACAAAAAAGAGAATGAAATTATTGTGTGAGAAGAAATGCAATGAGAAGGAGCAGGAAACCCGAGTGGGGTGAAAGCTGAGATGAAGATGGATGGCATCGACACTGGTGTGCGTTTGGTAGCTGTGAAGGGGTAAAAATGTATGTGGATATAAAAAATATATATATTTGTATCTGGAAATAAAGGAATAATTTTGTCCAGGGAAGGGAATGGAGCTGGGGAAGGGTCTGGAGCAGCAGGAGCAGCTGAGGGAGCTGGGAAAGGGGCTCAGCCTGGAGAAAAGGAGGCTCAGGGGGGACCTTGTGGCTCTGCACAACTCCCTGACAGGAGGGGACAGCCAGGGGGGTCGGGCTCTGCTCCCAGGGCAGAGGGACAGGAGGAGAGGGAATGGCCTCAGGCTGGGCCAGGGAGGCTTAGATTGGATATCAGGGGAGTTTTCTTCACCCAAAGGTTGTCCAGCCCTGGCACAGCTGTCCAGGGCACTGGTGGAGTCCCCAACCCTGGGGGGATTTAAAAGCCATTTAAAAGGATGTGGTGACACTTGGGGACAGGGGTTATTGGCAGCCTTGGCAGGGCTGGAGTTGGATTCAATGATCCGAGAGGGCTTTTCCAATCCAAACAATTCTGTGGTTCCAGGATTGTCTGTGCCACAGCAAGGGCTGCACACGTTGTTGGGGAATGAGTTCTCTGTGATGGAATAGAGAGGGGGCAGTGAGAGGCAAAAATAGGATTTACTGGGCACTTGGGATCTCTGGTGAGTAGGAGGGTGCTTCCTCTCAGGGTATGGACTGGGATTACAATTCCCGAGTCCTGAGGAGTGCAGCTGTGTCAGTGGGATGTGCTGACAACACTTCAGAAGTGCTAATCACAGTGGAAATTCAGATTCTGGGGCTTTCAGACTGGGTAACCTACAATGCTTTACATTTTAAGCAATTCTAAATAATTTCCTTTAGATTTGGACATGAAAAATGAGGGTAATCATTCTTGTACAGTGCTGGGAGGGTGGGTGTAACGGTGTTGTAAATATAAAGCTGTTTACTATGCATGCACCATAGCTCCTTAAAAAGGATTATTTCTGTGTTTGAAGCGAGGCTTGAATTATCTGCAATAAAATTAAATAGAATTTATAAATCCTCTGACTTAAAGAGGGGAGGAGAAGATATCTAAAGGAAAAAAGGACCAAACTCCCTTTTTTTGCTAATGCCAAAAGCCAATATCTGTTGTTTTCTGTATTGCTCCAGAAAGAACCGATGAGATGGCTTAGCTGACTTTTCTCCTTGTCTTTTGTGTTTGTGTGTGCAAGTTCTACCTCTAGCAAAGGAATAAAATGACATTTTATTTGTTAAAAGCAATGTATAGTGCTTAGTTTTAATATATGTTAATCCAAACAGGCATGGCCTATAGCTGATGTTGTTTTATCTGATATTTTGTAATATTGGATTTATTGTTTCTCTGTATTTTGCCTTTAAAGTTGCAGTCCAGCAGTGTTGGTCCTTGTTACATCTTGAACTGCTGAGCTTGTGGGTCACCCTTTTACTCTGTGATTTCTCAGTATGAAAAGAATGTGGTTTATAGAGGAATTTAAAGGAATATAAGGGGAAGTGGTCACAGCACCAAACCTGCCAGAGTTCAAGTACCATTTGGACAATGCTCTCAGGCACAGGGTGGGACTCTTGGTGGTGTCCTGGGAAGGGCCTGAAGTTGGACTGGTTGATCCTTGTGGGTCCCTTCCAACTCAGGCATGATTCTATGATTTGATTTGGTTCAGAATTGGAAGAGGTGGTTAAAATGATTTTTAGTACTTGAGGTATTTATGTATTTGGGAGAGGTCCCAGGGTACTGAAATTGTACTATTTTTTGTCATGAGCAGCATTTGGACTGAGAAATTACAGGCAGAGTGACTCAATCTTTAATGAATTTTTGAACAGAGCAAGTGAACTGTTTGGGAGATGACTGCATTTGATGAGAAAGAAAGTGTCTGATGACACTGGTCACTGTCCTCCAGGCTGTTAAATGCAGCTCATAATTAATAAATGGGCTATCATAACATATTTAGTGAATACATTAATGCTCCTGTAGGAATATTTTGCATGGTTAGAGAATGCAGTGTGCCTTAAATGGAGTGAAAGATCTAATAAGTGTGTAATGAGGGGAAAACATTACAGAGAAACTGAAAAGACGAAGTATCTGGGTATAGCAATAGCAAAGACTGCTCTTTTTTTTGGTAATAAAATTAAGAGCTGTCAAAATATGGCAGAAACACAGCAGACAGAAGAAATGCTGTGTCATTAAGTGACTACCTTGAAAATGTTCCCTTTTGGAGAAATAACTGTAGATGATCTGAGAATGGATTTTTGCAGAACGTTTATGGAATTGCAATTCGCTTGTAAATAACGTTCCTCCGAGAAGTGATTTGTGATGCTGCAGAGAACAGGACAAAATGTGAGCCTCGAAACAAGAATTGAGATGTGTTTGTTTTGCCACTGAAATTCATAAGAAGCAATTGCAGAAATATAACTGCACATCCGACAGCAATTTGCACCCAGACTTGTTGAGGTTGAGTAGTTGTAGCCCAGGCAAATGGCAATTTCTGTATAATGGCAGCTCCGTGTTGAATTAACTAGGAATGCACTGGGGAAAGTGTACTGAAAATTCAGATAATCTCATCTATGGATTTGGATGAAATATTGTAGAATCTCAGAATGGTTTGGGTAGGAAGGGACTTTAAAGATCATCTCATTCCAACTCCCTGCCATGAGCAGGGACACCTTCCACTAAACCAGGTTGCTCCAAGCCCTGTCCAGCCTGTCATCCTGTCCCTCCAGCCCTTGTCCCCAGTCCCTCTCCGGCTCTTCTGGAGCCCCTTTAGGCCCTGCAAGGGGCTCGGAGCTCTCCCTGGAATCTTCTCCCCTCCCGGTGAGCACTCCCAGCTCTCCCAGCCTGGCTCCAGAGCAGAGGGGCTCCAGCCCTCTGATCAACTTCATGGGTTTTATCTAGACTCATTCCCTGAAGTCCACAAATTTCTTGTGTTGGGAGCCCCAAAATACAAGTAATATTTGTCTCTGGTGCAGCTGAAGTGGCTTTTACACTGCAGTAGTTTCAAGCCAATCATTTCCTGTGTGAAGGCAGCCAGGCTGCACCTCAATGTTCTAAAACTTCTGGGCAGTAATGAGATACTTTGGCACTTTCTGCACTCCTCAGATCTCCTCTGACTGGGGAAACATCAGACTGGTCAGGTTTTGCATATTAAGAAAATATTAGCCAACCACAAAATGTTGCATTTTACACTAAACTCAAAAGCTTCACCTGTTTACAGAGCTGTGTGTTTGAGGATGCTGAAGTGATGTCTCAAAGGAGGAAGATTCGGAGTAAATATTTGGGGTCCTGATGATGCTGAGGGGCCAAACAAGCTTTTTCTTTCAGTTGTTTCTGCATTTCCTGTTACAACCCCTTCTGTGTATGTATCTTGTTTATATATTACTGTGGAAAGGTCAGCTCCACAGTACAAGGGACAGCACTGGCCATGTCAAGATTTTGGTAGCAACTGCATGGCAAAAATGTGATCTCTGTAAAGGGAAGTGCTCTGGGTGACTGGATTAGGATCTCATTGCCTTCATTCCCCTTTAGCAGTGGGAATGGTGCTGCCGAGCTGGATTTGCTGTATAGGAGCACCATCTAGTGGGCTTCTGGTTTATTTTTTTTTATGGCCATAATTTTTTTTTCCCCCTGAAATGCTCTTGTATAGTAAACTAGTATTGTGGAAAGATTTACCAATCAAAAACACTTGTTTGAGTTTAACCATGGCACTTTGCTACCACTTCTTTTGGTGATAGAAAGAGCCTTTTGCTCAACACACCAACTGCTGCCTGTGCTTCCCTGTCAAAATACATGTAACCTCTGGATTTGGTTTGCAGCAGGCCAGTTTATTTGCAAAGGAATTTTTGTAATGAACCCTCAAGTACAAATTTTTTTGACATACTAAAAACATAGAAAAGAAACACACTTTAAGAACCTATTTATCACTTCTATAAGGAAATGTGTTTTCTGTGGCAGTACAGTTATTGCAGTATTATTCAAATTATTGCAGGTTTCTTATTTTCTTGTCAATGTAAGTATGAATATCTGAAGTGCTAAATAAAAAACATAGTGAATTTTCTTCCAGGTTACATATAATAGCTCGAAAAGAGCGCTGAGTGAAATGTTCTAATTAGACTACACTTGCTACTATGTTGCCTGTGTTTATTTAGCACCTCTGAGATGCTTCTGTAGCTTAGGTATGTGAGAAGTGAGCACCACCACTATTTCAGGGAAGCAGCATCTTATTTACATTTGGAGAACAGTCAGGAGAGGGGGCTGGGAAGGTGGGGCTGTTGCTTCTGCTCGTGGCTGTGCACTTCTGCCTGAATGGGATGCTTGTGGAGCTGCTGTGGATGCATCCAGTCTGGTGTGCCAGAGGGAGAGCTCAGAGGATCACTGCATGGTTTGGGTTGAAAAGGAACTTAGAGCCCATCTTGTTCCACCCCCTGCCATGGGCAGGGACACCTCCTGTTATCCCAGGTTGCTCCAAGCCCCATCCAGCCTGGCCTTGGACACTTCCAGGGATGAGACAGCCACCAATACCCTCACAGTAAAGAATTTCTTCCTAATATCCCATCTAACCCTGGCTCTGGGAGCCTTTCTCCTGTCCTGTCACTCCACACCCTTGTCCAAAGTCCCTCTCCAGCTCTCTTAGAGCCCCCTGTGAATTCTTTCTGTTTCATCTCTCCAGGGCAGCTCATTGGAAGCTGCAGTGTAGCCTTGCTCTGTCACCAGCTGTATGGTGTGTGTGTAACACAGCATTGTGGCAGGGAGGAACATTTGATTTATTGCTGAACACGAGATCAACAGCCTCGTTAGCATTGCAGGAGACGCGGACAAAGGTGTAGAAACCAAACCTGCGAGCACACAGCATTTGTTCTCGCAGTAGTGCAGGCACCTCTGACAAAGAAATACATCAAACACTTTTATTTATACAGTCCTGTCTCCAAGTTAATCAGAAAAACTGGGTCCCTCAGTATATCATGTGCTGCCTTCTACACAAAGGCAGTTTTTCCTGCTGGCTTGTGGTTGTGGCATTATTTATCTAAAATATCTATCACACTTTGCAGAGGCATTTAACTCAAAAATTGGGTTTTCCTTCTGCTGAGGGCAGTTGTGTATTCACTGTCTCAGGAAGTGTTAAAAACCCCGTGGATGTGGCACTTGGGGACATGATTTATTGAACATGGTGGTGGTGGTGGGTTTATGGTTGGACATGATGATCTTAGAAGTCTTTTCCACCCTTAACCATTCTGTGATTCTGAATCATTCAGAACCATGTTGGGAAATGGTCTCTGCCCTGAAGGTTTCCCATTCTAAACAGAAGAATTAAAATGTGTTTAACAAGTAAGCCAGGCAGAGGTTCTGAAGAAGCTGCTGAGATTTCCTGAAGACTTTCTATGTGGACAAACCAGAGGTTGAGCAGATTTTTCATGAGCAATAAGGCAATTGCACATAATAATGAAGTCATTTAATTGGAAAATGCAGGCAATGATACAGTAATTCTAGGTTTTTTTGAGTTGTAAAATTGTTTTAAATTATTAATGTAATCTTTTGCTTTTGCGTTACATTATTTTTCTAATAAAGACTATAACTATATCTAATAAAAGTGAGGGGTTTTTTGGTATGGTTGAACATGAGGTTCTAATCCAGATAAATGTCACAAAGTTTCAATAATGATGTGCTCTCTGATTATACAATACATTTATGTAGAGTACATGGCTATTTTCAGTATTTTTAGTTGAAGTATGAGTAATTTATCCATTATTTTAAATCTACAAAGTTGTGTCCTCTATTTTATTAGTATGTGAGATAGTTCATTGCCTTCTGAACAAGAGAAAGTTGGTTTATAGCAGTACTTAGTATGAAGAGGTTTATTTTCAGAAGTCTCTAATATTTATTAAAACATGGCAACTTCTCTGTAAACACACCTTGATATAATTTAAGAAAAAGAGTTGAAGAGAAAATAGTTAACTGTATTTAAATAAAATTTTATCACTAGTTTTGACAGCTTTCAAACAAGTCTTCAATGATGTTAAAATCAATTTTCTTGGATTTTGTTTCAGCATATGCAGCCAAAAATGAGGGATGTTTACAGTAATCTGCACATTTATAAAGAGGTTTGAAGCACTTAATTATAAGGACTGAATTAGGGTATCAGTCCTTGATTTATGGCTCTAATGTTAGTTAACTAATTAGAAATGTAAAGTGTTCCAGTTCATTTACATTCATCGCTCATTAACTGGCTTTTAAGAGGTGATGGGAAATTGCAACTTTTAAAGAAATTTATTTAGCTGGATTTCATGGCAACTTTTTTTTTCTTCTTTCCAAGAAGACATTATTTCCTTGTTAATATACGTGTAAGAGTTTTACAGGTGTCAATAACACAGTCTGAAGTTGAATTTTGGCACCAGGTTCTCTTTGAAGAGGAGTAATAACTTTTGTAAGCAAAAAATTGTGTTTCTTGGGTAACTGAACATCAGGAGCTGTCAAGGAGCTGGTTCTCATCCTGAGTCTCCTTTTTCCCAAAACTCCAAAACCTGTTTTCTTGTGAGATATTTGAGAAAATTTAAAGTAAGCGTCTAGACCATCATTTATTTATAACCATCAGAACTATCATTTATTTATAACCAGAAAGTAACTACATCATAATTTGATATATTTTAAGCAAAACAGAGGTTTGTGATGTTGGTTTGTGATGGGATGGGGTACAACTGGCATAAGGTGATTCTGAGAAAATTCTGGATATTGGGAGGGAAAAAGACACCCATGATCACTCATGAAGGTGATCAGACACTCAAACAGCAGGCAAAGAGGTTTGGAAAATCTCCAGGGGTGGAGTTTTCATCTTGAGTAGATGAAGCCTTGAGCAGTCTGGCTTGATGTTTAAGTTGTCTGTGTTTTAAGGAGGTGTTTAAAATATAACCTCCAGGAGTTCATTCCAACCTAAATTACTCTGTAATCCTGAATTGTCATTAACAGACACCCCAAACAAATATTTAATAATATTGAACCCTACAAATGAATTATAAAGTTTTATAGGATATGGATGAAAAAATATTGAGTACAACTTAGTGATTTTTATTTTTCATGAGCTGAGTTTTGATCATCATAAAGATTTCTCCATATTTAGAAATAACCCAGAATATATTCCTTTTTTACAGTTCAAAGTGAGGAAAGGTGGCTTGGGTTAATTATACAGCCTCTGTGCTACACAATTTATTATTTAAAACCTAAATGGTATTTGTATGTAGTCTGTAAAGAAATTTCTGAATTTATTCACAGAATATGACACGTTTGCTTGTGAAAATGGTGAGTTGGGTTTCAGTGATCAGAGATACTGGAGATATTTAATCTGTAGATTGTTCATCTTCAAGGCTCAAAAAGTATGGAAGAATGCACAGGATCCCAGATGGGTCAGGCTATAAGGGACCACAGTGGGGTCACCTGGTGCCACCTCCCTGCTCAGGCTGGGCCATCCCAGAGCACAGGGCACAGGGTTGTGTCCAGCAGCTCTGGAATATCCCCAGGGAGGAGACTCCACAGCCCCTCTGGACAATCTGCTCAGGGCTTGGTCACTGCACAGTGAAGTTCTTCCTCATGTTCAGGTGGAACTCCCTGGGCTCAGACCCTGCCCGTGGCTCTGGTGCCATCGCTGGGCCCCGGAGCAGGGCCTGGGCCTGGGGTGACCCTCCCTGCACACTGGGACAGACAGGGACACCCTGGGACAGACAGGGACACACAGGGACAGACAGGGACACCCCGGGACACACAGGGACACACAGGAACACACAGGGACAGACAGGGACACCCAGGGCTGAGGGCCCCTCTCAGCTGGGGCTGCTCTTGAGGCTGTGCAGCCCCAGCTCCCTCAGCCTTTCCTCAGCAGGGGTGCTCCAGATCCTTGACCAGCTTTATATCTTCTGCTGGGCCTTCTTCATGTGCTCCAGGTCTCTCCTGTCTTGAGGAGCCCAGAGCTGCACACGATTGTCCAAATGTGGCCTCACAGGGCCGAGCAGAGGGGCAGGATCCTCTCCCTGCACTGCTGGAAATGTTCTACCTAAAGCACCCCAGATCCCATTGACGTTCTTGGCTACCAGGATGCACAGCCAGCTCAGGGACAGCTCAGGTCCTTCCCCCCAGAGCTGCTCCATCAGGTCACCCCCAGCCTGTGCAGGTGCCTGGGGTTATTCCTCCCCAGGTGCAGGGCCCTGCATTTGCATATGCAAATAGATATGCAAACGCATGTTTTCATATTCCAGGTAGATTCTTGGGTCTCACAGGAGACTTGAGTGCACAGTCTTCAAATCTAAGGAGAAAAATGTGTTTTGTGACTTGCTGAGAGGTGTAAGATCTGTTTGAAAGTTGCTGTGTAGGTAGAGAACCTTACACCTGTGGCTGTGAGGAAGAGGAGGAAAAAGGAGGCATTTCTGAAAGGTTTGGTTAGGAAACTGAAACAAACAACTAATTTTTTCAATATCTTTTCTTGCTAATTTCATAAGTTGCTTATATAGTTCATTTGGTGCAATCGTGGTCTTGCTACTGCCATGTGAAATACGAGGTTGTGAAAATGAATTTATACAGCTGATTTCTGAAAATCCCAAGCATTACCCTTTGGCTCAAAAGCCCCATTAAATAAATATGCACAGGCCTAACTCTTGGAGAAGTCATTTCTAATTTAGGTGCTCGTAAAACTGCTCTGCTTACTGCTGAGGAACACAGACCCCAGAAGATACATGTGAGACATTATTTCACATTCTGGCTAATGCAGCACTTTTTTCTGCCAAGTCAGCAGTTACTGGAGCTGGAACAATACGTTATCTGGTTAAAATTCTTCTATTTGTCCTTTTATTAAATAATAGATTTTCATAAATTCCTTGTGTTTATTACTATTTAACTGCTGAGGATTCAGTTAAGTTATAGATTCCTCAGGAATTCCTTTCTCCGTGTAGTAATGAGAGTTATCGGGTCTGTGTGTGAATTGGAAGTTTTATTGAGAAATAAGATCTTTTCTAAGAGCTTTGTGCTGCTGAAATGAAGAAAATATTCAAGTGGAGTTTATGTTTGAATTAATCCATTTGGGCATTTTCTGATTAATAATAAACAGGTAGAATTTTCAGTGCTAAAGGCACATGTTGGTTATGTGTCATGTTCCTAAATTTTAATGTGCGTTTTGATACACTGTGTTGGCTTTGTAATTTTACTCTCAAATTACTTGTATCATTTGGCTTGCACTTGCTGATTGCTCTTGGATGTTGGAAGGAATAGATTAATCATAAAGTTACCAGAACATTGTGAAAATTAAAGTGGTTCATTAACAAATCTTATGTGCTTTAAAATAGGTGTGATTATTAGAAATCAGAATGCTTTTACATTTTTCATTCCTATTTAATTTTTTTTAAAGCTCAAATAACAAGTGCACAGCTTACAGAGCAATTTTAGACCATATGCAATTATGAGACTTCTTTGCACAATTTCAACAGAAGCTTCCTGAATTATAAAGTGTTGTAAATGTGCCCAAGAGTGGGGGGGGCAGGTGGTCATTGCTCTTGTATTTTTTACCTTGAACTGCAAAAGGAGAAAAACAGGTCAAAGTATAATCCAGAAGTGACTCCAAACTTATAACTTTACATACAGTTTTACAGTGAGAGGACTAGAATCAATGTGGTTTGATATTTGGTAATAAGTTTGATAGATACAGTACACAAGTCTTTAGCAGTGATCATAATTTAGGAATTAACCTTTATTAGAAAAGAGTCTTTGAAAATCAATTCTTTTTCTAGTAGAATAAAGATACTTTGCTAGGCAGTAGACTACTTGACAAACTGAAGATGTTTTCAGACTGTCTTCATGTAGTGCTCCCTTTTTAGTTAACTAATCCAGCACTTTTTTCCTGACTAAAAACCAAAAAAAAGCTGTTAAAAGATGTGATACAGAATGGAAATCAGAGATTTCATATTTTTGTGTAAGTTATTTCCTTGCAGTCTTAACTTCTTCAATTTTTTAAATTAATGAAATATTGAGGTAATATAGTAACATTTCAGCAGTGTAGGCTGCTTATAAAAATAATCAAAATGAACTTATTAACAGAGAACATCCCACTCTATCTTCAGGAATAAAAAACTTACACTTTCCACATGAATGTCCCGAAGAGCCAAGAAGTTTTCAGAATATTTGTGAAAGAATAATACTGGTTTAGCACCATGGAATGGTTTTGGATTGGAATGGAACTTAAAGATTATCTTGTTCCAAGCCTCTGCCATGGGCAGGGACACCTTCCACTATCCCAGGTTGCTTCAAGCCCTGTCCAGCTTGGCTTTGGAGACTTCCAGAGATCCAGGGGCAGCCACAGCTTCTCTGCGTTACAAGAGACTATATATATATATATATATATATATATATATATAAATATTTTATGTATATGTGTATATATATGTATGATGTATGTGTACATATATAAAAATTGTGAATATATATATGTATGTGTATATATATATAAAAATTGTGAAAATATATATATATATATTTTGTGTATATATATATTGCTCTAATATTTACTTTTTCAGGAATTTGGTAGATAATTGCACCAAAAAAGTTTTGATAACCCTTGCTGTCCCTTCCAACCTGGTATTCTATGATAAATCATTTATACAAAAGCCTAAAAAAAACCTCTCCGAAGGCACTGAAAACACCAAAGACCCGCGACCGCTCACCATTTCCCCGTTTCCCTTTTCCTGCCAGAACAAGATCATCCTGGACCCGATGACGTTCAGCGAGGCGCGGTTCCGGCCGTCCCTGGAGGAGCGGCTGGAGAGCATCATCAGCGGGGCGGCGCTCATGGCCGACTCCTCGTGCACGCGCGACGACCGCCGCGAGCGCATCGTGGCCGAGTGCAACGCCGTGCGCCAGGCCCTGCAGGACCTGCTCTCCGAGTACATGAACAACGTAAGTCACCGCTGCTGCCTCACCCTCCCTGGGGCCGCAGCTGCTTGGATGTGTCTCAAAAGTGGTAACGTGGATTTGTGCCGAGCGTAGAGGCGGTGATGTTTGAGTCGTTGGACTTTCTAATATGTTGCAGATGTTTGACAGGAGTTGGGTGTGATCAGAAGCTCAGGGGTGATGTCTTAGGAAGGCTGACCTGGAACAGAGACTGGACAGAGCTAGAGAATAAAGTAGATATTTATTAAAAGGCCTTTAAGGACACACCTTGGGCAGGACAGGAGCCTGACCAGGGCTACGCTCAAGGTGGACTTAAAAGGTCACAAAATGGCTGACCCGTCACGAGGTCTCACGCCTTTATAAGTTTTGGAGCATTTGGCTGTTGGGGCCCAACTGCGCAACCACAGCCTCAGGTCATGAGGTCTCATCCTTCTTGTTCCTCTCTTCAGTCCACCACTGTTGTTTATGGTTTTGGGCCTGAAAGTTGTATTTGTTGTCCTTGCTTTTCAACAGGAAAAAGGATTTGTTTTGTCTCCCTACTCTGTGAAGAGCTGACTGACACTTAATGTAAGGCTCAGAATTGCACCCCTAGGCAAAACAGAATCTGAAAAACATGAAAGCTGAAACTTTAAGGCATCAGGGGGGTGGGGTATATCTGCCAAGGAGCTCAGTGCTCCCCATAAATTCAGCATAAAAGTTTCTTATGTAATAAATAGCAGTTCCTTTGGAAGTAGAATAATTTTTAAAATTAAAACAATGGTGAGTAATCTAAATGCAAAATGGCCCAAGAATTATTTTCTTACTGAGGATGAATATGGGTAATTTTCAGCAGTCTTGCCCCTGTGCAATGGACATTTTGTTTGATTTTTAGGATGTTACCTGTAGATATTCATAAGGGATTTACTTTTTGGTGTGCAGGTTAAACCACTGAAGGTTTCACTTTCTGGTGGAGCCATGAAATACTCGTCTGCCATGAAAGTAGTGAGTTCAGCACTAGTGCTGTTCACACAATCTTAAAAACAGCTCTCTGGGTAGGGTTTCCAGAGGTGTTGAATTGTTCAGTGTGGTGTGAGCTGGCAGTGCATAACCTTTGTTCTGCACAGCTTGTCCCAGAGAATTCTCTTCACCCAATGCTGTTATTAAAACTCAGATGTTTGATTGCCATGTCCTTTTGAGGATGTGGGAAAAAGACCAAAGCAACATCAACAACCTGTTTTAAAATTAAAATGTTTGCCAAAAGGAATCAAACTGAGCATCCTCTGTTTTGCTGTTTCTTGTCTTTGGTTGTTCCCAGAGTGTCAAGTGACAACATTTTGATCCCATTTTGCTGGAATCATCAAAATTATGCTGAAGAGGGTATTGGAGGATAGACCTTTAAAGTTGTTATTTTCATTGATACTGTTACAGTTGTTACTGATGCAATTCAGTATCAATAGCGCAAACTTCAGTCCTTTAGTCACTTCATTTTACAGTTCAAACTTAAATGTTGCTTCTCAAAGATATTGTTCCATGTAATAGAGTCACCTCAAGGAATAGCTGTGTGAATTGAAAAGCATTATTTGCTTCTTAGTTTTTGTGAAGTGATGGTTGACAGGTTCCTGTGAAGGCTTGAATGAATGTGAAGTTTTGCTGTTGTGTTATGGGTTAGAAGTTATAAAAGAGAACATTAAATACCAGGTGATGAGGCTGTGGTGAAAAAGAACTTGCTGGGTTTCTTCCTACAAAATCTTGCTTTGTAGGAGTAATACTGGTGCAGTCCTTCAAGGTCTTTCAAAGAAACTTTGAGAACTGATGGATGGTGGCTTCTTATTTTATTGTGGTTCCTCTTTTTCGGTACGCTGAGTTTTGGTAACGATGCAATTTGCCCCTGGAGCAGAAACATTCTTATTTTATTTCTGACTGCATTTACAGAGGCAGAAGAGTTTTAAATTCCTGCAGGCATTTATGACCACACTGAAGGTTGCTAATATCATTTCATCATTTTCACTTAAACACATAATGGTGTGAGCAGCTGCTTTTATGGTTTCCACAGTATAGGTTTTGAAAGTCTTTTTTTTTCCATTTTTGTGTCCTTCTTAGTCTGACTTGCACAACCCATGTAATTTTTTTTCTGCTTTATCCTGAAATGTAGTTAACTTAAATAAGATTTTTTTTATACCTATTGAGAAAACATATTAAAACTGAATATATACTTAAATTACATAAAATGCAGTACTTCTAATTTTACCAGATCTGGTGTAGTAGGCTTTGACAATAACTTCCAAGCTGATGTTAGCAGTTACAAGGGTTGGATTAAGATTACATATTACTATGCCTACCTTGAAGTTATTTGTATATAGAGACAGGTAAAGTAGGGAGTGTCAATTCAGTTCTTTAAGGATGGATGCCATTTTAAGATATCAAGTTAAAAGATTCCAATGCTTGTTTGAGCATTGACTCCTCAATCTGCCCCTCCAAGGGAATTGAATGCTCCATGGATCAGCTTGTGGCTGCCAGGCCCACTTCCATGTCACGTATGCTCCAGGAAAGGATGAATTGCCAGACTTCTTCCTTCATTAAATCATTTGAGCCTCCGTTGCTTAAGCTCCAGTTATAATTGTCAGAGACCAGATCAATACGGGAGATCAGATCAATACTGCCGAGAGAGCCAGAAGAGCCATTGAGATGACAACTGTTATAATCCAATATGGGCAGGGGATAAATTAAATTAAATATCTGTAGACTTCTCTGATACATTAGGACAGAAGATCGGATCCTGAGCTTGTAGGCAACTCCTGTTATCTCAGGATTGAATTTCATCCATTCTGCCTCGGCACAATTTGCTTTGGTGCTCAACCTGTTTCCTTGAAACCTGTGGATTGATTTTCTTGGGTTCTCAATAATTCTGAGCATGTTCAGGATAACAAAAGATCTCACTTGGAAAGTGTTTTAAAGCTTTCATGAGTTTGAAAAGGGTAAGAGTGAATGGCACACACCAAACAGGACACAGTCCTAAGTCTGATCGAGGTTGATTTTGCAAAGCTGGACCTCTGCTTGTGTGTCTTTAAACCACTGCAGTCTTGCTCTTGCTTTAGAGATTGTGAAATTAATCAGATGTTCATGTTTTGGGGTTTCTTCTGTTTGATGACAGCTGAAAAATGATGATTTTTTTGGCATGATGAGTGTTGATCAAATGAGCATACAGCAAAGTAAATACTTTGTGGTGATATTTAAAGGATGCAGAGGACAAGGTGTTGGCAATGTGCTGTTCAGTCAATGTTAGTTCAGTCCTGGTCCAGCTTAAAATAGTTCTTTTTCATTCATCTTCTATGATTTGGGTTCAGAGGGGTGCTTCCTACAAAACTTGAAGAGCTGAAGGAAAGGGCTATGAGTTGAAGAAAAAGTAGATACTTTCAAGATTTTGGCATCCAAGAAAAATCTGAAATAAAAAAGTTAGTAGAAGGAAAAATAGGGGAGATTTCAACTTAGGTAAGTAAAAATGGTGCTGCTTCAGCAGTTGTATTATTTATTGTTATAAAAGATGTGTTTGTGTTTCTGCTTCCTTCTCCTCAGATAAATGTTGATTTACTCCATTTCCTACCTGTCAAATAATGTTTTTAATTAGTCCCTAGGCTCTTTACTATTTCTGTGAATAATTACATATTTGTATAGTTACTGCATTGGCCAGAGTCTCATAGCACCTAAATCATCTGCAAGGGAGATCCCTGGAACTTCTCTGCCAGAACTTCTGTGGACATGAGATGTAAACTGTTTCATTATTCTTTGTATATCCAGAAATATACATATTTTCCTTTGCCTTATCAGTAACTTTGACAAAACCTTTTCCCAACATGGTGTCTCTTATTTCTCTCATGAACTCATCTGAACTTTAGAATCTTTCAGGCAGCTAAGGCAGGAGAGTTCTCAGTCTGCTGAGTCATATGACTTTTTTTTTGCCAGGATCTCAGAGAAAATTGATAGGGTGTTTTTCAGCTTCTTATGTATATGTGATAAATCCCCATAATTTATTTCAAAATAAAATTACATTTCTAGACTTCTGTCCTACGGAGAAGACCTAAATGCAGCTCCACAGAAGCTCTTAATGCGATTGTTTTCCATTTGTCTAAATGAAAGCCTTATTTAACGGGTGGTTAGCTCTGATTGGGGCCTGGTTTCCTGCTGCTTTTCTCTCCTGGATCCTTCATGATTTGTATTGCAGGCTGTAAGGGAGCAAAAATACCAGGAACCAGGGAGTTCCTGCTCTTAAACTCCTGGAAATGTGCTGCCAAACACAACCCAGTGCTGGGCAGCCTTTCTAGCAAGACTCAGGGTGCTGCTGGGTTGACGTCTGATTAACATAAGAAAGGGAGGAAATTATATCTTTAGAAAAATATGCTCAAAAAAGGATGCTTTGAATTCCCTCTGACATCATCAGATTCAGTGCCAGAGACAAACTGAATGTTGTGTTGCTGGGGTGTATCAATGATAAATTTGGAAAGCAGTTGACAAGTGAGTAAGCCGTGAGTGTTAAAGACCTCTGTAATCACTCCAATACTGGCTTGGCATTAATTCAAATCTGCATTTGAAAAGGCATTTCCCAGCTGGTTCAAATATGATTTTCTCCTCTAAAGCCTTTGGGCTCATTATTAAGCCAACTTGCATTCTCCTGCCTTGCTTTCCCTCTTATCCAGTGTTCTTGTTCCCAGTCCCTGCTGACATTCCAGAGGAGCTTGTTTGTTTGTTTTTTTAAAATTATAATTGTTTTTTGGGACAGATAACATTTCTGTGTGTCTGAGTGATATGATCATTCCTTAATAGAGGCTTGTATTACTACTGATGATTTAATGTTTAGATGTGAGGATCACATCTGAGGACTGGAACAGATTTCCCAGTGAGGTTGTGGAATGTCCCTCACTGGAAATACTGCAGAACCATCTGGATGCAATCCTGTGCAATGTGCTCTAGGAAGACCCTACTTTGCCATGGGAGTAATGTTGCTTAATGTTTGCTCTTTGAAATCTTTACTCTCTAAAGTTACTACCCATCCCAGATACCTGCTCACCCCTGAGTTGCTGTAGGCTCTAATTCCTATTCCTATAGGGAAGAAAAATGTCATTTCTTGAAACGACAAAATAGCAGAAAAACAAATGGGAAAGCAGAAGTCTGCTGGCAGCTTCTCTTCACAAATATATCAGTAAAAAATTGGAATCGCTCAAAGGAAAAACAGAGTGCTGCAGTACATGAAGATGAAATGTCCTTAGCAGACAGCTGGTTATTGTGCTTGATTGGAGAACAAAATCACGACAGCAACTGAAAAATCTATAAACTCTCAAGATACTGCCAGCTGTCACATTTAACAGCTTCATCTGAAGTCATATTTAAGATAAGCAATAATTGGTGTGTACATTTCAGCTCTGGAGCTGACTTGCGTAAGGTTAATCCGGGAGACAGTGAGCAGTAAATTATGGTTATGAGACAGAGGAATGTCCAGAGCTGTCCTGAGATGAGGAATCAGGGATGAGTGACAAGAGATTGACTGCTGGAGCAGCGGCATTGACTAATTCAGCCATGACTGGCACAGCAGGGCAGTTTTTCCATCAGTACCATTGTCAAATTCCTGGCTGGCCTCATAATTTTTAGGGGACAGCAGCTTGTTTAAAGCTTTCCACTGCATTTCAAGCTGGAGCTGAGCTATTTCACTATTCACCTGGCTCTTTTGGAGCAGTTTTGTCTTTGTGTACTTGAAAGGAACAAATAGAAACACAGTAGTTATTATTGGAGGAATGGGATTTGTTCCCAGATGTTCTGCGCGTTGCTTCTTGGTCAGTTTAAGATTTGTGCACTGATGGATCCCTCCTGAGTGCCTTGACTGCTCACAACTGCACATAAATCACTGTCCAAGTATGCAGCCTGCAGTGTGACTTCTGACGCCGTTTCAGGAACCTTCTGTCTCCTATTTTGATGATGTCAGGACCTCATCCTAAGATCTGCCTATTATTTTTCAGTAGATTTACAGAAATGCTGCATCATTTACAATCGCACAAGTTAGTCTTGATTTATTTATTCATTCCCAAATTTCCTGGTTTTCTAATTTCGTATTCTGAGTTTGCTATGTTTTTCTTATCAGATCCAGAGAACCACACTGGTGTTTACAGTCAGAAACAAATGAAAAAGCTCTGAGAGAATGAAACTTCACGGCTTGGAATTGACAAATATCCTAAAAAATTGTCCTGATTTCAGGTTCACACGTCCCTGTTGGGATGAGTATATTTTTAAATTTACTAAAGTAATTTGCTCTTTACAACTACCTGTTACAATCCACTCTAAAAGGGAAGGGTAGCCCAGGTTCTCATTAATTAATCCCTTGGGGTGGATTAGAGTGAAAGGACCCTGAATGGGTGTTTGTTGTAAATATGCACTTGTAGGGTTTATTGTAGAATAATTTGGTTGCAGAGGGAAAACAGATTTATCACCATTTTAATTGTTATCTTTAGTAATATGACAACATAAAACATAAAATTCACTTAAGAAAATGCTTAAGAAAGAACAGAAAAGGATAAGAGCAAAAATATCTCGCCACCTGAAGGCTTCATAATGAGACTTGGTGGTTGCAATTTTGATGTCAATTGGTCAAAATGACGATCATAGACTGGACTCACCAGGTGGTAGAAAAAAACCCTAAAGCACCTCTATGGGGTTTATATTCACTCAGGTTCAGGTAGGAACTCCCAGGTACCTCCCCTGGGGTGGGGAGCTTCAGCTGGGTGATGAAATGTTGTGGATCAGGGTCACCTGGATGATGCAATTTGTGGATCAGGGACACCTGGATGATGGAATGTTGTGGATCAGGGACACCTGGATGATGGAATGTTGTGGATCAAGGACACCTGGATGTGGGGATGTTGTGGATCAGGGGCACCTGGATGATGGAATATTGTGGATCAGGGACAATTCAGGAGTCTTTGACACCCTCTAACTGGATTCAGCTGCCCATTCCATGATTCCAGCTGGGCCCATCATGGCCCATCAGCAGAGTGGCACCTCCAGGCCACCTGTGAATGTCCCTGCACCTCCCGGGCAGGGCAGTCAGCACAGCTGAGTTCACTGATAAGGACAAGGAGCAGTTCCTGCCTCACAGGGTTCCCCTCCTTCCTTATCTCATCCAGCACCAGCTGTCTTTCGGATTCTCTGTGATTCTAATATTTGTGGGAGGAAATGGTGGTTTTGAACCACAGAGCTGGATTTTCCCTGGTGGTGTTAACCAGAGAACATTTTGCCTCCTTTTTGCTCTTTGTCTTTAAAGGCAGACCATGATATGTCATTATAAAGGTGTTATATGTTGTGTCAAAATGTAAATAAATCACAGAAGGTTTATGGAGTCGGAGGCAGAATTGGCATATTAGCTGGATTGAAGTTTCTAACAAGATACTTCCCTCCAAATTAGCAGGGAAATTTTCTAGACTGACAGTCAATCCAAACCTGATTTTCTCGATTCCTGTAGGGCTTAGTCTGCCTGGGCCTCTCCTACTCAACATTAACATTGAGGTCATGTCAGTCTGAATTCATGAAAGTTCGAATGCTTTGCCATTCCCACATTACAAAATTCTGCATTAATTGTATAATTGCAGTGTTTGGCTTTGGTTTGCCCATTAAACTGAAAGCTGAGACAAAACCAGCTCATCACAGAATGAGTGGCACAACAGTCAGAATGGTGTAGGGTATCATTTTGATGATTTTTTTCATTGGTTTTGACCAACAACCCAAAGTGCCTTCCTATAAAATATTACATTAATTTCTTATAGGCCATAGTTAGAAATAAATGATGCAGTAAGTGGACCCTAGTTTTATGAATACTCAGGAAACTTGCCTTTCTTGAGAAATGTTTTTATTATTCCTCATTGTTTTATCTCATATATGTAAGTATGCATACAAAGGGTCTGACTGTACTCTTGGTACCTTGTCTCACAGTATTTGATCCTTTTATACTTAGTGTATTCAGAGAAAATAAAAATGTGTTGTTTCTTCAAAAAAACCCCAAAAAACAAACAAAACCCAATCAAAGTCAAAGTCCAACCCAAAACTGCATTTTCATGCAATGGTTTTCATGTTGAACTCCTTTAATTTTGCATTAATTAGTTAGTTGTTTTGTTTTTTCTAACGTGTCTTCTTACAGAAGTAATGACTTCTGCACGGGTGCTTTTGATATGCTGGAAAGCATTGCCTCAATTTCAGACACAGTCTGTTTGAAAATGATGTTGTTAAAGCTGTTTGTCCACCTGAAAGAAAGTCCTTTATCAGTCTTGTCTATATAATGTGTTTCATAACTTCTCTAATTTTATTTCTACTGAAGTTAGCATTTATGGACTATTAATTTGTTGTTTTTCCATGTCTGTAAGTCCATATCTATATGAGAGAAGTTTATTGTGTGTTTTATACTATGCCAATAATAATAATATGATTATTAGCTCTGTGTATACCTGCTTTTGGTGTCTGGATCTTACTTTCAGTATTTACACAATCCAGATTAGCATTGTTGGACGTTGTATTCATTCAGATGCAAAAAAAAATCCTCAATGCCTTCATAGAACTACTGGGAATGAATCAAAGTAAAAGCAGCATGGACTTACTGAGCTTTCAGAAAACCACATCAAAAATCTGTTTGTCCTTGGAGGCTACAGAACAGCTTCTGTTGCACATTAAAAATCCTTCAGCAATTGTATAAATTGTATAAATGACTGTTGAAAGGGATGCAAAACATCTGTGTTTTCAAAGACATGGGACCTCTCTCTTTTTGATTTATTTTCTTTAAAAACTACCTGAGTCTCCTCAGCAGTGGGACTGAACTTTTACTATGACTGGCCGAATTCTGAATGGCTTTGATTGGCCTGTTGCACTGAAAACTGAGACAAAAATGACACATGGTTAGATCAACATTTGGATAGTCAAGGATGCACCTCACCTCAGGAAAGGTGAAAACTCTTTTCCTATCAGTAAAGTCGCTGCAGTATTTACAGTGCCATTAGCAATCTAAACTACAGAAAAAAATGTCATTTTTGTGTGAACCTGCAGTTTATCCTGCACTGGTTTGGATTATTTTTGTTTCTTATGCCACGAATGTTTTTACAAATGAGAGCAAGGCTCTGCAAGGGAGTGATGGAGGAATTTGCTGTAATTTAGGGAACTTTCATCTGAAATGATGGTGCTGGACATCCAGAAGAGGGCATGCTTGCACGTCAGAAATATTTTGTGCATCACTAAAGATCTGCATGCTGATGTGGTGCAGCTGTAATCCAAGAAAATGTAATAGTACCCAAAGAAATGATGTTACCTTGTTCGTAGCGATGGGTTCTTCAGAAACAAATAGATTCAAAAGGGAAAAAAAAAAAGTACTTTAATAAAATTAGTATTAAGTGGATGAACTGTCAGATAGAAATGAGATGGTAAATTCTACTTGGATTTTTTAGTAAATTATTTTAGCTACAGATACATGAACGCTTGTGCATCCTTACACAGATTCATTTGCAAGTTCTACAGCAGTAAAATGTATGATAATGTGAAACCAAACATGTCAGTGTTCGGTGGGGTCTGGTAAATTATCTTTACATCTGATATCTGGGAAATGATCTTAAAACTTCCAAAGTGCAATGGAAATGCAAGGGCATCACGTCTTGTGATGCAGTAACTTGTTGCTTTTTCCAGAGTTGTGTATTAGCCAGATGTTTGGAGCACGTGGAGTTGGTTTTTATATTTTCACTTGAGGAATGGAAGATAAAAAAGGTCTCTGCAGTAATCAGTAAAAATAGGAGGATTCTTTCTTTTTTTTTTTTTTTNAGCAATTTTCTTTTTGGGTTGGATTATTTTTTGATTTTCAAGTATTGATTCAATATTCATAATATTTGGAAACTTTCAGAACCTTGCCTTTTAACAGATATTGCAAAATATTGTTTACAGTATTTTGGTTTACAATATTTTGGGTACAACAGAATGAAATGAAGCATTTTGTGAAATTAATTTGTCTATAATCTGTCAATTAATTTGTCTCCCTGTCCATCTGAAGGGGAACTCAATCATCATTAATATCCTGTCCAGCCCAAAATATTCTGTGATTCTGTACCAAAACTTTAAGCTTGTCTGCTTTATAAAGTAAATTGTGTTTAAGTTTAGGGTGACACACTGACCTCACCTTTTCCCAATACCTGTATTATATAGGATTTTTATATCCTTGTCAGATCTTTTTCCTTGTAACTTCTTTTTGTCCTCCACATGGACACAATCAGAATATTAGGATTTTTTAGAAGTTCTAAACTTCAAGCACTTAAACTCATTTATTATTTCATTATTTTATTTTGAAACTCGTTTTTTTATCATTTGAGGCTGAACAATAGGTCTAATGACTAAGGGCCTTGCAAGGCAAACTTTAATGTGAATAATTTATTATCCAAGATAGAACAAAGGTCAATGTCATGGCTAGCACATCATTTTAGTCCCTAAGAGTAAACATCAATCTTTACTTTTTTAAAATTTCCTATATAAATTAAAAACTAAAAAAAAATAAAAAAGGAAAACAGAAAAAAAAAGAGAAAGGAAGTGAGAGGAGGATTTTTTTTTTGTTGATGTCTGTCATAAACCCACTCATTCAATAGAAAATTTTGTCTTATTCTTCTGACTGGGTAGGTGAGCATGAAAGCTTGTGCTTTGTGCAGTATTTTTGATTTCTGCTTATAGCATGGGGAGATGGAGTCAAATCCCATGAATGTCAGGGAATGTTGTTCATCCCTACATGTATTTGTAAGGGATTCAGTTGGAAATATAAAATGCCTGATTTCAGTATCTCAATATTTAATGTAATTCTTAAATTTGTAGTATTTCAAAGTCTTGAAAAATCCAGATAAATGTATCTGTGTCCAGATTTATATTTTCCCAACAAAGGGTTGTTTTGAAAATCAAAAAAATGGAAACACAGTAAGGTTAATTCACTAGCTTTAAAATGTCATTGTATATGTTGTGAGAGTTGGGTCCTGGATTTTATGGGGTCTGGTTCCTCCTGGTGTGTTCTGCCTCAAGAGCTGTCCCATGGTCCTTCCAAATGCTCAAATGCTCCACATTTTTTCTGGGTGAATTCTAATTAAAATTGTGAGATCAGATTTAAAAAAAGAAAAAAAAAACAACCCAAAAAGCAAATGAACAAAAAAACCCACCCCAACAATTTAATATCAGGATTTAACTACTGAAATTCATGTTGAAGCAGAAGTACCGAGGGTTTTACTTTTTTTTCTTTCTATTTTCTTTCCTGTCCTTTCACTGTAACTAAATAAAGAAGTGAGCGAATCAATTAAAGGTGTGCCTGATTTGGGTTGTATAAGGGCAGACTTCCCAAGCAGATTTACATCCATTTGTGTGTACAAAACAATAAAACTTGAAGGCTCATTAGCTTGGAATGACCCAACTGTGTTTTATGTGAAGGGGTCATTTCTTTACTAATGAGCCTTGAGGCCAGATGGCCAAGCCCACAGTAGTCTAACTGCATTAGGGTGATTTAGATTTTTAGGTAAACAGCTTTGCTTTTCTGGTCTTTTTCTTTGTGGCTTACAGACAGGAGCTAGAGGGACAGCTTCTTGTAGAACTCTGTACACACTGGTTTTTTTCTTACAAGATAAATGGCTGAGATGACTCAGCTTCTTTGGGTTTCAGATCAATTTCTAATATTTTTTCCGATTTGTAGTATGTCTGTTGGGTATTATCCTCCCTGGAAACTCTTTTGGGTAGGAAGTTATTGTGACAGTCTTTGCCTATTACTGGATTTTGTTTCAGTAGATATTTAAACTCGTTGCCTCATCTCTGAGCACGTGTATAAAAATACACACGAAATGCAAAAGTACAAAGATTTTGCACAGGTGATAGTGCAAGAATGATGTACCCCATTTCTGGAAGTGTGCAAGGCCAGGTTGGATGGAGCTTCAAACAACCTGGGCTAGACAAAGTTGTCCCTGCCCATGGCAGGGGGTGGAATTTGATGGGCTTTAACCAAACCACTTTGTTATTCTATTATTTTCTTTCTTATATATAATTTTTCTATACAATTTTTGCTTGTTTTTATGAATTTAGGTTGCTTCAGGTGCTTAGGGTTGAGGAGTGGTTGCTCATTTGAGGCTGGAGTCGTATCACTCAGGCATGTGAGTGAGGAACCAGGTCCTTGTGGATACCCCCAAGATTGCTACCCTCAAAATATAATGAATTTTACTGGATTATTTTCTTGGAATGCTTCTTTTTTCTTACCATGACTAGATCATACACAAGGGAAGCTTGGAAATGACATAAAAATCTATGCAGACAACAACCCAAAAGAGAAGAGAATTTAAAGGATGGCAGCTCGTGAAGGGCAACATCATCAAGATGGTTTTGAAAGTGTTTCAGACACATTGTGCCGATGAATAGGCACAGTCCTTTCAGCAATCCCACATTTCAGGGAGATTGGGATGTAGCAGGTTGTCTGTCACTGTGAGTAAAAGAACTTCACATGATGATTTGCTCATATCTTCTGGGAGTTTGTCTCAGTGATGTTAGATAATTGTGCATAGGTTCTTAGCTCTGAGAATTGGTCTTATCTTCAAAGAAGGTGGTTATATGGGAGGGAATAAGAGCATAAAAGAGCTCAGAATAAAGCTTTATCTGGCCTAGTATCTTATCTCTGATAATAGTCACGGGGGGATGACTCAAGAAGAATATAAGAACCTGGCAAACATGCTGTGATTGTGATTCCTCTTTGCAAAATTTATTATCTTAGCCTCCAGCAATTTATGGTTCAGGGAGTTCCTGAACCAAAGGTGATACTTACTGTTTAGAAGTGAATAATCCAGATCCTTACTTAAACAGCCTGTAGAGCATTAAGATTTTAAGAGATTTACACAGGCCTCTGGAATAGCTATTTTTGCATCATTTTGACCCAGTTGTCCTTTTATTTTTAACTCTTCCTCTCCTGAGTTCTGCAAGATGCTTAGTCCAGGGTGAGTTGGGAAGGGGAGAAATGGAGTCAGTTACTCAAGGAGGATGGTGAAAACTTCTATATTTTGGTAAAACCTTTTTCAACCACGTTTTGTAGACAGGATGCAAGTTAACCTGCATTTACCTTTGAAATGCTGGAACATAACAGAATGTGCTGCATCATTTTAAATGTATCAAGCCTAATCCATTGAGATATGATCACTTTGTTTCCACCTGCTACAATTTTCCTCTGTGTGCTTTTTAAACAAACCTGACAACAAAAAACTCATACCTTGTGCAGCATCTTCAGGGTGGCTGCACTGAGTGGTAGAAATGAAGATGCTGCCAATGCACTTTGTCACTAAGTATTAGAAAATGTGCAGTAAAGCTTAACTTCAGTGAAAGGGTTTTCCTCTAAGACAGGTCAGAATCAGTGCCAAAATACACTCCCTCCAGAGAGGAGGAATAAAAAACAGTGTCAGATCATGAGCAGAGTAAATGAATTTTGGGTGTGAAAGCGCACAGAAATGTTGACACTGTTGTGATTTGCCCATGCTCATAAATCACCTGCCTCGAGAATTAAGATGTGGGTCCTTTTCTGGTGGAGACACTAATAACAGAGAAAACCAAGGTTTTTTCTCTTTTATTCTGATTTCTGTGCATTCCTTTTTAGTAATGTATTGGGTAGAGGGTGTGTATATCACGTTTTCAGCTTCTGTCTGTCTTAACCAAAGGCAAATGAAGTCTCTCCCCAAGTGTTAAGTGACAGGAAGAAAGTTATTCAAGTCCATCGTTGCTTTTAAAATTTATTTGTGACGATGAAACTTCTGCTTTATAATTGAGAATGGGAATCTGGTCTCCAAATCACACCTTAATCTGTAGTCTGGGAAATGTAAGTGGTATTTTATCTCTTTCCTTAGTGTTGCCAGACTAACAGAATGACAATAATATAACTGGGTTTTGTCAAAGCATATAATTAAATGGCTATGAAAACTAGAGAGCATTCCATTCACTGAAGAGTGGTTACACTTGTACTACCATGTAAGCAAAATGGCAATAACAAAGTGAGAGAGTGGCACAGGCCGTGTACATTTTGATTTGTTAATAACAAATTTAAAATGATGAATACTTTTCCTACGGTAAAATTCTTACTGAATCCCTGGAGAATCCCACGGCATCGTAAATGTAATTTGCGGTTCTTTACAATTATGGTTTAAATAGACCAAGTCTAAAGGGAGTCTGCCTATTTGATTTCCAAATTTGCATCACTTAAAATCCAATCAGACCAACTGTTCAGATTTTTATTAGATATGAAATACACGAATGGGTTCAAGGCCATGCTATGTATAGCAAACACCTACCTTGTTGTGCAGCGTGGGTTATCCAACTCCTTCCTTAGCATGTGGTTCGACCTTCAGCCCACCCAGACTGCTCAGTGACTCCTTGAATTGTTACTATAATAAACCCTTCGATTTTCAGTAACTGGTGTTTTACAGCCCAGCAGATTGCATTTGATTTTGTGGATTCGCTGTAACATATTGAGTTTAGCGGATTTATGTGGGAATGTAAAACAAAAATAATACAGCAGGCGCTCCGAGTTTTCCAACACAAGGCATTAGGATTGCAGATGGCCGAGTTGAATAATGACATTGAATAATTTAGTGGGGAAGGTAATCTGGTTTGGACAGAATACATTAACATTTAGCTGATAGTACAGGTGTCTGGGTACTGAGATGTGTGCCCAGATCTGAGGCACAGCAGAGTGATGCTGTGAGGTGCAGCTTTACAGCCTCACTGACCCTGCTGAAAGAAGAAGTATCTTTTCAAAACATACTAAGATAGATTTAGAAGACCCTCAGCATTCCAGTTATTGCAATAACTTCTCACTGTCTGGTGTGAACAATTTTTTTTATTTTGTTGATGAGAGCAAAGGAGCAATACTTCTTTAATGAGCTTTGATTAAAATTGTATGTTCATTACAGGGTGGATCTAAGAAAACAAGGAGGAAGAAAGCACAGCAATTAAGAGATTTCTCTGCTGTTCATGTCTTTTATGTCAAAACACGGCCTCTGCCTTTTCTCCCCAGTTGACAGTGAGACACACCAATCTTTTTTTCGGTGGCATTATTAAAATGTAGTGGACACAATGTTAATATTGGTAGCTGTGCTTTGGAGAGAAGCAATGAGGGTAATAACCTGGGACTGGCTGAGCTCTGCTGGCAGGAGCTCTTTGGGTTGGGTTTGTCTGTGCGTGCATTCCAGTAAGGAGTGGTGCCATGTCCCTGGAGTTCCCTCTCCCTGACACCAGCACAGGGCACACACAGAGTCACAGACTCACAGAGCATCGAATCCAAATGCTTTGGGATGGAAGGACCTTAAAGGCCATTTCATTCCACCCTCTGCCATGGGCAGGGACACTTTCCACTGTCCCAGGTTGCTCCAAGCCCTGTCCAACCTGGCCTTGGACACTTCCAGGGATCCAGAGGCAGCCACAGCTTCTCTGGGCACCCTGTGCCAGGGCGTCATCATGCTTGCAGACAAGAATTTCTTCCCAATACCTAATCAAAACCTGCACTCTTTCATTTTAAAGCCGTTCCTTCTTGTCCTGTCATTCTAGGCCCATGTCCCACATCCCTCTTCAGCTCTCTTGCAGCTCCTTTAGGCCCTGGAAGGTGCTGGATGGTTCTCCCTGGAGCCTTCTCCTCTCCAAGCTGTAGAGCCATGTTAGTTTGTTTTCTTCCAGCCTGAGGTTGGTTTACCATGGCTGCTTTCTTTGTTAACTGATAGGTCTGGAAGGGAGTAACCAGTTCTGGCCAGCTTTTCAGTGAAATACCTTGCTCTAACATCTGGATTAATAAAGGTAGCAAGTACATATACTTCAAGGAGTATTCATGACTCATTGGATAATGAGTATGTGACTTAAATGATGTACATCATATTTATTCACTTTAGGGCTGATATTTTTTCAGGCATATCCTGAATAATTTTTGTCTTGGCAGGGAAGAACCTGCCAGTTTGCACATTTTGGAGCTTAAGAAGCAAAACATTTCCACTGTCTATGTGTAAGTGGGAGCCTTTTTGTTGCCCAGCTGCAATGCTTGAGCTGTGCATCTTCTTTTCCAAGCCATGACTGTGTCCCTGGCTGTCCTGCTTCATCATCAGCAGAGCTCAACTATTCCAAATTTCCAGATTTCAGCATGGGGAGCTTGCTGGAGGAGACATTATGGCTTGATTTCAGATGGAGCCTTGCTCAGGCTGGATCATTTTCAGGGCCATTCAAGCACTGCTTTAGTCCCTGCTTGACCGGCAGGATTGAACCCAAAGAAGAATCTGATGAAAGGAAGGGAGGGAGCTTCCAGCAATACATAGCAGAGGGCTTTTAAATCGAGTTAAACTGGTGTTTTCTGCATCTTTGGTCTTGCCTATTATAAAAGGCAATAGCTATCAGATTTTCTGTAAGGAGCTAGCACTGGATAGAGCCAAATGTGGAGAATTTGTGTGGAGTGGTTAAAGTTTTTCAATATCATAGAAAATTGAAAACTTAGAGGACGCAAGGAAAGAGACCTTAACGCAGTTAGCACACGGGTTTTACCAAATAACCCATAAGTCTTAGGAATGCCAGAATAGCCTGACCATGGTATTGATTTTATAATGTTGTTCCTGACTCTCGCCTTGCAGAGCAGTGACATTTCATTACACCCATTGGAGCCATAATAACTGAAGTGCAACACCAGCTGATGGAAATGAAATTAAATCTATCTTCAGTAATAAAGCAGTGGTGTCCACCAAGAATAGAATACAAACCTGTTTTCTAGTTTTCTAATGTTCTATTACAACGAGCCATAAATAAAACGTAGGTATGTGTTGGAGCAGTGCTTCTTGTATATCAGCTAACAACCAAATAACCTGATTTCTCTTGGATTCACAGCATGTTCTTAAATTAAGCACATCTCCATTGTGAAATTTGTATTCTGCAAAACATTTAACAAATTTTCTTTAATAGCTTCACGTTTGTGGTGAAAGACATAAGAAAAAAAGTTCTCAAAGCACAAAACAACCCTTTGCTGGGAAAATATAAATCTGGACACAGATACATTTTATCTGGATTTTTCAAGACTTTGAAATACTACACATTTAAGAAATACATTAAATAGGGGATTCATCCTGTTAATTTCAATCACAGACTGAAACATTACCAATCTGAGAGCTGAAGTTATTTCTTGTTTTGTTTAATTGTTTTCTTAAATAAAAATTGCTGTCTTTTCTCAGGCTCCTCATTGCTTTTCTGTAAACACAGTGTTCACCCTTGACCAACAGCCTGATCTTTCAGGTCAACATGGGGAGGGGACATTCTTGGCTTCCTTACTGACTTTTTTTCTGAATACCAGGTGAAAGTAGTTCATTATTGAAATCTGGACATCCAAATCATCACTTGAGTTGCAGATTTTGCTTTCATTGTTTTGGTGATACCGAAGGCTTTTGCAAAGGTGTTAATTACAGCAAGTTGGATTCATGGCATTTTGCTAAGGATTGTTATAACTGGATTTTGTGCATCCGAAGGGAAAAACTTCCATCATAGCCTAATGCAGAAGGAATACTTATTTACTCCTAGGATACTAAAGGATTGGACTTCACACCAGATTTATGGATGGTTACCTGCCCAGTTCTTCACTTCAGGTTGTCAGCATTTTTTCCCAGCTTTCTGTGAGCTGCGAACCTTTATTAAAAGTGAGGCAGGACAGGATATTTTTTCGTGGTATTTTAGCTAATTGAGTAGGTTTTGGGGAAATAAAGTACTAAAATTTACCCATTTTACTTCATTCATTTCTTCTTTATGGAAAAAAGGCCTCAAGTCAGAGCTGCTAAATGACCTTTTCGAAGAAGTTATTAAGAATTCAGAACAATTCTTACCATTTTCATTTCGATCTTGATGTCTGTATTACTCTTACTGGAGTCATTTTCATTTCCCTTTCTCCTTTCCAAATTTCCTGACATATGAGTGACAAGATTTACCTGGAACATAATGCGTGAAGACCTCAGCTGGAAGGGAGCAGAAGGAGCCTGACACTGGGATATGAAATGCAACCTCCACCTGTCACTTTATGATATTAAAGTGTGTCTGGCACCTGTGATCCCATTCCTCTGAGAGGGATGGTAAAAAACATAGTTGAAATAAGTTATAAACTTGATCTAGTTTTGCTTTATGATGGTATCAATTTTTGTTTTTTGCCTTGTATCCTAATTTTTTTGGTTTTGGGGGATTTTTAAATATTTTCAGTTTTCTTTAGCTTCTAGAACTAGTATTTCTTCCTTTCTTGGTATATTTCTTTTGTTAAGTAAATAAAGGTGCAGAAATGGGTCGTGTCTATTGGGAAGACGTGGTTTCCTCCTGTCCTTTTTAAAAGTTAAAAATTCCAGTACCAAAAGGGGACCTATAGGAAGGCTGGAGAGAGAAGAAAGTCTTTCCTATGACAGTAAGAAGGCCCTGGCACAGGCTATCCAGAGAAGCTGTGGCTGCCCCTGGATCCCTGGAAGTGTCCAAGGCCAGGTTGGACATTGGGGCTTTGAGCAACCTGGGATGGTGGAAGGTGTCCCTGCCATGGCAGGGGGTGGGACTGGATTATCCCTAAAGTCCCTTGCAACCCAAATTCTGGCATTCTGTGATTTTCAATGAGATTTAAAATACTTTCCTGTGGATGGAGAGTGTTGTGGGATGGTGAGGGAGTGGAAATCAGTATCTGATTTGTATCGTTGTTGTACCAGGCTGTCTGAAGGACACATGTGAGTTTAGTTGCCCATAAACGTTATCAGCTTTGTTGTCCTGACAAAAGGAGCTTTTTTAGCTGAAAGTGGCTGTGACTTCACTCATGAAATGGAGGAAGAGGATGCTGGACAAGCTCCCAAGGAAGTCTCTACATCTGTGGGAAGGATTCACCTTCCACTTGGTGGTTTCCTTCCAGAGTTCCCAACTAGCACTTGTAACTTCCAGGGAAGTCTGAGGAAATATGGGAAACTCCCCTGTAGTGAAAGGACTGAGCATTTAACAAGATTATCAGTTCTCCTCCAAGAGCAGAGTCAGGCAGTGGAACAGGTTCAGTCTCAACTGTGAAGCTTTTCAAGAGCTGCCTCCGAGCTGTGTTTTGGCCTCCCAGCTGACCCTGGGTGGAGCAGGTGGTTGGGCTTGGTAACCCTCTGAAGTCCTTTCCAGACTGAGTTATTTTATGATTCTATGATATTTAAGAGAGTTTGGGCGCAGTGACAGCCCGTTTGACATCCTGAGCTCCTGTCCATTTCCACCTGACAGAAATTTTTATTCCTGGCATTTTGCAGAGTGGGATGGAACTGATACTCCTGCCAGGTGGTGGAGAAACAGAAAAACAGAATATGAGTTAAAAATAGATAATGATTTGTTGTAGAAGGGTGAAGGGCTGCATAACTCCCAATCAACCCCTGTATGCCTGTGCAAATTTTTAAGCTAAAAGTGTAATTTTTGCTGCTTAATATAATGGAGAAGGGCCACAGTGTCAGTATCTTGCTTTTTCTTCTGGAATTAGGAAAATTAAAAATGGTCTTTACTATACTGGCTGTTAGCTGTGTTTTAGAACTTACTGAAGTAAATTCAGTGAAGAAGAAATGTGCATTGGTTCTTTGTGAGAGCCCTAAATTCTATGAGCGAAGTGTATTTCAGTATAATATACATACAATTAAGAAAAAAACCCAATAAAATATCGTCTTTCTGTGGCTTTCACTTGATAGTCATGATTTACTTCAACAAATTAAATTACTCTCTCTTTTTCCATGTTATGACTGTATGTGTTTTATCAGAGAGACTTCATTTGCTGAAGCCAACCAGGAATTTCCAGGCAGAACTAGATGTAGTAGCTTGTCATTGTATTCTCTGCTCCTCAAAAATTTATTTGAATCTTTTTGTAGGATACCAATAATTAAAACATACTGTTGAGAAATCGAGAATTAATATTTATGATATGTTAACTCAAAGTTAACACAAGTAGAATTTACATTGGAGCCTAATGGTCGTATATTCACCTCCACTTGCATTCATCACCTACCTGGAAATTTATTTTTCTATTTTAAATCATTTACAGAGGAAAAAACCAAAAATTGTGGAAATATGCAATAATAAATAATTTTTAAAGTGCTTATTAGGCTTTTAAAGATTTTTTTAAATTATATTTTTTTAGATTTTTGGGGCTTTTTTAACCTAAGTTACATTTCTTTTGTAACTTCTTTTCAGAATAATTTGGATTTTGCGTGTTAAGAAATAAAATAATATGTGTAAATGAGGCTCAAGCACACTTCACCGTGTCAATTTGTAATTACTTGTGAGTTATCAATAGATCTGTGTTCCTGCCCAAACACAGGATTGCAGTTTGCAAATAAATTAGCTAAATTTGAAGCTTGAGGGCTCCAAGCCAAGAAAGTAACGTGTTATTAACTTCTGTTACCTGTGTCATTATAACTTCAGGATGCTTGCAGATAAATTCTTTGCCGGTTGTCATTTCCAATAGTGAGGTCGATTTCTGCATATTCTGCCTGAAATGATGTTCTGCAAGTCTTTCATGAGGTAAAAGACTAATGAGGGGCTTCTTTGCTTTAGAGAATAAATGGAGACTCCCAGTGAATGCTGCAGATTTCTCGGTGCCTCTATTTGTTGAGGAAATATATAAAACAGTGATTTGCATTTGTGTTTGTGCCAATTTATGAGTCAAGGACTCACCTTCGGGTTTCTGTTGCTTGTTTCTCTTGAATGTTCTTGGAATTCTGGCACAGCACTTGTGAGCTGTGTTTTCAGTTAATCAAATTAAAACACATTTTGTGTCACATAAACTGTGTTCAAACTATGAAAATGTGATTTATGGCGATATAGACATTTCTTTAGCTTTTCATTTTTGTGATATAAACCTTTAAAAATTATTATTATTTTTAAACAGAATTCCAGTTTGAAATTAATGGGCTTTTAAAGAGCCTCATCTAGTCTAGATATCTGGCTGTGATACTTAGGTGGCATTGGCAAGAGTGTCATTTTGGTGAAGAAAGCAATTCACATTTGAGTATTTTAAATATTTTTTTCTGAAGATAATTTAATGATGTTTTACTATGCAATCATGCATGTCATTAGACTGTCACCATTTTTATTTTCATAGAGAAAGCCACAGGAATATAACTTCATATTTTGGTGTTAGTATTTATAGACTTCTTTACTAATGGTATGCATTCAATTAATAAAGGAGACACTGTTAGTAGTTAATAATTTAAATATTAGTATTTTAAAAGTTCATTTAAGAGCAGAAAAATCCTGAAACCTTCTTTAGGAGTTAATCCGATGTTGGAGATTCTGAGAGGTCTCATGTTCCACGCAAGGGTGAGAAGAATTCACACATTTTAAAACACATGCAGAGATGTAGAATGGAAACAACCCCGTTGTGCTGCTTTTGTCCTGTGTGACAAACCACTCTGATAGGATTTAACTGGAGCCATGTTGTTCATAGAACATTTGTTTCTTCAAATAATGCTTAGGAATAAGAACTTTCTGTGTTCACAAATTCTGTTTTCATTCCCAAAGGCATTTTTCTGCCCGAGGCTTCTGTGCTTCGTTTTTCCACTTGCTTTACTTTTTTTGAGAGCGTGAGGATGTGGCTGATCAGTAGAATTTTAATTTAATTGCTCCCCTCTGCCTCTCACTGCTGAAATGTGTGGCCAGGAGGGGGAAAAGTCAGAGAGGAAAGTTCATCTGCTAACCAGGAACCCGACTTTGGGGGGGTTGAAAGCACCTTTCACTGGTGTATTGAGACTAATTTAATCCAGTAAAATGTGTGTGTGTGTGTTTGGGAATAGTTTCCAGCACAATCTCCTTGTTTGTTAACATATTTTAGTCTGCTGTTTTCTTTTTCTGTATGTGTTGAGTTCTTAATCGTTCTTTAGAAAACCAAATGTTTCACAGAGTTTTAAAAACTCATAAAGATAAAATGAATATTATGCTAAAGATTCTGGGAGAACCTTTTCAATCTCGGTGTGGCAAGAGAAATCTCAGATTCTCTGGTTGCTTCTTTTTGTGGAAAATCAAGTTTTCTTGTGCGGATCTCAGCGTCTCCTGCTTCTTCCTCTGTATTAAGACACTAATTATTGTCCAGTCTGCTGAGCACTTCAGGTGCGGGTTGAGGGCACAGTGATGATGTTATTCAATAGACAAATTGGAATGTGAGGAAGTCAGAGGAATTGTTCCTTTGTTCTCTGCCTTCACCAAAATGAGGGTGAATGACATTCAGCAGAACATGACTGATCTGTTGCTCAGTCTTGTGTTTATGCCACACAAGTTTGGAAATGTCTGCCTGCTCATTATAAATGTAGCGGGGCATTTTGATTCTGCCTGTCTGTAATGAGCCACTAACTCAATTTTTTTGATGTGTAACTAATTTCTCCTTTAAAAGTTAGAGATGAGTCCAGAGATTAAAATAAATACAAGCACTGAGGATATTTTTTTTTCCTTCAGGGCTCTAGCATGGAAATGTAATCACCCGGGAAGAGATCTGGGTTGTCAGAAATGAGGTCACCTTGGCAACAAAATCTTCTGTTATTGTCTGAAAGGAGCTAATCGGTGATTTGGCAGAGCAGGAGAATGATAAAAGGGACCTCTGAGCCATTTCCTGTCTTTCTGGTCCTTTTCTGCTGCACCAGGTGATGGTGAGGTGCTTGTGCCAGAAGGTGGAGGAGGCTCCTGCCTTTCCTCCGTTCTCCAAAGGGAATTAGAGAACCCAAGGGGAATAGGATGTTGTGGTTTATGACACTCCAAAGCTGCTCGCTCACTCCTCCCTAGTGGGATGGGAGACAGAATGGGAAAAAAAATTAAAAATCATGGGCTAAGATAAAGTCAGTTTAACAGGACAGAGATGGAAGGGAAAATAATAATAATAATGATAATAATAATAATAATAATAATAATAATGAATATACAAAAAGCAGTGATGCACAGTGGGGTATTTCACCACCACTGATGGATGCCCAGCCAGTCCCCGAGCAGCAATCCAGTGCCCTGGTCGAGTTCCCCCAGTTTTCCTGCTCAGCAGGATGCCCTGGGGGCTGGAATATCCCTTTGGATCAGCCTGTCCTGGCTGGGGCCCCTCCCAGGTTCTTGTGCCCCCCAGCAGCTCTGGCAGGGCAGTGTGAGGAGCTGGAACATCTGTGACTCTGCAAACAATGCTCAGTAAAAACTGAAACATCAGTTTGTTATCAACATCATTCTCATCCCAATATCTTTGACCACTTTCCCTGACCGGTCAGGCAGCAATGGCTTCAAGTCTCTTCCATTTAAAGCCTTTTTCATTTCATTTTTGTGTTTTTTGCCTCCTTCGAGCAATTTAATTATGATTTTAAGGTGTCTGGAGCACAAGTCTGATAAGGAGCAGCTGAGGGGCTCAGCCTGGAGAAAAAGAGGCTCAGGGGGCACCTTGTTCTCTACAACTCCCTGACAGGAGGGTGGATATATTTATGTTGAATTTATATATTTTTTTTTCATCTATCTCTGAAAAATGACCTGTGTGTTGCTGACCATCTCAGCCTGCAATTCTTTATTACAATTGAGCTTGTAGATGGAATCTTGGCCTGCTGCAGTCATTAATGGGAAGATCTGGAGTTCACTGCCATAGGATGGAAACTGTGGAAGAGGCAAGCACAGCTGTAATTTGGGTGCTGTTCTCTACTGATAAGGATTTCCCACTGCTAGGCAAAGATAAAAGAAATGAATAATCAAACATTTGCATGTTTGTGTGAAAAACAAATTAAATAGCAGTCCTGTTTCTTCACACTTTTTTGTGTCAGTGTAACCAGCAGCACGTATTGAAAAATTAGGCTGATATTATAAATGGAAAGAGCAGCTCTAAGCATAAAGTGGGCAAGGAATTCAGTGCTTGTTTTCCTTGTTTTTCCCAATTCTTCACTGCCTTAATCTTTTTATCTCTTCAAAACATTGTATAGGCATTTTTAGGCTATTTTCTGAACTTTTCAGGTTCCTTAAGTTTAACTTGTCAGTAGATACTGCTGCTGGCATGTCTTTTTTAGGAGACAAAAACAGAATAATTCTGAGTTGGGTTTTTTTTGTCATTTACTAGTATTACAAATTATTTATTTTATTTTAGTTTAGTTTAGTTTCGTTTATGCTGATTTGCACGTATTTTTCAGCAAGAACACTTTATAAAAATGCCATTAACTCAAATAAACATGTAAACACAGCACATTTTAAAAAACAAGACAGAAAGTGTTGGGTTTACTGTATTTATTTTTGAAAGTGTGATGGGCCACATAGTTTGTTTGTATTTAGTGTCAACATCCACCGAAAGCTGCAAATCAATAAACAGCAGCATCATGGTTTTAAATGCCAATATTCAGACGGGCAGAGATCAATGTTATTAAGATATACACAAGTTAATCCTTCCATAGTTATTGAATAAAAAAATAAAAATCCATGTCCAGAAAAGCACTGCTTAAACAGCAAAGGAGTGGAGATTAGAGAGGATTTGTGGGGAAAAAAGAGACTGGGACAGGTGAAAAGGCAAATTCAAAGCTTTATGGAGAAGCCATAAAACTGTTGCTCCACCTCAGAACAATAATTCAGCACTTACTTCAAAGTCTTCTTTTTATTCTTTTTATTTTAGTAGGAGACAAACTGCCATATTTTTTATCAAGAACACCTGTGGTTTGATTTTAAAGCTTTAATTAAAAATGCTTGTTGTATTCTTTATCTTTCAAATGTATGAAAAGTTGGAGAGAATGGCTTCCTTTTCAACCTTAAACTGTTAAATTCAAGAACAAGGGGAAGTTGTTCTTATCAAGTTCAGCAGAAAAATTGACCTGGAGACTAAGCTTCCAAATCTCCAAAACTGGCAACAAGAAAAGTTAGGTCTAATTTTCAAATGGTGGGGGTTTTATATTTAAGAAAATTTGCTGTCTTGTGCCATAAAAGTTTGATTTTTTTTTTTATTCAGAGACATTTTTGAATTCAGCTTGACTGTCCCAAAAATCGTTTTGGTATTTTGTTGGGTTTTAATTCCTGCCAAATTCTGAAAAAACACTTGACTTTGAGAATATATTAAAAAAATATATATAAACAGCAACTATAATGATTATAATATGAATTATGTATCAAAAAGTGGAAAACTTTCTGTTTATTTGTAAAAAAAACCAAGCAGAATAAAAAAAAATATCACCCTGGCATAGAATACATCTCTCAAAAAACAAAAAGGCAGGAAAAAGAAAGGAATTTGCCATCACTTGATCCATCTACAGGTACTGGATATGAATAATTAAGGCGATTGCCATAAGACAGAACACTCTTGAGTGTTGCCCTCAGCTTTCTGCCTCTGTGCAGAACCTTCACACGTAGCCTTCTTCATGTAAACAAAGTTTATTCTTAGAATGTTTGCATTCTTCTCCTCTGAGAGAAGAATTGATTGATGGTGATGTCCACCACACAGGTTAAGAGGTGGCGACCTGTCTGGCCCATCTCTGGACCTCTGTACAAATGTATAAAGTAGAAAATTGTAAATAAAGTAGAAGAGTTTGTTCCCCACTGCTGCTGTGTCTGCCTGCTCTCTTTCTGTCCCTAAAGTGGGACACACCCAGCCTCAGCTAATGACACTTGAGGATCCTGCAGGATTCCCTGTGGGAAGGGAGAACTGTGCTGTCTTCAACTCAAACTGTGGTTGTGCTCAGCGAGGCAGATTTCACCTATACCTGGTTCACAGGTAACTGGCAGGTGCTGCACAGACTCCAAGAGGAGAATTTCTCCTGAGCAATTCACCTGGAGAAGCTGTGGCTGCCCCTGGATCCCTGGCAGTGTCCAAGGCCAGGTTGGACAGGGCTTGGAGCCACCTGGGACAGTGGGAGGTGTCCCTGCCCATGGCAGGGGTGGCACTGGATGAGCTTTAAGTGTTGCCTTTTTCAACCTAGAAATGAAACTTGAGATTATGTTGATGTGGGAGGTGATATAAAAGTGGATCTTTATTAGGAGATCTCCAATGAGCAGTTATGGGAATGTCCACAAAAGCTCTCCCACATGGGCTGAACACAGTTTATAGACGTTTAGCAAATTAGCATCATGGGCAAAAAAACACCAATTAGGAGGACAAGTGGGGATGGAATTTTTTCCCAGGTTGAAGTTCTCTGGAGTTCCTCCTTTGGTATTAGCTGTACTTTGTTTGTGCAAATGGATCTCAAAAATGTGTTCTTGGTCTTGATTCTAAGGAAAAACCGGGATAGGATGGAATTAGGATTAGGATCAGGATTAGGATAGGGTTAGGATCAGGATAGGATAGGGTTAGGATAGGATTAGGCTAGGATTGATTAGGGTTAGGATAGGATATAGGATAGGATANGGCCTTGTACCCTCCAGGGCTTGGAGTTCTGGAATTTGTTTTGTCTTTTTGCCTAGGGAAAAAAGGGCATGGAAAACTACTGGGAAAACTAGCCGTGAAAACAGTAGGTTACAGAGCTACAAATACGTGTGTGAAGAATAGAGGGAACATATAAAAGGAAAAGAGGCAAAACCCAAAATGGCATCATTGGGTGCCTTCCATCCCACAGCAGTGTGTGATTCCCTGATTCCCAGTACACACAACCCTGTGACCCTGCTGGATCTGCAGCTCCCTGCACCCTCCAGCAGTGCTCACATTGCACTGGTTATGTGCATTTATTGCTAATCAAAGTAAAATCAAAGTAAATGCTGCTGTGATGGCCAGTGACAGACCTTTGACATCCTGTTTTACTGTTGGATGTTTTCTTAAACTTGACTTTTGCTGGGGGCTGTCTTTTTTCTTTGGTCTTACAAATAACTTGAATTCCATCTTTTTTGGCAGTGAGTATATGAGCATAAACTGGAAACTAAAGATGTTTTTGCAAGGAAATGTAAAATTTCTACATTTTTAGCAGATTTTCTTAAGAATACAAAGTAGTTTTCCTTCACATTGGAATGATTGTCTCTTGGAGGTGAAAGGAAAACAAGCCTGTCTCTATTTTATTGTCTAAAAAGAAACTACTTAGAAACATTTCTTTTTAATATTAACTACTCTGATTCCCTTTTTTTCAAGATGGCAATAATGGATCAAATTGCTCATTGCAGTGTTAGAAAAAAAGGAAATAATATTTTATTGTACTTGCATTTCTGACCTGTTCTCCAGTGAAAAATCAGTTCATCTCTGAAAAAGAGACTTATTTTTAAAGTATTGTTATTCAGACAAAATCACTTTCATAGCAGATATTCTTTCTGCTTGATTTTTTTTTTGTGTCCACAGTATTATCTTGCTCAAGTTATTTATTGAAAATTGTTCTGAAAGCAGTATGAGATTACTTTACATCTCTTGTTCTGTCCTGCCAAGCTGTGGGACCTAATAAATTTCTGTACACGAAGATGGAAAGTCTGACTCACTGAATCCCCAAGTCAAAATCACTTGAAGGATTGAGTGCAGGTAGTGTTGGAATTTTTTTCCTGCTGATATTCAGATTAATATGATGAAATTAAGGAAGCAGCTAGCTCCTGAATTGCTTGTTTAATATTAGGCATTTTTTTTTTTTTTTTTGGTATGAGAAAATAAATATTTTAGGGATCCTCTGCTTACAAGGTAGTAGTGCCTACTTAAAAACAAACATACATGATTCCCAAAGGATCTCCTGAATCCATGGTAATCCCATGCTGATCTATGAAGTTATGGAAGGAGTATTCATGAAACGAAGGGAACAAAGCAAGAGGACCTGGAATGTTCATTGATTTCTTGCAAAATTAAAGGAAAAAAAAAAACCTCTACCCAGGAGAAGAACAGCAAGCAAACACAAAATTAGTGGCTATTTCATTTTTTTTTATTCCATAGTGTAATGCCTAAAGAAGAAAGGAGTGCTGTCATCTTAGATATATGGAATCAAAGTGAAATATGGATGTAAAATGTTTGTAGAAATAGAAAACAATATGAGTAGGGGCTGGATGTTATCCTTCCATCCCTGAGCTGTTTCAGTAGCTGTCTGCAGAGGGAAGTGTGCAATTCCCTGAGGAACACTGGTTCCACACTGAAACTTTTTATCCAGGCTTCACTCGTTGGAATGTAATTCCACTCACTATTTCCAGGTGGTAATTAAAGGGTATTCATACCTGCTCCTTTGTGAGTGGGTGCTGGATGAAGCCTCCAAGAATTTATTATGGTTTTGTTAATCCTTTTCCAGTGGTATCAAAGCAATAATTTTGTTCTGTGAGGCCCAGTTAATGAGATACTAATGCACCGAGCTGATTAAAGAGGCAGCAATTAGATCCAAGCACTTGTTTGTTAATGAGGAAGCTGCTTCTCTGAGCTAGGCAATATGGTGGGCCTGTAATAGTTAACTAGTATCTTCAGCTAATGATAAATTCTTAATTAAATATGATTGTGCCTATAGTGGCAGAAAGAGCTCTTACCATGGTTTTGTCTGATTACATCACTTGCTACATTAAGTTCATTAGAAACATGAAGCAGCGAATAAAGGCCAAGGGAGATGAATAATTTTTAATGAATGATGAGTTTTACTGAGACCATTCACTGAGTAAGGAGGAATGATAGTTACAAATAATGTTGTTCTTCCTCTTGGCCCACTAAAACATATACATTCCTGGGGTTTTGTTTTGGTGGTTTTGTATTGATTCACTAAATGCCTTAGCCAAATAGATAACCAGAGCACAAGCTCATCTCATACTTTTTTTAAATTTCCTTCAGGGTTTTGTCAGTGCAAGGATAAATACTGATGTGAGCACTTCTGTGACAGTCGTGTCACGAGAGAATAAAAGATTGCTTTGAAATTTTTCAGCCTGCTCTGACTTGTGTCTTTAGACAAACCTGAGAGCAGAGGGAGAACACAGGGCTATGAAACCAGGTCAGACCCTGGCTTTGCAAATCAAGAACTCCAGAAAATTCAGTGTTGGTGGTTTCTTTTAATGTGTTGGAAAGAAACCTGCCATGAATGCCCAAGTAGATCTCAACAGTGTCCTCTCATTAGCATAAAAGTGGGGGATATCTCCTGAAACCAAATTTTCAGCAATTTTGGATTCTGGATGTGATTATCAGTATTCTCATTTCCAAAGAGCTCGTTTTGGATCTCANTCTCCCCAAATTGTCAAAGTTGTCTTTATAGCATGAGTTGGATTAACTCTTCATTCTTCACTGCTATGACAGAATTGTTGAGATTGGAAGGGCCTTTGGACATCCTGTAGTTCAAGCCTTCTGCTCAGAGCAGGACCAAGTAGTCTGGGTCTTCCTGGTCTGTGTCTGATAAATTTGGGATTTCTCCAATATCTTCCCAATGTTTCTTTCTAAATGTATTTCTCTGTAAATTTCTACTGCAAGCTAGGTAGAAATTGTTATTTTTTTGTGAGACTGGGTTAACCCTGGTGTGTGTTTTATGGTCTTTTACTGCCATTCTGTTTGACTCAGTCTTTTATGGAGTTGTCCATCATCATTTTTGTTTAGATAATAATTTATTAATAATTTCCTTTGTTAATTTGTTTATTAATAATTTACCTTGTGCATCTTGGGTACTGTGAAAGATTAAATCAATGCTACCTATAGTTGAAAACCATCAGCATTGTAATTCTTTTATTTTTTTTCCCCAGATTATTATGCTTTTTAGCCCAGGTGTATGACGATGCTGTTAAGATTCCAGCATTATTAAAAGCCATTTAAATTGAACAAATGACCCTCCCTTAAATATGCAGCTAAAAACTTTTCTAGTTAAGGAACTGCCACATTGATCAAAGTTTATATTCCTGAGAATATTTAATGTTTCCTCTGATACTCAGGAATTTCTCCCCAGCATTAACACCTGTTTTCAGCCAAGCATATATATATAATTTTAAGTTTCAGTAGATGGAAAATAATTGAAACTATGTAATTGATAAATTTTCATTTCTATAGTGCATTGAGGAAAAACTTGCTTTTTAATAAGTGTGTGGTATTTTGGAGTTTTAATGGTTATGTACAACTTGTGTGACTCAGTATTGGGAAATTCAGGAAGATACACTTGCATATTGAAGGAGGAGGATTTTCAGTGACTTCATAAATACATTTTCATTTCAAATTAATGAAGTAGAAAATGTGTAAATAAATTACATCCAGAAATATTCTGATTTTTTAAATGGCTGTATTGGGCTGTGTTGCTCACTTTTCTTTATGTGCTTCACTGCTTAATTAGTTTTCCCAATTGTCCCAGGATTACGTGCAAGATAAAATACTTTAGTGTTTTCAGACAGTGGGATATGTGGAGTTTTAGAGGGATTTCTACATTTCTGCAGTGGCATCTTCAGTGTTTGTGCAATGAGCAAGGCTGAGGCCTTTCTGAGACAACTTCTGAGAGAAAAAAAATGAAATTATTTGAGATGGTCAAGCCAAGCATCTCAAAGAAGCCGTAAGACTCGTGACTTAAATTAAGGATAAAAAGGAAAAATAAGAAGCAGACTGAAAAGTTTGTGTGGTGAAGTAGCATTGCCAGGATAAAAGAAACCTAAGATTCTTTCTCCAAAGACTCCAAAGTCTTAGTTCTCTAAGACTCTCTCCAATTTTACGTAATTTTGCAGTCAGAACAACTCCAGCAGATGAATACTATTGATTTGTGCATCAGATACTCCAATTACCTTCATGTGCAGGACTTTTCGACTACTTTATGCTCAGACTACTACAAGTTTTTATGTTGATCACGAGGTATATCTCACAATCAGAAGTTCTTTGTTTTTCAGATGAGAAAGGTTTTAAAAAAGCTTAGAAATGTATCCATTTTTGCCCCTCATAAAAATTCCTGGTGCCTTTTATTAGAGACTGGCTTGTAGTCACAGAACTTTGTTCTTTGTGTCCTTTCTCTGGCTGTCAGCCTTCTGTCCCCCTGAAGGTTGCAATGCCAGAGTTATTACAGGCAAATACATCAAATGGCTTGTCAAATCACGCTGATTCCCTTTCTAATCTCAGAGCAAGCTTTCACCTCTTCAGAGGTCCAGGAAGGTTGCAAAATTTAATTCGACAGTTAAAGGAAAATTCCTGCAAATGCAGAGGAGAGTCTGTGATTCACAGTCAGTTTGTGCTGCAGGATTTACCATTATCCCAAGGGGAAGGAGTGGAATCATAGAATCACAGACTGGTTTGGGTTGGAAGGGACATTAAATAACATCCTGTTCCTCCCCCTGCTATGGACAGGGACACCTTCCACTCTCCCAGGTTGCTCCAAGCCCTGTCCAACCTGGCCTTGGGCACTTCCAGGGATCCAGGGGCAGCCACAGCTTCTCTGGGCACCCTGTGCCAGGGCCTCCCCACCTTCACAGGGAAGGATTCCTTCCCAATATCCCACCTAACCCTGCCCTCTGGCAGTGGGAAGCCATTCCCTGTGTCCTGTCCCTCCACCCTTGTAAATCCTCTCTCTCCATCTTTCCTGTAGGCTCCCTTCAGGTACTGGAAGGCACCAATTAGGTCACCCCAAAGCCTTCTCTTCTCAAGGCTGAACCAAACACTAAGTGGTATCAAATAAGAAGATGTACGTTTTTATACTTCTATTTTAATACAATTACTTCCTAAGAGTAGAAACATAAAATTTCTATTAAAAATACATAAGTCACATTCATTTGGTTCTTCAGTATTTTTGATGTTTTGAAGGAAAATTAAAATCTAAAGGTATGTAATTTTCAGGCATTCACAAAATAATTTTCTTTTCTGAATAAATTCAGACTAGAGAAGGTACTAACTTGCTAATTGTAAAATATGATGTTTCCTTCATTTTTCTGATCCTTTTTTTTCTTGCATTCAGTTTAAATGAGTCCTGCCATCTAATTACAGCTAAAAGGATTTGACTTTAATTACTTTGCACTGTAGGTGTGAAAACAAGCAGTTACCAGAGCCATTACACCAAATGGTGTAACATTAAATTTCTGACCCTACAACTACCAGCCAGAGCTGTTCAGTTGCAACAGCATCTTAGTGTAGTTGAGTCTAATTATTGCCTTCTGTGAATGCTTTCTTTTGAACTTTGTGCCCTGGAATTGTCTCGTTCACAGCTAAGAAATAACAAGTGCCTTCATCAAAGTGCAGTGAATTCTCTGGCATTTTAAAATAACTGCCAGAGCCAGCTGGGGGATAGAAAATAATTGCCATTCAAGTACACAGTTTTTTGGGTTTTCCTTCCTTTTTTTTTTCTAGTCTCCTGTGCAGCGAGGTTCCTCAACCATGACTAGGGAGAAATATTTTGGAGGAAATCAATCCAGTTTAGTGAGGTCCTCGCTGCAGGTAATGTCTCCCTGAAGTTTTCTTCACCTGGAGAACTTTATAAAAACACCAACTGTGGTCGTTCTCTTATTAGAGAAAGGTCAGTTCTCAAATCAGAGCAGGCTGTATCTGTTCGAGCCCCTGTTTCCACTGGGATCCTGGGCATGGGGAGAATGAGGGGTCTCACCTGCTTTGGGAAGGGTCAGCCAGAGCTCTTCCCAGGACAGGGCTGTGGATTGCAACCGCAGTGCCAAGACAACTGAAAACAAATTGCTTTTCCATCTTCTGCAGGACAGGATGGGACAAAACCAATATTCATTTCTTTAGGTACATTTGCTGGTTGTTTCTGAACTAAATTTGGCTGAAATACTGTGTAAATAAGCAGAAACCAATGTACACATAAATGTTTTTCTCTTCATTTCCCATATGAGAGATTATAATCTTTGTTCAAAGCACTGAGTGGAATTTCAGACCAATTTTTTTAGGCTTGAACACCACAAAATGTGATCCAAAATGCACCTTCTGCTATCAACATCTTTAAAGCTGTGAAGAATTTCTATTGTGTGCAAACGGTGTTTTTCACTTCATTCTTCTTAATTAACAGAAAAGCATTTTTCCCTGTTCAATGGGAAATGGTAATTTTTGTCTTTTATCTGTTTGCTGTAAGAATAGTATAGGTATATTTTCTCTTTAATCTTCATTACACCTCCTCTGCTGTAGTGTAGGCTTCACCTATATTTTAATATAATTACAGATTTGTTTTGTGTTCATAAATAACTCTGGTAGCAATCTCCAGTGACTCAGAAAATTCATGCTCAATTGCCCATATATGTTATTTTGATTTAATCTCACTGATATTTATTAATATGTACAGCATGAACACATTCTCACAAGGAAACAGACACACCAGTAACTTCGTCGTGTCACCTGTCTCTGAGTCATTCTTTATAATAGTTGGAAAGTTTTGTGAACAGCATAGAGATTTGGAAAGACAGTAAATATTATCATTATTTGGCAAATGCTTTCGCCACACTGACTTGCAGGCTTTTCTCCTGCATTAATTTCTTAGTGTTTGTAGCCTGTCTTCTTATTTAAGGGACAAAGACTGTCTTTGCTTGATGAAATTTTCACCAAAAAAAGCTTTTTTTCAACCTTTAAGCTCAGCACCTACAGAAGGCAAATGATTATGCCTGTGCTGGATAGTCAGGAGTACTTAGTTAATTGCATTAATTTTTAATATTATTATTCCACTCTTTACAATTGGAGTATTTCTAATTTTCTGTGTTTGCCATATAGTCAATGAGAGACCCTGTAGCTATTGCAGTTGCTCAGTTTTGGTGAAGTCACGGTAGGAAATGGCAACTTTATCAAAATGTTTCTTTGTGTTAGGCAGAGATCGCATGGCATCCTTGTTCCAGTGTGCCAGGGAAATGACCCCCTGCACAAGGCAATCTCTGCTTCCCTGCTGGATGACACAGACTCTCTCTCTGCTCTGTATTTTTCTCTATTTTAATATTTATGTTACAGTTTGACGTAGTGGTCGGAGAGGCAATAAAGGGGGCAGGGAATGGGAGGCCCATCCGTTGGTGCAGGAGATGCAGGAGGGGTAAGGACGAGCACTGGCTTCAGCAGCCTGCAGAGACAGAGCTGAAAAATGATACAGATCTTAAAATACAATACTGCAAAAAGTGGTGCAAGACACCTATGTGTTTCTTGTCCTTTTCAACTTGTCTAGAAATTAAAATACGGTGTGAGTCTTTAATTGGATCCAATCTTTGCTCAGTTATACCACACTGGCTGCAGAGGTTGTAGAATCCAAAGGAACTTCACCATGGAAGGGGCTTCTCTGTGTGAATGTGGCACTTGGGGACATGGCTGAGGGGTGGCCTTGGCTGTGCTGGGTTAACTCAATGATCCTGAAGGTCTTTTCCAACCTGAATCATTCTGTGATTCTATTTAAATCCTCTTCTTGTCTGTAGCAAGGAGGGCAAGCAAGAGGCAGGCCAGAATGTGTACTTCACTTTTATATTCACACTCTTACTCCACCCATATAAACTTTCTTCTCCTGGAAACACACAGGAAGGTGACCATGAATTGCTCTGAAGTTTTGTGCCATCACTGATTCCTGATTCAAAGGAAATCATCACTGATTTCAAAGGGAAAACCTTTGAAGACAATTCGTGCTGGACGGGTCTAAAGCCCAGCTCACCTTTATTTGTGACTATTTAACTAGTAAAAAAGAAATGGCATTCTGTGATACACTGATATCTTGTTAATATTGAATAATAAAATCAGAATTAGATGATCCATTTCAGTTTGATGGAAAAGCAAAACAATTAAACTTTATTGCCCTAGTTTCAAACAGATAAATGACAAGATTGAATAAATGATAAGAAATTAGTTGAGAATATAATTTAAAGAATCTCAGTAATAGTTTAGATCCTCCATGTGTTCTCCAGGCCATCAATTATGGGAAGAATATTTCTGACAAAGAAAGGGAATTTTCTAGTGTGTGAAAAAGATGCATGAGGAGCCGATAGTTCAAATTCGGATGAGGAAAATGCCAAGAGCTTATCTTTATTAGATATAAATATACTTTAAAAGAGTTCATTTTCATTTTCTCTTGACCCTGTTAGCATTCAAGCTACTCTTAGGTAAAAATAGAGTTTAAGCTAAGTGTTCAAGAGGGTCCTGCTCTAGAAAATGAAATGGTGGTACAGACCATATCGGTGTATTAATACGATTTATTTTTACCCAATATGGCCATTCCATTTCTATTGTCTGAGGTTGTTTCCACATTTATGTTTTATCTATTTGACTTTGACAGAGAATTAGCAAGGAAATCTATATTTAAGATTTTAGAATCTCTGTACATTTTAATAAGGCTTAAATATAACATTCTGCTGAACACTGTGGAGAAAAGGCCAACTGAAACCACTAATTGCCAGCCACTTTTTTTAGAATGGCAGAATTATTTTTGCTTCACAATAATCCTCTGCAGTTTGGAACATGTTTGACTACCAGTTGTTAAATGAGCTTGTAGCATTTAAGAGAAAGAGAGAAGAACATTTGAGAAAGGAATTGGAGCATATTTATTTTAAATAGGCAAATCAAGCTGTTACAAATACCATCAAGAATAATTTTTAATTGAAAATCTTCACTTTTTAAAAAAAAAATTAAACCTGTTTAAACCTGTGTGAAGTTTTGCATTACCAATTTCTTTCTGAATTATATAGACTTCTCTAAATCTTTTCTTGTATTTAGTTTACTGATACATATTCCCACCTGATCTTTAGCTTTTGTTGTTGCTTTTGTTTTATAGTTTCAAACCTTAAATCTTTTTTAAACCTTTTTAATCTGGTTAAATGTGAGAGTATGAGAAATTGACAGTATATTTGCACGTGTCGTGACATTATTCACATTTTTATTGCACATTTTTCTCAGGTTTGAAAAATTCTGTGGGAAATCATAGAATCACTGAGGTTGAAAAAGGCCTCCAATGCCATCAAATTCAACCTTCATTCAGACTCTTACAATACCCTAAAAAGGACCAAATTGGTATTTTTCACTCTCAGAGAGTTTTCTCTTAGCAGTTTGCTGGTTTTCCTGGGTTAAAATGATCCATCAGGATTATCTTCCCTGGGGGACCCATCCGTCCCCATCCCTGCTGCCTCCAGGGCGGCATTAGGGGGTGTCAGGTGGGAATTGCAGCCCTTAAAGCTGCTGGGTGGCCTGGGCTGAGCTCTGCTGCTCTGCCTGTTCATGGGTGTTTCCCCTTCCAGCTCCTTTTCCTCAGGAAAATGGATTTCTGTTTCCTGCAGCTCCTTTGGGGAATGGTCCCAGCAGCTGCATCACGCTGCTGGGGTGCGTGGTCCCAGCCCTAAAAGATCTCTGTGCTCTTTGTCTCTTTGGAATTTGGTTCAATGATGTGTTGGCAGGTGAGGAGCGGAGTCACGTGGTGGTGGAAAATAGGGGTTTAAAATTAATCTTTAAATCTTTGAGCAGAGAGTGGATGAACTTGCTTAAGTGAAAGACTGAGCAGCAAAGGAGGGGAGAGTTTACATCATAAACCATGGAGTAACCAGATGGGTGAGAGGATCTGTGTAACGTGGGCCCTTGGGTGAAAAAAGGAGATTTTTGGGACTAAACAGACTTAGGGAAGTTAAGTTAATAGACAGTGAAAACAGTACCTGTGCACACTGGAAAGAAAGAAAAGAGAGAAAGAGAGAGAGAGACACACAGAGAAAGACAGAAAGAAAGACAGGAAGAAAGGAAAGACAGGAAGGAAGAAAGACAGGAAGGAAGGAAGGAAGAAAGGAAGAAAGAAAGAAAGAAAAGAAAGAAAGAGAAAGGAAGAAAGAAATTTCTTCTTATTCTGAAGGAATACATCTTCTGAAGGGATGTGGTTTATTTTGGGAATGAACAGCTTCTGGAAGAAAACAGTTTTGTTTAGTGGAAATTTATTCCGTCATACGTTTCTAGAGGAAAAGTGTTTACCGGCTTCCATCCAAACTGCTTATTGTAGCTTGTAACTGTGAAGATTTCCAAATGGTGAGAGAAGGGTCTGGTTCCTCCTGCAGAAAACTCACATCAGAGGGCAAGGAGGCCTGAAAGGTTTCAAAATTAAGCTGGCTCTGTAAATTGAAATAACCTTCACAGACAATTAAAGTGAAGAAAACCCCCACCAAACGTGAGAAGAAAGGATGATGTACTTTAGTGATGAAGAACAATACATTAAATCATAGATTATGTTCTGAAATAGAAGTCAGTATATCCTTAAATCTTATTTTTTTTCCATATGGAGGTATGTGTTGTCACTTGGGTGAGGATTTAATGGGGGAAAACATGAGTTAATCACAAAAAATTATTTCAAGGTGGATTGCTCAAATTAAAAGAACTCTGTTTTGAACATGAAATAGGTGGTTAGATATGCACTAACAGGCCAGTGTGCTTATTTTTCTGGAGACAAGTCAAGTAATACATCATATTAACTTATAAACTCCTTGGCACACACATTCCAGATTTCTTATTAATAGGAGATCTTCATGTCGAAAGGTTAATTGTGTAAGCACTTGCAGACAGGGAATGGAAATCAGTCACAACTAATGTCCACTTTTCCAACATTTATTGCTTTCTTATAAAGAGCAGCTTTAAAACATCTCATCAGAACTTCAGTGTAGGAAGACTTTTGTTTTGTATAAACTCCCTGTGGTTGAAAGTATAATTTAAGGGTTAATCAGTGTTCTCCATTGTCTGTGGAGACTCAAATATCTGAAAGAATGATGTTCATTTTGTGGAAGTTTTGAAATCTTGAAAAACTCACACCCAAACCTGGTGTGATTTACAAGAGTAAAGCTTTGGAGCATTACACATTGTGTAAGGTGCTGATGGATCCTTTATGGACTAGAGGTAAAGAGGAAAAAATATCCCCAAAGATATTTTGAACCTTTTCAGTTAGGATGTATATTCTGCATAGGAAAGAAAAAGCCATTTTTTCATGTAATTTCCAACCCATCTCAATTTATGAAGGATGGTTTAGATTCTCTTTACGTACACTCTTCACATGACTAAGTTAGCAGTGCTTCAGGAAAGTATTTCATCTGACTCATGGAACTGGAATTTCTGGGGTTCACATCCTTGTAGATACTGCACAGCCTTGTCATATATTCAGTACTCGAACTCCCTGAGAAATATCTTTCCTCTGAAAATAGACCAGATCTCTAAATATCAGTGAACCAGCATCTACCAGACTTAGAATACTAAAGCAAGAAATGGAAAGTCCTGCAGCAATTTCAGCTGTCTAGAAAATCGACCAAAGGATTTTAAAATGGATATCTAGAAGAAAAGCCTGAGGCAGAGTTCAGTCAGCTTTGGTCTAAACCATTTTTAAATAAGATTAAAAAACAATCAGTGTAGTGATTTGGATGTTTGTGTTTACTGTAAGACTAAAAGCTGGATTGTGTTTAGAAGTTAAATAATGTCATATAAATTCCTAAAAAATGTTGAATAATCCAGTTACCTTTCCCAGTTAAATGTAACCTTGACACAATCGTTTTAGAGTCAGCGTCTTAATTTGGGAAATTATTTTCTCACAAAAAAACCCAAAAAACAAGCAAACCAAAAACCAAAAACCAAACCTACAAACAAAACCCACACCCAAAAAAAACCCCCAAACCCACCCAAAGAACAACAACAAAAAAAACCCAACCCAAACAAAACCACACATACACACAAAAAACCACCTCAGAAAAAAAATCACCAGAACAATTTATTCACTTTTACCTAATTGACAAATACTTTGGATGCCTCCCAGCTCCCAGAGGGGCCGTGGGGCAGGAGGAGAGGAAAGCTCAGATTTCCTGAAGTCCAACAGTTGCAAGTACCAAAGCATTTTGGTCTTTCGAGTTCCCCAAGTGGGGTGTTCTCTCTTTAAAGAGTTTTTGAGAGTTGTGCTGAACATGTACTGGATGTCTTTGTCACCATGAAAGAGTTGGAAATGTCTGTTAGTGATCCATAGGTGCTTCAGGAGAGGGCTTTAAAAACAGAATGAATCCTGCCTTGTTACATTCTAAAGTAGTTCTACAATAAATGGTCTCAGTTATGTTTTTAGTGCATCTGGCAGGTTCTTAAGACGTGGGGATTGCAGCTTAGTTGCAGAATTCCTCCTCCAAAAAGTGAACTATTAAAGGAGAACCCTCTGCTTTGAGTAGGGTTGAAAAAAATTCAGCTGTTGGAGTTGGATAGGCTCCCCTGCTTAATTTTAATTTCAGATGCAAAGATTCATTTATTCTTAACTGTAAATCTGCAGCATTTTGCTGTAATATAAAGACTTTGGTGTGAAAATGCAGAATGCACTTTGGATGTTATCCAGAAGGTATCCAATAACCCTTAACTGTTGTAGTGAAATATTTTAACTTTCATTCTCCATTGGATTATACTTTCTTACTTTCTCTCCCTCTGTTTTTTTAACAGATTGTCTTCAGAGCTGTTGCTCTCAGTTTAAATTTTTATGAAGATGAGCATACAAATAGCTGCTAATTGGTAAATCCTTTTGATTGCATAAAGAGTTATTGACCTGACTCTGGCATTGCTGTCTGAGGTTATTTCTTTCCCCTTGCCACATTCCAAAATTTTGTGTAAAAAAAGGAAAGAAATCCACAAAGCATATTTAATCTTTTCTTTTGCTGTCATTGCCATGGAAACATTAAAAGTAAGAGGAATTGTAGGAAGAAGATAAAAAGGTAGAGATAAGGAAGGAGATGCAGAGCAGTAAAGAAAAAAGGAAGGCAAGTGGCAGTGATTTACTTGTAAGACAATATTCATATATCAGTTTATTCAGAAATTGTGTCTTACTTGGAAAAGCTCTACTTTTTAGGCCTGAAATGCAGGTTAGTTTGATCGATTTGAATAAAAATAAGAATATTCTTTCCATTCAATAGAAATACTGAAAAACTCACTTCAGTTAATGTCTTTTCTGATGTTTTCGTGGTATTATAACTCTGGTAATGGTGGATATTTACAGTTGAGTGGGTTGAATGTTTCTGGGCTAGCATGTTCTGTTTGCTCTTCTATCTTTTTTGTGTGTCTTGGACCACTGCCCAAACCCTTTAAAAAAAAAAAGAAGTCCTTCCTGGTAAGTGTAGAGAAGTCGCTGAAGTCAGGATCCTTAAATGTGATTTGGTCTGAAGGACTTTGAGGGTGTATTGATGCTCTTTTCTCGGATGCCTGAATGTAATCCAATTTCATCTGCACGCTCTTCCTATAAATACCACAATTTCCCTCGTAAGCAGCCACTCCCTCTTGTTTTTCTCCATCCAGCAGTGGCGAATTTCTCGGCCCTGCTCCTGGCTGTGCGCTGCCGAGTTCCAGCNACGCCCGTTTTATCCTATCACGATGTCTGCTATCATATTGCTCAGGAAAATACGTGTATCACTTCTGTCGTTGTTGGCTGCTTTCTTCAATCCATGTCGTGGTTTAACTCTAAAACACGGGCAGCAATTCCACTGCATTAAGCTGATAAAGCCAATACTTTGTACAAAACCCTCTCCCCTGTTGTGTTTTTAATAAATGGATGTTACATGACTTGCTGTCACTGTTTTATTGTGAGAAACTGGTACTTTGTTTGCGTAGTCCAGCGCTGTGTGGGAATGAAGTGGGATGTTGAGAGGATTAGGCTGGGGTGAACATCTCTGTGTCACCTCTCCAGTCCCTTCTTCTTTATCTAATACAGCAACAGAACTCCCACTGCATCTATTTTATCATTTATTTCATCTGTTAAGCAAACCCTCAATTTGTCCATTTTAAAAGATGTTCTGGTGTTTCATAAGCACAGGGAAGAACTTGGTAATGTAGGAATTTCTTCTGCAAAAGGATAAACAGTAAGTTTAATGATAATGTATTTGCTAGAACTGTGGTTTTACGCATTTAGAAGCCAAAAGTGTGTGGTCTGTGTGACATTATCTAAGTCTTCTACTTGCTTCGATTCTTTAAGTCTTGTTTGGGCTCTGGAATGAGAACCTGCTCCATGAGGGAGCAAGGACATAAAGCAGAAGACTCCAGTTTTCTGGATAAAGCGCTGCTATGGATGTCATGAAGCTGCTATTTTCTGGACCTACTCATACATATGTTATTGTCACAGCCCTTTAAATAGAGTCGGTGTTGCTAAGCAATATTCAAATCATGTAAAGTTCTTCTGAAGGCAGTGAATACCTGTTAACATTCCTTTGGGCTATACTCGATGATTTACTACTAGTAAATCATGAGTGCTGAACCGGGTTCGTGCATTTTTCCCTGTTTTCCTTTTCTTTGCTGTTTTGTTTTTACTCCAAGGGTTTAAATGCAAAAAATGGAACCGAGTGAGTTTGAGTAGGGAACCAGTGGGGGGAATATAGGAGGAAGGTCCCCAAGTGGGAATGCTGGGCTCATTAATGCACGTTTTCTGCTGTTCTGCTCCTTGAATTTCAGAAATCTAGAAAGCGGAGATAAGAATTGCCAGACAGTGTTGTTGCCTGGCAGCCTGCAGAAACCATATGATGCTGAGTGAGGCTGCCTGACCCAAGTGAAACAGATATTTTTGCCCCTTTCTTCTTCCTGCTAATTCTTGAAAGAGCTGTTGGGATACTGCCTGGTTATAGTGCTAAAAATTCCTCCAGTGAAGGGACACATATAGATGCCAGTATATTTTTAGAAGTGATGCAATTCATATTTTAGGTAGGGTAGTATATTTTTACATTCTTAGTTGGAGATGAAAGGAGATGTTCTCATAAAGAAAAGCTTTATTGCAATTTATGATGGGAGTGTAGGCTGCTACTAAGTTGTGAATAAGTAACCTATGGATATTGAGCTGTGTGTTGCATAAATTCTGTTTCTCTGTAGAACTGAGATTTGGTATTAGTATTCTTGCTTTTCTTTCAAAAGGCATTGTAGTCTTTTCCTTTCAATGAATTAAATCTTTGTGGTGAATCATTCTCTTTAAAGCTTAAAGAGGGTTTTTTTTCCCCTTAATTTTTATATCAAACACACACACAAAGAGCAAAACAGAGGAATTCTTATTTTGATATGCTGCATATGAGTCTCCTGTGTGTCAATGCAACTTGTTAAAAGGAGATTTAAAGAGATACCTTACTGGATAAATATGCATTTCTTTTTAAATGAGCTGTTTCTATTGAGGAGAGAAAAACAACAGAGTTGTTTGAGAACTCTGAAAATTTGAAACTCATTTATTAACTTACTGAACTTCTATTTTTTTTTTTCTTTTCTTTTAATTGGATCTTGAAGAAATCATTTCCTAAAGAGATGGCAGTTTTAAAGCCCGGTGTTTTACCAGTGTGTTGTAAAACATCTACACTGAGTCGCTGTTAGGAGTAATGATGATGACAGCAGTTTATTACAGGAGTAGGTGACAACACCACAGTTCAGAGCTCTCTTCTGGTGGGTGCCACACATACTAATTGGCTTAGTGCTTTTAGGAGGTGATTAATGAGGTTTCTGAGACACTCTGCAAATATTGGAGTGCTTTAGCAAATAGCAAGTTAACAAACATTAGAGAAAATAGCTAGTGAGGAAAATATTTGAAAGGCTAAAATATGTATTAAATATACATCTTCTCAACATTTGGATTGTTCCTTGGTGCATTTCAATGCAGTTTGTCTCCTGCTTTCTTCTACCAAAGAGAAATAGGCACAGGGTGCCCAGAGAAGCTGTGGCGGTCCCTGGATCCCTGGAAGTGTCCAAGGCCAGGTTGGACAGGGCTTGGAGCACCCTGTGATGGTGGAAGGTGACCCTGCCCATGGCAGGGGGTGGAATTGGATGATCTTTGATATCCCTTCCAACCCAAACCATTCTGTGATTCTGTAAGATGTTTAGGGATCAGCTGTTGTGTTCTTCATGAATTCTCTGATATTATCTGATTTGTTCTTCTGTGTTTTGAAGTGGAAGATGCTTTATAGCCAAAACAGCTCCACCTGAGAAATCTGGAAGGAATTTCTCTCTCCTGCTGATCCCTGGCTCACTCTCCCTTCTCCGGGTGATTTTTCCTAAGCTGGAAGCTTGTACTGCTCCTGCTTGGTTGCTGATAGTCTTGTGGTTGCAGAGACTTTCATTTAAGAGACCCTTTATTTAACTTCATTTCCTCTTTCATTTGTCTCGTGGTGTTTATAAAAAAAATTGTGACACTTGTGTTTCTTACTTTTCCAAGTACGTGTTTAGATAACCTGGCCCTGGGTTTTTCACTTCACGTATTTCAGCCAACGGCATTCTGAGATCCAGCGTGTCACCTGGGAATGAGGAAATGCCAAATGATAGCTTGGAAATGCCAAGCTGTTGTGTTGGTAGACTTTGCCTTTTAGCACAAAAATCCTGCCTTGAGGTAGTGCCCATTCTTTCATAAGCCATTGAACTCATAAAATTGTATTTTTTGGCAACTATCTTTCATCATTGCTTTTGTAATTTTCTAACAAGTACACATCAGGAAACATCTTCGGTGCTGGTAGCAATGTTCCTTCTTGGATGTGAGAAAAGAAGCTCAGAATCAATATCTAATTTTTCCCAGCATTCAAATCCAAATCCAGCTTTGGAACATGGATCTAAAATGGGATTTTGTTTTTTTTCACGGCTTTGAGGGACTAATTTGCCTTTTTAAGGACAGTTCTAATCTCTGACCATTTTTTAGTAAAGTTTTTAGATGTCGAACTCGTAAGTAATAAGGTGATGATATTTCTTCTGATATTATTAGTTATAAGGTTGCTGTTATATTTACTTTTATTTGGACAAATTTTAACTTCTCAAAAATAAGAAGTTAGGATTTCAAATACCCTGTCTTAAAATTCTTCTGACTCTGATCTCGACAGTTCTTGTTTACTCATTTCAGGATTTCACAAGCCTTGTAAAATCTTGCCTTTGTCTCAGTTTCTCTTGGTGCTGTGATACTTTGCTGCTTACACCAGAAAACCATCTCAAGAAATACATGAATCTATTGCCTGATGGACAAACTCATTCTGTATCTGGAAGAGGTACTTTGTGTTCAGATGCAACATTTACATACCCATTATCACACTTAAAAGGTAATTGCAAAAATCAGTAGTCAACTGAGGTCAATTCACATCATTAATCAGGGTCATTACAGAGAAATACCGCTGCCTTTGTAATTAGGCAACGACTTTAATAACAAACAAGATAATCTCTAAAGTCGAGGGTTTGGCTATGCTGAGAAGTAAATGCTGCTCCTGCAGTAAGCTTGCTAATTTTAGATTCAGGTGCTGGTATCCCAAGATTTGTCCCAGCCTGTTTGAATTCCGGCCTTTTCATGACCTGTGATCTCCCAAACTGTGCAGCCTCGGAGCTTAATGCAGCCGGGGAAAGTATTTAAAGCTCCTTGTCAGTGAGTGAGTCCCCTCAGTGACTCAGCCTTTGATGTCAGAATTGCCAATGAATCCCTTTCCTGGCTTTGAAATGCAAAAAGTGCCCAGCACTGGGTGCTGATCTTATCCTGTGACTATTCCAGTGCTTATGTCACCCTACATTTGGAGTTTTCCTGCCAGACCTGGCTGTTCTTCCCTGCTGGCTGCAGGAGCAGTTACTTCCCGATACTTCAGGTTTTCTGAGAGTAGCACAGGTGATGAGGCCTTTCCTTCTATAGGCTTGCACCAACAAAAGAATGTCCTGACTCCTGACACTATTTTGGTATAAAAGAAGAGGATGTAGTCTTCTTCTTCCACAGAACTCCTATCTGTTTGAGTCAAGGCAAAACATATTGCAGTACTTCTCAGTGATTCTCAGTGACAAAGAAACTTTGTGTAGTGTGTGTGTCTCTGTATCACGGATACTAATGAGCCATGTAAACCCCACATTTGTTACTAACTTCACAGTGATTGATCATTTGCATCGTGTGTGGATAATTACTTCCCCAAATAGAATTCCTAATATCATGACAACTCTCACGGCCCCCTCAAACTGATTCACTTGTGTAACTATGGCAGCTTCTTGTTGTATTGTGCTGCAAAGATTGTCTGATTAGTAAGAAATTGTAATTTACTTGGATAATCAAACTCAATGTACGTAACAAGGAAACTTAATGACCTCCTAGTAGTTCTCACCGTGAATTTTATTCTCAATAGCAGCATAGTGTAAGAGTTTTTTTCCCAACATTAGCACACAGAACTGAAGTTTAAGACTGCCATTACTGTGCTAATGCAGAATCAGAGAATAGATTTTGATGGAAGGAACCAGGAGATGGTATCGGATCAATTCTGCTAAAAGCAAAACTGCCTTCAGTGTATGATGGGGTTGCTCAGGGCCTTGTCCTCTCACTCTGTCTCCAAGGGTGAACTGCATGGTCTCTTTGGGCAGCCTTAGTCCTCTCCAGGGGTGCTTTCTCCCAGTCCATAATGAGAATCTGCAATAAATAAACCACTTCATTTTGTGAATTTTCCATAAAACAACCCATTTACCTTTTTTTTTAAATGAAATTTATATAAAGCATACATTTCCATTATTTTTATTCTAAGACAATCAGTAAAGAGATACGGGAGGGGTGGAATCCACGTGCCTAGAAGAGGTGAGGGGAGTTTTCGGCACTGGGCTGACTGGATCAGGGAGGTGGATTTGACACTGGGGGAGCAGGCTCCAAAGTGCTGGTGAGAAAGATGAAAGGTAGTGGGTACATGTCACTGATGGGGAGATTCCAGTTAGACACAAGGGGGGAATTTTTTCCCAACAGGAACAGTCAGCCATTGAGATACTCTTCCCAGGGAAGTGATAGATTCCCCAATGCTGGATGTATTTAAGATACAGCTGCACAGGTTTCTGGGCCATCTTGTCTATACTGTGCTTTGGCCAAGAAAGGCTGGACCAGATGATCCATGACGCCCCTTCCAACCTGAATTCCATGATTTTATGACAATATTTGCACCTAAACTGAACGAGGTATTTTGCCATGAGGTTGAACCAAGTCGTGTGTAAATAGCAGACCCTGCTATTCCAGGCTGTTCTAACCCCAGTATGGGTTAGCAATAGTAAACTGATAATATATTTGATTACCATAATTAAAGGCATTTGATTACATCAGCTTGGAACATTGTCTATAATATGATTAAAATCGCGCTGGGGCACATTCAGCAGTTTTACACTTCAATAATACACAATATGGAATGAAAACCTGGCAGCAGACTGAGGGATTCAATGTTGCATGCAGGAATACAGAGTAAGCACAATTACACTGCTCAGGAGCAGACAAGTAATGGATTTCAACAAATTCTGCCTTTGTCTTTGCTTAGTCTTCAAAATGAAGCTTCAGATTTCACAAGTGCAGCTTGTAACTTGCACAAGGTTCTTTTAATGGGTATTTTTGAAAGTGTTGAAAGACCAGGATGCATGTTCTATTGTTTGTACGTACATCACATTCTACATGAAAAGCTTAGCTGTGCTCTTTTCTTCACTGGAACATCTTGTTTTGTTTGAGTCCTCATTATTTTCCTTCCTCTCTTGTTTCAGAACCTGAACTTTACTACTTATTTTGTGCTTTGACTATTTTTTTTCCCTTTTGTCTTTTTAATTACCTGTTCGGTGTCTTTTTTTATTCTTTGGTTTCCCCCAGTTTGCTTCTCCCCAGCATAGATAGCGCCCATACTGATTAGACATTCATTGAAATGGACTTTGTTCTAATTTAGAGGTCTAAGAGAGGCTTTCCTCTCTTTAGTCAGTAGGATTGCTTTGCTTCCTTCAGTGGTGGCATGTCTGTTTTTCTTTATTATGTTTAAATTCCCCAAAAGTTGGAGAAAGGATGGAAAAGTAATGAGTGTTGAATTGAACCTTAAAGGTATTCAAAAATGGAGACAGGAAAAGGGAATGAGAGCATAGGGATAGAGCTGTCAGTAGAATGGAGCAGAACTTCATAACAATTTTTGTCTCTACTTTTTTTATTCATCACCATTTTTTAATGCTGTAACATTTTTGGAGCAGTGTGAATGATTTATTGGTACTAATCACCAGGCAATTATTTGTTGAGCTGGGCTGACAACTGGGAAATCTCTTGCTCATACTACGGAATTTTTGTCAGCTAAATTCTTATATATGGAATAAGAGCTAACTTCCCTCTGTAATTTTACTAATATACATCAACTTCAAACTTACTGAAAGTGTAAAGTCTCAAAGTTGCCAATCTCAAGATTAATTTGAAAAGTCGTATCAAACCCAAAGGATTTCCTTGTGCCTTTGAAGTGACAAAGTCCCGGCACCAAAGAAGTGATAGAAGAGGCTCAATGTTACTATGCCACAGACCACAAAATAAAATTCCTGTTATTCTTGGGTGTAAAGCAAGACTCCTGTGTTAGAGCTGAGAAAAAAAAAAAAAAAATTATGGAAGGCTGTGTGAGAAGAGAGGGCCTTGAGAAAAAGGAATGGGAAAGGAGTTCCCAAATGGTTTTTCTGTGGAGTTTTATGTGTAAGGAAACACCTGGGAACATGAATCTCTACCCCAATCCCAGTTTTGGCGTCAAGTACTATAACTCTGTTCCTCTTGTTGAACGTTTTTCTCTTCACTGTCATGTTGTGACTGGTAGTTTCCACTTGATGCCTGTGAATCAAATCATTGTTATGTGCAAAAGAATTCATACATAATTTGAATTTCTAAGTGCCAGGTGTTGTTGTTATTATGTTCAAAGAACACAATTGCAGTTAAACAAGCTGTCACTACAAAACTAAAATAAAATATGAAAATACTAAATAAAAACCCCCAAAGTCAGTGTTATTGCTCGTAATTTGATTTACTGCATTTTATATCCCTTTTCTGGTAGGTGGTAATCTTCTCCAAAATTAAATGAAATACTGTACTTTGTCACAGGAGTATGCATGCAGAAAAAAACACTTTCCTGGGCTTGATGAGTAATTATTTTGCCATCTTAACCAGGGAATTTAAGCACACAGATAAAGTACTGAAATTTCATGATATTAAAAATTTACCTGTAGTACATTGTATTTTGATTGTTATTGTCTCTTGGAAAAAAGTATTTTGTTCATAAAATGGTTTTAATTCCCTAAACAAATGTGATTTTGTGAGAACTTTTACCAGCACCACCTGTTGATATTTTCCATGTCAGTTCCAACATTTAGAAAGATATTTCCATCTCAAATGATCATTAGGTCTCTTAAAATACCTGCAGCACATGAGCCAGGAGTGTCCCACGGAGGTAAACAAGGCTGTGCTTGAAAATTTTGGGGAAATACTGAAGTTTGTATCCACCTGTCCAACTAAGCAGAAAATACTTGCTCCTCTGCTAACTCCAAAGATAAAAACAAAGGCCAATTTATTTTTAAGCAGATTTATTTTTAAGAGAGAAACCCATGCAAGGGATAAATAAGACCAGGACTCAGCTGTCAGAGTGGGTCAGACCAGACCTTCAGCTCCCTGTCCAGTAAGAGTTGTTCCACAAAGAGCTCAAGGACCCTGGAAAGTGTGGAGTGAGCTTTTCCCTGCTGTATCTCCCAAGCTTCCACAGGCTGTGATTTAGAAACTTCCTGAGTTGAAATTAGCATCTGAATCGCTGCTTTAATAGCCATCTGTGGACCCATAATCCACTCTTTTTGCTAAAGACTTATTGAACCCACTCATATGTTTGAGCTTCCCTGCAACAATGAGTTTCTGAATTTAATTAGATACTGTATGAAACAGTAATTATTGTTGTTAATTTTAAATGTCCAACCTGATTATCCTATTTTAGATCACTTAATTTATTGATTACTGGCCAAGCTTCCAAATAATCATCTCTTACTGACCATTTTCTTCATTTAGAACCCGAACTGCTGCATCTACTCATCTCTGAAAAGATGCTAAGCTCTCAAATATATATTTAGCTTTGTCATTCTGTTCATAGAAAGAGAATACTCTGGTCCTACATTGTGTATATGATTATCCTTTTAACCTGTCGTTTTACGTACAATGTTTAGAAACTTGGTGCAATTTAATAAGTTGATTAAAAAAATGTGGAGGCAGTGCTCATATTCAGCTGAATAATATATTTGAAGGCAGATGTGATAAGTCGTGCAGTACAGTGTGTTAAATTTAGGTGGACAGTTCGAGAACTGCTTTGCATCTTCTCAAAGCTGAAAAGAATGAGATCAGATTCAAATCCCTACAGAATCATTGAGGTTGGAAAAGACCTCCATGATCAAGTCCAACCTTGACCAAATACCACCATGGCCACTAAACCATGTTGTGAAGCTCCAATTCTGCCTTTTTTTTTTCCTGAACACTTCCAGAGATGGTGACTCCACCCTTCCCATGGGCAGCCTGTTCCAGGAGCTTGTTTACAGCCAAGCATTTTGGTAATTTATTTTCTTAAAATTGCCTCAAGATTAGAGAAACTGGTCCTAGACTGGAGTGGCGAGCTTCTGTTGCAGGCCGAAGCTGGGCGTGTCTCAATTTCAGGAACCCTGAAATGAAACTCACACCATGGCTGGTTTAGAAAACTCCTCCTTTAATTCTATTTGACTCCAATTTTTATACATATGTACAGAGGTCAAGAGATTGGCTGCCCAGGTCGCCACTCTTCAACCTGGATGGTGGACATCACCATCAATCATTTCTTCTCCCACAGGAGAAGTATGTAAACATTCTAAGAATTGATATTTTTTTCATGAAGCTGCGTGAGAAAGTTCCACAGAAAGACAAAAAGACAGAAAGCTCAGGGCAACAAGCTTCCACTGAGGGGATCTACTTTGTTATTGTTTTTGTTAGTCACAGCCCCCAGCAGCAGCACCGAAATACAATAGCAAAGTTTATGCTGGAGTCACCCAGGTTGTTATCTCGACCTTTGGTTGAGAGTTAGATACAGCTGAATAATATTGATAAATCAGGGCAGGTCGGTTTAATTTGTTTTTAATACAACTTGCTAATTACTCTTGAAATTAGATTTTCCAGAGGTTTCATTGTAGTGTTGGAAAAGGATGTTGAGGAAGGAATTGAAAACTTGCAGCAATAAGCACAATGCCTTAATTTTAGGCTATTTCTATAAAACATTGCTGCCATTTTAACAACAAACAGGGGATCAAAACAAGAAGTGGATGCCTGAGAAAAAAACGAGGAAGAGTAATAAAGTTACAGCCAGCAGTTTAATGGGATTTGATGATGGGGAAAATAAGTTTGTGGATTTGACATGGATTCCCTCCATTTCTCCTACATTCATTTGGAGTGTTAGGTACGTTCCTTATATTTCCTTAATCCCTGTGTGCTTTTTTGAGAGGAAGAACCTTTAATGTGAGCTGTCATATGTCGATTTGTTATGTATTAAGGTAATTTGCTTTGGCTTGCATTACAGAAATAATTATGGTAGTGTAAAATGAGTTGCTGGTCTTCCAAAATTAATTGAATAGTAATGAGATTAATCATGAGTAGGAGTGAGTCCAACAGAATTTTAATATGGAGGAGCAAAATGGGATTATGTGGAACAGACCATCTTTTATCCCCCTTTTGTTAAAAAAGGAAATATTCCATCATGGGCGTGGAATTCCCTGGGGTGTTCTGTGGTTGCTAAGCAGATGACATCGAGGGATGAAAACTCTGCCAGTGATTACATGATGTAGTGCCTTGAATTTCAGGCATGCACAAAGATAAGAAATTGAGAGAACAAAGGGAAATTGCCTCAAGGTGACCCAGGAGAGGTGCAGGTTGGATATTAGAAAAATTTTCTTTGCTGAAAGGGTGGTTGAGCATTGGAACAGGCTCCCCAGGGAAGTGGTGGAATCACCATCCCCACAGTGTTCACCTCTGTGAGGCAGAAGTGAAGAGCTGAGGGTGGAGGTGACCCTGGCTCCAGTCTGTCCCTAATCCAAATGGGACAGGAATGTCCTTCATCCCCTTTCCTCAAATAGGATCTGGAGCATTCTTCATGGGTTGTCACTGGTGTTTTAACTTGGACAAACTGGTGCAGAGTCATGGATTTGTCATTCTTTTTGTGTCATAAGAAGTGTTCAGATGAGAAGCACTCAGCTTTTCTCCACTTGCATCAAATCAATGTGATGGGAAAGTACATGGTGCTTTAACAATTTTGGAGACTTAATTTTATTTCAAATAATCAAGCAGGCTAATTAGGTAGCTGAATTTCACAGAAACGCTGTCTGATCAAGGGCTTGGGCAACAGGGGATTTGCAGAAATGAGCAGATCTTTTCTTGTTAAATATTGTCAAACTAGGAGATATCTCACCATATGGTATATTAGGGAAGACACTTGTCCAATCACAGACATCATTTTGCCGTTTTAAGTAATGCAAATAAAAACGTTGTGGAAGTGTAGAAATTCATTAGAAAGGCAATAGGTAAAGTGAGGAATGTGGGAAGTTTGACTTTCCAATTAGTTGGAGTTTTCCTATTAATGAGATAGAGCTATCATCTGAAAAAAAACTCTGTCATGGACTGCTTGTTCTGGAGCAGGGTTTGTGTTAGACACGATTCCAGGCTTTTCCTTGAACTCCTTTTTAAGGCATTATAATTTTCTTTTGACAGCAGTGCACAACATGGGATGAAAGCCTGAAGAGTGACCTGAAGTTATTTTGTACTTTCAGGCTGTACTTTGAAAAAAAAAACAAAAAACCAGCTTTAGAAAAACAAATCAAGTTTTGTTATGATAGTAAATAAGACACAACATATTTGAATTTGATTTTAAATCGCATTACTTGTTGTGCCTTTAAATGTTTGATCAGCTTGGGTGGTGAGATGTGAAGCAGCTCAAGACATATCACAATAATCCTGAAGTTCTCTTGTTAAAGAGTAAGTTTCAGAGTACTTTAGCAGCCTTGGAGATGAAACTGGGTAATTCCTAAATTATCAAAGGATGTCAGGGCTCTGAAAATATTGGTTTTAGTACTCCTTTGCTGGCCTGTCTCTTGCTTGAGCTCATTATGGAGCATTCCCAAGGTGGTTTGCATTTGCCAAGAAATGAAGTTGTTGCACCCTAGACAGCTGCAGTCTCTATCCCCACTTACAGTATCACAGGACTTCATTTTCCTTCCACAAATGACTCTTGTTGGAGACGTTGGGCACCACCGAATGTCCCTTTTTGGGGCATGTTTGAGTGATCTGCAGTCCGGTTTGATGGGTTTGAGTCTCTTCTAGAAGTCCCTTGGCCAATTCCACCTTGGGAAACCTGGGAATTCTGTGTGTGTATAGCCCATGAGTAAGGAGGCGGAGGCAGTGGAGGTAAGGAGAGCTCTGGGACAGACACACAGACTCACCCAAATTTAGTGACTCCGAATGGCATCAAAGTTGGGTGTATTTAGAATGATTAGACTTTGCAGGGGATGCCACAAAAGCTTTTGGAGAAACATTCTTTAGGTTAGCTCTGTGTGACAAAGTGTTTTGGGACCATGGGAGTCATTTTTAGGATGCACAAATGGCTTTTGGTGTGTGTGCAGTTTGATTGCTGCTGTGGATGGAGCTCTGGGAAGCAGAAGAGCCATCCCCAGGTGAGATGAATTTTGAGTCTAAACTGCAGAGTCTCATAAATTACATACTGACATTCTTGTTCTACATTAGTCCTGAAAATGAGGAGTATATTACTTTAAATCAATGGTCATTATTACATGATGTAGCTAAATAGTCACAGCTAGGTGTTAGATATTAGCTACCAGGCCAGGCTGAAAGTGCAGATCAATATGTTCTTTGTGCACAAAAACTGCTGACGACAGAAGACCAGAGGTTCCCTGGGATTCTTTCCCCGATAGAAACATGTCCCAGAAGTAATGCAACAACCTGTTCTGAAAACTCCAGAATATTCTAGAACAGGAGGGCTGTGTGTGCTGCCTGGGGCATCGCTGAGCAGCCTCTCCCACAAACACCAGGGTTGGAGCTTTGCTGGAATTCCTGTCCTTCCATCCCCTCTCCTCTGGTACAGACAGCCCATCTGGTGAAGTGAGGGCACTGTGACACGTTTGGAATGTTTGCTGTGGGAAGTATTTTGGGGTTTTTTTTGTAGAAATAGGAGGCTCTCATAAATCTGCAGAGTGCTGGTTCTCTGCAGTGGAGGGTGTGGTTTCTTCCCTGCTTGTGAGAGTTGAAAAAGCATCGATCAGTATAAATAATGATGAGGAGATTGAACAGTAGCAATTGGCTTATTTCGGATTTTTCTTTTTAAAAAAAAAATTCTGCAAAACCCATGATGGGAACTATTGTAAACCATCAGCTCTTGCCCAAGGGATGTTGATCTTCTTCACTTTGATTTTTTTTTTTAATTGATGAGTGTGGTAGACAAATTAGATTTTCCTTGTTGTCTGAGTCAGCATTTTGGTCTCACCCTAGACTGCAGATACCTACAGAGCAACAATTAGATATTAGAAAGGAAACATCTCATTACTCTTCATAAATGATGGTGCTTATTGCACAATTGTACTATAAATTTGACCATAATAATTTAAAATGTTAGTAACACGAGTAAAGATTATTTATGTTTTGCAAGGTTTAGATTTCTTTTTTCTGCTTAACCACTGGGCTGCTGGTTGACTAAACTGGAAGAGGGAAGATTTAGATTAGATATTGGGAAGAAATTGTTGCCTGTGAGGTGGTGAGGCCCTGGCACAAGGTGCCCAGAGAAGCTGTGGCTGCCCCTGGATCCCTGGAAATGTCCAAGGCCAGGCTGGGATGGGGCTTGGAGCAACCTGGACTAGTGGAAGGTGTCCCTGCCCATGGCAGAGGTTGGAACTGGATAGTCCTCACAGTCCTTTCCAACCCAAACCATTCCATGACTCCTTGCAGTGGGGTGATCCCACACTGAGGATCTTGGTTCCCGAGGTTGCTGTGGAAGCAGGTCCATGGGAGCACTAAGAAGAGCTGTGGGACACGTTCCTGGGTTTGGAATCACTTCACACAGTCTGATATTCTCTGATATTGGTGGAGTGAGGTAAGATTTGGTAAAGCCCTCATAGAACTGGGAATTCTAAATAATTGTGTTTCTTCTGATTCCTCCCAAATCTCCTTATTTTTCCATCACATACCAAATTATCCCTTAAACAATTTACTGCAGGTGCCCGGTCATGGCCAGTTTGACATCTCCCAGATGATGAATGAGGAGCAGGATGAATAATTTTATCATGTTTTAATGATTTTTCTTTTTATCCTTTCTCATTCCTATTCAGAACATCATTGTTAGGAAATAAGCCACGTTGTAAACTACCTGCAGTGATCACCGCAGGATAATCTCTGTTTTAATGCATTTTTTGTATTCTTTAATTACCAAAGAGAATTTAAATTATGAAAGGGCAAGAAAATGCACAGTGCAAATCTGATTTTATATTTTGAATTTAATCAGGGCAATTCAGTGCTGACCTTCAATGGCTCTCCTTAATATCCTGGATGAGTTCTATGACTGTGAGATTGCCAAGTCTTTTATGAAGGTCACAGTCATGAAGTTACTGAGGGACTAAAACCCACTGCTGTATTTAATATTTTAAAGATGGTTTTCTTTCCAATGTGAGTAAGAGACTGGACTGACAAACTTCCTAGCATGGCGACTTCTGCTTTGGCAGCACTACATGATGTCATTTAGTAGAGCAAATTGAATATCAAAGTATGTCATAGATTAACAAAAAATTTTTTAAATTAAAAATTAATTCCTCCTGTAACAAGAATTTAAATATTTTGCATGCTCTTCTTTTCTCTTGTTGGTTTTTTTTTTTTAATTTTATTAGAAGTCTCTCCTGTTACTTTTATTCAGGTATTAACAATTCTCTGTTAGATTATGCAGATTTGCAGTCCAGTTGTAATTATGGTGAGAAATTAAACCTCTAAATACAACAGTGCTGATTGATATCTGAAATGTGGTGACTTAGAACTTGCAAAATATTGCAGGGACCCTTATAATTAATAGGCAATTATGAAAAGATTCAGATCAGAATAATTTAGAAAATTTTGAACATGTGAAACCGTTATTAGGATGATGATTATTATTATGATGATGATTATTATGATTACTACTACTACTATTATTTACTCATACCATTATAGGAAACACTATACACATATATATATATATATATATATGGCTTTAAAAGAGTCGTGGGTTTGGGGTTCTTTTTGTGTTTTTTACATGCATTGGTATATATACATTGAAAATTACCCTGACTATTAAACCCTGTTTTGTGTTGTTTATAAATTGTCATTTATTTGGCTGTAGATTACAACCCAAAAGAAGTCCAGCTTCCTACTGTTCCCTTCCTCTTTGTCTCTGGAATCATTTTGGACCCTGGTGGTTCATTGTCACTGAGTTTACACGTTTGCATAATTACAGCTCTATCTGCATTTTTTTTGTTACCTGGTGCAGAAATGTTTCAGTGACAGCATCACAAGCTCTAAGACAGCAAGACTCCTGTAAGTCAGTCCAGAAAGCTCATCCTGTTTTCCTGCACAATAATCCAAGGGAAACAAAACAAATTGAAGAGAATATGTTTATAGAGGCTTAAAGAAAAATGTCCAGGTATAACCATAAATTTCCTAAATTCAGTTTTGTGTTGAGCCTGACTGTGATTTAGAAATACACAATCGCTACATTTAACGATCTAAAGCTGGTCCATTTGAGGAGTTGACATTGTAAAACATAAAGAAAATGTAGTTAACGAAAAATGAAATTAGAAACCCATATAATGCAGATTTGTGTAGTGTGGCATATTTTACATCAATATTGCTGCTGTAAAAGCAGAACATGGACACAATAAAAGCCGTGTATTGCTGGTTTAGAACTTACAAGTATCAAAGGCTTAAGAATTAGAATTATATTAAAATAAAATTCCTGATTATATGGCCCACAACAAACAGACTTCAAATTACTTTTTAATTAACAATTTAATTTTGATACTTGCAGCAGAGATATTTCCTGTTTGCCACAGAAACTCAGTATAAACTCTTCTGCAGTTTCAGGGTGCTGAAATATTAGAGAGTCTCAGTACTTAGAAATTATCCAGCAGTTCAGTTACACAATGGAAATTTATTTATTTATTGATTGGGGAGCTCGGAATGGTTTATCAACATCCTGTGCAAAACAGATTAAGCCATGATATCAGATCCTGGTGATCTGGATGTTCAAAGATAGGCTGGACGTGATGTTAACAGGGACAGCCAGTATGAGCAGGGATGTGGGATACTTCTAAAGAAAATTCCCTGCATAAAAAGTAGATTTGAACTGGTTGGCCAATGCTTGAAGTTAATGAACGTCACCAAGTGACTGAGTGACGTAATACCATTTAATGAGTTGAAGCAGGCAGGGAAAATGGGGGTTTTGGTTTTCCCCCAACTCTTGATAGGCTGTCTGCACCCTTGGATTGAGGCAAAATAAAACGAGGTGCCTCCAAATATTTACAGTTTCTGTGATGTGCTTTTCTGTGAAAGTTCTGAGCAGCATGACGAGGACAGCCTTGTAAATTTATAAATATCAAACTTAAGAATTATAAGTGCTCACTTTGATAGAGTTATGTTTCACTCAGTGTCCTTGCTGCTTTGAAGTTTAAGGTAGATGATAACAAAAGAGATTTTTTTTTTTACTCCTCTAATCACTGTTTCTGACAAATTCAGAACTGATGGAATATGTCATTAAGAAAGAAACTAAAAAGAACAAGCAGAACCACTGCTTTGAGCCATTTAGGTGTTGTTTTGTTTTTCTTTTACTTGGGTGACATTTTGGGGCTAGGCTGCAATTATTTGTTGAATATTGTGCTTTGGAGTTGAAGAAGAAAGAGATGTTCTCTCATTCTTTTGTTCTCCAGTGTTGATGATAATATTCAGTGCATGTTCTTTTATTTCCCTTTGATATCTCGTTATTTGTATACTGCTACATCTCTATTTGATCAGCTAAAGTATTGCTGCTTATTTTACTTCCTTAACCTACTTTTTCTCTAGAAATTTCTAACTGCCCTCACTAGCTCCTGACTCCAGGCCACTCTTTGCCTTTTCCCACTTCCTTTGGTTTTAGTTCTGGAGATCGACGTAAACAACTTTGTTACTATTTCCTATTACAAAACGGAGACAAATTAGCCCACTGAGATCTACTTTTGTTTCTCTGTTTCTGCGGGACATTTTTTGTCTGTTTAAGGCTGTAACACTTCTCTGCAGAGTTACAGTATAAATCTTACCCAGTTAACCTTCCCAGCCCTTCAGCCAAAGGCAATAAAAAGCCCATGTTGTAGAAATGGAAATACAAAAAATTCAAAAAAAACCCCAAAAAAACCAACCAACCAAACAAAAAAAAGTAAAACATCAGGCTATCAAGTACATTAATTTCTACCATATGGTAATTTAGCATTTATTGTTACAAGCTGGGCAGACAATTAATAATCCTAAGAAAGAGTAGAAGAAAAAGTACTTTTCTCTCCTTTATTGTGTTAGTTTGTCTGTGAGAGAACATGAAAGGGACTTTAAATATCGAGTTCCACCCCCTGCCATGGGCAGGGACACCTTCCACAATCCCAGGTTGCTCCAAGCCCTGTCCAGCCTGGCCTGGGACACTTCCAGGGATGGGACTTACTTTAAGTAATGCACAGTCCTGCATTACTGCATTGGTGCTTTACAGTGCAAAAGAAAAGAGATACTCAGAAGAGTATAAGAACATCCTTTCTCTTTGCTTAGAGTTCTGCAGAACCAGTTGACATCCAGTGAAATCACTGAAGTACAAGATGCACATTTGAAAATAGGGAAGGTGACTGAGGATCACTGAGGTCAGCAGAGCTCCTTGAATCTGCATTTGTGATCTTTCATTGGACTGATCCCATTTCCAGTTGCTCATGTCCCAGTCAAGCTCTGGAATTGGGAGGAGATTCATGGTACTTTGCCTTGCTTAAATCACTGAACCAACAATTTCTTTCAAGCAGGAGGCAGGCTTGAACCAAAATTGCTCCTTTCAGCCATCGTTTATCATGATAAAGAGAAATATCACGTAACAGACAGCTTGAATTACCAGTACTATATGTACAAAAAGCAAGGGTGAGAGAGAGAGTCTGTTGAACTCCTTTAATCTTTGCTCAAAAAAAAAATCCATGCACATTGCAAGTGCATTTTTAGTGCATCCTTGTGCTCCCTGCTATTCTGCTTCTCTGCTTGAAATTATTTGTACCATATATAATAACATAATTGTTTAATTTTCTGATAATTTTTATGCATTCAAAATTGGACTCAAGTTTCTGCAGGAGCTGGTACACTCATTGCTATAGGAGGTTGTGGAAATATTTCAGAAAAAAAACAGAGCAAAATTATTGTTGCTCTTATTTATGACTTTTGAAAGGTTTGTTTGGTTTTTTTTCTCCTCTTCTGCCCTTGAACTGGGTACTTGTAGTGGAATGGCAGAAAGATATAATTTAATCAAAACGAACATGCTATGTTGACAGTAACTTCAAAGCTGTGATTAAATGTACTTACAATAATTAATTTCAAAGCATTCTAATTCCTAGCAGTGTTTGAAGAATTCAGCATCTAATGAAGTAAAATAAATTACACACCACTTTGTTCATTGAATAACCACTTTTCCTCTCCTAACCACCATTTTTCAACAGAGCCTTTCACCAGAAAACTTCTCAGCCTTCCTTTAAATAAAGTCAGCCCCAAGCACACTCCTTGTACCCCTCCCACACACACACACACACAATGGGCTTGATTATAACACCCTGCTTGGGTTATAATGTACAAAACCCAGTGGTTCACTTTGGATTAAGAGTTGAATCAAGAGAAGGGAAATGTTCTGTAATGCTTTGCTTTAAAGAACTCCTGATAATATCCACGGAAGAAGACAAATCGTATTTCCCAAATTCTTTTTCTCCTGATGTTCTCGAGTAATGCTGAATTGAGATGTTCCGTGTGTTACGTAATTTGAACTGTAGTTTTTTTGAGAGGGAAACAGGAAATTTGGTTTTTGTCATCGTTGATCCGTACCAGATCAATAGCTCAGTCTGTTGATGATTCAAGTAAAAAATGCTGTATTTATATATCCACAAGTAATCTCCCTGGCAGTGAAAATAATCTCACATTTTGACCACAGGATGGGAACTGTGATGTGATTCCCCTGACCAGAAACACATTTCAGCAGCAACAAGAAAATTTAAGGGAGAAATTGAGAAAAATTGAGATATTTTCATGTTTGTTTGTGCAGCAGGAAAAGGGATTAGTTGGTGATCTCATAGCCTGGATAGCTTGGTTTTTATATATTTCAAGTATAATGAGAAAGTAAATTTGCTTGAAATGCTTGTGGAATAGAGATGATTTTCGGTACAAGTAATGCAGCAGCTCTTCTGCCTCTCGTCCCTTTGGAAATGCAAAAGACTGAGCTAGAACTGGACTTCTTGTGGAACTGGGAGAATTGAGCACAGGAAATCCCTGATGCCACTGGCACCCCAAAAACAGAAGGGAAAAAAAAAAGGAAAGATACTTGGTTCTTCCCAGTGAGTCTAAAGTTATTCCTGTCCTTCATTTGGGTTTAATTTCTTACTTCTTTTGAGATCCTGCTGGATTATTTTTCCCAAAGTGGGAATATAGCACGATTAGAGTTACTAATTGCCCAGTAATTTAACAAGAACCCATTGTGCCCAATAGTCTTCCTGGTTTAGAATCAAAATCATTTATTAAGTTTATTCTGCTGCAGTTTGTAGCGTTTCTTAAAGATCTGTACAACTTGAAGACCTAGGATCAAAAAAGGAAAATCCCCACTTGCTTCCTTCTCCAGTTTAATATTTTTCCTTTTTTTGTAGGATTGGGCCCAGCATTTACTATTCCGTTTAGTTATTTATTTAGTTATATTGTAATTTGTCTAGATGTATTTGTGTCACAGTTTCTACAGGGGCTGTCTAAATTTGGAGTTTTCATGCTCTCTGTGCACACACTTGTGAGCAATATCTGTAACCATTCCTGGGCCTATTAACTTGAATAACAGAATTTTATGAGTGATATAGTTGGAGTAAGTATTTGCTGTATAAGGCAGGAGCTGTAGCAAAATTCAGAATACACCAGCAGATTAATTTAATAGCAATTTTGAGAAACAATATGACTTATTTATTGCTAAAGACCATAACATATCAAAATGAGTTTACATCCACTTTCGAAATGTTAATTTCCATTCTCTGGGAAACTGGAGGCAATATTTGAGCAACTTTTCTCTTTAATTTTCCATTTATAATGAGTATTGTGCAGGGACATTTTAAACTCCCTGGGAATATATGGATTAGTCTGTGACATAAGATTTCCTTTGGGTAAAGTAATGAGTAAGTAGTTTATATATATATGTATGTATAAATATGTGTGTGATTTATATAATAATCTAAATATATGTATTGTAATAATTATGTTTTATTGCCACATGTAGGCAGAAAAGATAAATTGAGGTAACAGCAATAATGGCCCGAATGAATGAAATTTTGGAAGTTAAAAGCTGGAGGCTCTGTCAGTGGTCTGGATTGCTGACTGTCATTCTGTGGTAATTATTCAGGGTGGATTACTTGTTGAAAAAAATCCCAGCAATAAAAATAGAGTTTACCTGCTCTTCACTGAGGACACGAAGGATTAGAGCTTTCTTTTCTTTCAAAATCGTAATGAATGGTTTTAGCAAACCTCGTGATTTTTGCAGTATTAATTGCTGCTGTAACTCTGGACAAAGCATTGAATGCATAAGAAGAAAAGTACCCTGTGGAAGTTGTTCGTATTTGACTTTGAAAGGTTTGGTTTCTCTGTTGCTGTGCAGAAATTTTAGGACTATTCTTGGCTATTTCATACTTTTGTTTTGATTTTTTGATATTTTTTTTTTGCTTCCTATATAGAAAATACATTCTGTTCTGCTCATACTGAATTATCAGACCTAAATATATATACATATATATACATATATATATACACACACACACACATATATATATATATATATATATATATATATGTACACCCATGGAAGCTGCTGCTTCTGTATTCCCAGCTCTGGAAGAAACCTGGTGAACTAGACTTTCTTTTTTTCCTGCAATTCAATCTGCCCAAGGAATTGCACAGATTCCTTGGAAAACAGTTTCTAATAAGATTCCCACGACTTTCTGAAAACATGGAACAGCACAGGCAACAGGAGGTGTCTAGGAGGAAAATTTATCCATGGAACAAGTGTGAAGTGATTTTTCTCCAGAATGCTTCCCCAGCCTGAGCTAAATCACGGCTTGTAAAGGAAGAGGAGACTGAAAATGAAAATGCATTTCTTAAAAAGTCAGGGGACAAGTTTTGTTTCCATACTTGTTGTGCAGGTATAAAAAAATGTATGTGATGGGCACAGTTCTGAACTGGACACTGCTACTCTCTTTTAGGTTTTTGGTAATTAAATCCAAATTTCTATTGGGATACATTAAAAAAAAAAAAAAGTTTTCATTACTTCCTTTCCTGGGTGGTTCCATACATGTGTTCTTCCAAATGGAGACATACATTCATGCTGACTTAATGTCATATTTGGGAAGTTGAAGCAAATTCAGTTTGTTTTTCCTGAAATTTAAAGTTTACTGTTATATCAGCTTGTTTTTTCCCCTTGAAAATGCATCTTTATTGAAAGACATAAAAATACAGAGATGTGCCATGAAAAGTGTTTGCAAGTGTCTTTACTCCTCTGTTGCTTTTTAACATATTCACATGTTTTTTCTTTAGTGAGTCAACGGGTTCTTTTATTTCTTTGGGTTATTAAGCAGCATCACAAACAAGTTGTAAAGAACTTAAAAAGTTCAAAGGAGATTTTTCAGTGTGTCTGATCCCCCTTTATGTCCTCCAGAGATGGTGTCCAAGGCTATGAGGAGTTTACAACACTGAACCCTGTGGTTTTATCTTCTATTTCTGCTTTTTTGGTGTTAAAGATGAGTTGTGCCATTTAATGCTCTGCTGGAAAGTGCTAAATTGATATTTTGTGGTGGTTAGGATTGGTTTAAAGCATGGCCAGGAAAGAGAAGAACACATGCTTAGGTATCAGGAGCTCTGGGCTTCATGATTTTTTGTCAGATAATTTTTCTCAAAGATTAGGAAAGAAAATCGTTGAGATGGGACTCAGTCAATGTATCTGTGATCTTAACACAATCTCTCAGGCTCTGTAAATCTGCATGAATCAGCACTCTCACAGAAAACCCAAGTCTCAAACAAATAATGTTTTCTTGTTAGTCTTCATTCATGTAATAAACCCTTTTGTTTTTCTACTTGACATGTATAATATATATCTTAAGATAAATGCTTTTATTTCATAAGAATGCAGAATTTTGGGCTTCTAGCTCTAATTTTCCCTTCTCTTCATTCAAAATAATCTTTTGGGGTTTGGTTTGCTGGGTTTTATTTTTTCCAGAAGTATTTTGTTCCATATTGATTTATGTAGCACTGACTTAAAGCTGAGAAAATTATGGGCACCTCTGCAACGGCCCTTTAACCTGAAATTCCCTGGCTCTCAGTCACCTTGAGAGCTCCAAAACATATATTTTCAGTTGGGCTGTTCTTTCAACTCAGTTGCTTCCTCTTACAGTTGCTTCCCTCTCTCCAGATCCACTTCCAGGCTCCTGCTATTCCTTTTGGAAGTTGGAGGTGATGGTGGTGAGGTTCAGCTGTTGCTCTTCTGGGATTGGGATAAATTACTCCAAGGCAAGAAACAGGAATTTACTTTTTGGTGTACAGCTGGGAAATAGCAACCAGGTGGAGGAGGTTTGTTGGAAGACCTGGTCTAGTTTTACTTACAGAACAGTCGAATCATAGGTAATGATTGAAAGGAATAGCTAATAGGTAACAATTCCAAGGAAGATAAATAAATAACTCTTGGTTTAGTGGTTTTTCTTCTTACAATTCTGTTTTTGTACAGAAAGAGAAAGCACGTTGTCCTTGACTACTTCAGCAATGTTGCAAAAGAAGTGATTGTTTTAAAATACATATAAACCAATATAGAAGTAAAGACAGGTACTGGCTAGATGAATGAGGGTAGTTTTATGGGATATTTTTTCCTTTTTAATGTCAAAGATGAGCCCTGCTTGTCACTCCAGTGTTGAATTTTACAGAAAGGAGATCAGTGTTTGCAGATTACAGATTTAAATCTTAACAACACTGGCATTGTTCAAAGAAGAGTTAGGAAAATTAATAATCTGTGAAGGCCACAGCCCCTCTTGTTGCTGAAAATCAGTCAGCTGACCTGTATTCCTCAAGTTACACTGTAGATCAAAGAAACAAAAATACAATTATTTTCAGAGGTCATCTTAAAGTAAGAACAAATTAAAAAAAAAAAGTAGGCGTATATATATGCATGACAAATATACTCAGGGGTGTATGAGCCTGGAGTATCTCCAGTTTGTCTTGTGTAAATGACAGTGTTGCCCTCAGGTTGTTATTGAGCCTAACCTTGGACATTTGGATATAATCACCAAAACTCATCACAGACACTCAGGACTATTGCAAGGTCTAGTGATAACTGTGAATGTCTTTGTATCTGGAATCCTTTGTTCTGCCTTCTGTAACTCTTTGAATAGGTAAGGTGAAAGATGTGGAAAATCTGAAAAACAATGGGCCATAAATGATGGAAGGACATTAATAATTAAATGCATTGCAAGTTTAAAAAAAAAAAATCCACTACAGCAATTCTTAATGATACCTTCCATGGACCATTTAAGTCGATGAATTTCAAGTGCAACCATTTGTGCCAAACAAGGTTAAAATGGCTAAAAGAGTGACTATATTTTAATGTGCTTTAAAGGAATTAAAAGCAACCAGCAGTCCATAAAAATATCATCCTTCAGCTTGGAATGCTCTGGCCATTTCCAGGGAAAGGTTTAGTCAATCCCAGGGCAATACCTTAACTCTGTGGAGCTGCAGTAAAGGTTGATGGAATTGTAGAACTGAGGCTTTTTCAGTTCAGATCCCATTGTTGCCCATTCCTTTAGTCAGAAATGAAGTTTCCTCACTCTTTAAAGACGTGTGCTATTTTAAACTTTTCTATTTCCTTTTTTCTTTCATTCACTTAACATACAGCTAATTTGTCTAATTCCTGGTGACGTGGTTTTCAGTATTTAGTTTATTCAGTATTCAGTTTATTGCAAGGGATATGCCACATCCATTTACTTTGTTTATCTACACATATGCAAATAATTGACAGTAAATAGTGATTAGTGTTGCCTGTTTCATTCTAGCATTGCCATTAACCCCTGACTGTCAGGATTTTGCTGATGCACAGTATCTTTATGTTTATCTGAGCTCACCAATACTTTTGCCCTCCCAGTAGTAATTTAATTGGGTAAAACCCATCAGCAGCAATTCAGCCCAGATATTTGATTACCTCTGTGTTGAAAGAGGATGTGCCTTTTTTTTTTTTTTAAATAAATGGTTTTAGAATTGGATTTAAATCTCAGATTCAGATGAGTTCCAGCTCTTGGAGTGGGGCAGATTTCTGTTATCATGGAGAAATTTACCATTTGGTGTCCCAGCCATCCCATCCCTCACAGGCTGAGGGATTGCAGTGCTGTGGGCAAAGCTGCACAAACCCTTTGGGTCAGGGGCCCTGCCAGGTCCCTGCAGCTGAAAAATCACATGAGGGGCAATGGGCTTCTCTTGATGGGAGTCCAGAAAGAGAAAAAAAAACTTAGCCAGAGCAGAATGAACATAGAAGTGAAGCTGCATAATCCATCCTGCTTCGCTTTCCTTCCCTCTGTTCCCATCTTCACCTCTCCTCTCATTTGTGCAGGACCCCGTGCTTGGTTTTGGAAGAGGAATATTTTTCAATTCCAGTTCTTCCTAATTGTCTCTTTTTATCATCAAATCCTGACATATTTGACAAGGAGGAAAGAAAGGAGTTTTCTTACAAGTTTCTTAGGAGCAGCACCAAGTGGGGAGGAGTCAGAAAGTGAGAAAAGTTGTTTATGTGTTTTCTCTTAAATAATTTTTAGTTTTGTTTTTCTTTTTTTTAGTTTCATCGTGGCTGCTCTGCATCTTGTTCTGAGCAGAAGCAGAAGCACTGCATCTGTCAGGCTTAGGAGGCAGCTACAGCATTGATATTCTTGCTTTCATGTTTCAGCAGTTATCTTTGCAACTAGAAATGACAGAACCTCTTTTAAATACCATTTAAAATAAAAGCTACAATTCTGTAGACATTGATGACAATCATGTGGGAAGGATTGCTACTTACCGTGAAAATATGGCTTTGTTAAGCTTCAGATAAGAAATGAATGAGATTATTAAAGACAAAAAAAAAGGGTTTATTCCTTTTTATGTTATTAATGAGTGTGATTTGATAAATACATGGTAAGTTCTGGAATGACAGATCTGCTCCTGACACAGCAGGCTTTATACAAAATGAAGATTAACATCAAAAGTAAAAGAGAAAATCACAGAATCATGGAATGATTTGGGCTGGAAAGGACTTTTAAAGGTCACCCAGTTCCACCCCCTGGGCACCTTGCACTAAACCAGGTTGCCCCAAGCCCTGTCCAGGGTGGCCTTGAACATTTCCAGGGAAGAAGAGGAAAATATCATTTCTTGGTGTCAGGATTGGTGGGTGATGTGTGGAGTGTGCAGCACGAGCATTTTCTTACAACATGGGGATGGTGGGAGCTGGGCCTGGAAACAGTGGGGAGAGGAGAAGTAGCTCCCTGCACCAAAAAAAGGAAATAGAGTTTTTCCAATTAAAATACATTGGGAGGTAATAAACAGAGAGGTAATGACCATACGGACATTTCAAAGGTGAGAAGCACTAAGAAGAAACAGAGAAACTGCACGTTTTAAAATCATGCACAATTTAAAATCAGAAGGACTTCTTGAGAGTGGTCATCATTTATTAGTCAAATACAAAAGGAATGAATGAAATGTGTGTTTATTACATGCATTACTTACATTACTATTGAGTGAGAAATGTGGAAGAATAAATTACAAATACATGGAATCGAAACAGATTTTTTCATAATGTGAAAATCAAACTACAACTGAGTGCATCCTCCTAAATCTAAGAGCAGAAGGAGAGTGGGAACAGAAGAACATGATTAATCTTTAACAGTAAACTTTCTTCTTGTCACTCTGAATCAAAGGCAACCATGCATCAGATGTTGAGTTTGAACTAAATAAATGATAAAAATGCATGATTTGATGGAGTCGGTGAAAATTGCACCAAAAAGCTGTCGTTAACCTTGACTGGCTAACCCCTCCTTGATTCTCCAAGCTAAATTTTGAAAATTAATAAAGAAACAAAACCCACTTGAATTAAAACAGCAGAGAAGCAGTAAAGAAAGGGAGGGGATATTTTGAAATTACCTGTCTGTAAAAGTAGGGTAGATCCCATGCAGGAGGATGCTGCATTGCTACAGTTGGATTTAGGGTTTTTCCTCTGAGGAGCAGACGTGGAGCAGCCATCACTCTGTCCCTACCTGGATGCTCTAACATCACTTGACAGTCACTTGTTAGCACAGATTAAAATATTATTGCCATCAGAAAATGGGGCGCAGGAAAAGCCACTGGAGAGCTGCGAATTCATCCAGGCAGTGTCAAACAAATGTTGGGTCTTCGCTCCTGTATTTCAGTGATTTAGGAGCTGATTCTGTGATTCTACAAACGCCTCTGGAAGCTAAAGCTGTCTGAGACAAAAATCTAAAATAGTACCTGAAACCTGAAGATTTTAGCTTGGCTTCTTTACGTCCTTCCATCCACTCAACGTATCTCCTGCCACTAAATTGTTAAGCCTTATAAACAAAAGCTGCACTATATTTTTATGCTGTAAAGGTTTGTTTGGGGGGAAAAAAAAATATCTTGGAATCGTCTCCCACAATACCTCTGTTTTCCTGTGAGCCAAGACAAACGAGAAAAGGACAAAAGCACTCACAAACAAACCCCTTTCTGCAGCGTCTGTTTAACAAAAACGGAACATAATTATGTGTGTGGATTGAAAGAAACTGAACTTCATATCCCGTATATAGAGCTGGAGCCCATCTCTGGTGGTAGAGTAAATTAATGCCAGCATTCCCTCAGTTTTTCCTTTCTGAATTGCTGAGTACTTCAGAGAGTTCATGCCGTGAGCTGTGTCGGCCCAGTGAAATATTTTTGTGTATTTCAAAGCCAACACTAAATTATACTGCCTGTTTGTTGTCTACAAATTCATGGAGTTATACTTAGAAATACAGTTTTACCCAAGAGGTTAACTGAATTCTGTGAGAATCTATATTCTTCCTGAAGTTTCTAGAGATTTGTTTGTAAGAAGATAATGTGCTGCAGCACAAGCTCTGGTTTTTCTGTCTTCCTAGTGTGGAGATAGAGAGTAAAATCACGATAAATCCTCTAGCTTGCTTATAAAGTTCATTGTGGAAGAAAGACATAAAATTGTGGATACCCTATGGAGTAGAAAACAAGTTTAATGTACTACAGTAATTTTGACTGTGGTATGTATTTCTTCTATTTTCTTCAACTGCTTTTATAGGATATTCATTATGACCTTAATAGCTTAAGGAATAACTGGTAGGGATCTGCCCCGGCTTTCTGGTGCAGCCTGAAGCCCATGTCACAAAACAATCAGCAATTAAAAAAAACCTCTCCATTCAGGATCATTTATTCACATTCTGCCTCTTAGTAGTAGAGTTGTAACAGTCTACTCTGTTCTGGTTTTGTGATAGATGCCATCATCTCACTCAACAACAGCGGGAAGGGGGTAAAAAAAAATACTGAAGTGTCTGCACATATGTATCGTGTGTCATCTGAAAGTTTCATGCAAATTTCTTAACTAAATAAAACTGCAATAAGCAAAGTGAGAACAAGCTGGAGCTACGGCACTTATGCAGTGGAGTAAACTTCATTCTAGCTGTGAGATAGTAGATAAATGGTATCATGGAGTCACTGAATGCTTTGGGTTGGAAGGGATCTCAGGGATCATCTCGTTGCAGCCCCTCTGCCCTGGGCAGGGACACCTTCCACTAGAGCAGGTTGCTCAATAATATCTGCATTTTAAATGGATTGGGGAAGCCACCAGATCCTTATGTTGGTAGGTAAATCTCTTATTCCAGAATCTGGAATTTGAAGGTGCTTCCCCCGAATTCTAAGATTATGGCATGGGAAGGGGAAAGGGAGCATCGTGGGTGGAGATGAAGTGTGTGTGCCAAGGCAGGGTCGTGTCCTGTAATCACGAATTGTAATGGATAATCATGTAACCATTAATTGTGGTTTCATGTTGGTATCGGGTTTAATTTACTTTCACCACGTGTCTGCTGGCAGCAGAGACTGTGCCCCGCCCACCAGGTGTGGAATCTCCTGGAATGTCAGGAATGGGATGGGATGACATGCACAGTGTGTCCTAATGTCTTAGAGGTGGTTTGCTCCCAGTTCCCTCAGGATAAGCAGCATCAGCACCTGTTGACAATCGTGACTGTTGAATTCAAAGCAGCCATGGCTGAACTTCACTGCTTGCCCTGTGTTCTGATCCCTCATGGCATTGCTGAAGTCATGTCTGATTCTCGGTTTCCTACATGTGAAAATAAACAGCAATCTTTATCTTATTAGCTGGCAGGTTCCTTTCCTTGCATACAAGAAGCTGTTGCTTTCCCCAGACTATGGAAATTTTTCCTGTTCCTTTCAAAGCTGTGAGAATGTTGTCACACATGGTGGCGTCGTCACAGCTGACTGAAGACACTTAGCATCTCTTTGGGAGATGATGGGGAGAAATGAGGCATTTTCTCCATCATATGTTAGAGAAAACCCATTAATGTCAAAAAAGTGAAGCTGTGGTATTCGTGTGGTGTCTGCAGTGTGAGGGCTCTGCCATCAGCACTAGGGAAGCTGCCTCTGGGAAAGGGAAATGATATTCCTTAAGAGCAGTCATAGCATAAAGGGATGTGGGTGGTGAACTGGATTTCTTCAGCCCTCAAAACTGTGATATTGTTATTTTAGACAGACGTGTAGGTCACGATTTTGTTGTCCCAGATGTTGTGATGCTTCCTGAATCGTGGAATGACAAAGTGTAACATTCCTGCTCTTCAGCACAGAGCTGTGCTCAGAAAAAAAAAATCCGTGTTTGTTAGGATGAGAGTTAGAATTCTGAAATATAGCCCCACTCCAAAAAAAGATGTATGTATATAAGATATGTGAATGGGAAAGTAAAAGCAGGATGATAAATAGCTCTACTTTTAGCATTTAATTTTGTACCCATATTTAGCAGACTTATTCTGGTAACCATTAAAGTTTCCATATATTTATCAGTGAATGAGGCTTTTTTTTTTTTTTAGTGTGACTTCNGGGGGGGAAGATTGGAAAAAAAAAATCACACCTAAATTTTCCAAGTGCGGAATAATTTGGAAAGAAAAAGTGGCAAAGTCAGCCAGTGTTAATTCTGTGTTTCACATGTATATTTCCTGTTCATAAGCCAGATAATTTTAGTATTCTCTTGGTTGTCTTCACTTTCCCCCCCCCCCACAAGACAGAAAAACCCCAAACTGTCAAGCTTTTTTGTGTGTTTGGGGTTTTTAATCTGCTTTTGATATCTCTCAGCCAGCTTTTTTGAATCTCCAGGTTTACTTATTTCATGTACCTTCCCCACCCTTGATCTCTTACAAAGCAACGTGGACGTTGGTGATGAAATCAGCTTTGCCAATGAGCTGATGGTTGTTGCTGCAGTCGGGTGGAGCTGGGAAACTGAGGCAAAATTTCAAATTTCATATGAATTTGTTCAAGTAAAACATAATACAGGAGTTGGGACACATACCCCAAAAGTTGTTTAAAAACTCAAGCAGACAGAAATGGAAAAGTAAATAAGAATTAGATATGCTGAAATCACCTGGTAGATCTGCTCAGCTTTTTGGTGGAATTCGCTGGGAGACGATTCTGTGTTTTTTAGGAGATAGGAATTCTCCATCCCAGATTTTCATCCTCTGTATCTGAGTTGCTTATTCCTAAGATGCTTATTGCTAGATAGGCACTGCTGCCCACCAAGGCACAAATGTAGCCATGCATTGTGATCCCATAATAAATAATTTCACCTGAGAAATCCCTGTGTCCCATTTGCAATCAGCAGGAGCAAGCACTGGAATGTGCTTAGTGCCCAGTGGCAAGGATGTCAAATTGTTAGCAGCAGCAGAACAGGTGATTCATGGCTAAACTGAAACACAGAGAAAGAAGAAAATGTCAATATAAGTTGAATTTTCAGACAGGGAGTGTCAAAGCTCTAGATAAGTTGAATTTTTAAACAGAGTATCAAAGCTCTAGATCATGGAATGAAGGGTTGTTTTGAAAAGCTGACAGCAATTAACTCCTCTTCCCCATTGCATTTTCCTACATTCTTTTGGTCCAGAACCAAAAATCTCTTTTATTGGGTCTTTTGTTTGTTAATTTGTTTGGGAAGTTCAAAGGTTTAGTTTTCAACATTAATTCTTGCATGGGAGGATCTGCAGTTCTGTGACTCACTGTGCTTTTGATCTTGGTGTAAGCATCATTATTCAACTTAAAAACATTGTATTCTACGTTTTGCTAAAGTGTGGTTATTTTTTCCTCTCAATTTTTTTATTCTCTCCATGTTATTGATAAAACTGACCAAGAGGTTTGGTCCCTACATCTGCAGAGTCTCAGCCTGCTGGGTGAGAAGAGAAAGCTGATGGAGAAAGTGGAAATAGTTTGCTAGAGAAAGTAAAAGGGAGAAATAAAGGAAGACAGATATATAAAAGAAATATAGATGTGCAGTTAAACAAAGATAGAAAAAGAGAAATGAGGGAGGAGACTAAAAGGAGGAGGTGAGAAGTAGGTGAGAAGAATTTCACACATTGTTTGTAAATCTTCAGCTCTGGCAGCTTTTTGTTTCAAGTATGGGTGGAAAAATTTAAATACAAGGAGTATTGCTCAGAAGTGGGCTTATTATCAGGCACACAAGAAAGACACTGTTTGGTCCTGCTTTTCCACAATAAGACTGTAAAAATCCATGGAAAATATTTCGAGGGCTAAGTGCAAAATGATCTCCCTTTGAACCAGAAATCAGCGCTGAGAGCTGCACAGATGGAAAAGAGCCTTAAACTCAGCAGTATCCCAGGCACCAAATTTTTGTGTTCTATATGTCATGTAAGAGTGTTTGTTAACATACCCTTGACTATCACACTCAGTTCACTTTGCCCTTCATTATTTCAGCAGTTAAGGTTTTATGGTTTGTGAATTCTCATTTTTTGTTCACCATGCATCTCTTTTTGCCCGTCAGTAGAGCAGGAGGGGAGCAGGTAGCTGGAGTGGCTGATAACTTTTGATGTCTGCAGATGGTTGTGGGGCCTTTCCAAGGGCCTGTATAGATCAGGAGAGAGAGCAGAGCACTTCCAGGCGTTCCTTTCTAACGTAAGGTTGGAGAGACGAGTAAATACAATGCTTTTTTCCTTTTGATCTGTCATTTTTAGGAGTAGGAAAAGGTATCACCTGTCCAGAGATTCCTGTGTGACTCATATTTTCAATTCTTTCTAATAACTAACCAGTGTTTGACCAGCATTTTTTTTTTTTAATTTGGTTCAGGTATCTTGAAGGCTGATTCCCAGCTCATCTTCTGCTGTGTTTGACAAGGTGTTGCTGTACTTGGAACATGTCTAAATGATTCTGTTTCCTGGTGCTGCTGGTGGGGGTTGTTCTGGAGTTTCTCTGTGTTTGCATCTCCAGCCAGGCTGGTTTGAGAGCAGCTCCAGCAGAGCAGGACGTCATAACCAAAGAAAAATGAGCAAGAAGAAAGCAGCAGAGTGGTTGTGGAGTGCTTGCTTCTACTCCTTTAGCAGCAGGGAAAAACCAGAGCAGTAACACCAAAAAAAAAGAAAACCAAAAAAACCCAAAACAAACAAACAAAAAAAGGCAAAACAAACCAAAAACAAACAAAAAAACCCCCCATAAATCAAACTGAAAACATAGGTTTGCTGCTATCACTGCTTAGTGTATAAATTCAGTTTGTTTTCCTGGAATGATTGATACAGGCATTGATTGTGTGTTTTATCATGTTGGGTTTCTTTGCAAGAAGTGTTGCTAGAGACCAAAGAGACATTGAGCCATGACCTGCCTGGCAGAAGGGGCAGGACAGGCTCATGCACAAGGAGAATTGGAGAGGTGAGGGAGAGAGAACGACAAGAGCTCAGTCAAATTGCAGTTTTTGGATGTCCAGGTCCCCAGGACTGGCTGAGAGATGAGGCAAATGGTGTGTGGAGCTTTTGGGGAATCGCTCATTTTGGCTTTTCATTTTGGATTTGGGCAGTCTTGACCTACCTGCGCACTGAGGCTTGTCTCACTTTGCTGTGTTTTGTTTTTTCCTTAAAAAGTGGCACTTGAACACAATGTAGTTACTATTTTTAGGGAACAAACAAGCCATGAAACATGTTAATGTTCCCTGGATCAATGATGAGGGATTTCAAGCCTAAAAAGACAAGTGTCTGGTTCTCTTTCGAGTTTGAATGGCGTGCAAAGGTGAGGTGACATTTCCTGTGCCCGTCTGCATCACAAGAGCTCCTTAGAACTCTCCCATACAGAAGTTTTATGAGGGGCTGGATGCAGATCGTCATAAATCGCAATTATTCAGTGATTTTATAATTAAACAGAGAGTAAAAAATGTGATTTGAGGTCAGTAGATCATTAGTTTTGCTAATGGATTTGACTGTAGGTTGTTATATGGTTTCTTTACATTAGGAACGTAGGAGCTGCCACTTGGCATTAGACTAATAGTCTTTCAGGTCCTCTGTACCCCTGCAACTTTCATTACTTACAACATTTTTTAAGCATTTTTCCCATACTTTATTCTCTAGTTGTTAGAAATGGCCTTTGAAAATGAAGGCCACCTCAAGGTCATGTTTCAAAACTTTTATTGGTGTTTATTTGTGATCCAGAAGAGGAAGCATTCCCTTAAAATCTCATTGTTTTTTACCAAGTTCTGTATGGCTGAAGGTTAAAAAATAACCAGGTGGTGCCTCGATACTTGTATGTGCTCCTGTGTTAATCAATCAGACAGCCTGATGATGGAAAATATAATTTATCTAATGTATTTCTCAATCTGAAAAAACATTTCAATAATTAGACCAGTGGCTCTGTTCCTGCATCTCATAGAGATGAACATAAATGTGTTGCTGAAAGTCATCTGAAAGCGAACAATCAGAATTAAATGTTCAGACAGGTGTTGGATTGATTTATTTTTTTAAGGTAAAGATTCACAACTTGGCTGATATCTAGTTCCAGAAATATTTTTTTCGTCCAGAAAAGGATACACTGACAACTAAACTCAGACAATTTGTTTAATGCCCATGCACAAAGCCTTCAGTATTTAAGTAATCAATTTGTTGGGAATCAGAGCCCCTGGACTGTGTTCCCACTGTAATTTAGAGATTCATTTATTTAGATAAGGCACTTAATCTCCCTGGGTCTGTTTCCCAATAGTAAAAGAGAAGTAATAAACCTCAGAAGTCTTAATTGTGGGTGTCTTGTTAAGTTTAATTAATTTGTAAGGGATGTTAATGTCACCGTATGAAAACTGGCGTGTGGGTGAAGTGTGTGTGTGTATAATTACTTTTAACTCTCACACACACACATGATGTTAACAGAGCTCTGAGAGGGCTGCAAGGCCAAGCAGGCAGGAACAAATACCAGCTCTGCTTATGGACACTCCCTTGTGACCTCTCATTATGGTAAATATTTAATTACACCATCATCTGCTGTCCTCCCAGCAGAAAGCCTGTCTCATTCACTTCACATCAGCTGCAGATTTTCACCTCCTTTAGCCAGGTCGGTTCCCCTTCACCATCTCCTGGGGAAGCTCCTGAAGGAATAGTTGTGCCAAGGTATTTTTTCCTGTTTCAGAAACGGTTCCTTGGCATTCAGCAGCTCGATGTGTGTGTGGAAACAGTGGCCCTGACTTCCCAATTGCAGATACATTTCAAGAACCAGTTTCCAGCTTGGCTGGCAGGAATCCAGCGCTGAGGCTGGCGGGAAGTTTAGCCCAGCTGGGATGGGAGTGGGGCACTGCAGCTCCAGGTGCCTGCAGGTGGGTGTTGCACTGGCAGGTACTGAACAGATGTGCCTTGGCTTTGGAAAAGATCAGGAACTGACCCATTTTGTGGGGGTCAAAGAACAGTAAGACTCCCATCTGTTACAACAATTCCTGTTCAGCTGCAGGTCTATGAACCAGGAATTCTCTGCCATTGCTCTTTTCATTCTTATGGTTACTCCTAAGAGAGAATAACTCTGTCTTGTACATGAGGGGCTCAATCCATATTTCTTGTTCCTAGGAACGACTCTTTTCTATTCAAAAAAACTGATGAGTGAGACAATTGTTTTCTAAAATTACGGGATAGGAGATCCATGGAAAAATCACTGAAAACAATAAAACGCAGTTACAGGATTTATTATTACAGACTTTGCATTGTATTTCCCCAAGATGTCGGGGTCCACCGATTGTTTTGAAATACTCTTTCTAAAGGCCAATTTTGCTCTAAAGAGTATTTGCTACTGAGGACTGCCAGTACAGCTAATCCATTATCTAGCACTGAGCAAAACCACAGTATTTTCAGTGTTAGGATGTGCTGGATAGTGCTGAGCACCTCGTGTTGTTTAGATGTTTGAATTCAGTGAGGCTCACTGAATAAACCCTGCTTCATTCAGCTGGGAGAATGGGTTATGAAATTAGCAGAAGTGCCATCATTAATACCTACTATTCTTGTGCTTCAATGGAAGATAATCATGCTCATTGCTTTTCCAAAAATAGAGGTGTTTTTCCAGGACACAAATTACATTTTTTTTTTCTCTCTTGTTTAAAACTATTCATTATTGTGCAAGTAGCAAGGAAAATACATTAGGACAAAATTGGTATTTCTGTTCTGTAGATTGAAACTTCTTCAAGAGCCAGAATTTTTAGAGAGGAGGAGAGCTGTTATATTAAATTAAAATATTGCTCATTTTACATTGTGATTGGGACAACTGCCATAGGCTTTTTTTTTTTGGCATTATTTGATTTCTAATTTAAATAGTAGCTTGTTCTTAAGACACAGGCTGCATTCTAACTCCCCATTCAAGGCACACCTTGGACTCTGGTGAAGCAGAAATAAATGATAACAAAGACAGAAGAATTAAAGGAATATATAAACAGAGGAGCCAGGATTGTTTTCATCCCTCAATTAATTTCACTTGCATGGAATTAATTTAGTCTTGTGTAAAACCCTTTTTCCCAGTCCAAAACATCTGGGATGTGGAGCGTGCCATGAACTCACAGGATGTACTGCTGCTGTCACACTCAGCTACAGTGGCTCTGTGCTGGTCACCTGAATTTATGTCACTCCCCTGGTTTGGAGTAGTGTCACCATCATTTTCTGTCCTCTTCAGCTGAATTACAGATGTTCAATAAAGCTCACACACTGATTTGGTAACCCCAGGTTTCTGTTTCTGTTACCACCTACCAAAGTAGCTCCATGTCTGGGCTGTCGTGTAGATCACGTGGGTGGTGATGCTGGCCTGCATCCTTCAGGCTTTAATTCTCCCATGAAAGAGGATGTTAGGATCTCTTCCTTAGAAAAACAACTTAAAACCCTCCAAAACAACAAACAGGGCAGCAGCATTTAATGCAATTAACAGTTGATATGTCAGCTTAATGTTTGATTTTGCAGCCAGAGGTAACAATGACTTCAAAGGCCTTGTAGCCAAGAATGGTGCTGTTAACCCTGCAAAACTGTGCAAGTGTCTTTGAATGATGTGAAAGGTGAATTATCCAGCACATATTGGCTGAAGTATTTAGAATTGTCCAACTGCATTGTGTATTTTTCTGCTCAAATAGCTTTAGGACTGAGATTTTGTATGATTGCCAAAAAAAAAAATAATCTGAAATGCCAAAACCATGATGAGCATTTTAGAACTGACCTTTAGAAGATACTTGCATACACTTTGTACACAGATTGTTTCGAGCAATCAGACTCCTACTCCGAATTCTGAAACCAGTGGAATAAGGCAGGCCCTGTGTTAATGTGGTGAGAAACAGACACTAACCATAGCTGCTCATTTCTGAAATACCTGAAAACCTGTAGCATCTACGTGCTAACAGTCTGCGAGTCCTTTAATAGTACAATCCTCCCAGGTGCTGAATAATTGCCAGGTAATATGAATGCATTTCTGTGGCTCCAGTGAGCCTCTCTGCAATGCTGTGCAGTAATTGTGGGTGCACGGGATGTGGTTTGAGTGATGAGAGAAATTTGTCTGAGCCACTGAGCTGGATGCTGGCACGCAGCAAGGTCCACCAGGGATCGTGTCTAATCTTGAATGTGCAGATGGTGAGGATTAGGTGTGAAAGGATGTAAAACCCAGCAGCAGCTGGGGACAATGAGGTTCATTATAAATCTATTGAATATTTTGAACTGCTAGGTGAGGGCTGAGTAAAAAATGCAGCGAGAGGTGGCGTTTTATTGATTCAGTGGATGTACTATTTAAATAAATCTTACTTAAAAGCAAACAACTCTTTGATGAGCATCTGCGGCACCATAAAGCTGGAGTATATTTATTAAACTGATTTGGTTCACCATGTAACCACTCCTTGAGTTCTTTGGATCTTGGAATTGAATTTACACCTTCAAGGCTCACTACTGGAACTCAGCATGCTGCCAAACCTGTTTCACCTCCTCCATCTCTACCAACAAACTCATTCCTCTTGGAATGAAGAGTGGACCCAAAATAAATTAGAAAATATGAGAGGTCAGTAATGAAAAGTTTAGCAACAACAAAAAAAAAAA
>VZDJ01007747.1:43522285-43574181 GCA_008694505.1 Cyanoderma ruficeps | reverse complement strand
TTTTTTTTTTTTTTTTTTGTAGACTTCAAACTGCTTTATAAAACATTGGCTATTCATATTTCAGGAGAGCAGAAAAGTGGTGTGACCTGCACAGCATCACTCAAAGGCAAAGGGCAGAACTGGGAATTGGGTGCCTGTGCCTTGGGTCGCACTCTCTGGAACATTGCATGGGGTAATTTGGTGTAACTGCTCCACTGCAGCAGCGATTTACCAGTGGAAAATGTCCCTGTTAGTGGTCAGCTGAGCATTGTGCATCACTTGGGGTTTGTGCCTCTCTCTTTTCATCATCATCATCATCATCATCAATTATAAGTAGTAGTATCAATAATAATAATATTAACAGCAACATATAATTTTATTTTATTTCAATAATTCTCCCTTGGGTTTTCCATTTTTGGGCCCCTCCTCCTCATCCCTGTGGGGCAGGGCTGTGAGTGAGCAGTCCCATGGTACTTTGTTGCAGGCTGAGGTTAAACCATGAAATTTCCATAAAGCCTCTCTTTAAAATAAAACTTGTTGTAAAGTCTTGGCAAAAGAAAGCTCTTTTTTTCCCCCTGACTTCCAGCTAAATTGAGTTGATTCAGGGATGGGAATCAAAGATGCTTACAGTTCGTTAAGTCATGAAAAAATATAATATTTTAAAGCTTTTGAAAATAATGCAAATACTTTGGCTAATAAGACTTACTTTTTAAAGCAATGCTTTGGTCACTGAAGAAGCCAAATTGATGGGCCTGGTAAATAACAGGCTCCAACCACAGATGAAAGCAGTAGAAGCAATGGATTGTGATGCTAATTTCCATACTTTGAGTTTTAAAATTGTTCAGGACTTACTGTTTAAGCACAAAAGAGTTCTTCAGACAATGCTGCTGCTCTGAAATTTTTATTCTTTCCCCCTCCAGCTTGAAATGGCAAGTTAAAAATCAGTTCTCCTGAGTAACTTTTCTTTGTAGATGAATCTCTGCTGAGGGTTCATACTGTGATTCTCATACATTATCTAAAGACATTTGTTCTTCTTCTTTCCTCGTTTTATGTATTTTTATGTATAACTATTGACTTTAATGGAGCTGCTCCCAGTCTTCCCTGCATGTCTGGCATTTATTTTATTTTATTTTTGCTTTTGCTCAGGCTGTATTGTGAAATGAGAATAAAGCCACCAGTTTGTTCTTTGAAAATATCCAGTATTATTGCTATTTATTAGAACCATTATGAAACTATGAGCTAAATGGAGATGATGTGAGGAGAATTCTAATTTTAGGGACACGTAGCATAGAAGCATTTGGGAAATGGTGGCTCTCACCCTGGGGATCAGTCTGATTGTTCTTATAGATATGTATGGAAGCTGATTCAATTATTCTCATTTTAGTATGTTGATAAATATAGTATTTGTGGATAAAACTGATTTTTTTCCTTCTTTCAAGAACGCCAGGATAAACTACGAACTTTGTATGTTTTCTTCTTTAATATAGGAAAGAAGTGAGTCCTATTCCAGATCTTTCCTTTTTAGACCAGAATGGTTTTATCCATAGAAATCCCATGCTTCAGGAATTGTATGAAACCTCAGACATGAATCAGGAGAATACCAGGAACATGTTTGACTTGTTTCTTGCATGCAGGTGCTGCACATCCTCTGTATCCAGGTGAAGAGAGGTAATTTTTATTTTGCGAGTTGATCTGTATTGCAAACCACGAAACCTTGGCTGTCCCAGGAGCTTGTTCTTCATGAGGCTGTTGTAAATAAGCCTTGTATATTAATTTGTGCTTAAGAAATAAAAGAATTACAGGCAGGAAAGAATGCATTGGCAGAATCACCGGAGGAGGAGACAGAGCTGAGGAAGCAATATCTAAAGCTATCAACAATTGAAAAGAAGGATTTTGGTCAAACCAACTCCTTCAATGACCAGACCATCAGCTCTGAGACAGCTTCGGCCCACCAATAGGCATTTTCCTGTCTGCCGAAGGAACCCTACTCCAAACTTCAATATGATTTAACGTTAATCCTCAGACACCATTATAATTCCCCTCAGGAAGAAGTCAGAATCCCAAAAGAAAGCCTATGAATATCATAATCCAACCACGGACAAAGAAAGACCCTGTATCGGGGAAAATAAAAAGTATAAATACTGAACCCTGAAAACAGGTCTTGGGAGCGAATGACGGAGGACCCGGTGCGGACCTGTCCCACATTAGTTTCCCAGATTCGATCAAATCTATTCTTTATTGTGGCTTTGGTTTATGGTGGATTTGTCTTAGTGTGGTTGTGTTTTTACTCGCAGTAGTGAGAAAATAAATTTTATTTTTTTGATTGAGATTTGGCTCACCATATTTATAACAAGGCCAACAGAGAGACACCACAGACGAACCTGTTGGCAGCATCAAAGAGTGGCAGCACTCAGACACAGCCCAGCTGCCGTTTTAATTGGGTGAGAGCAAAGTGAGGTTAATGCAGAGCCCCAGCTTTGCGGCCCGTCAGATTGACAACGTTTCATTTTACTGTCAGTTATCAAAACGCGGTTTTTCTTCCCCGCCATCCTCATTATAAGTTTTGCAGTAGTAGGGGGATGCAATTGATATGCAGTCAAATCGTTCCTGACAGAGAGATTTTAAAAGCTTTTAGATTGGATGTAAAGAAGGAAACCTTGTCTTTGCAGAGTCTGCTCAACCCATCCATCTGCATTAAGCGTCTTGGAGTTACGCTGAGCAGAAATGACACCTTAAAGAAGACTAAGTGCTGCTTAACTTTTTAATGTCATTCTTGGGAGGTCTGAAGTTGAGCATTTTTCTTTTCCTGGTTGCGGTGTCACTTCATCATTTTATGAAAAATAAAACAGTACTTGTGTTTTTAGTAATGGACTTTCCTATTGTTGCTTGTGCACCACGGAGATGGGAGTTTGTGCCTCAGCTTAGGGAGTGAAAGCCCCACAGTGGGAGTCAATTGATGTGTCCTTAAATATCTATTTATGAGAGAAAAAATAAAGCCAAATAGAAGCCTCTTACATTTCTTACCACCAGACCCCCCATGCTGCAGGCTTGTATTTTAATCCTGCTTCCAAATCCGTGAAGACTGTCATTAAAATGAAGGGTTGTTTTTGTCCCAACGCTTCATGATGGGCTGTTTCAGAACCCCAGTCTTGTTACTGTCAGGAATTTTGTATTTTTAGGATTGTATTTATTCCTAGTCATTTCACATGTGATTAATTTTCTGCCAACCAAGTCCTTCATCTTAAATCGTAGTCTGCACCATTCCATTTTGTATCTTTCAGCAGAGCAGTCTTACAATGGCCCCTCACAGCCTTCCTTTTGCTACAACTGCACAATCCCAGCTTTTTTAGCTTTTTTTTGCAGCCCTCCTAAACACTTTTTCTTTTCTCTGCTTTGCTCATTCGACTCCTTTTTGGAACATAAATGACAAGAAGTGTTCCAGATGACAACTCACCCCCTTACTCAATCCCATCAATTATTTCCTCTTTGTGCTTGCCCCACTGCTCCTGGTATTGCACTTGTCTTATTCACAGGTAGATTGAATTTATTTAGACTAATAGATCTTCCCTCCATTACCATTTGCACCTGATGATTGCCTGACTTAAAACAAATTCTTAGCAGTGGTCCCTAGATTAAGCAGCTGAGCTTCACACTCTTGGTTTCTAACCTGTGTCGTAAATTTAAACCTCGTGGTTATCCAGCTCTTCACAGTGAGAGGCATTCAGATTTGTAGTTTAGATTCTGTCCAGTTTTTTTCAGCATAATCAAATTTCCTGACTGCCAGCGTGGCTGTGTGATTGTACTGTCTTCTTAGTCTCATGTGATTTTTCAGTTTCTCCCTTGCCCAAGCTGTGCCCTGCCTTTTCTTCCTTGGACGTGCTGCAGCATCCTGCAGACTGGAGCCAACAATCTCCTTTTTCCTAACCCTGACATTTTGTTTGTGCTCAGACTTCCATTTTTGCCTCATTCCTGACCCTGTTGATTGCCTTTCTTACTTTTTTTTTTAAATACTCAGTTTTAAAAAGCATTGCAAACCACAGTTCAGCTTGGACTCAGGATATATGAACATGGGCAAAACCTTCCTGTATAACTCTTCTTTAATGAAACATCTGCAAAACGGGACATTACTTAAAAGTCTTTATTTGTATTTAACATTAGCTTCAAAAGCCTCATCTAAATTGACATTTCTGCCTCTGAGTTACACTTAAAAGAAGTACAGAAAAGGTCTATGATCACTTAATGTGCAGTGGAAATTACAGCTAAGAATAGTGCAAGGAAGTTTTGCTTTGGAGAAAGATTGATTTGAGGGGGAAAGTACTTAGCTATTCACAAGGAGCTAGGTCATGTAAGTATAAAAGTTATTTTCAACACTATCAAATTCAAGGTTAAAAGCTCATTCAACTCTTTTATATTAAAGGTAATATTTATAATATTGGTTACATTGGATTGTGCTGCTCGAGACATTTTAATATTAACAATGTAAATGCTACAACAATGGTACCTCTGAGAAATATGTAATATATGTCTGTGCTGGTAATACAATTCCTACTGCCATTATCTACTTTATCTCATTTCCATTAAAGTGATGGATATTAAGCAATATGAAATAGAAATGGCCATTTTCTCTATTTTCTGCTTTTCTAGCTGGCAGTAGGTACCTGATGAAAATCTCATTTTATCAAGCACATTTCAGATTTCAAACCTGGACTGTAATGGGTGAATAGCAGGAATAACACTAACAGTGAGTTTGGTCATTAGTACATAGAGATATTCAAGAGATTTTCTAAGGGTGTTCAGTAATTTGCTTGAAAAACATGACAATTCCTGTAGCTGTGCATAATTTAAATACTTTGCTGTTTGTAGTCATGTAACAAATAAATAGGAAACTTTGTTTTATGTAACCTAGAAACAAAAGCTGATTTGCTGTCACAGAACTTAAAAGCGCAGATGAAATAGTTTAAGGTTTCCTTCAGTTCAGATTTACCTTTTCATCATCTTTTTAAAGAACCATAGAATTACCTACAAACATCAAAAGAATGACCCTGTCCCTTATACTCATTTAATTGCAGAATACAACAGAATTCTTGCCCAGAAATTGTTCTGCCAGCCAGTTGAGGTCCTCTCCAGACTGACTTTATCCATGCTGTGCTTAATGTGTAACTGTCCATCTTTTTTCTAAAGAGTTTGGAAGGATAAACAGAGAATCTTCTCTCACAGGGAAGAGAATTTCTCTTCAAGGTGCTTGCAGTTACCCTTTGTCCATTCTCCAAGAAGTTTTCAGTTATCTTAAGATGCCCTGAACAGACTCAGTGCTTTGTCTGAGGATCCCTTCCCCATCCACTGTCACCTTTCCCTTGGCACAGTTTGTCTCTATTGTTGACTCTCCTAATTCTGCAGAATATTGGAACTGACTCTTCCAGTCATGGAAGTGGCAGATAATTCCCAAAAGTGCTGCCTCTGAAGGTGTGAGGCAGGGCTGTACAGATGTGAGAGTCTCCTAAAAGCAAGAAAACGACGATTCTTTTTTAAATTCATATGTACTTTTTTCCAACAGCCACTAAAAAAAAGCAAAAAAAAAAAAAAAGCTGCAATTTCTGTAATTACCACGTTGCAGAGGAAACTTACAGGGGAAAAAGTGAAATGAATATGATCCATTAGTATGCAAAGCTGTAACTCAATACAGTAAAAAGAATTCATGGGCTTGTGATTACATTGGGTGCAGTTAATTGACTCTCGCTTCTTTATTACTTATAAACTGTGAAACAGATTTGACAAAGGCTCACACACACACTCACACATATTGTTTTTATTAATCAGTAACTTTATTTTGTATTGCAATTAAGCCCTTAAAAAAACCCATCTGTGTCCCCAGCTCTCTGTTGCTATCACCAGCATAACAAAAGCTTTGTGAGGTCAGGAGCCCTGAGACCACCCCAAATACTTTGTGAAGCTGAGACAAACTCTGCTCGCTTTTGCTTACCTGCAAAATACTTAAAACCTTTTTATTCTGAGTCATTTGGCTGCGGTGTTTCTTTGTTTGTAGATGATAAACAGAACTGAGGGGAGCTACAAGCCCAGAATGTCCAACATTGCTGAGCATAAAGCCTTAGGAAATAAGTAATTGAAAATTGTAATTGACTTCACATAATTATATCCCTAATTTTCAGAACATTTGTATGTTAATCCCCAGGCAAAAATTGAAATACACTCTTCTGGGTTGTTTGCTTGTTGCAAAGGCAGAATATTAAAAAACTTTGTGTTATTCCCTTGCCTGGCTGTGTACTACAGGGTTGAAATTGTACAAATATAATGTGCTGGGACAAATCAACACTGAGCACAGCAGCCTCCCTGCTATTGAAATGCTGGAGAGCTGCCAAACAAACAAAAATAAATCATTTCATATGACATTATTTTGACTACTTTGACAAAAGGGAAAAGCAACAAGACATTAATTACAAGGCTCTGCCAAACTCTGCCACTGTTAGCAAAGTGTTCTAAGACTCCTTTGCAAGAATTTGGTACTGGATTGGCGCCAAAATCCATATGTACCTTTTGGGTGCAGGTCAGTGCCATCAATCTGGAAACTGCTTCAGGATCAGTAGTGACACACACACAAAAAATCAAAATATTTTTCTTATTTATGAATCTCACTGTGTTACAGTTCCACCTCTTCCCAAGATTTGGGAAAGACTATGTGGGGAAATTCACTGAAGGCTAAAATGAGGGATAAGGACAGAAAAAAATTTGCCTGGGTGAATTTTTCTTCCTCAGCTTTTCCCTCTCCTCTGTCCCCATTCAGCTCTCCTGGAAATGGATTTTAAACAGAAGCCTTTGCAGTGTTTGCTTTATGTCTCCTTTGGGTTTTGTCTTAAATGCTTAGAATTGAAAGCTGCTTTTTGTTTGTTTGTTGGTTTGGGGGGGTTTATGTTTTTCTTTTTTTTCCCCCCCCTCCTCTTTTTTCTACCTTAACTTCTTCTGAAATGCAAGATTTAGTTGTTGGTCAAAGGTGAACTCTTTTATTGCGCTGTGTTTTAGCAAAATCTGGGCTAAAATTGGGACAGTTCAGTTCTTAGAAAAACAGATTCTGTCTCTCCCCAGTTAGAGAAGAGGTTATTCTGGGAAAGCTGTCACAACTCCATGAATTGTGCTTTAAATCCTCCTTCACTCTGTCGGCTTTGGGCCAAGTTGTGCTCAGTAGTTCGGATGGCGAGGCAGGAGCTGGGGTGTGCTTCCAAATCCAGAGTCTAATTTAGGGAAAGGAGAGCTCATCACCTGAGCAATTCTCCCCCCACAAGGGTCTGAAAGGGATGGTAGGAGCTCTTAAATGACACTTGAACAATGCAGCTCCCAGGAGGACACACCTCAGAGCTCATTTATCCGCTTCCTTTTCCTCTTGTTCGAGTGCCCTCCTGTGCCAGGGAGACAAAAGCCAGGCCGGGTTGTGTGGTGAGTTTCAGACAATAAAAGCATTCTGTCTGATTTTGTGCTTGTTGTCCTTTCTGCTTGGCCACTTCAGTCCCGTGAGGCTTGAGGCAAGCAAGGATGGGAAGGATGTGCCTCTCAGCTGACCCAAAATCTTCCTCCTGTGGCACCTTTCCAGGCACTCTCTCCAACATTCCCAGCACCAACTGGCTTCAGACTGTCCAAGACTTTGGGTTGTGGTGTCCTTAGGGCCATGGCAGGGTCTGAGGGAGGGGAAGACCTTCCTCCAGCCCACTTTGGTGTCATTTCAGCTCTGACACAGATTGAGAACAGGCTGTTCAATGGGGTTAGAGGAAACCTCCTATAGCAGGTAGGGATGGGAAGTATTTGGGCTCAGCAATCACTCTCCCTCTGTGCACACTGAGCCAGTGACTGCAGTTTCTAACAGGACTAGCATTGATCTATGGGATGTGCAACCACATAGAAACCTTTTTTTTCAGAAGAAAACCTCTTTTTTTATAGAAACCTCTTTTTTTTTTTTTCCATTGGTGTGGAAGGGTTGAAGTAGAGGGGGGTGAAACAGCTTTGCACTTGGGAAAGCCTCCCAAGTTTGAGTGGTGCTTGAAAATGTCTTGCTCAGGGACTGGAGTGGTCTGTGAACAGCTGTGAATGTTAAAGGAGCATCACCTGAAGAAAAGGTGGTGGATTTGAGCTGATTTTTGGTGTCTACTTGTAAGTTTTTAGGCTAAAAGAGCTTCTGCAACTCCTCCTTCCTAGGTGGGCGCTGTATTCAAAACAGGCATTCTGAACATGCACTGAGGGACTCTGAAATCCAAACTTTTTTTTTCAGCAGAAGGCAGAAAGGGACAAACTTCATTCAAATATTTGAAAAAAAAATAAAATTAGAGAAAATGAGTGGAAAAAAAAATCCACGGGTGTGTTACAAACTGCAAAATACAGGGACACCCTTCTCAGGTGAACCTCAGCAGTTCTCTGCTGCTGATTGCTGCAGGTCAGACCCTCTGTGGCACAGAGAGCTATGCAAAGAGTCATGGCATTGCCAAATAATTATGAAAGCTTGTCTAGCATCCTGGAAATTATGGTAGGACTCAGGTAATTTGGATCAAAAGATCTAAGAAAATTCAACAAACAGTAGAAAAAGGGTTGTGGGACTTGAGCAAAGAATTGTGAGAAGTGATTGAGATGGCAGAAATACACCCTGCTTTGAATTAAGAATGAAGAGATGAGATGAGTAGAATTAAAGGAGTTTGTTAAGCATATTTGATGGATACAGATTGAGGCACAGTCATTGATTTTTTTTCTTGTAGTCTTGCACTGTGAACAAAAGCAGAGACAAAGCATTTGAGCTTTGTGTAAAGATTTCCTGATTATTTTTTCATAGGTAAGGCTTCAATCTCTTCCGTTCAAAGATCCTGATATTCACTTACAATCAAGACCCAAATTAAAATCTGCAGAGAAAGGTCTGCTTTTCCATCGTGGCAGATTAGTTACATGATACATCTTAAGACTCACTGTAGTACCAAACCTTTATCTTAAATATTTTTTTAATATATAAGGTAGAGAAAGAAGGCAATCCAGACTAATTGAATTTGGTTTGGATTTCCAAAGGAAAGGTAGACAGCAATGTTGAATTTAATTGGCAGTAGTAGATGTCAGTACGTCCTGCTGTCCAAAAACTAACAACTGAAAGACTTCCATAGTCTTTCAGATTGTGAAAGTATCTTGATGGTAGTAAATGGACCACTCATCTTTTAATTAAGAAAAGGGGCACTAAAATACCCCAGGTATTCCTGTTGTGTCCCAGTGTGGTGTGTGTGGGAGTCTTTGAGGTGACATGTCCCTGCCTGCTCTCTCTGCAAGAGATCCGTAAAACCTTCTCCAGAGTCAGCTCCGCGTGGGGGCCCCTGACAGCTCTGCTGGGCTCCCAGTCAGCTCCTGTCCATCCATCATGGAAAAGGGTCCCTCAGAAGGAGGGGATTCCCACTGGAAATGCTGGATAAATGCTGTCCTGTTGTTTATTCAGATGAGCAGAAAGTGTCACCCTGCAGTTACATAATGGCTGAGGGAGACCAGATCTCATGGTTGGGTCACCAAAAAGGGAGGAAGAGGGTAAAAAACTTTCAGAAGTAACTACAATCCCTTTAAGCCTGAAGAGAGGAGTCTTTTCTTCCTGCCTCAGTGGCTTAGAGCCCCTGTCAGATACCTGGGGCCAAACCTCAGAAGAAATTCACCCAAACAAGGTATGAACTAAACCTTTTTTTCTACATAGAAGCTCACCCTGCAGCCATGTAAATCCACTGAGATCCAGCCTGCTGCCCCAGTGTGCCATCCAGGGACTGTGCTAAGTCACGGGCAAATGTGTGGAGATCCCCAGTATTTAACCTCAGACTGTTCTCAGTCCGCATGTGGTGGGCTTGCTCTTTGATTTCCTTTCAATTCCAGTCCTGCCCCGGGACCTGCTTGTTAATGAGAGAAGGGGATTCTGACTGATGTCGTTCCAAGAATGTGTTTCCTTGGTTTTTAGAAATTGTGTCTCACTGAGGACGGGAAAGGAGGAGGAGATCCAGAGGGGGCAGATTTGGGAGCCTGCTGAGGACATTGCCTAATCAACCAGGGTTCTGCTGTTACCAGAGAAACAGGGCAGTGCCTCTGAGTTTCCTGCCTGGGTGTGCGGAGCATTTACTAAAAGCCTCCTGGGTTATTAAGGCATAACTTGAAACAGGAAACAAAATCTGACATCTAAGAGTAAGAAAACTTTGACATAGTTTAATAGAAATGATTAGAATTGTAATCTCCCTGAGACATGTTAATTAAAATAACACAACAAATGGTGCCTCAGTGCAGAGTTTGGCACGCACTGTGGCTTTAAGTTGTTTTTAATAAACATAGTAGACAGTAATATCAATTTAGGAAAAATAGATAAGCAGGAATAAAATTCAAATTTAAATGCAAAGGTTAAAGTAGAACAGATGACTCATGCTTTATCTGTATTGAAGTAATTATACAGTGAGAATTCAGAACAGTGGCTTTGGACTTATAAAGAGCAAATCACCATAGTGAGATTTATCTTCTAGCTAATTTTATGGGCAATACAAAAGTTTCTAAAACCTGCTACTTAAAGGATGGGTACAAAAAGTCATTGCTTCTTGATTTACACCTTCTTTTTTTTCCACTGAAGAACTTATCAATCATTCATGTTTACCAAATCATTTTACTTTTTTTCTGAGATTTCTTATTGAGGCTGTTGATTGCTTTTCCTGTGCATCTTTAAACTTTTCAAATGATATTCGTGTCTGCTAGAAATGGTTGCCAGTACATTTGCAGTGTAAGAGTCTGCAGGCACAGTGATAAACAAACGTGTACTCTGAGGAGATTTGGGAGATTACTGAGCTTTTTATTGTGCCTTAACTCACCTCTGAGCATCCTGAGTGCTTGCTGGGACTGGTGGCTCTGTTTTCAGAAATGTTTGATCATAAAACAGAACAAAGACATTTTAGTTATGAGGATTATAGAGATCTTGATTGAAGCATTTTTAAAGTCTGACGTCAATGGATGTCAACCTGCAGTGAGGTAGAAAGTCAGATTAGTGTGAGGCTATGAGGTGGCTGAAATGCTGCACCAAAACATTAAAACACATGATTTGTAATGTTTATTTTCCCCTCAATCAGAATTTATCATTTTGAATGCCTTTATATTTTTCCCTTAATAATCAGGGTTAAGAAGGTATTGGTGTCTAATCTGTTGTCTCTCTCTGTGTTCAGAAAAACTAGATTATTAAATGCCATAATTAAGTGCTTTGCAGATCAGATTCTGCCTCCTTGGACAAAAGGAAGAAAAGATTCCTTAACTCTGGGGAATGGAATAAGTTTTCACTGTTTCAGGGAAAACTTCAGGGTGGGAAGATGAGTTGTGGAGAGATGCTAAAGAGATCGTCGTGCTTCCTTGTAGTTTCTTTCCCCCCTCTCCTCTACATCCAGTTGAAATGGGAGGAAACTCAGGGATGGCAGATCAGGAAATAAAGGGAACTGGGATTAGGTTTGGGCTTCAACATCTGAATACCTTTGTGCTGCAGGGAAAAGTTCGTATTAAACCACTCAAAGTAGTTACAAGGCAAATAAAGTCTCTAACCTAATACCTGATTGTCATATTTACTGGTTAGGAAATGACTGACTCCTTTGAACAGCACGGAGGATTTATCTACTGCTGTCCATCTTTTGATTCCTCAGAAATCTTGGTCAGTCTTTTAATCCACTAAGCAGACTATTTCCTCCCTGCAGCCACTCATGGAATTGTTTCAGTTTTCTTGGGAAATTGCCTTTCATGTTAAATTTCCAATTCACTCCTCTGGTTTATATAAAACTGAACCGAACTTGCTTTTCTCCATGGTGTGCTGTGATGTTGTTCATAAACATTTTCCATTTTCATTTCACCTGAGAGCCCACTTAGGCTGTTGTGGTGGAAAGGTGTGGGCAGCCTCCCTCCCTCCTCTGGGATTGCTGGTGATCCATTCCTACAACGGGGAAAAGCACCAGGAAAAGGGGTACACAGGCAAAGGAGGGGTGGAACAAAGTTCCTGCAGGGTGAATCTCCAAACGTAGATGTGTCAAAGAAATCAGATCATTTCTTCATCTTTTGGTGATGTTACACTCAAATTATTCCTAACATTTCTCTAGGGGGTCGGTTTATATTCTTTTTGACATTACAGGAGGAACGTGTGGTGAAACATTGTTTGGAAACCTGAGTTTGCAGCATGATTTCACACTTTTTACATATCTATATATAGCTGTATCTATATATATCTGTATCTATATATGTCTATGCATATATATAGTGTTATACACACATATATATATAGATATATACAGATATAGATATGTACAGATATATACAGATATATACAGATATATGGATATATACATATATATAAATATAGATATATTCAGACACCTGCACTACATAATACCCTTAACATTTACCATTTCTACCTGGCTGTTAAATACTTCACCCATTATAATAAGAGTACCATTGTGATTTAATCTAAGAATAACGTTGGTTCCTCATTTATTGTAAAAAGATTTTTGGCTTTTTTCTCCTCCAAGCTTCTGTGTAACTTGAGATTATGGCAGATGGACTTTACTAAAGGGTTCTTTGTTGGGTGTGAGTCAGGCAGTTTAAAAACAAGATTTATGCAGCCAAGCAAAAGATCTGCACCTTCATATCCCGGTGTATTTCACTGTCTGGATGTTCCGGCTTTGTTCCACCCCAGCTCAGACGTTGTGCTGGGCTTTAATTCAGTGCACAAACACAGAATGTTGTATTTCACCTTATACTGAGGTGCCACAGCTAACCAAGGGAAGAGGTTTCCATTAGATGTTTTGGCTACTGCCAGAAGTCTTTCGTGTCTAGAAGATGGATAAAGCAAGAAAACAAAGTCTCCCGTGACTCTTAGTCTAATGTCAGCAGGAAAGTAGTGCAGCGATGAATTTTATGTCAGTTAATAAACCATGCAATGAGAAAAAGGCTGGGCAAAAGTCCTTTTAATACACTATTTATTCCAGAAACAGGGAAATATAAGATCAACATTTCTTCCTCTTAGTATCACAAAATGCTGTCTTAAACACCTCTCTTAAAACAACAACAACAACAAATTTATTTAACTAAAAGAAACCCAAAACCTCCTGCAATTAACATAAGCAAACCTGCAGGGCCAGAATATAAAACATTAGAGATGTTGAGATTCTTCTGAAGGATTTCTGGTTTAGCTTTTGGACTTTTAAGAGTAAAAATGTAATAATAAACACCTTTATTAAACTTTAATGTATTTCATTTTAAAAGCAAATAGATAAAAACACAAGTGGTATGTTTATTTATTTTTGTTTTCTGTACAATATAGTTTTGTCAGCTAATCAGTTAAGAAAAACTCCAGGCAATAAATAATTTTGCAAAACCTGAAGAATAATAGCCCTCAGAGAGCAAATGTTTTCAAGACTCCAGTGTGGAGGGATGCCAGGCCCCAGTGCAGTCAGATGCCTGTAATTACTTGAAGGTGTTTTGTAGTGTATGAAATAACCTTGGAGTTCTAAGGAAAAAAGATAAAGACATGGAAATAGAATCAATTAAAGCCTGAATTTTGCTGTAGCATCAGGAGCTTTTGGTAGGGAGTGGTTAACAGCATGTTTAACCATGATGATTGGGTGCATTTCACAGGATTTACCTTTTGTGAGAACCAATATGAAAATATTGAGGCAAATTTGAGGTTCTGTTCCACTTCCCCCATGACTTTGCCCAAACTTACGATATCTATTAAAAATTGAAGTTGTTAAATGGTACAGCCTCTCACATTCAGTGTTGCTTTCTCTAAAGAGCCATTCACATAATTTTAGATGGAGTTGTGACAGATGGGCTGCCAGGCAGATCTGGCTGGGTGGAAGTTTAGGTAGTTGCTATGACATCATGAGCCCTGAAATGTTGGTGGGAGGATGATTTTGGAGAACATCCTTGGCATGGGTGAGCTATCACCTGTACTATGCCATGGATAGTCTTTTGGGAGATCTGACAGCCAAGTGGCAACTTGGGAAAGATGCACATTCATTTTATAGAAAAACTGCACAAACATGAAAACTTGTGAAGGGCAGGCAAATTCTGAAACTTCTCCCTCTGCTATTATGTTCTGGGTTTCTGTCTTGAGCAAGGAAACAAGGAAGGACACAGAAATAAAAACCAGTCCTGGACCTGACCTGTGATGGAGGTAGAAACCCTCTTGCTTTGCTCAGTTTTCAAGGTCAGTTCTGGGAGGCGGCTGCTTAGGGATGGAGGAGCTCCATGACCCTGCTCTCCCTTCCCAGGAGAGCTCAAAGACAAATCCTGTTTGGAAACTTGAAAGGGAAATCATTTAATGATGCCATGTTAAATGTTTTACTTCTGTCACTTTGAAAAGATCACCCGTGCCCTGCTCAGGTGAGATCCCACCTGCAGAGCTGCCCCAGCCCTGGGGCCAACAGCAGAAGGACCTGGAGCTGCTGGAGAGGGTCCAGAGGAGGCCATGGAGACGCTCCAAGGGCTGGAAGCCCTCTACTCTGGAGCCAGGCTGGGAGAGCCTGGGGTGCTCACCTGGAGAAGGGAAGGCTCCAGGGAGAGCTCAGAGCCCTCCCAGGGCCTAAAGGGGCTCCAGGAGAGCTGGAGAGGGACTGGGGACAAGGGATGGAGGGACAGGACACAGGGAATGGCTTCCCACTGCCAGAGGGCAGAGCTGGATGGGATATTAGGGAGAAATTGTTCCTTGTGAGGTTGCTGAGCCCTTGGCAGAGGGTTCCCAGAGAAGCTGTGGCTGCCCCTGGATCCCTGGAAGTGTCCAAGGCCAGGTTGGACAGAGCTTGGAGCAACCTGGAGTGGTGGAAGGTGCCTCTGCCCATGGCAGGATGATTTTTTAGATCCCTTCCAACCCAAACTGGGCTACAATCCTATGTGTGGTTCTGTGAAACAGACCTGGCAGCTCATAAAGTGACAGAATGTCCTGAGCTGGAAGGGACCTACAAGGTGCTTCAAAATTCATGAAATTTCCATGACATAAAGGAATTCAAGCTGACCGGATAAATGTATTAATTATGCAAAATACTTGAAAACCTTTGGGACGTGGCAGTGCAGGGTATTTTTCTCATGTCAGTGACAGGACAGTTTTGGTAAGGTGCCCTCCACGTGACCCAGTGCTGTTCAGCAGGAGGTGAGGAGAGGAAAGTCACCTTCAAATGTGACACTGTTGTGCTCCTGCTCTGAAGGTTGTTGCATCTTTAGCAGATTCAAGAGAGAAAATGTGTGAAAATTCCTTTGCATCAGGACAAATGTCAGCCACAGCGCTTGAGGCTATAGGACAGACCCACTTCTGCCAAATTTTCAGGGACAGTAAGATCTGGCAGAAGGACAGAATGAGCAGCTGGAGAGCAGGAGCATCTTCAATCTCTACAGCTGTTTGCTTCTGTGCAGCTGAGCCAGAACTTCACTCAATTCCCCATTAGCTGGAACTGTAACAAGATAAATGGAAATAAAGCAAGGTTGCATTCAACTAAATCAAATTGTGAATGGTTAAATTGAGCCAGTGTTCTCACATAGATGAATCCTATGGTGCATTAGAAAAATAATTTAAAATAGAGTTAACTGCAGGAGGACTTCATTTAGGAGTCCAGATTCAGAAAAACAAGAATAATCTCTTTTTGAATGAGTTTGTATTATGCTGTAAAAGACACACAGGAAAGTGTCTGGTTCAAGAAACAGCTTGATCATAATTTCAACAACCTCAGGGGAAAACTGAGACAGGAGTTTAGTCCTTTACTCCCACTCTCCGGTGTTTAAACTGCCAACATCGTGTAAATGCCTGATACCAGGTAGAATAAGGTATTTATTTCAGTAAAGTGCCTGGAGTCTGGCTTTGGGGTTGGCATGAAGGGTTTGTGTGCCAAGGGGAAGAGCAGCAGTTCTGTCTGATGCACAGCGATGCCATTCTGGCTGCAGGAGAAAGGGCAGCACAGAAACCCAGCCCAGAGGACAGTGAGAGGTGCTGTTCCAGTAGAGTCACAGCCTGGCTCACACCTGAATCAGTGGGAATCATCTCCTGGTTTCTTTTTCTCCAGCTAGGAGTTTTTTTTTTTTTTTAAAAAAAAAGAAAAAAGATGGAAGTGATGGTAGGGAAGGTGAAGGAGCTGCTGGGAGATGTCAGGGCCTCATTCCAGTGGCTGTCATTTGCTCCATCCACATTCAGATTCTTTTTTTCTCAGGTTTGTAAACTGAATTTTCTTTACTGTCTACTGCATGGCATAAGCATTTATTTTCATTTTTTTCCCATGTGATTTCATCTACTTTTGGAAATTGTGGCTCCTTGTTGAAAATCAGGTGGGCTTGTTGGCTTTGTATTTTTTTTTCAAATGATAATTCTTTATGAATCTGTCATATTCTAGAATTTTGAAACCAATGTCCTCATGAATAAATTTTTTTCATGTAGATTGTACTCATAAAATCAAATTTGAAATATCAATTATTTTTAAAAGGTTCAGTTGAAATCCTTACATTTTCTTGCTCTCGTAATTACCAGCTTCTTCTTCCATTTCACTGCCACTGTAGTGAAGTATCTCCCAGTAATGCATATTTAGTGACATGTCAAACAGCTGCTATGAACTATTTATCCTTCCTCTAATCTTTTTTCAGAGTAAAAATACTTTTGTCTGTAAGACAGGCATAGCATTATTAATGTTTAATTTCCTTGACACTCATCTCTGGATCTGCTCTCTCATCTTCCTGGATCTATAGCTTTATTTCTGCTTGTGTTTATCTAGATATTTATATATTCTTTAGAGGGGGGCGTTTAATTGTTTGTTTTTTAAATTGAACATTGGCATTTGTGTTGTTTTCTGTGGCTGGTTCTTTCCCCTGCAGTTTGAAGCTGAGCAATAAAAACCATCTCCTGCAGTGAGGAGCTTTACCTCTGTCCCAGGAGTGAGCCACGAGGGTGCTGCTCTCCCTGCAGATCCAGGGCTGGGAAATCAGCACTGATTTCCCAGCCCTGGAGCTTCCAGGAAGGTGATGATTTCCTGCCCAGCAGGATGGGACAAACTCACAGGTTTAAAAAGAAAAAAAAAAAAATCACTTCTAAGTTCCTGAGCTAAAATTTACTCATGAGTTTTAGGCTGTATAGCTCACTGGAAAATGAAATCTGTTTAAATCTAACTGCATAGATGTGAAGGTTCTTGCTTCCCTTTCTCATTGGCAAGGTTGGGATTAATACACAGGAAATACAGGTTTTGTGTTCGGACTCGGATGTTGATTGTTTCTTGTCTATTTACAGACTCACCAGCCGTGAGCTCTAACTAGCAAGTTAGGGAACAGAGGTAAAATGGAGCACCTCTCTTTCCAAGGTTATTTAAACAATAATTACCCAATAACGAGGTGACACCTATATTATTTATACTTTTGACCCAATAATGACCACCCAATGCAGACCTTCTTCACCCAGTTACAGAAAACCACCCAACCCATGAAGAAGGAAGAAGAGGGTGAAGAAGAAGGACTCAGACAACACCCAAAATCCTCCATCTTGACTCGCATGTATTGCTATATATTAAAATCCCACATTCTCAGTTTCCAGAATTCCAACACAGGGATATTTTGTTGCTGCTTTCAGATGCTGGTCTGGATTCAGTTGCAGTTGTAGGCAAAGACTCAAAGTCAGCCCTTGTTGGCTGCTGGGGAGGAGCTGGGAACAGTTTGAGGTGTTTCACTTGATTAGCGCAGGGCTGAATTGCACATTACTTTGTTTTATTTTGACCTAGCAAAGTGTCATTGTGGTAAAGGATCATTGCTTGCACCTGGAGAAAGGCCAGCCCTGGGCACTGGGGGCTGTTTGCCGTTCTGAGATGAGTCTCAGAGGGGAGTTGGGAACATTATTAATCGTAAAGTAAAGCAGGTGTGTTAAGGATCATAATCAGGTGATTGAAATGAGCCACAGGAGATGATTTGCTAGACCAGATGTAGGTTTCAATACAAAATACTGTATTATTCCTGACTTTCACTGCTACACAGATATTTATTTACAGGCATGTATGTATGATCTTTTATTGGGCAAGAGATTTGTCTTGTGAAGCAAGGACACCCTTAAAAGTAAAGTTACCGTGATTTACATTTTGTGGGTTTTTTTGTTTTGTTCTGGGGTTTTTTTGGTTTTGCTTTTCTTTTTTCTTAGCTGAGTACAAAGTATCTGGTTCACACTTGGGCAGATTTGAGACTGTTCATTATTAGTGAATTATTACTAAAATTTCAAAACAATCTCTACAGTCATGGACGAGGTCAATTTTTTGCCCACTTTGGATCGAGAGGAGATGAGGGAAAAGAGAGATTAATTAAAGTGAAGTCTCCAGGCTCCATCACCTCTCTGTGGCAGGCAGCTGCAGAACTTGAAAAATGACTTTGGGCTGCTTGGCCAAATTCTGGTTATTTGCTTGGCTGCATGATAAAACCATCCACGACCTTCATCACTGGAGAAGACTACAAATCTTTTGTGGTGGAGAAAAACCCAGAAGCAATAGGAGAACAGTATAATTTCTGAAGTGGAAACTTTCAAATCTTCTTTTATACTTACGGGGAAGAGTTTTGAAAATACATTCTGTAGGGAGAACAAAAAAGCCATGGAAATTTGCAAGGCAGTTGATGTATAAAGCACAGTTTTAAATTGTTTTATCATAATAAATGTAACATTTTTGGTTATTAATATTTTGATTTATGCAGATAAATACATTTTTTCTACCTGTTGAAAAATGTCCAGCAGTATATTACACGTATGAAAATAGGCAGTAGTGCAACCAAGTACAGATAATTGGTCAAAGGCAGATAATGTGGACTGCCAAGCAATTAAAATACATGAAAATGCTGTAGAAGTGCAAAGTTGTGACTTTTTAGTAGCACTGCCTGGGTTTGATAGCTGGTGATTCAGCTTTTCTGTTGCTCCCATCTAATGGACAGATAATGGCTGCCAGGGCAAGTGATGTCAAAACCTCTTACTGACTTGAAAATGAGATTGTGCCAATTACTGATTGCTGTGTTAGTCCACAGAAGGATCCTGATGTAGGGACTGTTTTCCCTTCGCAATTTTCATTATTTGTGTTTTGGATAAAATTTTTAAACATGAGTAATCTAGGTACCTCTGTCTTTCCTTATGAAAATAAATCTTCCAGTCCCTAACAAATATGTATCTCTACACATCACCTTTCTGATGGTGTTGGTGATGGAGATAAGAACAAGGGCTCATAAATTTCCTTTATTTGGGTATTGTTGGCAGCAGCAGCAGCAACGTTTGCCTACGGATTGAGTGCTGGAATGATGTACCATTGGTGCTGCTCTTGATGCCAGAAATGTATAGCTGTGTCCTGGGCTGTGTCCATGGGGGGGGAGCAGGCAGGGCTGAGGGGTGGGTACTGCACTGAACTCAACCTGTTACACCACACCTGAGACAGGAGGGAAACATTATTTCTGCTTATGCAGAGGATCAGGATGGTTTGGGTTGAAAGGGACCCTAAAGCTCATTTTGTTCCACACCTGCCAGGGCAGGGACACCTTCACCATCCCAGGCTGCTCCAAACCCCATCCAACCTGGCCTTGGACACTTCCAGGGATCCAGGGGCAGCCACAGGTTCTCTGGGCACCCTGTGCCAGGGCCTCCCCACCCTTACAGAGAACAATTTCTTCCCAATTTCCCATCCATCCCTGCCCTCTGGCAGTGGGAAGTCATTCCCTGTGTCCTGTCCCTCCATTCCTTGTCCCCAGTCCCTCTCCAGCTCTCCTGGAGCCCCTTTAGGCCCTGGCAGGGGCTCTGAGCTCTCCCTGGAGCCTTCTCTTCTCCAGGCGAGCACCCCCAGCTCTCCCAGCCTGGCTCCAGAGCAGAGGGGCTCCAGCTCTTGGAGTGTCTCCATGGCCTCCTCTGGACTCTCTCCAGCAGTTCCAGGTCCTTCTGCTGTTGGTCCCAGGGCTGGGGCAGCTCTGCAGGTGGGGTCTCACCTGGTCGGGACAGGATCCAGGATCCCCCCTTTCCTGTGGCCCATGCTGGGGAATCAGCCCAGGGCAGAATTTCTGGGCTACAAGCTCACATTGCCAATTAATTAATGTTCACATCATTGCTTTATGTGCACATAAAGAGATATCTGCAATGCCTGGTATATGGCATTTGTTACATTTACTCTGTGATGACTCCACTGTCTTGAAGGTCTCTTCCAACCTGGTCATTCTGTGAATTCTGTGGATTCCGTGATTCCAGCTTTTAGCCCTGCTGTGTCTGGTTGTGTCCCCTTTAGAATTTACTGATTGTCTCTGCATGTGACACCGAGTTACCCCACAGGTCTGAGATGGGATTATTCCTGCTATTCTCTTGGGATCGGTATAATTAAAAATAGGAGGAAAAAGTTTTTTGCGCTTTTCCAGATTCTCTTCTAGGCAAGGGAAGGTATGAGGAAGTCAGGGCCATCATCAAACACCCAGTCCTGCTGCCCTTAACCTTGACTTGTCACTTCCTTGGTCCTTGTGTCAATGACTTGGCTGTACCTGGCAGATTAAGGCATCCTTAGGCTCCTTCCAGTATAAAATAGCTTCAGCTGAGCCATTTTAATTCCAAATAATCAGTATTGTTTCCTGTAGCCTGTTATTATCAGCTGAATGCATCCTTGCAGATATAGGATAGAAAATATGATCAGAATATAAATGCTGAATTAATTTGAAATCCATTAGGTTTAATATAGCAATGTCTCTATAACAGCTCAAAATATTGTAGAGAAGAAAACAACACACGCTCTTGCTGCAGAACAAATATTGGCTTTAGCTACTTTTGCAGTATTAAAATGTCTTTCTTATTTTGAGTAGCTGAACTTTATGGGGAAAACTATTTATATCAGCTTTGCAGCTCGAAAGGGGAGATAACTAAGCTTGGGCAATTATGTACATTTGTAAACGAGTGGAAAAGCATGGCTTATTTATAAAGGAGCCTATATGCATATATTGCTGTGTAGGTTTTACATCCAGATAGTTCACTTGAACACTCTTTGTTATCTTGTTTTTCTGAAGTGATCTGGGGCTAAATAATGAGGAACTTCCTGTGAGTACTGACCTGGGTGCAGCTGGATTCATTCAGACTTTACAGTGTTGAAGGGAAGTCACAGAATCAGAATGGTTTGGGTTGGAAGAGATCTTGAAAACCGTTCAGTTCCACCCCTTGCCATGGGCAGGGACAGGTTCCACTAGCCCAGGTTGCTCAGAAATTTATCCAGCCTGGCCTTGGATGCCAGGGATGGGGCAGCCACAGCTTCTCTGAGCAACTTCTGCTCATCCCTCCCCACCCTCACAGGGAACAATTCCTTCCCAATATCCCATCCATCCCTGTCCTCAGGCAGTTTGAAGCCATTCCCCTTGTCCTGTCCTTCCATCCCTTGTCCAAAGTCCCTCTCCAGCTCTCCTGGAGCCCCTTTAAGGCACAGGAATGTGCTGGATGGAAGTCCTAATGCTATATATAAAAGGAGGAGAATGGGTTTCTGTTGAAGTTTTTTAAACTTAATTAATGGGAATTTTTAAGACAGTGTAATCTGAACTCATAAATAATTACATCAATCTGACTTCTCCTCCCTGATAAGAAAGTGATTGTCACATTGATTCCACAGCAATCCCTTGAGCAGTGCCTCAGTGCTCACTAAATGCACCAGACAATTAAGAGGAATAACCCAGAGATAAAATGAATTCTGCCTATTTCTGGCAATAAACTCTTAACATACACCCAGACTCTACCTTGTGATCTCCAATTAAAAATACGATTTTGTAGCACCAGAATTCACCTGTCCCTACCATCCCATTAATGGTTGAGGTCATGGAGATAAGGTTTACTTGTCTGGCTTTTCATGTGTTTGGCTTCCAGCTTGCATACAAACACTGCAGTTCCATAGTTCACAGCTCCAAAACTGTGAGATTACATCCCAAATCCTGTGTCACTGTGTATATAGAGTTCTTCCAGCTGTGGAAAAGTTTTGCACATAATTTAAGATAATCATCCTTTTCTAGTCAGTCGATGGAGAGACACACAGAGGGGAAAAAAAAAAGTCATATATTACTTAAGACACCTATTTGTGATGGGTTGAATTATCCTTTGGATCTGTCAAGTGTAATGATCTTTTAGGCTTTCTTTTTCTAAAATAATATCACTTCACATAGTATAAAGTTGGATTTTGAAACTCCATGCAACTACTCAATTTAAAAAAAAGGCCATAAAAAGTATATGGATGAAGATAATTGCATTCATCACAAATAAAGAATTTAATATTACTTATCTGTCTTTTTGCCTTTTATCTAGAGATGTCAAAATACATGACAAAGGATAAAAAAGTATCACTTTTGAATTTTGCAGATAGGGAAAATAAGTACTGTCTGTTATTTTCCTCAAAGTCACAGAAGTCTACAGCAATATATCCCAAGTTATTTTACCATGTCTAATGCCTTGCCCATTAAAAGATGCTGCTTCCAATAACTTTTCAAGCCAAATGGGATTTCCATTACACTCACAACTTTAGGTTGAAACAGATATAAAATCTATAGCAATATTTAAGGGAAAAAATCCAACTCTGAATGACTTTCTCATTCACAGGGTCACATTCAAACTGATGCTTTGTGGAATTACCACTTTGTGCTTTTCTTTTAGGGAATCAGCTTTTAGCTCCCCCTCTGCTTGCCAAGAATACTTTATTTTTCTTTAAGCAAATACCTCTGGTGCTTAATTCCTGCACTTAACTTTTCCTTTCTTCTGATACTCTTCAGCTGAAGGGCAACTAGTGCAATGAGCAGAACTTCCTAGGAAGTCTCTTACAAGGGCACTTCGGTATTAAAAATGAGAAGGGGCTTTTAAAACAGAAAGAAAAGACAAACTTGTGGTCATCTTAATGGCTGCCAATTGCTGTGGTCATCATAGCATTTATTAATGGTTTTATAATTGTCTTAGAACCACAGAATCGCTGAAGTTGGAAAAGATCTTGAAGATCATTGAGCCCAATTGGTGCCGAAGCCACCACTGACCCATGTCCCCAAGTGCCACATCCCCATGGCTTTTAAACTCCCCCAGGGATGGGGAATCCAGCACTGCCCTGGGCAGCTGTACCAGGGCTGGACAAACCTCCCCTGGCCCAGCCTGAGGCTGTTCCCTCTCCTCCTGTCCCTGTGCCCTGGGCGCAGAGCCTGACCCCTCCCCGGCTGTCCCCTCCTGTCAGGGAGTTGTGCAGAGCCACAAGGTCCCCCCTGAGCCTCCTTTTCTCCAGGCTGAGCCCCTTTCCCAGCTCCCTCAGCTGATCCTGGTTCTCCAGATCCTTCTCCAGCTCCATTCCTTTCCCTGGAAACACAAATATCACAGAAACTGTCACACTTTCCCCCCATTTTCGTCCTTTTTACCCCCAAGAATCTTCCAGGTTTTACTGCATAACCCTCTTTACTGTAATCACTAGAAACTCTTGACCATTCCTACAAGAATTTAGTGCTAAATATTCTCACAACAGCCCTGTGTTTTCATGTTTCACATAACCCAGCTTTGGGTTATGAGGTTACAGTGTCCTTTACTTTAAGGAAAACTTTTCCTTAAGGTTCTTCCACATTCCTGAATCACAGCAGTTGTTCAGCACTTTGTGAATTGTTAGGAAGTGTAATAGATCCGTGGAATTCAAACTCTTCGAGCATTCCAGAGTTTTAGAAGATCATTAGCTTCAGTTCAGGGGAAAAAGAAAAGGTTTTCCAGTTGCTAGGGAAAAATAACAGTTTTTACAGGCTAATGGAGCTCACGGATTTCACAAGTGACCTGTCTTAGTGATGGTGAGAACTGACTCGAAGCTGCATCTGAAAAGCATCATTTGAAATGTGTAATTTTGTTTTATTTTTGCATAATCAATACAGTGAAGGGTGACAGTCCGTGAAAATTCGCAGCCGAGATCAAACTGGTTGAGGGACTGTATGAAAAGTTTTCTCATCCATAGGATTTGCACAGGGGATTATATCGTGTCAAAATTTAAGATCCTTTAATATATATTAATAAAATAGTATTTTCCAAAGTGTCTGTATTTTATAAGGAGAGAAATATTTCAAAGTTGGGTCGTTACCTTCCAACAGATATGTAAACATAGATGAATCTAAATATTGGTGTGTGTATGTGACAAAATGGATAGTTGTTTTAAAAATATATGTAATAAGGTACAAAAATATATATTAAAAAATAGGAAACAGCTTTAAATGTTTGGCAGCCTAGCTGAATATTTACTGCTTAAGGTGCTTTTCAGCACTGTTCAAAAGCAGTTTGAGTATTGCATCGGTTGTCCTGGGAAAATACGAGAAAATATTCCTGATTTATTACGTGGGAGGAAGGACATGAAAAAAGATGTGGTGCTGACAAAATTGTACGTTGCAGGAGAAAGAATTGACTAAACAGGAATTTGTAAAGCTTAACTTGCTCTGTGAAACCTCCTGCCACTGATTCTGGTCTCTGGTGTATGGATCATTCATCTCCTCTCCGTGTCTGTGCTGAGCAGAATTTGGCTTTTTTGGGGGAGGTTTTGTTATATTTTGAATTTATTTCCTAAGGATGTAACTATGAAGTTGCTATAGCCTCCTCTTTAGATAAATGAATGCAAATCTATAATGAGCTATTTTCACTTTTAATGCTGTTTTTTGCACAGCAGGTCTTTGCCTTTAACCTAAAATAGTAGTTTTGTCTATTTTATATTTTAGGTGAGTTTAGTAGTTTAACAACAGTTTTCTCTATTCTCTATAGTGCCTAATACTTAATTTTTTTTTTGTCTTGGAAGCTGCTTACTTAAGCTGAAAATACACACTAAAAAGAACAAACCAAAAATCTTTAGGTTTTAATAATCAAATAGTTCTGCTTTTATGAATTTGTAGCAGTACCATTATTTTTAGCATGATCATGTTAAATGATATTAATTAATTCAATCATTATAAAATATAAGCTAGAAAGATCTCAGGGTTTTTTTTTTAGTTCACTCCTCTGCACTACCAAAGTTGAGACACAAAGATTTGGTTGTGAAAAATGGGTCTGATGAAAGATGAAGTGGAGGGAGGGGGAACAGTGAGGACCCCAAAAATGAGACCTAAAAAACTCTGAAGTGAATGGCTGAAGATAATGGGTGAGTTTCAGCTCCCAGGTTAAATGGCAGGGAATGGCCTCAGCATAACTTGTATTTCAATTAAAATTATTTCAGCCTTTGATTATAACCACTGATCAGTGACTTATGTTCCAAGATAAATCCCTGTTATATAATGAATGATTCTCCTTCTTTAGGCTCCTTATTTCATTAATTTCATGAGTTGAAAGGCTATAGTCGGAAACAAGAATAGGCAGCAGGAAAGGAAAAATACAAGAACCCTTCTGGGTGAGCTTTGGGGTCCTCCCTTCGGTTGTGATGGTAAATAATTTCCCTAAACTTTCTTTAAGTGGTATTGTCAAGGTGTGCAGCCTTTTCTTGGTCAGGCTGAGCTCCTTCACTCCTGACAGCTGCTCTGAGAATTTTCATTCTCGTTTCATGTGAGTTACATGGGACACTGGAGGATCTGAAGGAAATGTGGCTTCAGGATGTCTCCCCTTTGCTCTGCAGTGTGGCCAAGCCCTCTGAAAAGAGGATAATCCAAACTGATTGGAATTTTCCCTGTATAACCTTTTTCCATGGACAGTGTTGATATCCAAAGTCTCAGTTTTGGCTAAATTTGGGTTATATGAGCTGTCAAAGATCCCTGCTCACTCTTCCAATGTTTGCTCATCATGAGAGTACTCCAGATACCTCATGGACACTGAAAATATTTGATAATTGAGTTGTAGCTGTAGGATTTTCCTAAAAACCTGTTATTTCTACGTGATGAAAAACTTGATACTTGTTCAAAATGTTCTCTTCATCTCCAGGTTTGTGGGGAGGTTTTTTTTTTGTTTGTTTGTTTTTGTGGGGTTTTTTGTTTGTTTTGTTTTTTGGTGCGTTTTTTTGTGGGTTTTTTGGCTTTTTTTGTTGTTGTTTTTGTTTTGGGTTGTTTTGTTTTGCTTTGTTTTGTTTGGATTTTGTTGGTGTTTTTCTGAAGTGGGAATTTCAGTTCCACACAATCCTTAGAGCATCCCTGGCTTGCATGAGACACTACGTCTGTGTTAGAAATATGTTTCCGTGTCCGGTTTGTTTAGTTTTGGGCCACCAGTAAATATTTTGGACAAGCAAGATCTAATCAAATCAAGTCAGTAGAAAATGACCATCCTTGTGATAAATCGGAAAGGTTTTAGCAGCATGCTTCTGGCAAGCTCTTGCAGCAAAGGACTCAAATAATGATTTTCTGAAACTTATAATTTGGCCAAGTATAAACAGGTTAGCTCGAGGACATGGTGATGGCTGCTAACACTTGGATACATTTCAGAGTACCAGTGGAAATTATGAAAGTGTCGGGGTTATTAAGAAAACAGTTGGCAAAATGAATATCAGGAGGGCTGGTAAATGACATTAATAAAGGGATTGATACTGTTTCCTCATATCTTCTGACAAGTCTCAAGAGGACTTGGGGGGGAAAAATTAAAGACAACGTCATGCAAAACCAAGGCGGGGGTATTAAGTTGTGAGGACATACTTTCCAAAACAAGAAAAGCTTGAGATTTTTATCTACAGAAGAGGTAAAAAGAAACTGAACTAGGATAGTCTGGCAAAAAGTGAGTGAGGATTATATTTCTTTTCCAAGTGATGTTTGAAGATTCACATGTTTTCCTTCCACTTTGAGTCATCTCCTTGGTATTTATTTCATTTAACTTTCTCTTTCTCTTTGTTATTGTCTTTTTTTCCTTCCCCCCGTTTTTGTGCCTTTCCCTCTCTCTTTTCTTCTTAGGTGTAAAACAGCAGCAGAAGAATATCTACATGTGCCTCCTAAGATGCATTTTCTTTTTAAATAATGATGAGTTTATCCATCCCTTTTCTCTTCAAAGCAAACAAAATATTTCACTCACACTGGTTTTTTTTGGTGATTGCCACGGTGCAACCATCCTTTAAAAGGCTGTGGCAGTTTCAAAAAGATACAACAGAGTTTGGAAAATGTGCAAGAATTGAAGAATATGAATTACATTAGGGCAAAAGCGTGGATGAAAAAATTATTAAGCAAATTAGGATGCGGTGAAAATAGGGGTGTTAGTTGGAATTCTCAGAAATGCTTTGGAGGCCCATTGCAGTAGATATCACAAGATCCTAAAGAATGAATTCTGCTCTAAAATACCCATGCTTTAAGCAACCCATGAGTAAAGGGGTTTTATCAGTCTAACTGTGAAGAGCTGGGCTACAGTAAAGAAGACTTTTTCCTGATGGTCCCATTTAATAACCTTTTACTACTCAAGTAGCCCCATCAGATAGAAAAGCAGTTTAATTGAGCAGCACTTCCTTTGTTCCAGGAGTCTGGTGCCATGTCCCAAGCCAAGCAAGATGCCTGTTCATCACTGGAGTGTCTTAATTACAACACCACCATTTTGTCNTTTTTTTGCAATACTTAAGTTGCCAACTTCATTGACCTCAAGCTGCTCAGACTTTGTGTTGGGCCATTTTAAGTCCTGCATTTTCAATTCTGCTCTTTTTTATCTGTTGTTATTGCTGTTCACTCATTCCCAAGGAAGTTGGGGCACGTTTTCTTTCTCCCCAAGTATACTTTGCTAAAATAAACTGTAGCATGTATATTCTCTTTAGAAAGAGACTTCAGCCATTCCTGAGATGGTTGCTGTATTCAGCAGGTACTGATGGACCATTTCACTCACAGGGAAGTGAGGCAGTGGATGAAATGGTGTAAAATTTCACCATTTTTTATGGTGAAAGGAGAGATGTGGTAGAGGAACACTTGCTGCCTCTCATGTTCAGCAGGATTGGCTGACTCAGGGAAACACCAGTAGCAGCTGCGCTTGTGAAGTCACAGAAGGAGATAATAAAATGAAATATAAAGGAAAGGCTGTTCCACCAGTCAGCAGGAGGCTGAGCTTGTAGAAAAGAAGAAAAGGGGGAAAAAAAAGGCGGAATAAAGCTAGAAAATCGAAGTAAAAGGGGAGATAAAGTAGCTCTTGCCTTCTGTAGCCTCAGGGCAGAGTGTGTTTGTACAGATGCTGTGAAGGCTCTGTTTGATGGGGGCTTTTTTCTCCAGCAACGCAGAAAACAGAGTCATGTAACATTAGATTTGATGTTCTTTCTTCAGGCCTGCCTTTACTCTCCAGAAAGGATCTCTTAATTTTTCAGGATCAGAATATATGTGTCATATAATTTTAAGTATCCAAGAGGATATTGCAGAAGTGCAAGAACAGATGGAATCCTTTCTTCTCTTGAGCCAAGCCTACCTCTGCTTCATTTCAGCAAATCACCCACTTGAATATTGTTTTTCTTTTCTTTTTTTTCTTCATAACATGTCCGACTTTACGGCTGCATCTAAGGGGATGGAAATCTTTGAGTTTTTATAATCAAAATCAACAGGTTTTGAACATTTCTTCCTGCAACTTGAAAGACTCAGCTGTGATTCTTACTATGCATCTGCTAAGTCATGGTGCTTTTTTATTACTTACCATGAGAATGCTCTTTTGCTCCTCAAATGGAATAATGGATTTTCTTAAACAAGGAACAACTTCTTTTCTTTTTAAGACTTACTTTTTAAAAGTGCCATAAAGTACTTTTTTATATATAAAAGCTGCTGTAAAAAACAATTTGGGAATAATTTAGTCAGTTGACAGGGAAGATTTCTACCATATTTAGAAAGACTTGGGGTAAAGACAAGAAGAAGTTCTAAAAACCAGAATTTTATAGTAGGCATAGAGAGAGTCAGGGAAGAAAGAAAAGGAGTGGATTTTGTGAAAAAGAAAAGGATAAAAAATGACATTCCATTTCTCTGCAGTTCTTGATGAGGCATATGTAGGCATAGTCTTAACATTGGGAAGAAGAAAATTGTCATGTATTTTTCCATCTAATTTCCACTTTTTTTGCCAACTTTTCCAATCTTTCTAAATGTTTGGTAACCATATATAGGGAGCTGGCACTTTTCAGTCACATTCTTTACCGAGTCTCAAAAGATCATAGAATGTGGGGTGCTACCAGCTACAGACAATTTACATACTCAATACCCCATGGCCTGGGAGTGGATGACTCTGGGAATTTCATTTCTCTGGGCAGATCAGTGATGTCCTGTGAAATATCCATGTGGATTAACTGTGGTGTCCACTAGAATGACATTTTTTGGGTAACAGACTTGATTTTCTCCTGTGTGATGGATGCATCATCTGAAAACGAAAACATTTGAGTCCTGTGGATGTCCAGGGAATGTTCTTGTGGTGAAGGGACTCACGAGACCAATCTCTGAGGGTTCTGCCTTTGCCACGTCAAATAGTCTTGGGAAAATCACGGAGAGTACAATCTGACTCCAAACTCCAATTGTCTCAAATGCAAGGGTCAGATGTGATCTTGTGTTCAGCTGAATTATGTCCTAATCCAAAATATTTGCCCAGGATGATTGGGCAGTATCCTGTAAGGAAGCTGCCTTCTCTCCCATGTAAAGACAGCCTGGGTAACTGCTTAGGCAGCACCTCTCATTTCTACATGGTTACATTTCGATGAAATTAAACCAACCTTCATCTACCCGCAGCTTTTCCATATGCAAATGAATGTGATAATGTTTCATTTTCATCCTTTTTCCCATAGAAGCAATCATTAGGTGTGACCCAGAGCTGATTGTGCTGCACTAGATGAGCACATGGTACTCCAGGAATCATAAAAAGGAGAAACAGGAATAGGTATCAGCAACACAGAAGGCAAAACTGGATATGTGTGACCACATTTTATGTCACTCCTTCAAAGCTGTAATGACAAAACGTTCTCAGCAGAGCTTCCATCATTTCCTGAAAGAAAAGAATACCAAACTATCCAGTATTGAAATTTTTTTTAAAGGGAAGATTTCTAGATTTGTGTTTGTGGTTTACAACTCCTACTCCACCCTTCCCTTTGTCAGTCTTTTTTCTAGCAACTCCCAGCTGCCTCTTGCTAACATTCCTGCAGACATTGCTGCTACAGGAGGTCAGCCTGAAAGACTCTGTTTTGAATTAAGTTCTTTTTCATAAGATGCTTTATGCTTATTAATTAGATGAGTCATAGACTTGATTCACCACATAGTTTATATTTACAAATAGTCACGAAAGAATTACTCGAAGACCATGAGCTAAATCCCCAAATGGAAGTTGCCTTCCAAACACAGAATGTTAAAATTCCAGGAATTTTGGAAAGGAATGATTAAAAACAGAAACAACAGCAAACAAAACATCGACAACCAGAAACAACAAGCGAATAAACCATGAAAAAAAACCCCCACCACAATTAAGAGCAAGAAAGACCGTACCTTACACATGTATAATAGCAATGGAAACATAAGGAAAATAAAAACATGAGTGCATGGAAGCTTTCCCTCACAGAATTCCATAGATGCTGAGGTTAATCATCAGTTTCATGATAGGTGTAAGCAGATAACATCAGGCTTATGTCAGCATTACACATAGTTGATAATATCTCTGGGATTTCCTTTCAAACAATTGCATTTTTTAAATTAATAGAACGGCTTCCATGGGATCATTATCAAAATTGGAGGACTATAAAGTCACCAGCATTAATAAATCATAGGGTATTGTGCAGTTATGCTGAATTAAGAGAGTGTTTGCATTTACTTAGAAAATATCATTGGGTATCATATATCCGGAGAATTAAAGAATAATGATTATGTTTAACAAATGTATGTTCTGGTGGGGAAAAAAAGGAGCAAAGAATGCTAATAACTGAATATTCTACTGGAAAAAAATGAGTTCTTTTTGCTTTTACCAATATGCATCTTCCCAGAGGGAAGGTAATTTTAAAATAGTAAGTCTAGACCATAAATTGATTGATCCTTGTGGATAGAAGCTGGGTCCTTCTAGAAGGAGTGACATAAATGGATTTATTATTACTTTTTAAGGCAGGGTGGGATCTGACTGAGGAAGGGCTCAGTCTGCCTCAGTGATTGTGTACCTTTGAAAAAACACAAGGGTTCTCCTTGATTAATCCTCCAAACATTTTCACCATCAAAGGTAGAGAACGGAACAGAATTCCTTTTCTGCAGGCCTTGATTCATCCATCTTGGGACATTTGTCACAATACAGTTGGCATTTGCTTTTTGCAGCTTGACAGAACTCAGCTTTTCAGAGCTGCTGTGAGGTAGCAAAGCCAAGGCCAGCCCGGGGGATGGCCACACCAGTCAGGCACAGCAGCCAGGTGGAACAAGAAGTTTTATTTCATGTAACTCAGACACAAACCAGGTCCCCTTTTTTTTAAAAAAAAAAAAAAAATCTGCTCAGCATCAACAGAACTTGTTAATTCAGAAAGCACCTTGGGAAGGAATGTGGGGAGAGAGCTGCAATTCACAAAACCTTCTTCTTGTCCTTGACCTTTCCATTTCAGCACTCCCACAGGCTGCTGGGCTTCGCTGTTAAATGCCAGCCCGGAGATACAAAGGGGTGAGAAATTATCGATTATAAAAAGAATTGCCTTTCAAATGAAGATCAATAAAAATCCTCCTACTGAGGCAAGCAGAGCTACATGCAGAAGCATTCAAATGTGGGAGCAGGAGGAGGGATTTGTATTCTGAGGCCTGGCCCTGTTACCTATAGCTGTAGGCACTTTACACATCTGTCAGAGTAGGGATCTCTATTGCAAATGTATTTCCATGCTCAGATCAAAATGTTGGGGGGGGGGGTTTAATAATTGCTACATTCCCCCCACTCCTTTATTTTCTTACTCCTGGTTATTGCTCTTCAAGCTGATGTTTACTGTGAGAAAAAAAAAAATCCTATTGCATTAACAGACATAAAATTCAGGTGTAAATTTACTTGGGGGAGAAGAGAATACAAGTGATGATAGTCTGAAAACTCCTTAAAACTTCTCATAGACTGCCTGTGCTCCAGGCCCTGTGATGTACTGAGGCTTTGCAGTTGGAAATTGTATTTTCTGCTCCAAATGGAAATACATTAAATCCTGATCCAATTTGTTCTGGGAAGCTGCTTGAAGAATTCTGGGGTATAGACAATACTTCCTAAACACTCCGAATTAACATAATTAGTAATAAATATTACTTAAGGGTGATAAGGGCTTAGGAAATTTGGAAGAGAACATGAAGAAAGCATGAGGTATTTTCACCAAGATGCTGATCCCATATCTGGTAAAAATCTTCATTTTAAAATGTTTACAACAAGATTTTAATCCATTCTGAAGTATTTATCCTCAAATGTCTTTGGGGTTGGCCTGATTTTTTATTTTTTTTTTTACTTTTGAGGCTTTGCATTGTGGCAGTCAGGATCCTCCCTCTTGCCCAAGAACCTGATCTTGGATTGCAAACTGCATGTATTCCACATACTTTCTGATTTTAAGAGGAAAAAAAATGTTTTCAGAGAAATCTCATTTATTCTGGGGACACACACATATGCAAATGCAATGAAAACACAATTTCTGTTTGTGATTCTTCTAATTAAGCTTGTCAGCATAATCCCTTAATTGAAAAAACCTGGCACATTTGTTTCTTTTTAGAATCGGTAGGTTAATTAATATTTTAAAATTATTTTCTAAAGGTTTTCTATTGCTTTGCAATGCTTACAAGAAAATTGCATGATTCAAGATAGACTATCCATAAGTCATGGGTCTGAAACTTCACCTATTTTAACTCTTTGATTCTCTATTCATCAGAGATACTCCATGTTGGAAAACAAAAATTAGACAGTATCAAAGGCAGAAAAAGTTGCAACAATTGAAGAATTCCTCTCATTTTTCTCTTCTGACCTGCAAATTACTGCTTGTTATAAAATCTGGCCAAACAACAAAACACATGAGGACACTTAATTATCTTGAAAACCTTCAGAAATAAGGGTTTCTCTTCCATGCCTGCCTGGTATTACTTTCTTTTTAAGCACTTCGGAAAATTGTATCTGAGATGAGATAAATGCAGCTGCACATTTAAATTAAGATTTTCTTTAGGCTAGTAATCTCATTTACTGCTCAGCAATTTGAATTCCAGTCAAGACAGTGCAATTAGTGTCATCATCCTGCTGGGATTTCTCATTGCTCTCTGGTGGTATTTACTGTTAGGACCAGACAACTCATATCAAGAATAAGTCAAGATAATACATTATTAGAGGGAGAATATGTCAGTAGATTTTGCTGCTGCAGCCTGATGAGCTGGACTTCCCTTCAGACATCGATTCTGTGTGAGCTCTAACAAGAAGGTCTCATTAAAACACTTGACAAACTTAATAAATTTCCATTTCATCACAGAGATTAATTTATTTCAAATGACATTCTGGAAAGTGTTTGGGGTTATTTTGGGTTTTTTTTTTCCCCCTCTTCTTTTAATTGCTGGCTTTGAATATTTATATTACAGGTATTAAATGTTTCATTTGGAATTGTAGCGGACTAATTTTATCCTTTTATTATTTTTAATCCTTTTTTTTTTTTAATGAAAATCTTGTTTGGATGTGTGATTCTCTATGTGATCTCTGTTAGTGCAGTAGACTCCCTGAGCCCCTCTAGCAGTGTTCCCTTTGCAAAGGACTGTGAATAGCCTGTTCCAGGAAGGGTGAAGCTTTTTCCTGGGGTTTCTTCCCTGAACATGCTGCTGCTAAATTCAATAATTCCCTGGCAGTAAAGAGGAGATCTCCCCACTGTCCAATCTGTTAAGTCAGAAAGTGTTTTTTTTTTACAAGGAAAAAGTGTGAAGGAATCAAAAGCAAAGGCAAGACACTTGAAACAAAGCAGGAGAGTTTAGGTAACGTTTGACTTGCATGGTTAATGAATAGTTTAGTGTCAGACTTAGATAATTGTTTAAAAATAAATATGTATAGAGCTGGAGGAGCATGGCTGTGTATTGTGGGCAATGCAAACCGTGCAAAAACGTGTTGTGCCAGGAGCATTTCCAGTTTCCTGCCATAAAGATGTTAAATGTGTACCTGGTTTTAAACCTTTAAACGGAGTAATGGGATTGATTGGAGAGGATTTTTTATATCTACCAACTGCCTTAATGCTTCAGCAGGCAAAGCAGCTGGTGCTATCATGACCTTGAAGCGGTTGTGTGCGATACACTCACACCTCTCTATCTGTCTCTGTATTTCTCTGTGTTTTCATAATTAAGGAAATCTTTAGAAAGACTGCCCTGCTCTTCTATAGATCCTCTCTGTGTGTATTTGTGAATCAACCCTGCACAAGATGACTTTTGCCCTGGCTAATAAATATGTTTCTCAAAAGATGATCCTTTTCTTATTTGCTGTTTGTTCTCCTTGGAATATGCGGTATTTAATTGAAGGTATCTGGGTAAAAGGAGAGAATGGTGAAGAGAAAATTATATGGAGCCTGGAGAATCCCACAACACGACTTGCTCAGGACTCTTTCCTGTAGTTTCAAGTGTGCACCATTCATAAGATTTCTTATCTTAAATCTGATCATCCGGTTCTGTGGTAGAAGATAAAACATTGGGAAATGTCAGGATTTAGCAGATTGAGTAGAAGATCAAAACAGTTTCAAATTGCTTAGCTAGTGAGGTTCAACAAAAATTTCAATCAAGGTTCACCTGTCAGTTGTTTCATTGTAATATAATTTGTTGGTTTAATGCTTGCTACCCTGGCTGTACATGAGATTGTTCACTGAATTTTGGATTTTCCTTTGTATAACCAAATGGCTTCAGCAACAGCCCTTCAACAGGGAAAAGCACCAGCAGAACTTAGAGTCAATTGAGACTGGTTCAAGATGTGCTCAACAAGATTGAGACCAGCTGAAATTAGCCAAGAAAAACAGAAAAAAAAAAGAGATTAATTATTTTTAAGAACCTCCTTTTACTCTAAAAATAAAATCATCAGGTAAAAGCAGCCAGAGCCATTCGGAGTTACGAGCAGGACCATGTTCTGACTGTGCTGCAAAACTGGAAAGAGGGAGGGGAAGAAACACTGAAGATACCTATGTGATTTTTTTTTTAATTCTTTCAGTATTTTTTTGATATCTAACTGTTTTATTTAATGTCTCCAGTGACAAAGTGCGAGAAAGAAATAAAATTGCTGAGAAATACGGTGATTGCTGTAGAGCCAGTGAGGTGAGATTTGATTCTCATAAAGAAGCCCAAATTTCAGTTGACATTGGCATCCTTGGGCACACAAGATTCCATCCCCAAAGAGAACAATTGTTCACTAAATTGAATTTAGAAGATTTTTGCCATCTCAGCTTTTGTAAACTGCGGTTGCTCATGAGTTTGTCTGCTCTTAAGCCTGGCCTAGACTGAAGGGCACAGAGGCCTCCTGTGGAGAGCAGAAGTGCTGAAGTTGTCTCTTAGGGCTGTGGGACTGTGGTTGGGCTCCCCAGGGAATGGTGGAGGCTGGGTTGGCATTGCAGACTTTTAGTGACAATTAGGATGTGTCCCCTGCACTTTCCTGAATGTGAATTTACAGAATTAGGTGTTTTCAGAGCTGCCATCACCCTTCTATGAAGCTGTAATGAAGCTGAGAGGGGTTTTTGTGGTCTCTTTTGAGTAGGATCATGTTCAAGCTCTCACAGGTGTGGAAAAGTGTGGAGGAGGGTTCACAGCCACAAACCTCAGGCTGCAAACAGCACAGGACTCCCATTCTACAAATACAGACCTTCTGGCTCGATTCTCTTAATCTTAAAAGCCCTGTGTTTTAGATTTTAATTAGTAAATTAATATTTGGTTGTGATAAGCACGTTGATTAAAAGTGCTCAGATTTATTGGAAAAGGCTTTTATTTGGCTAGACATGTTTATCAGCAAGATTTGGATCCTGTGATGCTAAATGCTCTATACTGAAAGAAAATTACATTTCCTGCCCCGAGGCAGAAACTTCATTTATGTACTTTCCTAAACAGAATATTGGATGCGATTTGCCGCCGCTGCATTTTTTTGACTTCTTAATCAAATGTTGTTATTTATTTCACAGGCATTTCTGCAGTGAGATTATTTGAATTATAAAATGGCCAAGGCTGGGACTTTAGGCTTTGTGCATTTTGGAAGGGGTTGCCTGGGTAGGCACTGGGAAATTCTTTATTAGAATCTCCCTTGCAAAGCTGTGACAGGCACAGAGATATGAAAATACTCCCCTGAATCACAGATCCAGGGAGCCTCTGCTCTTCTCACAACGTGCTCTGCTTCATGAAACTTCATGGCAGATATTTCCAGAAAAAAATGAATAAGTACTACAGGAAAAAATCTGTTTGTATATTATATTTTCTATTTTACATTTTATATCTTATATATTTATAGCGGATTTGCAGGGGAAAATGGTTAAACTGGCTCTGTCATCTGCAAGGTTTGGGAACAGAGATATGAGCAGATGTGAATGCTGGGGCTACCAGTACAGAATTCAGTCTTTGATATTTTATTAGTTCTTCTGGAGAAATATACTCTATATTTAGGGAGAGCCAAACTATGCTGCTTTGCAGATAGCTCATTATGCCTTAGTTTGCATATATAATACAATATGTTTTCCTGCTTACAATTAAGAAAGTAAAAGTGAATAAATGACAGGAAAATATGAGATTATATTTGATACCAGTGCCCCACAATCATCTGCAAAATTCTCTGTGTATTCTTAGATTACAAAAATTAATACAACTTCATACATTAATACATTTATACCTTGACTACCAGAGCATGTTTCACCCAGGCTTTGGTCTCCAGGTACAGTTTAAAAGTATCACAGAATCCCAGAATGGTTTGGGGTTCAAAGAGACCTTAAAGACCTTCTGGTTCCACACCTGCCATTGGCAGGGACACCTTCCTCTGTCCCAGATTCCTCAGAGCTCCATCCAACCTGGCCTTTCAAACTTCCAGGAATGAGGACATCCACACCTTCTGTGGGCAGCAAATCAATTCCAAGTGATCACCTCATATATTTTTCCTGCTTCAGTTACCACAACGCTTAGACTGAGTTTCAGAGCAGGGCAGTGCACTTCAGTTCATGCCACATTCCAACAGGAAAACCTGCCACAGTTTTTCCCTGTGTTTGTGTCTTGCACCAGAAGAATGCCAACCGTGTTTGTTTGGGGCAAGCTCAGAAGTTTCACCCAAAAAAAAAGCAGCATGTAATTCTGCTATCTTGGGAGCGAGGTAGGGATGAAATTTATCTGTGTTACTCTTTATATGCATGAAGAAAAGTCATGGAAATCTCTCTTGGATCCCATTTTTCTTTTTCTCCTCTGTGCTGATTCAGCCACACTGGGCTCTTGCAGGTGCAAAGTCAAGGCCTGCCCTTCCTGCACTTCACTTACTCTTTAGACAATTAAAATTAGCATTAAAATTAGCATTAAAATTAGCATTAAAATTAAAATTAAAATTAATTTCAATGTTCTCCATGTTGGCAGCAAAAGGAGGCAAGAGGACAATTTCATAGACTGCCTTGAGTGCTGTGTTAGTGTGGGAGGAATCAGGCTCTGAACGTGCATTTCTCTCCTGTCTGATGTAGTTTATAGGCACAACTTTAGGGTGGCTGAAATTGGGTAAAATAAATTTTGTGCTCCTTCCCATTTTCTGCCCTCAGGTCCTGATTTGATTCTCTCTTTTTTGGGAATGCCCACCCCATATTTACATGACAGCTCTTCATTTTCATTCATTCTTGCTTGCTGAAATGGAACACTGCCAGTTTGGGCAGTGGAATCACAGACTGGTTTGGCGTGGAAAGGATCTTAAAGAGCATCCAGCTCCAGTGTTTTGCAAGATGAATGAAAAAACCATTTGAGGTCATTCATTCCGTTTTCCTAGAAAATCAGGATTTTTCTCCTACTGTGATGTTTTAAAACCTGCCAACTAAAGATCTTTTGCCATTTATCCTGGGAGCATATTCCACCTTCAAACAGGAATCACTTGGCAGAGCTTGGAGGGTTTCAGGGTTCTTTTTGAATGCCTTTCAACCAGTATTAGGATTATAGTAATAACTTGTGTTTAGAGTATTCTAGTTATCTCCAGAGCATTCTTAATTGTATATGTGGAAAGCAATATAATATTACTCACTGAAATTTATGTTTTGCTGTTATCTTTAATATGGTCACAATCCTTCCTGCGAAGTGTAAGTACAACCTGGGGTGATGACTCTCATCTTCCATGCTGAGCACACAGAGCCATAATTTTATTTTGTTAATTATATAATTTAGTTACATAAAATGTGCCCAGAAATCTTGTTTTACGAGTAATAAAATTAAAAATAGTAAACTGTTTTATTTACATCGTGAATATGCAAGTTCTATTAATGTAGCTGTATGAAATAGTTTAGTTAATATTTATGCATTAATATTTATAGATAATTGACATTTGCAATGGAAATTTGCTTGCAGATTCTCCATTATGATATAAAACTGACTTCTGTGGAATATTTAATCAGCCTCACATATTGGCTTCTGATCTTTTCGTCCCTACAATTTATGTCGCCTTCCTCATAAACTAAGTTTTTACATTAAGAGTTTGGTTTAAGTGAATTCTCACTCTAAGTTACATTTTCCAGAAATCAGTGTGCCAAATATTGCCAATGTTAGAAGTGGGAAGAGCCTTGTAATGCAAGTTATCTTCCTTCAAGCTTCTGTGGAACTTTATGTCCAATATGTACAAGGCAAAAATGCCAGATTAATTTTAGGGTTTATATATTTATAAATCTAGCAGTTACACCTCTTTCTTGCTCATAAATGAATAAATAAATAAATACATGAAATTAAATCAGCTGTAGAATTCCTTGATAATTTGCAACCATGTAGTTTAAAAGGGAATCAATTTTGCATAACTCACATCATAATTCCGTCATTATGTTAAGCACCCCTATATTTTTATGCCTGCCTCCTAAGGAATAATTAAAGCCTCATGCCAAGCTCACTGATTTTGAAAAGGAAAAAAGGGTTTGGCATCTGAATCAGGCACAAGTGTCTGAAAAACCTGGTAAACCTCCATGAGGGTAGAGAAGCAATGGTGCTGCTCTTAAGACTGTTTCTGGTGCTCACTTTGACACAGCTTGGGACAAATGCCCATCTTCAAAAAAAGTTTTAAACACCACAAACTCACTCTGTTTAAAAGCTTGAAGCTGCAGTATGTGTTCTTTCATTTTTATGCTGTTGTGTTTTGTTTTGTTTTATTTTTGTGTTACAGAACCGGGTGCTCTGCCAAAACCCGTGAGGTTTGGGTTTCTTTCTCGGTTAGATTTGACAGGAGGTTTATCAGTTTACATTGCTGCTGCACTCTCAGATAGCTCTTATTTAGACTTCTCTGGAGGAGTGGGTGTCCTTTGGCCACTGGAACAATGTGAACAGTCTCCAAGAGATACCACAATCCCAGACTGCTCCAAGGAACTTAAAGGGAGATATTTGATATCCAATCAAAGAATCACAGAGTGCTTTGGGTTGGAAAGGACATTTAAAGCTCATCTAATCCAACCCCCCTGCCATGAGCTGCCACTTTCCACTAGGCCAGGTTCCTCAGAGATCCATCCAAACTGGCCTTGGGCACTTCCAGGGATGGGGCATCCAAAATATCCACATCATCACAAAAAATGCCCACTTTTTCTTCTGTTCACACACCTGAAAGTTTGGCCTTAATGTGATAATGCACAAAATTCTGCACCTACCTGAAGCACGTAGATGGGCTTAGTCCAAGTGCCCAGTAAAGTGTGTTATTAGAACTGGGCCTAAACTGCCCAAGCCTTGATAGGAACCTGATTGCTTCTGCTTCCTCTGAAGATTTACAGCATTCCTTATTTGTGCTGTGCCTTGTTTTCCGTGAATTATAATAGCAGAGCTAATCAAAACCTGCAATAAATACTGATATCACTGACATTAGATGAGCAAGGGGCATTAATACTCGTTGCAAAAAAACCCTGGAAGATAAATTATTGGAGCAAGAATAGGCATTTCAGCTGATTTTATTGTGACACCAGAAATTAAAATCCAGTGCAATATTGACATTAAAGTATGCTCCACTTTTTTTGATTTGCTTAGTAATGCAATCAGTAACTTTTCAGTGCATTTATCATACTTAGTATGTAATAGCTTTGGCCAAGTTAGAAACCAAAATAATAGTCCCCCTCCAAACCCAGCCCAATTCGAATGCTTAAATCCTTATTTACAAATCCTATTCCACTGAAATATTTCTCCTTCTGTGTCTAGCAATTAAGCAGAGCATAATTTGGCATGCTGACATTACTGATCAAGCTATGAGTTGCTCTCAGGGTGCTGTTTCCCACTGACTCTTTCCACAGGGCTCTGTTTGCTGCATTTACCTGCCAGGACACAGATCCTGCACTCGTGCATTAACTCAGCAGCTGAAAAATGTTTAACCTACATCTGAACAAACTTAATTTTAAGCCGAGAAGGAATTAGCAGATGTGGGGTAAGGTGAAAAAAAAATGATTCTGTTTTAATTTGGGGGAAGGGAAAGAATAAATGTTTGAGGACAGGCGTGTGCCTTGGGTTTCCTTCAGGCTTTTGGAGTCTCTCAACGTTTCTCTTTCCAGGAGCCATATTCTGGAAGGGGTCTGTGGTTGAGGGGATTCCCTTGGGCTATTATAATTTTGGTGTATTTTATTCTGGAAGGAGGGAGCATTCTGTCTAGGAGACAGGGAAATGAAGCAAATCTCATTTAGAGAAGCCGTGCCGGTGCCTAATTTCTGTATTGTTAAAGCACAAAATTAAATTCTTGGTAGCTCTGCAGTTTTATATAATTGCCACCATTTTTCACCGAACTAGGGAAAAAAATAAACAATGCAGCTTACATGAAGGACCTTACAAAGATGCTGCAGGACCATGTGGCCCATTGCTCAGGTCCTCAAGAAGTGCAAATATTGATGAGTTCACCCCCTCTTGCCCTTAATCTTTTTATTCCTGCAGACTTTCATCTCTCTGACAACATTCCACTCTAAAATTCAATGTGTACAGCACTGGATTCCAAACCAACAGCAGCACCTCAATGCTGACATTTTTGAGACAAAAAAAAAACCCAACCCAATGCTCACATTCAAGATTCGTTATTCTGGCTGACCCAGCTTTTGTGAGGGAATTTTACTGCTTTTTCTTCTCTGTAAAAAAAAATAAATCCCATGTTTTCCACCATAACATCTTGATAATTTTCATGAAATGTGTTCACCAGTTCTTCCCTGGCATGTTTTGAAAGTGCAAAATACAAAGTCACCAATAATTACTTGAGGAACATAATTTTGGATTTTTTTTTTTAATCTGGTGATGGGTTCTGTTTGCAAGGGAAGGTTTCCACCTTAAACCAAAACTACCAAAACATTTTTCTTACATGCTCTAAGAAAATCCCTCAAGGAATTCCAGTCCTGATGATTTGGATGCCTCTGAGTCTGACTTCAGCAATGGGAGTTCAAAAACTGATTTATCCCCAAAAGAGAAGAGTGTGTGTTCCCAAGTATATTGTCCTGAGGAGCTGAGAGCTCCAGTGATAGATTTTTTCTTAAATCATTGCAAGAAATAAGCAGCCTCACGAATTTAATCAAACATGTATAAAGCTCTTTAAATGTTCAGAGCTGGAGAAAGGAGATGCAGGAGTTAAACAAGGAGCAGAAGAGGAGATGAAATTGTTTCTTAAATAGCAGTTTGTGAAGGGAAATATGTTTAGGGAGTGCATTTTGTCTTGTATGTATTGAAAAGGAGACAGCATTAGGAGGAGATTTTTACACCTAGTGGGACTTTTATGTTGTTGTAGACAGGAATAGAAGAGCAGGATTGATGCTCCGAGTGTAGGAAGCGCATCCATTTCAAAATTTCCTTAGATTTAGCAGTGTAACCTGTTCTTCCCCCTTTAACATTTTAGAGCTTTATTTTTGTTGGAATTCATTGCAGTGCCAGTATAAAAATACATTAAGCTATAATACAAACCTTGGGCTTGATCCAGGTATGATGAAGTCAGTGGGAGTCATCCTACTGCCTTTGGAGGAGACTTCTGGTTGTTCTCCCAGCAATTATTTATGTCTTCTGGAAAAGAAACATTTTTAACACAAAAGTCAAACCCATTGATAGGTTTGTGGTGAAGTTCTCGAGGATTTTATTTAAGCCACTCTAAGATAAGATACAACAGTACAGAAACCATTGAGTCTCAGTTTGAATCTCAGAGTATTTTTTTTTTATTTTTAAAGCTGTCAGAAAGGAAATAATTTCCTATTATATCCAATTTTAGACATTTGAATAAATTGCCTGATTGTTAAAGATACTAAACATTCACAGTTCAGAAGAGCACTTGGTGTTAGTAAATGACGCAGGAGGTTCCCCCCCAAACAGAGAACTGAGAATGGAAGCAAACGTTCTGAAAATCATTCACTGTGACCCATTCTGCCCAGAAACAAGCCGTACCTGGTGTTCTCCTTCATGTCCTCCTTTATGGCCTCCACAATCCTGTCAATTTGTGAGAACAGCTTCCTGTCTGAGCGGTTCCGTTGGGTTTGATCTTTGTGAAAGCAGCTGCGAGGGCTTTGCTTCTCCAGGGATAGTGAAACTTGCAGGAGAACTCAGCATCAGAGAGGAGGCAGCACTGGTGGCTGCCAGTGCACAGTTTGGAGCCTCATCAAACAGAACAGAAGGAGCTGTGACAGCCAAGGTCTCTCTGGGTTAAGGGATGTGAGGCAGGAATATGGGAAGAGCTCAGGGTTGTGTGAAAAGTTTTGGTATGGACAGACACCATCCCAGACTGGGAGAGTTGGATGGGAAGAGATCTTATGGATGACACAGAAAAACCTGTAGAAAGTGTCCCTGCCCAGGACAGGGGGTTGGAATTAGATGGTCTGCAAAGTCCTTTCCAACCCAAACCATCCTGTGGGTCCACGATTCTGTGCTTTGGGAACAGCATGGAGTGATGGGCGCATTGTGGAAGTAGAAAGATCAAAGATCTCTGAACTGCTTCTGAGAGTAGCTGCTGACAGCTCCTGAAGCCATCAATAAGTGCTGAGTTATCCTTCTCCTTTGGATTCACGGCATTTCTGAGATAAAAGTTGCATCTGTGACATTCTTGTGTAATAATTCTTGAATTTGTTTAACTGCTTTTGGAGTTCTTTAATATATGGCTCCGAGATATCTATGACAAATGTTTGTGCATTAGAAAATATTTATTTTTCCCTGTCTAATCACTCAGTGCAGTTCTCCCTAAGGTCTTGTATAATGAGAGCAATGAATAATTACCTTCTATTCACCTTTTCCATTAAGTTTATAAATGCATAGGTCTACCTTTTTTTTTTTTTTCTTCCCTCCCTCCTCTCTCCACAAAGCTCATTTTGAATGGAAGGATTTTCATACCTTTATTACTCTTGTCTGTATTTTCTATTCTTTGGCTCAGCTGTGGCACTGCAGGCACAGGTGCCCCCCACACCCTAATGGGTAATGGTCTCTGTGTTGTTCTCTAAGCCTTTCAAAATAATTCCTCTGTTCATTTATAAATGTGCTTTTACAGAACAACTCAAGCTAACGCAAGATTTCCTTCCTGAGCAAATTGCTAAAATAGGAAATATTGTTGTAAATCTGCTCTTGGGGTGATGCAACACTTTAATACCCATCTAGTTTTAACTGTGCTGAGTATTTTGGTATTTAAGCAGATTTCACTCCTTCACCAGCTCTAGATCAATTAGAGAAATAAAGATGAGCAGAGAACCAAAGCAAATCCCTGTGGGATTCTGCTCATAACTTCCCCTCATTGGCAAAATTGACTGTCTTTGATCTCTTAACAGGATACAGATCTATGAGGGAATTTTTTCCTTGTTACCAGATTGTTTCTTGAAGAGCTTCTGTTAATGAATCAATCACAAAATTCTACTGATGTGGTGGTACTGCTCAAGCTTTAAAAAACTTAATTATATCTTGCTCGTCTACCCTTGCCTGGTGATGTGTCCGTGTGCAGCAGGTGAATCTTAAAATCTCTAACCTGGTAATTGTGGAGAGAAAAACAGACAACAAATCTTGTACAATTGATAAAGAAAATTTTGATAGGAAATGGGAGGGAAACAGAACCTAAATCTGAAAAAAATTAATCAAAATTTGAAGAAAACTATAAAGTACTTTACTTACACATTTTCCTAGCAGTGCTTATGATGAAAAAAATAAGAAAACTTTTTATTTCCAGAGAACATTTATTTTGAAACTGCAACCTTTGGATATAACTAAGATTTGGAATGTGTTTATACAATATTCATCTCATAATCCAGGGCTTTTTCGGGATCATCAAGACTTCATTCCTTTTCATACTTTGATTTCATTATTTCTCTGACTCTTTTTGCCTGGCCATGAATTATTGAGGGATCTCACCTAGAGACGTGTCAGAGACAGGATGCTCCTACTGAGATTAAGGATGCTTAAGGATGTTCAAGTCAGCAGATTTGAGGGGCAGTAAGAATTTTTTCCTTGTTAGAAAGATTAACAAGGATTTTTGTCTGTTAAACATTTTGGAACTGCCTCGTTCCCTGCAATCCATTTGGTTAGGAGGGGCCAGGACAATCTGGATGGTTGGAAGGTTTTGTGTTCTCTTCCTGCTCTGGGATTTACTTGTAACTTTTACACTAAGAATTTAGGCAATAACTTAATTATAGGGTGGGTTTCTTTAAACTGTTTTATAATCCCTGAGGCAACTACTGCAGGCTGACAACTGGTCCAGTTCAATTTTAAGTTTAGAAGTTCTTCTGAGAGTCCAAGTTTTTAAAGTTAATTCTTGCCAGTCCTCAGGTAAGTAAATTACAGAGAAATGAAATTATATTAACGATACTTCAGATAAAATTTTAGCTGTAACATCTGGCTTCTGTTACCCACTGTGCATTGCTACCCATCCCAGCCATGTGAAATAATCATTTCTCTGGTGCTTTATTGTTTTGTTTCTGTTGTGTCAGTATATTAATAAAAATGTCGGTATATGATTAAAGTACATAATTCTATTCTGTCAGTGGGAAACTGCCATTAAAAATAATAGGGACAGAGAGACTGTTTTATTGTTATGAATGGAGAAAATAATCACAGAATCATAGAATGGTTTGGGCTGGAAGGGGCCCTAAAGACCATCCAGTTCTACCCCTGACCACTTTCCACTGTCCCAGGTTGCTCCAAGCCCTGTCCAGCCTGGCCTTGGACACTCCCAGGGATGTGGTAGCCACAGCAAAACCCCTGGTCATATTGAAATGAGAATCTTGAAGATACTAAAATATGAAGGGTTTATAGTACACATTTTAAGAAAAATATGGTCTTTGATTCCATTGTGATATACCTCTTTTGCCGTTAAATTCCAGTCCTGTTCACAGCTAAACCCCATTTCTGCTTATTTAAGTGCATACACCTGGCAAATCCCAGTGAAAACATTAAAACTGAATGGGGTGAAAATTAAAACGTTGTCAGACGATCTTTATTTAAAATCATGTGGATCTGATGATATTCAGCTTTTGTCCAACACTCTTCTGAGTTATTATGTTTATTAAAGGGCATTTTTTTTCCAGACCAAACTCAAAACAATCTTCTATGCCGATAAAAAATACTGGTGGGTTGGGAAGTAGAAGCATTTCATATCATCTGTCTCTTGAGACAGTAGTAATATTTATTATGTAAAAAAGACATTTTTTTTCTCCAAGATGCCAGCAAGCGTGGGGTAGCTTAGGGAAAATTCCCCTGGTGCAAGGCACAGACCATGTTCTCAGCTTTATGTACCTGATAAATGTTGTTCAGGTTTTGTCAATGTCACAGGAGCCATTAGCAGATCGCTTCAAAAGTTCAGTCATTTAAAAATGAACTGAGCTTTCTTTATTGACATCCATTATTAAGAAGAAATATAACCGAGTTGTCATGAATGACTTTCATTTCACATCAGTTTCCCATCCATGTAACTGTGCTGCCTTCAAGAGACCTGCTCCTAATCTGTAACCATTATGGATTTGAAAGTCAGAAGGGCCATCCTGATTATGTGTAATCTGACCTTTGGCATAACATATGACATAAATTTCCTCTTGCATTATGTCTGGTGATTAAGTCCGTGCTACTTTGGAAGGTGATGAATAATGTATCTCACCCAACTTCATCTCCCAAAAAAAAAACCCCAAACCTGTCATAGCCTCAGCTCTCTTAAGTAAGTGGAAAAGAGACAAGAACCTTTCAAGAAAGAGTCATCCCATGTGTTCAGTTACTTGAAGTGTGACAAATTGAGCTGCCAGCTGAGGGTCTTGTCTGTTCCCCGTGCCTGTGCTCTGGTTTAGCCTGGCCTTGTGTGTTAACCAGCTCAGACTAGTTGATGTAGAATCAGGGAATCACAGACTGGTTTGGGTTGGAAAAGACCTTAAAGAACATTTTCTTCCAACCCCCTGCCCTGAGCAGGGACAACTTTCACTATCCCAGGTTGCTCCAAGCCCCATCCAACCTGGCGTTGGACACTTCCAGGGATCCAGGGGCAGCCACAGCTTCTGTGGGCAACCTCTGTCAGGGCCTCCCCACCCTCACAGGGAACAACTTCTCCCCAGTATCCCGTGTTTCCCTGCCCTCTGGCAGTGGGAAGCCATTCCCTGTGTCCTGTCCCTCCATCCCTTGTCCCCAGTCCCTCTCCAGCTCTCCTGGAGCCCCTTTAGGCCCTGCCAGGGGCTCTGAGCTCTCCCTGGAGCCTTCTCTTCTCCAAGTGAGCACCCCCAGCTCTCCCAGCCTGGCTCCAGAGCAGAGGGGCTCCAAACTTTTGGTCATTTTGGGCAGCCCCAAAATCCAGTACATCCAGCACATCCATACCTTTCCCCTGTAGCTTTGAGCCAAAGATTTCACTGAGGAGCCTTGATCAGTTTTCCTCTGAGTTTATTATTCTCACTTAGGAGTTTATTGGCATTCTGAATTATTTCAGCTTCAACACCCAAGTATTGAATCATGGAAATAAATCTCTATCCACCGTCACAGGCAGAGTCAGAGTCTTTTCCTCCTGTAGAGAAGAGTAAAACTTCAGATGAAACTGGGTCAGAAGGACACACTATTCGCAGTTCATCTGAAGTCTGCCAGACAACTGGGATGAGTCTAGCCATATGCAGGCTTTTGCTTTTGAGTCAGTTCATCAAAATAAGCATCCAGAATGTTCCAGCTGAATATTATAAAATGACTCAGGGAAAGTCAAATGTACTTGTTGCCTCAAATGTACTGAGAGCTTTTCAGCAGAGCCCTTTTTGTTTTTATCCTGTATGTGTGTTTGTCAGTGTTAACCTGCCTCTCCCCGCAGCTCATTTATCAGGAGTCTTTAAAATAAATCCAAGGAATTTGTTGCAGAGTTGCTGTTCGCAATATCATTGGGTGTTACATTTTTGGTGTCAAATTATGGTAGATTTTTCCAAATTGTGATGAAACAGGATGAAACTTTGGGCTTCAAGGAGTGCTTAGGTGCAGTTGTGCTACATTAGAGTCAGGCTGAAAACATGTTCAGAGCAGCTGTGATGGCTGGGGACAAGACTAGTAAATTGTTCTTAGTTGTTGATCTCTGCTGGTATTGCAATGGATTCTTCTATAACACAGCATTTTAAGCCAAATAATTTGAAAAATTATTTCCAAATTAATATACCTGTGTTTTGTTTTGTTTTGTTTTTCCCCTCCTATTGTATATTGATGTGAAATTTTCTGCACTGCATGGTCTGTAGTGACAGGACCAAAGGGAATGACCTCAAGTTGCAGCAGAGAAGGTTTAGATGGGAAATCAGGAAAAATTTATTCATGGAAAAGGGTGGTCAGGCATTGGAATAGGCTGCCCAGAATAGTGGTGGAATTACGATCCCTGCAAGTGTTCAAAATCTGGGTGTGGCACTTGGGAAGTTGGTTTAGGGGTGAACACGGTAGTGTTGAGTTAATGGCTGGGCTCAGTGATCTCAGAGGTCTTTTCTGACCTTAATGATTTATGATTCTACACCTGCTGGCCAAACCAGATAAATTTAGACAACTTCCTATGATAATGGCTTATTCCCAGCCTGGTCATGGGAAAGGACATCCACATTTGGGATGGTTCTTTTTGGATATTACCTTAAGTAGCGCTGATTAGGGATAATGACTGCTACTGAAGGTGTGTGTTAGAAAAGCAAGGTGTGAAACACATAAACCTGGTATTTTTGAGATCTCCTTTATTTCTACTCTTCCTGCAGAAGGAAGCCCTGGGAAAACTGACTCCTCACCTTCCTCTATTCACTGAAAATCCAGAGTGTAGTTTCTGGATGCTAAAGGGAGGGAGCTGACCTGCTGACCCAGCTACCCATCAATTCCTGGGAAGTTTGCAGGGCAGTGAAGGCATAAGAAAGTTGAGAAGACCAGACAAAACAGAAATCTCTTTGATATATAGGATTGCACTGTGTCCATAATCCATCAAACGCGTATTGAAGCAAAAAAAACCCCTTAGCACAGAAGAGTCTGGCAGACTTACTGGGAAAGCTGTTAAAACAGAGCTGTGGATGAAGAGAGACACAGAAGTGCTACAACTTGTTTGCTTCATTGATTATATCATACAAAGGCTTTTATTTATTAACTGGGAGTAAATTCTGTTGTCAGCTGAGTGAATACAGTTTCTGTGAAAGAGTTCTTTGCGGAGGGTAAATTAGATCCAAGATTGTTTTTATCATTTGCATCATTAGCAGTCAAGAGAAAACCTTCCTTTTCCAAATGTTGCCAAAAATTATCTTGTTGCTTGTTTTAGATTAGAAAAATTGGGAAGACTCAGGAAGCAGGTTCTTGATATGCTCCTGAAAAGCTTTAGAGACAGATCCCATCACCTGTGGAATCACAATTTTTGAATAGTTGCTGAGGTAGGATTCGTTTCTGTGAAAGAGCTCCATAAACTGCCTGGTTAACAGATAGCAGCCCTGCTGGGTCCAACAGAACTGTCACACAGTATAATTTAATCAGGTTCTTGAATACATTTCAGGAATTTCCAGTTGCCGTGTGGCTTCCCTGCTCCAGTGTAAAGCAAGTCTAAGCCAGAACGTTTAAGAGTGTGCCTGGCAAGAGGCAATTTATCTTACAGGAGGTTTTTTAGGCTACCACAGATACCTGAGAGTCTGTTCTTTGCTCCCGTGTCCCCTCTGGGAGCTCAGCTTGGGCACAGCTCTGCAGCCATCGGCCTCCATCACCCCCCAGCCCTCCTCCCACTCCTGTGCACCCTTTGAACCACCTCCATTCAGCCAGCATGAGATTATTTTATTAACAAGGCCAGGCGAGTGGGGTGACCTTATTACTGGATATCCAGGCTGTATAATGTCCTTGTTAAATACACAGACAGCGACGGATCGCTAAAGGGACCGGATCCCATTATCAATGTCCTCCTGCGTCGCCCATCACTTCACATCAGTGTTTTGCAATCAGAGCCTTTCCCTAAGAACCCTTTGTGTCCTGCAGGATTGGGGAAGGGACGATCTCCTTTGTGAAGGCAGAGAGAGAACAAAGTGTCTCCAGGTGCTCGGTGCTCTGTGAAGCTGGTTAATGTAGCGGTGGTTTTAATGCGCTGCTTTATGTGTGTTCACGGCCCACAGCCCGGCAATGCTGCCTGCAGGTCACCTGTTAATTGAAGTTTCACAGCCTTCAGCTGATGAATGTTTTCTGGCAGCGGTTATATTGGAAATAATATTTTTTATCTGGGAGATGTAGGTGAAATTTAAGTCACATGGATGTAATTCTGCTGTTCTTCACTGTGAGCCAGAAGCCTGCTCCGAGAGAGGAATAATGCAGGATAAAGAAAACCACAAAGGAAACCTTGTTTATTCATTTGAACCTTAATAGGAAATGTCTGTGTACTCAAAAAGCCAGGCTCAGCTGCTCAGTATCTTTTAATGAGGAATTATATTTAATCAGTGTTGCCTCGGAGTGGCTGCTCATGAGACTTTCAGTTCTTCCTTAGGAGGTGTTAGTCCTCTTAACAATAAATGAGAAAGGACTCCTAATGACACCAGTTAATAGATGTGAGGACCTTGTGCCGCTATTTATGGTCTGATGGGTCAGTTAAAATGAGACAACAAAACATTCAAGTGCAGATGGGAACAATTTGGGCTCTTTGTGGAAAGATGAATGTCTGTGGCTTAACTAGGAGGAGGAAGAATGAGCTTGCACAGCCCACCCAATTACAGTTTCTTTCTCCCAAGAAAATGAAATAATTTGGAGACTTTGTAAAGGTTGCTGTGTATTTATGTACAGAGATAAAAGGCATTTTCATGTGAGCAGGCATGCTGTGGGGCAGGCTGAGATCCCTTTGTGCAACTCCGAACATGTCCTGGACCAAATGCCCATTATCTCCTTATCATTACAGCGACAAAAACCCTGAAGTAATGACTGAACTATTTATACAGCTGAAGCTGGCAGGTCTTTGAGGTCAATAGTTAAAATGCTGACACAGTGGTCTCTTTCAGGGCAAGGCAGAAATTCTGCATTTACATCCCTGGCATTGGATATGGGAAGTATTTTAAGAGAAATCATAGAATTGTAGAACCACAGAATGATTTCTGTAGTGGTTTGTCTCACTTTTTTAACCTATTACCCCAGGTCTGGTGCAGTCTCAGCATTATTCACGAAGGATTTGGGTTCAAAAAGGAAGAAGGGGGTGTAAATAATTCTTGCACTGGTAGACACTGTACAAAGTAGCCGAAGTCTTGGTCATGCAAGGTTACTGTCTCCTGTTGATCTGATATCCTCTCTTCTGGTAAAGCTCCATCCTTTCTGCTCCATGTCAGAAAAACACATCACACAGTTTGTGTTCCTGGTGCTGCTTGTTAAAATCCCATAAGATCTGGCTGACATGGAGTGATAGAATATCCTGAGTTGGAAGGGACCAAAAAGCATCATCCTGACATGAGAGTTTGTGGAAACATTTCTTTATTAAAACCAGTTCTCAAATCACACTTTATCTTCCATTTTATAACAAATATATAGTATTTAGTGCTAGACATGCTCTTCTGGATTTTTCAAAAATACACAGTCTCAGTCTTGGATGTGATGTAAATCCTTCCATACTTAAAGGGCAGGGCATGGAAAACCAAGCTGCCAACAGAGTAAATCTTTGTTTTTATCTGGGAGCATTAGATTTGTCTCATAGTTTGAAATTTCAGCAGTTTGCTTGAGTTGGTTACAGATCCCTGTGTACCCCTGCAGTCTCATCGGAGAGTGGGCTCTTCTCACATCCAATTTCCAAATGTCTCTTGAAGAGGGAGAAACTTGTGTTTTGGGGGGTTTGACTGGGAAATGGCAAGGTGTTTAGTAAGATGGGAGATTTCTGGTAAATGCTAATAATTAATTGATTGAGTGAAATGGAGGATGGAAAAAGATCAACTGTTAATTGCTGGGGGTTCCCCATCCTGAGGGGTTTGTACAGGGATATTGTACAGGGGGGGAAAAAAAAAGTGGTTTTTAGGACTGACTTGATTGCTCCTACAAAAATCATAAGTGACAGTGCCCAACTACTGTATTTTTTATAAACCACTGCTTATAAGGAAATATTGCAAAAAAATGTACATGGGAGGTGAGGGAGGAGAAGCTTCCCATAATAGGGGGAATTTGAGCTGCTAGGTGCTCAGGTATCTATGGGCTGTCTACAGCTTTTCACTCAGTGACTGTTGAGAGAAGCCTCACTTGCAAAATCAGCATATGGAATTTGAAGTACAGATGGATGGGGTGGACACTGCATTATTTGTCCAACATGCCAACGTTTTATGGTCATTGATACAAAGATTGGATGGAAGGAAATCATTGTTAGAAAAGGTAAAGAGACACAGTGGGAATAGAGATACAGCAAAAACCCACATGGAAAGTGACCAAGGCTGCACCATCTTTGTTAATAATAAAGGAAACATTTTCTGTGGAGTTAAACACTGATTACATGGATGAAGTTGCAAAAAAATACAAAACCTCGACAGGGAGAGCTTTTCTTTTTTTTTTTTTTTTTTTTT
>VZDJ01007747.1:43482387-43522256 GCA_008694505.1 Cyanoderma ruficeps | reverse complement strand
TTGTTTTGTTGTTGTTTTGTTTTGTTTTTACCAGTTACCTTAAGTTAGTTTGACAAATCTGATTCCCAAAAATCACCTTGAAGTTGGAAATTCTGGGAAACTGTCTGGTCTAGCTCTTTTATGAACCACCTGAGAAAAATGTAGAACCATCAAATCATAGAATGGCTTGGGTTGGAAGGACCATCTCATTCCAACTCCTGCCACTCCTTTCCAGTGTGTAACATGAACTATGTGCTTAATGAAATAACTATTAATTAACTAATAGCTAATAATTCTGCAGTATTTTAGGCCAAAATTTTAAAAACTGTGGCTATGGGCCTGAGCTTGGAAACATACTGTAAGCAATGCAGTAAGGAGGAATGAAAATTATTAGCACTTGGCCGGTGCTATCTGGTTCCTTATCAGAGACGTGTGGTTTCTTTGAGGTAGAGAATGCATGCCATGTCTTGAGATGGTAAAATGTTGAAGCATAATAAAATAAAAAGTAAAATCAAATTTAATTTCTGGTATGTGTTCATTTTCAGGGTTATATTACAAAGTTAATTAAAAAGTAATATTATCTCAGTTGCTTTAGAAAGCCAGTGATTATTTTTTTCATAACCTCTTGCAACAATTCCAAGGAATTGTATGATGTAAGTTTGATAAGCAGTGAAGTGTCCACTGTAAAAATAGTTGTTCATACTCCCAAGTGGGAAGTCATTTCAGAAACCCTAACCTTTTTAATGGTTATTTATCTTTTCTGCATTAACTGAAATTGATTGATTGTCATACCATAATTTCTCTTGGGCAGAATTGCCCTCTAACTTGAGTCAGTCTTTGCTGCTCTTTTCTTCCAAAGGTATTGCCTGTTCAAAATATTACGTCCTCCTGGTTTTATTTACTCTTGTAAACACAGCAAGTCCCTCTGGGTCCCATTCCTTGCACTGACAGCCCTGTGCTGCTGAATGGACTGGCAGCAATTTTCTCTCAGTCCCTATATTTGGGGTTTATCAGTCTTGAACAGGAGTGATGGGATTTTTTATCACATTTCAGTATCAGTGTCTCAGGCAGCAACAACGATGCCTTTTTTTATTGATAGTACATGAGCTCCACTGTACATTTGAAAACAGCATTTGACTTGTGATTTTCTGCTTTGGAATCTCAGCTGAACGTTCGACTTGCATTTCTAATGACCAGAAGTAAATCTGAGTTGTACAGGGTGGGTTGCAAAGACTTTGTTAAGAAAGTCAGGTCTCTAGACTAGTTTAGGGCTATTGTGAGTTTGGTGCTACCCCACTTCTCCAGCTCTTATCCAAGGATTGTCAGGCTCTAGCAATGCAGCTTTGACGGTGCTGTTGGTGAATTATTAAAAAAATAAGAATATTGATCTAATACCGATATCCAACTATGACGGACAAAGGCTCTCTCCAACAGATTAAAGTTAGAAACTGTATGTTTATTACGACGCAAGGCAGCGTGCGGGATGGCTCCCAAATACACACTGCAATTCACAGATGATCACAGGGTCTTTTTAGGTACAGGAGTATTGAATACCCAAAACACAAATGCATATTCATAACTTTGGTACATCCCATTCCTCTGCCTCCTTTGGTAATTAGTCAAAAGGCTGTTACACTTGTGTAGTTTGTTCTTTGAAATGGGACGGTGGTCTTTTTATGGGGTGGGGTCTCAAAATGATGAAGCAAGATGGGTCTTCCTCGCTTTGACTTTCTAACCTTTTAGTGTTACATGACAACCGAATCCTGTTTTTCTAGGACCGTTTGACTTATGAATGTGTTGTACTCTTGGGAGTCTATTGATTAGACAAAATGCACAAACATAGTTTGACAGGCTTCATGATTTACCAGTTCCTTAAATCCGGCTTCTGTTAACAAAGGGAATATCTATTTCAACTAAAGTCCTTAATTCTTCAAAATTCATGTTTCATTGGTACCTCCTGAATATTCACTGAGCTCTCAGAACCACTGAAGGTTTTTATTACAAGACTTAAATAATCATAGAATCATGGAATATCCTGAGTTGGAAGGGACCCACAAGGACTGAATCCAACTCCCGGCCCTGCACAGACACCCCAACAATCCCACCCTGTCCCTGGGAGCGTTTTCCAAACTCTCCTGGAGCTCTGGCAGCCTCAGGGCTGTGCCCATTCCCTGGGGAGCCTGGGCAGTGCCCAGCACCCTCTGGGAGAAGAATCTCTCCCTGATATCCACCCTGATATCCACCCTAACCCTCCCTGACAGACTTCACTCCGTTCTCTTGGTTCCTGTGACTGATTGTTTCTAGCTGTATCTCAGAAATGGTGCGTTCATCCAAAAATAGCAGCGTTCAGGCATAAGGGATGTCATACAAAAAGGCACGGAACAGGTTTTGTTTTCCTTTGGAATTAGTTTGATGATTTTTATTTCATTTTTCCTGAGGATGTGGCAGCTTTCCATGCCTGCAAGAAAGTATATTTTCTTAGAAAAGAAGCTTAATTAAGAGTACTTGACAGTGGCTGTAATAATAAGATATGTGCATAAGCAATATATAGAATGGGAATTTATAGATACATCCCAAGAACTGAACAGAAGGAAGGACTAATATATAGAAATATTAACGTGAGATGCCTTCAGTGCCAGCGTTTTCATATTCCCAGTAGAAATACAGTGGTAGATGACACCTAGTGGAATTTGGCATCAACTGCTGCAGGAATGGACCTGAGCCTAAAAAACTGTTCATCCTTGGAGTTAAATAAAAAAAAAATACATATTCCTGGAGCTGTTGCATCTCACTGTTCTTCTTGTTCTATTTACAGAGGGGAGGTTTTTCTATCATTGCTGAATTATTCATCCTGTTAAAAAAGAATTAGTCACAATGGGACAGTAAAAAGAGGGAGCAAAAGCCTTTTTTAGACTTTAATTAATTAATTTATAGATATTTATTTTATACTTTCTGAGGATTTAGGCTTTAGAATTAAAAATACATTATTATTGGTTATTAAAAATGGAGGTTTGTCTTTACGTGGTGGAATTCATGAGATTTCCTGGGTAGGACCAGGAGTTGTGCCCGATGATCTTGATGGGTCCTTTCCAACTCAGCATATTCAACAATTCTGCATAAGAATTATTTAACCAATTTATACTATGGAAAAAAGAAAAGCATTTTTTCCTGACAAAAAGCTGAGTATCTGTGGGGTTTTGTTGTTGTTGTTTTTTAGAAAAACCCCAACTTTTTTAGGGTTTCTTTTGAGCCATGCATTTAATGAAAACCTGAAGCATTGATTAATTGGTGCATCAAAACACCTATAAAGAAAAAATCTGAGAAATATTTTCCTCCTTCCTGTAGATAGCTCAGGGGTAATGAAATAAGTGTCTAAGAAACGAACTTGATTCCCTGGTAAAAATACAGTCCAGTACTTAATCTTATTGAATAAAATTAACGCAATAAATCACTAAACCACATCAGATGTGGTTTAGCATTGGATTCTCACCAGCAGCCACGTGCTTAGCTTTGTGGACAATGGTGGTTTGTGTTTACAAGGTGATTTGGGTTTGTATTGGAAATTAGATTCTTTGGGTGTGAAATTAGACCCTTTTTGTGTTTTTGTTTTGTTTTGTTGTTTTTGGGGTTTTTTTAATACAGGTTGAAAGCAGCTCTCAAGGTGCTCACTTGTTCATGAGCCAGATTGAAGAATTTGTCAGAAACTTATAATTTGGTTGTTAATGCCAGGTGAGCAGGGATGTTCCAGGAATTTCTGTGTTGCTTTAGTTACGTCTCCACTTGTGGACATGAGAGCCACGGGAGCGTCGTCACCTCAGAGACCACACGGTGCTGTGACACATCCAAGGGTGTTCCTGAGGGTGAGGTCAGGTGGATTTGTCCCAGCAAGAGGCAGCTGCACCACTGCTGTGCCTTTCACACCTTTTCTGTCTCTGGAGAGACTCCATTTAATAACCCATCTCCCCTGAAAGCTCCAGTGGTTGATGTTGCACCATGGCAGATGTGCTGCATTGGCTGGAATCCATTTTAATCTCTCGTTTACTCGTTCTGATAATGAAGCCTTGACCTCCCAGCAGATGGGCCTTGCAGAGCAGTTCTGCTCTCTGCTAACAGTGATCTGTGCCCAAGCATGAGGCTTTTCTCTCCAGTGGAGTGGCGTTTCTGGTCAGAGATGCAGAGTGCTGGAGTGACAGTAACTTGGAATTATTAGATAAACACATACACATGCCCCAGAGCAAAATGAGTGCTGCAGCGGTCTCTGCTTTGTGGTGGTTTCATCTCCTAAATACTGTGTTCAGTACAAACATGAGCTTCCAAAGCTGCTTAAACCCATTTAGATCAGCAGGCAGTGCAAGAGAGCAGTCCAAGTTGCCATTCTCTCCATCCGTGGAAGGGTTCCAGGCCAGGTTGGACGGGGCTTGGAGCAGCCTGGGATTGTGGCAGGTGTCCCTGCCCATGGCAAGGGTTTGAAACTGGACCAGCTTTGGTGTCCTTTCCAACCCAAACCATTCTGTGATTCTACTGTTTTGCATTCAGAGTCAGAGAAATTGTCTTACACAAACACCTTCATGGACAGCCCCAAGGTGTTACTGATGAGTAAGGCTTTATAAAACAGAGGCCTTGTAAAACCATGGCTCAGGCCTGCTATTTCAGCTAAGTAGAAAAGGACTGTCGGAAAGGGACTCAGATGAATTAGAGGTAGAAAACCAAGTTACGTAACCATGGTATGTTTGCATCCTGGTGTAGGGTGGTGGGTTGATTTAAGTTTGTTATGTTTTAAAACAATGTAACTGATGATGAGTTAACTGCTTGAAAAGGCCTGGTGTTTGCAATAATGAGCTCTGCTTGGCAGTGCGTGGGATCTCCACATCGGTACAGACCCTCGCCCACACCAAGATGATGCCTTGGGAAGGCTGACCTTGGACAGAGTTAGAGAATAAAGTAGATATTTATTAAAAGGCATTTAAGGACACACTTTGGGCAGTGCTAGAGCCTGTCCAGGGCTACACCCAAGGTAGACCCAAAATGGTCACAAAATGGATGGCCAGTCATGAGGTCTTTCAGTTTTATAAGTTTTTGTCCATTTGCATATTGGGGTTTAATTGTCCAACTATAGCTTCAGATTATGAAGCCCCATCCTTCTTGTTTTCTGTTTTTGGCCCAGCATTGTTTGTGCTTTTGGGTCTGAAAATTTGTACCCATTGTCCTTGGTGTCCAGCAGGAAAAGGATTTGTTCTGTCTTACTCTTCTGTGAAGAGCTGACTGACACCTAATGTGAGGCTCAGCACTGCACCCCTGGGCAGCACAGAATCTGAAAAACATGAAAGCTGAAACTTAAGGCATCAAAGGGACAGTAATAGCAAGTTCAGTTCCTAACTTGGAAAACACTGAGAGCACCTGTGGCAGCCAATAATTCCATCTCTGCCCTGAATGGCCTTGTCCATTAACTGCATGAGGAGCCCAAACTACATGATGGACTCTTCTACATCAGTTTGAAAATACCCATTTATATGTTCCAAGTGAGGATTTGGTGGTTCCAAGTCTATGTAATTAGCACTGGTAAAAGCACTTTTAAAGTCTGCAGGGACCCCAGGAATAATTTCTGAAACGATTCACTTAATCCCATCTCTCCTGAAGTAGAAGCAGCCATGAATGTTTTCTTCATTACAACGTGTCTTGTTTTGAAGTTGCCCTATACTTAAAGCAGTTGTGATATGCAGAGTTCTGTGGACTGGCATAGAAATGTCTGGATTTCTGTGTCACTTGAGTGTGTGTGTGTGTGGCACCAGTTGAAGCAGGGGCGAGTTTGGTGTTTGACATCTGACAGAGAGAGCAGCCTCCAGCTGGCAAAATCTAAAACTTGGGGTTTGCATTCAGTCCTCATAAGTCTTCCCAACTTCACTGACATTAGGATCATATTCCTGAGGGGTTTATGCTGTCTGGATGTCACATGAATTGGTGGGAGACACATTTTCAGACCCTCTCCTGGCTGGGTTCAAGTCAGCTCTTTTTGCTGGAATTTACATTTCAAATTCCCGGGACATGCTAACTCAGCTGTCACCACTGCAAATAAATCTGAGCCCAGTGGTTAGATCTGAGTTTATTTAGTGTGTGCTAAGGACAGACCATCCTCGAGTCAGTGCTTCAGGGCCCTGTGCACAAGTGAATAAACAAAAGCAAAAGATGGAAGTATCACAAAAACATTGATATTAAAAGAATAACTGGAGAGCCAGTTTCCTGTGCTGATTCTGACCATGATTCCTAGAGTGAAAATAAATTAAAGACCTTTTTTGCGCTGCCAAAGACTTTCAAATATTAATCTTACACCAGCCCACATAGCACCGAGGGCTTAAATACTTTATTTACCAAATTGGCGCTCAGAGTCTGTTGCGAGAGCTTGGAAGGACTGGCTTCAATTTCTCTTTACTTTCACTTGTACATCTTCAGTCAGGGGCGGCTCTTTGGGTGTTAATGTCAAGCTGCTGGTGCGCATTTATTTTTGTTTGATACAGGCGAGATAAAGAGGCCGTTGTGATGTTCTGTAAAATCCACAGGTGTTGAGAACTGTAGCTCTTGGTACGGTGGTCAGGTCGTACCAACAGCAATTTTGGATTGTGCTCCACATTTTGTAAAATGAACCGTGGGCTTCAGAGTTAAATGTAGCCGGGTAATGAGCCACGGTTGGGGGCTGTGTCCAAGGCCAGGCTCCCTGTGCTCCCCATCCCTTCCCCTGGGCACTGCAGGCTGTTGGAGCAGCAGGGATCCCACCAGATGGAGAAGAGGACCAGTACTGCTGGAGAAGTTGGGGCTCAAGGGCTAAACCACATTACTCTCTGTCAGGAAATGGGGAAGAGAGGGGAGAGAATGGGGTGAGAGGCTGAAGAGTGAAAAATGGAATGTGTGAGGAAGCAAGGAACACTCTTCAGAAGGACAGTTTTAAAAAAGCAAAGCAGAGGAAACCTACATTTTGTAGTAATAACCAGGCAGGAAAGCAGTGTGAAAACAGCTATTGAGTCCTATTTTTAAACCCTAAGTGTATTTACTCTTTTCTTCAATCCATATTTTCCCGTGTTTCTGTTTTCTCCATCTTTCCACCATAACTGGAAAAAAAATTTGGATTTCTTTCAATAGGTAAAATTGTATTTTTATGTTGAAAGTGTTACTTAAAGATGATGTCTCCTCAGGAATACACTCAGTAGGGATATTTTAAAATCATCACTTCCTTTGTTTAATTTCAGTAGAGAAGATTTAACTTCACTTGACTATTCCAGAAATATTCTTAAACTACCTCACCAGGTGGCTGAGCTCTGCTTTTATTACTCTGATTCTGTGCCATATTTTCTTGTTGATGCAAGGAAAACGAAGATGTTCAGTAGTGATTTTTCCACTGCTGCTGTTAAATATTATTGAAAAGAAATACTTTGCTTACCACTTGTAACATGAGCCCTACTTGTTAAAATATATCTCAACAGTCAGTACTGAAAGCTCTGTTACAGAGTTTTCCTTCTTGATCATTTTGGGGTATTAGGAAGATGTTAGGGGAAAAAAGATCTGATGCAGTAAATCGTGTCTCTTTCTGAATGGTCTGTATGAAATTAAAGTGGAATAAATCAGTAGAAAGTTGTAATTGAAGGTTTGGGTTTTATGATGGAAGTTACCAAGACATGCTTTTAACTTATAAATGCAGAATAATGGAGAATATCTTCCTCCAGCCACAAAGGAACTTCTATTACAAGAAGAAATCATTCAAATCCTATAAAAATCAGTAAGACTCTTCTGTGACATAGGGAGAGTTTTGATCAGACCATCTGGTTCTGAGGTTGCGTCCTTTATAGCATCATATATCCTCCATACATCCCTTACAGCATCGTGACATCAATTTCAGCAGAGTTTCTGGGTGATTCTAATTTCTGCAACTGCAGATCCATATTTTAATCCAAGAGCAGCTGGGGCCATGCTGGTAATCCACTCTGGTTTACATAAAAATTCCCTTTAGGGGAGAGCTTCACATTTCTCTTTCTATGGTAAAGAAAAGTGATTCAAGACTTTCAGTTAATCCTCTGTTGCTCATTTTCTCCGTGGTGCTGTGGGAAAGCTGCATTCCAGTTGTGCTTCTCAGTGGAATTATTTGTAGGAAGGACTTCATTAAAGACTCTATTAATGAAGACCAACAAATTAAAAAAAACCCCAACAAACAAACAATTAAAAAGAGGGGTCTTATCAGAGAATTCCAGAATAGTTTGGGTTGAAATGGAACTTTAAGACCATCCAGTTCCAGCTTCCTGCCATGGGCAGGGACATCTTCCACTAGACCAAGTTGCTCCAAACCCTGTCCAACCTGACCTTGAACACCTTCAGGGACGGGGCAGCCACAGCTTCTCTGGACAAAACATCTCTGGTCTTCCCCAAAGACCAGCTTTTTTCTTAATCCAAATATTCTAAAGCTAAATATATTTGGGAATCTTGGATCTCCATTGTTCCCTGTGCAAACCTTTTACATCTTTAAAAAGAAACATTGACAATGGAGTGTCGTAAAGCTGGAGACATAGTCAGGTGTTGGAAATAAATGTTTGGAGGAGATAAGGGAAAGTCAGTCTTGAAGACAACCTGCAGCTGCAGAATCTCTGCCAGTGCCCCGGCACAAAGCAAGAGTTTCTCTGCACTGGTGCAGGATCTCTAAAATGCTGTTACCTGAAACTGATTCTCAGTGATCACTGTCTGCTGAGTCCAAAATGTGCAATCAATTTCCATAGGTGCTGCAGCCAGAGTCACCAGGCATCCCACCAGCATAAAAGCACTGGGTTTATAGTGGCAACAGAAATTACGAGTTCAGAATTAAGAATTCCTAACCTTACTGTGGGGAGGAAATAGCTCGAGAAGTTATATAGGCACTAAGGTAAGGAATTACGTGTGTTTTGATGAGTCATGCCCTCAATGGGTTGTGATCATTGTTCACGAGCTCTCCACAGTTTCTCTTGCATGGAATAGAAAATTGAAAGAATAGACACTGCAGTGTTAGAACTGTGGTATTTGGGAGTAGCCCTGAAAATGTTAATGAATCTGTAATTAGAAGCAGGAGTGTTCATGGGAATTGTGAATCATTTGCTGAGAAAAGCAGATCTGAGCAAATGAAATGGCTCCAAATAGCGACGACAGAGAGCTATACGTGGAATTTGGGTACAGGATTACTTCATCTCAGTACCCATGAAGTAACAAAGGGTGTTGGTGGTAAAGGAAAAAAAAAAAAGTAAGCAGGAGTTCCTTACAAAAGAAAGAAAGTCAAGAAAATACAGAGCAAGGTTTTCTAGATTTGGTGGTGCTGTAAGGATTTCATGGGTAATACCCAGCTTCAAGACAGAATGAACAATTCAAATCCTTCTTCTCATTTAGTTGTGAGACGAGTACAGAAAAGTTAGGTTGGAAAGGACCTGTGAAAGTGTCTGTTCCAAGCCTGTGGTCATCTTAGATCAGATTGCTCCCAGGTCTTATCCAGGCAAACTTGAATATCCTCAAGGATGGGTATTCCAGACAGAAAAACAGCAATAGGGGAATAACTGAAATGTAGAAAAGAGAAGTAATTAAAAGGAGACAGAACCTACTAAGAGACTGTGAGATTGTTTTGGCAGCCCAGCACAGCAAAGGAGGCAAAAGATGGACAGTGGATTGATGGTTCAGCCTCAGAAAGTCCTGGGCATTGGGAAAGAAGGACACTGAGGCTGTGATGGGTCAGAACCAAATGTAGCAACTCCAGGCCTCCAGCAGCAGGGCACGTTTAAGTGTAGTGAGGAACCAAAATAAAGTGAAGCAGGATGATAGTAAAAGGGGTCAATATTAGAGCTAGGCAGGTGTAATAAAACTTGGTTGAAGAAAGTCAAGGCAAACAAGGCGTAGGCAATTCCAAGATGATCTGGGCTGCTTCTGGTGGGGAGTAGTCATCAATGTGAAGCCAAGTCTCATCCAACCATGAAAAAATAAACCAGAATTAACTCTGTTTGAGAACCACTCAACTGCTCTTGAAAGGAAATAAATTCAAATAGGATGGCAGTCAGAGCCATGTCTTTGTGCTGAACTCAGTACTGATACCTCTGCCCCCACAGGTCAGGAAATGCAGGTGTAGGAGGAATATTGACAGTGCATTCGATAAAATAGAGTGCAGTGAGATGTACAGAGCTAAGGGAATGGAACATGATTGCAAGTGACTGCAATATGAAAAAGAAAAGGTTTTTATTACATATATGTATATGTATATGTATATACACATTGGGCTGCATATAATTGAAATTTAGAGTAGGTGCATCATTTCAGTATACATTGCATTGTATCCCAGCACTCTCTGTGCCAATATTTGTGTCAGTAATGAACCAGTCTCAGTGTACAATCAAGAAAATACCCAGTGCAAGGTGTATAGTGCTTAAATTATTAATAATACATATTATAGAATTAAGTTGGAAAGCAGGAATTTGCAGTTTATTGCTATAAAATGTGCATTTTGTGTCTGTCAGGTGAAGCTGATAAAGGCTTGCTGTGAAATGACAAAAATGCCTACAGTATATTGAAGCAATCCAGAGTTCATGGACAGCATTTTCTGTGGGACTAAATGATTTCTATTTAGTTTTCCTTTTGTTTGTCATTCTTCTTCTTTTTTTTCCCCCCTCTTTTCTCTTTTTTGACTTTCCAGCTTGAGACAACTTGTCATTTGGGACCGCTGAGGTGCTCTGCGCCTCAAGAAATCCAAGGGAGCTTGTCTTAAACTTTGCAGTGAAGATTTGAAGCTTTTTGTTACTCACGTATTCCTTTGGCTGGTGTGAGCTTGGGCAAAGGCACAGGGGATTCAGCAGTGGGATGTGGAGTTTCTGCCTCTCATTTTGCTCCTCTGTGATTTTACCAAAAGGAGAATTATGCCAGTGAGGGGAGTCTGGCTGTTTCCTACAATTCACATACCTGGAAATTCAAGCACATTCCAGCTCCTGGGAAAATACGTGAGAAACACAGAGCAAGAAAGAAACCAATTTACTATCACCAGTACATACCCAGTCTGTTTTCTTTTTGACATCTATTTGAGTATANACCCCTGAAAAATATTTTCTTTCTGAATTTATATTGTGAATTCATTATCTGAGGAGATTGTTTAGGTTTCAAAAACTGTCACGTTCAATACAAAGAACAACTTACGCCTCCTCCTTCCCTTAACTCAGTGTGGATGTTGTGCACAAGATAGCTGACACAGAGTTATGATATTATCAGCATCATTTAACTTCTTGCACTTAATTTACCTCATTAACATTTTTATTGCATTTTGTTACTATTGCATATTGAGAAAACACAGTTGTGGAGTCACCCAGCTCAAGGCTGAGCACCAGCAGGAGGCTCAGGGGTGCCACCGTGCCTTAAACTGGATCAAAAGTGAAACTTCCCAGCTGCTCCAGTGCCCATCCTGTTGGCAGAGGTTGGGGGGGATAATTTATGACTCAGGGCTTCCCAATTTTCCAGGTCACATTCCTGCAGTCTGACCAAATGATATGCTGGAAAGAAAAATGGTGTGTTGACCACGGCACCGGTGTTTGATTTCAAGCCTTGCTGCACCAATACCTCACTGGGAAATGGTCTCGATGGGATGGGAATTTGCAATCTGGCCTCAGACACCGTGAAGGCTGTAAATTCCCACACCTGGTGCTCACCTTTGTTTCTTACTGATAATAAGTGGGAAATGTGTATTTATTATATTTTAGTGGTTGAGTTAGTGAAGGTCACAAAGATGGGGGGATTTTCTGCAGTGGTGTTACAGATTTAAAGAGCTTTGTAAAAGAATGTTGGTATTATATATATATGATTTTGATAAGTGGGCTGTATTATCATCCAAACCTTTAGATATCCAAGAATTTAGGGGATCAAATTCTTCTGGAGTTCTTGGAAATGCTTTCAGAAGGGGTTTTTTTTGGGTTGTGGTTTTTTTTTTTTTTTTGGTGGGATGTGAATGCAATCTGGACATTAGGAACATGTAATTTCACCTTAATTTCTGTTCAGTGGTAAAGAATTGAAGGTCATGTCATTTACTTCAAAATCTCTTTTCCTTTCAATTTTCAGAATGGTCTTTGTAGCTTATGGACTGAATGTCATGACATTTTAATGATGATAGAAATTATATAGGCGGGATTTTTTCCCCAGTTTATAACAGTCTGTAGCTACAAAAGAAAGCTCAATTTAACCTTTAAAACTCAGTTCATTTGAAATAGGTGGTCAGAGCAGTTTCTTAGATTGGTGATGTCTGATGATTTATTATATAAATAATTTCCTCTAAGACATAGTCACATTCACTTTGGATATCTAAAAAGGAGTAAAAAGATAATGCAGAATATCACTTTGTTAAGAGGCTTCTGAAGTGAAAAGGGTCAAAGGGTTTCTTTTACAAACCTTGAGTCTTTGCAGAAATTTTGCTAATGAATTTTCTTTCCAATTCTTCTGACTAGGAGGGATTAATTTATTTTTTTAATTCCTTCCTCATTCAGTCAATGCCAATAAGTGAATTTGTTTTCATCTGTTATTGTTACTTGTTTGGCAGTGAAACAAAGCTTGTGCATCTGGTGATCTCCATCAGCCCTTCCACTGATGGTCTCTCTGGTGGGCACCGGAAACTCCTGGGAGTGGGGCTGTTCACACCATGCACTTAATATTGAATTTGCTGTTCTCCTGATTGCTTAGCATGCTGCTTAGCCTTAATATAGCTGCTGGTGTCTCTGCTTTATCAGGGCTCAGTTGAACAATTTGGGAAGCCTGAGTATGGAGAAAGGATTTCCCCCTACAACCTTCAGTGCAATCCTCAGATTTTCCCAAATCTTTCTGAGAATGGCATTGATATCGCTGATGTTTCACTGCCAGGACTGAGCGTCTTTCTCAGCAGCCTTCAGAGTCCCCACCCAGGTTTAACTTTCTCTAAACCATTGTTTATTCATCCAGACTTGAATTTCTTTGAGGAATGCGTGCCCATCTGGTTGTCACTTCTGTGCTTAGAATTAGACTTCTCTCATCCTGAATCAATTACTTCTAGCAGGTGCAAAGCCGGAATCCCTTTGGTAACTGGCAGCAGGCAGAATTAAATGGATCAGGTGTGGAGTTTGAAAGACTGTTAAGGGTCTTAAAAATCAATTGAGTCAGATTCGGGTTGGGTTGCACATAATCTCAGCTCAGGTACCATCTGAAAGCTTTAATGTTTGTGTCTAATGTTAAAACGTCTAGACTTCAAACGTATAAACCTTCCTAAACAAAAAAAAAAAAAAGGAAAAGGAAAAAAGGGAGTTTTGTTCATGACTTTATACAATTGTACAATTTTATGGCCTGATTTGCTCAGAATTTCTTCTCCCCATCTTCTCAAAATGAGTATTGTCAGACTTGAGGAAAAAATACAGGAGGAGAAAAATCCACGTCTCTGCACGATTTGCTGTCCCAGCTTCTCAGCCACGAGACGTCTCAGCCTCGATGGTCTGTAATAGTTTATTGAGAGGATCCAAGAAGGGCTTGCTGCCTGATTAATCAAATAATTAAACATTGCAGTTATTTAGTCTTAAATTAATATTAATAGAGCGCCATCTCTAATAATGGAAATAATCAGTTTCAATCAAGTCATAATTCCACATGTTGCTCTGTGGCTTTCAGTTGTGCCTTTCATTTACCTGTTGCTCATGTAGGTAAATTTGTGTTTATTTACACATATGTGTGTTTGTGTGTTTATATACCAGAGAAAATCACTGAAAACAAGGGTTACAAAAGCCATTTCTTAGGCCATGAAGGTTTTTTTTTGGAATGCAGAGCGTATTTTGAAGCACAGACCCACACCAGCCTTTTAGCACAGAATAACTTAAGTACAGGAAAAGCTGCACCTGAATCGATACAGGAATTTGAGCCTGGCAATCAAAACAATAAAAGTGTGGAATTAGTGTCTCCCATTGCAACTTTCAGTTCACATACACAGTTAAACATTCATTGGTTTGCAACAAGGGGAATTATTTATACTGCCATTTGTCTGCTGGAATTATTTTTTTGTCTCTCTTCCTCATTTCAGAGGGTGAGTTCAGAAAAGGGAAATAAAATCCTGACAAAATTGTCCAATACTGATGAATCAGTATTTTCTTATTGAAAAAGAAAAGAACCCCAAACATTGACTTTCTATGGGGTATTTTATTTTCTGTTTGCTGTTCATCTGCAGAGACAATGAGCTTCCTTTTTCTGTTATGGAGAATCACAGCATCTTTTAAGATAGGATTAGAAAAATATGCAGGTGGAAAAGTTACTGAGTTGTGTGATTTATGTAGGAGTTCCCAGTACTGTTGTTTATGTGTTCTTTGAAGGTGAAGATTAACGTGGAAAAAATGTGTGTCTGTGGATCAGTTTATCTTCCTAGAGGAGCTCTCTTGTCACCTGTGAGGTTGAGACACAGAATATCATAAACAGGTCTAGAAAAATTATGTAACCAGGCCTAATAAGTAATGGGTTTATGCCAGAACTATCTCTCCTTTTTAATGAATGAATTCAAGTAATTCATTTATTCAAGTTTCTGATGGGTGTTCCCTGCACATGCCTTTGTAGCACTAACTCTGAAATTACCTCAGGAACAGTTTGGAACTACAGAATATTCCATAGCACTGCAAAAAACGTGAAGGAGCCACCTCTCTTTCCTCCCAGGTATGATTTCAGTTTATTTCCAAAGCTGTGGTTGTTACATTCAAATGACTTTCATGTGGTGTCCCTTCTGTGCTCACGCCAGGCTGATTTCAGCCATAAATGCAGATCTGCCTTACACTCATTTTCCAGCTTTGTTCTCCTTTTATTTTGTAATTATTTTCCCTGCTCGAATTGGAGTTCTTTATTCTGTACAAAGACGTGGAAATACATTTTTGACAAAAACAAAGCTGAGGAGTGTGAAGGTTTGCAGGAGTTAGGAGCATGGGGAAGCAGGAATCCAGACTGTTCTGCAGTAGAACATTTGCTGTCAAGCACCCACAGGCCCATATTGGTAAGGATATTATTGCTAGCTTGTATAAAAGATTCTCCTTTAATCCACCATCAGAGCCCAGGATTAGAAAGTAGGGAGCTGGAAAGGGCTCCCTGATTTAGAGAAACCCATCCCAGTCTAACATCAGCTACCAGATTAGACAGACCCTTTCCTGAACAGATCAGTTTTTATCCTGAACATCATCTATTCCAATCCCTCAGCAAGGATATTTCTTTTCTCCTTTGCTATGTCCACTTGTTGATGCGTACTGTGAATGGAAAATCTATCCTTAGGAGAAAGCACTTCCTTTTCTTGTGGCACAAAAGACAAAGAGAAATGTTTTTGGATGACTTCATAACTCAGGGATGATGAGACCAAAGTTGATGCATGTGTAAATTTGGAACTTGTTAATAGGTAATATTTCTGATTAACATTGCCTCTATATTGTTAGAGGCCAAGGTTGTCTGAATAAATTACCTCAGAAATTCTGTGTTTCTATGAAACTCCATGCTGTTCCTTTTGCACTGATTTTTTTGTAGGTGTTTCGAAGTCAAAGACCCAAAACCACGGAAAACTTTAGGCTTTTTATTATCAACAAGGGTTCTTTGATCTCAGAGATCTCAGAACTGAAAACAAAAGTCTCTTTGCAAAATGTGAACAGAGACATCAAAGGTCTCTGAAAGGCAGGGATAATAAGGTCCAGTATGTAGAAATCCCACATTCAGCCAAAGGGAAGATGTGAGGAGAAGAGTTAACTGGATGTGATTGTACAGAAATGCTTCATGTCTGCTGTGTTTTCTGTCAGGTTTAAATGGGTTTTGTCACTTTGATAAGCTTTTCCAAGGAATAAAAAGTGAAGTCTGTGAATAAATAGCATTAGACCATGGCTATCAGTCTATGGCAGGTCATTCAGCAATGGAGAGGCTCCTTTTTTACTTCTCCCGCTGATTGTGTTTTGTCCTGAATTCAATCTGCCCTCAAAGGAAGAGCAACCCACAACCAAAACCACTTTTTCTTGGCTGACTTCAAAACTATCCACAGGAGGAGAATTCATAGACCACCTACTCAAAGATGTGGTTTTGAGCACCTTCTAAGAAATTTCAGTTCCTTAGGGAAATACCAAATGCTACAAGTAAAAAATTGCTCCTGAATCCTGGCAATAACTTGAAAACATCTCCAAAAAAAGCAGGGAAAGGAACCAGGTGATCCATCCTTAGGTGGAGGATTGTAAAGCAGCCTGGCAGGATGGATTTTTTGGCGTAGTGGCCAGCTATTTGTGGCATGATGTTTCCATTTGAATGAAAAATCAGCCGCCTCACAGACTCTGATTGTCCTCCACATTCACTGCTGTGGCCGAAGCAGAAATGTTTGCTTCTCTCTTGAAGGTTCCAGCACAAAATGGAAGATAAAAACAGCATTCATAAAATAAAATTGAATTGTTAGCCTGCATAAATACACTCAATACTTAGGAAGCTGCTGCAAAATGCTGACAGTGGCTGTGATTTTTCTTGGGAATGGTGGGATTTGGGCTGGGATTGGGTCATTATTGGGTTATATATTAGATCACAGGTCACCAGCTCTATCACTAAAATCATCAGGAAAATTTCCCTTTTTTCGAGCACCTTTTGCTGAGCAGAGGGAGGCTCTGCAAGCCCTATGTATGTGGTATAAGAGCACAGATCAAATATTTACTGGCTGCTACCCACACCAGATTTCTAAGCTAAATACTATTCAGCCAAGCATTAATAGAGTCTGCCCTGTGCTGCCTTGGAGGTTTTCAGCCAGGTGGGGAAAGGTTCTCCTTCATTGCTCCTTGGAACGAGCTTCCAGCTCCTTGTTGTGATTTTTCTTTTCCTTTAGATTTTATAGCAAGCTTTTCACAGAAATATTTTTCAATGCCCAAATCTTTGAGCTGTTTGACTCCAGGGGAGGAGATGAAATCCTGCGAGAGTGCTGGGAAGAGGAGCAGGTAGGGAGGTTGAAGGGCAGAGCTGCTGATGGAGATTTCAGTGGGGGAGAGAAGGGATGTGGGCTTGACAGCAGCAGGAATGGAAGCAGAAAGACAAAAATAGTCAATACAGAGCCAAATACTTGGTGGCTGAATTAGATGAAACCTAATGAAACAGGGAAAAAAATTCAAGGCTTTTTCAAGCAATTCCTGTTTTTTCCCCAGGAAGCTGGAGAGTGAGCCCAATGATTAATTATTTCCCCTGCCATCAGGATTCAAATCAAACAATAACAAGATCAACCCCCCCTACAACACTATTTGTATGAAATTTTATCTTATGGTGGCTGGGATCATTAAAATTTTTCAGTTATCCATTCGGTTTCTGTGTTACTGTGATGGAAATTAGCCCAGCTCCTCAGAGGTTGATGAAATTCAGGAGCTCCCATTAAGTGTGAATTTGGTCCTCTGTGTCTGATACATGTCACAACATTCTTCTGTGGACTTCACCTCAAGCTTATGAGGACTTCTCTGCTTATTTCTGAGCACCATAACTCAGCTTGCACCTCTGGGCAGTCACTCACTCTCCTAATTTTAATACTTGCTGAAATTGCATCCTAAAATTGCCTAATTTTTAAAACTGATCTTGTAAAATCTGTGTATGCACTTCTTTTGACTTCCATGCAGTATCGGTGGATCAGGGAGATGAGGCTTTGGATAATTTTTGGCTCTTTAGTATTTTTAAACTGCTGGTTCATCCCCTGCAGCTGGCTTGCATTTTATAGGTGCACTAAATTTGATGACCGTGAAGGGTTGTTAAACAATAGAATGTGATAAAAATAGTTCCCTTTGCTGACATTCAATGTTTTTTCTAAACTAGCTCCATAAATTACATCAACAAAACTACTTGCACTCATTTATTTATTTTTTTTTCTAGCATTTGAGACAGGTAAACTGAATTGTCTCTGTAGGACCAAAAGCAAAAATAAGCACTTACTAGTGATGGACTCGGTAGTTATTCAAATTAAATAACCTTTTTCTTGCAAATGTGGTTGTTTAAAGACTCTTGGTTTTCCACACCACCGTTCCTGGAGTATGTACCCAAGAAACTAACACAATATCCTTCTACAAGGGTTTTGTAGAGCTTGACCCCTGAATACAATTAACAAATGCCTGTATGAATTTCAGGCTGAATGAATTAATGTGATGTTTGATAAGTGAACTGGAAGCATTAACTGACCCTGGTGTTTCTGTAGAAATCTCCTTTCCTGGCAGGGTGACAGAAACTTGTGTGTATCATACGTGGTGTGAAACAAGACCGATACTGAAACGAAACCCTAAACAGTATCATTTAAACAAGAGATAAGCGTTCAATTACCTTGATCCAAGAGGTCAGAGAAGAAGCACCATGAGACGTCGACAATTTCAAGGGAAGAAAAGTAAAGGAGGAAATACATTCTCCTGAGTCAAGGAAGAGATTACAATAGAGAGAGGAGTATTTAGAGAGCAGGCAGTGTGAGGATGCTGATAATAAACTGTATCATAACAGGCAAGGTCACTTGGAGAAACAACTGCCTGATTATTCAGCTAATCAGAAGAATCAGCCAGGCTCTCTTACCTGCCTGTTTTGCAGCTGCATGCAAGGACACAGACTACCTGATAATAAAAGGACCGTAATTGCATGGCTACACTCGTGGCTTCCAAGCCTTATCCTTTGGATTGGAGGTGTGAGGTCAAAAAGATGACAGCAGTTGTAAAAAGGGAAGGACAGACAAGAAGAACTGGGTGATAATTTTTACTCTGAGAAGTTAAATGCTGGAATTCTTGAAATGTTTGAGTACTCAGTGAGGTTTCTCTGCCGAAAATAAAAAGTTGTAAAAATTCCAGTCACAAAATAACTATATTAGAGAATCCTCTTTTCCCCTTCTATTTGATTTGACTTCTGAAATGCCTTTTTATGGCCATTTTTCTTTGTGTACTTTTTCCCCTTCCATGCCAGAGCAACTAGATCTGTTAATATTCTCTAACACAAACCAATTAAACATTCTGACTCAAATCTCCAGCTTCTATTGGAGTTACTCTTTAATATCTTCCTTCTTAACTCTGAATGTGAAATATTCCATTATCAGCAAATATTTTATAAATAACTAAATAGATACTCATTGGGCATTTCTCCTCCTTGGATGATATCAATGTTAGATGAATTATTACTCATCGTATTAATCATATTCTTAGTAACAGTGTGCTAATTAATGATCCAACAACTCATTTCCTTCTCATAAAAATCCTTCTATTAAAGTACAATATGAACAAATTATTGGGTTCCATCTAATAGAAAACCAACAACCAATAAATTAAATAAAAAAGCTAAAAAACCCAACTAAAAATCCAAAATCCTGAAGAAAAAGAGAAGATGTTTGAGACATTCACACTCTGATCATATGGTGTTCTTCTACTTTTGCTTTTTGTTTATGTCCTTTCCTTAGAGTACTTGAGCTGTGGCATCCAGACAAAATCTGCTTAATTTCAAAAGGCAGTTATGGATTTACATGATTTGATAGTTTTTCCTTGAAATGCTGCCCTTTGTTCTGAGGATAAAAAAACTGCCTCAGCTTGTGTACATAGTGTGGGACGGGGGGAAAAGTTGGCAAGATGAGCTCATAAATCAGTGATGATGAGGAGAAATCTGTCATCGGCTCAGCTGAATTACGAATTGAAAACGGGAATTTCACAGTTGTCAAAAAGAGTATTAATTATGCCAGATTTCCACCTGTGTGGCCTGGCTTGGATTTTTTTGTCACTATTTTAGAAAAGATGGATGTATATAAAGATGGTTTAGCGATATATTACAGTAATTTAAAAAATAAATCCACTTTATTTTTACAATTTTATTTTCCTGCCTGTGTAATACCATCTCTTTATGAGTCACCCACCTTAACAGTGGTTGTTAAAGTATGTTTGATTCCAAATTTAAAGACAATTTTGAGCTCTGTATTTATTTTTCAAGAGCCCATGAATATTTCCTTTGAGCTGCACCATCTTCTCTTTCCCATTACATTTGTGAAGGGAAAGGAAACAGACCACATATTATTTGTCAAGAGTGTCTTTGCTGTGCCTTGGCTTCACAGCTTTTTCTGCTCCAGTGATGAAAATTGAACATAATTCTCATATGAGCCCTCAGAGCAATGAACTGTCTCACCCTTCAGAGCAAAGAAACAGAAACCAATGTTACAGAAAAAAATAAAAAAAGAGGTAAAAAAGCTATTTTTGGAAAAGTAGGTAAGTGCAGCTGAATCAGACCCTGCCTTCAATCAGCTCGCAGCAGTTTGCTTGGGAAGATGCTGGAATATTACATTTGGCAATCGCTGCCTCTGTTTAAGGCTCAATAATGTTTGACATTGACATCCTGTCATGAAGAATTAGTTCAAACATTGGATCTGGAGCAACTCAGGAGGATGTGATATGTATGTAGGTGTTTGAAAAGCATGGATATGGAAAAAAGAAAAAAAGAAAAGAGAAATTATTGAAGCTGATTATGTAACTCTTAGTTCCAGTGGTTTGTGAGAGAATGAAATGAATACAGGGAGGATTAAAGCGGAAAACCCACAATGTCTTGACTAAGAGGTTCAAGACAAGCATGAACTTACTCCAGCTCAGTGAACAAAATGAGTAAAAGCCCCTTGACCAGTTTGCATTTAGATAAAAATAATGTCCTTGTACTGGAAGAAGTAGATCTGGTGCTAAAGTCAGTGAGATATTGTTGCCTTCTCTGAGAGCTGTAGAAGTACAAGATGACTTTGCAGATGTCTCCTGGTTTGTTTTTTTTAATGCATCTGTGAAAATTAACTGCTTTAGTCAAGACTTCCTTACAAGAGGGCATCCCTTACCAAACAAAACACCATTTTAAAAAATAAACTTAGCAACAGAACAAAACTCACTTTGTTTAAAAGTCTGAGATTCAGGAAAAAAACCCTCCTCCAGCTGGTACAGGGTCATGGCACAATGACACAGAGAAATGGAAATATTAAACAGCCTCCAGAAGTCCCAGCTACACCTGTTCTCTTTGACTCTGTCATTGCATCAACTCATTAATGACACTTAAAAGCTGAGGAGATGCGTGGTTTTTCCAGACTCCATCTCTGAAAGGTAAGAACATACATAATTTGTTTGTTCTGCTTAATTAGGGAAAAAGCCTCTCAGGAATTGAAGGCAATCTTGCTGTAGCTCAGATTTTTATTTTACTCTGTGTATACCTTCTTGTCTTCCCAAAAGCCATCAAACAAAAAGACAAAAACACTGTGGTGAAATGATATTTTGGAGATGTTTCTCCAAACGTTGAGATTGCATCATCACTTTCCTTGAAAGGTGATGTGTCTTCGTCTGGTCGTTCAGACATGAAAATGGAAAAAAAAGTCCTAAAAACCGTTTCTGGATTCCTTTCTGTAGGGTTAAACAGATCATTTGTCACTGAAGTTCTTGTTAGTTTTGCTGCTGGCAAGTCAGAAAGAAAAATGTTTTCGCAGACCCATGTAAAGATCCCGATGAAGGGGCTTTCAGCAGCAGCATTATTGTCTGAGAAGGCTGAAATCTCTTTGGGATCATTGCCACTCCTGACTGGGGATCACTGCTGGGCCTTCACCAAGGCTCTGGGTTTGCTAAAGGCAAAAACAACAGCATCAGTTAAATTAAAATAGATAACTAATGAGGGACTAAAGGAAGTATTTTGTCTCTGTCCTTATAATAGAAACTTATTTTCTCCTAAAGGCTCTCTCTCTTCACTGCATCTGTATTTTTAGCAGGGTGGGAACACTTCTCTGCTGGTAAAATCAGTTCTAAGAGCTCCAGAAGACACTGATAAGTATTAACTACTTGATGATATTAAATTATTTTAAATGCAATATAAGAAATGCAAGAAATTCTTAGGATTAGTCTTGTCAGACTGATAGTGAGTAGCATGGCCGGAACACAAATATCAGCATGAATATACATATCCATCTCTATATATATATTTATATAGTATTTATAATCTTATATATACACTTATATATGGGGAGGGATAGAGAGAGGTGCCAGGGGGGATTATATATGGGATTTACTCTTCCTGTGCTAAATCAAACACCAAAATTCCAGGCCAGGCAGTGAATTCATTAATTCAGCTGGGAATTGCATTGGAATGAAGAAATGAACTGCTGCTTTTAACAGTCCTGGAGTGTCCATGTGAAGCACAAGGGTAGTTTATCCAAGTTACTCATGTGAACTCACAAAGAAATTGATTGGATTCAAACTCTTGGCAGTCCTTGCTCTGAAGTCTGAAAATGAGACAGTTAAATAAGGATGCTCATGAAAATATATATTTAACCCTGAATATACCAAATAAAGTTTCTAAGGTGTTCTAATCAGTGTTTCTGTCTGCTTCCACATGGGAAGGATTTTTGGGAATAAATGTAATGAAGAAGCAGTAAAGCTCAGGACGTACCAGGCTGTGGTTACTCATACACATGTACCAAAAAAGTGTCTCCAATCAGGTAATCTTTAGCATTAAATCATATATATATATATAAATGTTCTTGTTCATAGTATGTCTCTAGATGACTTCTCTGGGTTCATTTACGTCATGGAAAACTTCCAGTGTTCACAGATCGAAGTATTACGTCAGTCTGGATTTAGTCAGAGATTTCATTAAATCCAGGCAATTTTTGCCTGAATTAGGACTGAACAGAAACTTCCTGAAGACCAAACTTTTCGTAATGCTAACTGCAATACTGCTTTAATGCTAGAGTCACAAGACACAACAGCAACAACAACAACAATGAAATTCACATTTAAAAAAAAATAATTTCTGAAATGTTACATTCAGAATGCAAATGAAGACGCAAAGCGTCTCCACAAAGCATGTCCCAGAGAGATTACAACCCAAGCAGAAACTGGAGCAAACGTCTGAAAACCTGATATTACATCTAAACTTAGAAAGTCAGTCTATTTGGAAGGCATTCTAGCTTAATACGTGGTTTGAGTAAAACCGAGCCTTGAGGATGCAATGCATTTGCAGGAAATGTGTGCATCAGATTAGCAAAAAGAGAAGAAAAAGACTTGGAAAAAAAAAGGAAAAAAGGGAGAATGTGGCTAGATATGGAGAAATCAATGATACATTCAGGTCTGTAGCCAAGGGCCATAGATACTGAGAGACCCTTTCTGGTCTGTCCCATGAAGATGTTTGTGCTTGTGATAATGTGGGAGGGGATAAAGCTGGAGATGAAAGAGTCAAGGAAGAGAGGCTGATGCCAGGTCTGCAAATAGATAGGAAAGGATTGAACAAAAAAAATTCAGTCAAGAAAGGTGTGGAGGAAGAAGTTCTTTGATGGGAAAGTGGATAAAAAGAACAGCCCAAAGTCGTGAGCCTTGGAGACAAGGAAAGGGAGATCCATGTGCACACAGCTGCTGAAGGCAGAGGGGAAAGAAAAACACAGGGAATGTGTGATAAAAATCAGGAGTTTGTGTGAGATTCCTGAGTGTGCATTGACAATTAGGGGCTGATCCTTGGCTGATGAATGTCAGGTCTACAGCAAATCTCTGGAGCCAGGCTGGAAGAGCTGGGGGTGCTCACCTGGAGAAGAGAAGGCTCCAGGGAGAGCTCAGAGCCCTGCAAGGGCCTAAAGGGGCTCCAGGAGAGCTGGAGAGGGACTGGGGACAAGGGATAGAGGGACAGGACACAGGGAATGGCTTCCCAATGCCGGAGGGCAGGGAGAGAGGGGATATTGGGAAGAAATTCTTCCCTGTGAGGGTGGGCAGACCCTGGCAGAGGTTGCTCAGAGAAGCTGTGGCTGCCCCTGGGTCCCTGGAATTGTCCAAGGCCAGGCTGGACAGGGCTTGGAGCAGCCTGGGACAGTGAAAGGTGTCCCTGCCATGGCAGGGGCTGGAATGAGATGAGCTTTGTGGCCCCTTCCAGCCCAAACCATTCTGTGTATCTGTGATATGTGAAATCTGTCTTTGCTTCAGTGACCTTTGGATCAGGTCATTACAGAGCTTTAGCTTTCTCCCACCTGAATATTCATATTCTCATTATTCTCACATATTATTCCTGATATGTGCTTTTTTGTTGTTTTAAATTAAAAATATTTAATTAAAACCCAAAACAAAGATCAGAGCTTAAAATAATATTTGGGGTGTGATTTAACCCTGTTTTACACAATACTGAATTATCTGATTTTGTTCGAGGTATTCTGAAGTCAGCTTTGGCTTTTCATAAAAATTAATATAGTTCCTGTCACCTCTGTGATGTCTCTCAAATGTCAGCTTCCTTGGGCCACATCCAGAGGAAGCACTGCAGTGCTGTCAGGGGAGCTGCCATTCCCTGGGAGGGAGAAGAAAATGAAACCACTTCATATGACAAAAAAACCCCCTCAATATACTTATAAAATAGTATTGTTTTGCAGCGTCTTGCCCAGTATATAATGGTTCTGATTAGTAAATTATTTTCTGAAACAAAATTGTCTTCAAATAATTTCTAAAAGTATTTGCCAATATGGTGCATTTCCAGACTGCAGGTTGTGAGAGGAAAGACTTATTGTTTTATATTGAATGGTTTACTCCCAGTTTAGGTCACTGGAAAGTTTATTTCTGGGTAAGAATATTTCTGGTTAAGTGGCTGGCTGAAATAGGCATATAAATTAACAGCTCTGCTTGTGCAAATGTATTTATGTGTGATCAATTTAGATAAATGAGCTGCTACACTCAAAGTGGTTCCTTAAAAGAATGTGGTCTCATGTATGCACAGTATTGACAGAATTTTATGAATGCAACTGAGATATTAAATAAAACACAGACTACAGTTAGAGAAAAAATACATTTTTACAATTACTAGTAAGTGTAAATGACTAAATTACTAGATATGCAGAGCTTCAATATTTATTCATAAGAAAGCAAAATCATAAAATCACAGAATGGTTTGTGTTGGAAGGACCACAAAGTCCATCTCATTCCACCCCCTGTCATGGGCAGGGACACCTTCTACTATCCCAGGCTGCTCCAAGCCCCATCCAGCCTGGCCTTGGACACTTGCAGGGATCCAGGGGCAGCCACAGCTTGTCTGGGCACCCTGTGCCAGGGCCTTCCCACCCTCACAGGGAAGAATTTCTCCCCAGTATCCCATCCATCCCTGCCCTCTGGCAGTTCAAAGCCATTCCCTGTGTCCTGTCCCTCCATCCCTTGTCCCCAGTCCCTCTCCAGCTCTCCTGGAGCCCCTTTAGGCGCTGGCAGGCCCCTGACCTCATAGCAGAGGTGCTCCAGCCCTCTTATCCTGAATATCTTACCTTCATCTTCTCCCCTTATATCTTTTACCTGACAAAATATCCCTTTTATTAAAAAGGGACAACAAATCCAGTGTGCAGTGATTCTTTAGGGAAGGATGTCAGTGAGTTACAGTGCACCATAACCTGTACCTGGGCCAGCCAGATATTCTAACATAGTCTAAGCAGAATGTATCACCCCAGGACACTGGGTCAATTTAGGGTACAGACTTCAAGAAGGATAAAGTCTGATTGAAGAAGAACGTAAAAATAATGATCAAAAACCTAGAAAAAATAAGGTCTCTGGGAAGAGATTGAGTGAACTGCTGTTTTGTCTGGAGAAGTGAAAATTGCACCCATTTTTCCTCCAGGTCCTGAACGACAAAAAAATGCTGCTGCAAAGTGGAATAGAATAAACACGTTTCATTTTCCCACTGGATGGGAGAAATAGTTCTGGAATAACATTGCAGCAGGAAAGGTTTAGATTAGAATTAAGGACAGTGTAATAGGAGTAATGAGAATACAGCACAGGAAGATTTTGCCTGAGGATGCTGCAAAATCCTTATCAGTGGCGGCTGTTGATAATAGCCACATTTGTCAAGAATGATACAATTGATTTTGACTTTTTGCAGGCAAGTAAGCTAAATAGATTCTTAAAATGCTTTTCATTATTTTTTTTTCTTGTCATTTTAGCTTCTGAATAACAATGTTTAATACACTTGTATGCAGCATTTTAGAAAATGAAAGTAGAAAGACATTACTGAATAAAGCTGTTCCATATCTCTGTCGTCAAACCCATTTGGAATTGTAAAAATTTTAGTCCTGCTCTGAATATGAACAATCTGAGTTAGTGATGCCCATTCTTTCTTCTGGCAATCTTCCTTCTTTAAACTGAAATAACAAAATTTCTTGGAATGAAAGCAACTGAAGAAAGCGGGGATCAAAAATAGTCCAATTTATAAACTAGGAGCTTAATAAAATAAACCCAGGGATTTACAGCTCTGTCCTACTCTACCTTTATGTTATATATAAAACAAGGAAATAGAATAAAGCTGACAGCATGTCCTTGTTTCAGTCTCCAATTACACTTTATTTTCAAAAATCACTAAGCAATGGTCTGCCTGTGCTGTCAATCAACAAAATTTCCATTATCTTGAAGACCAGTAGTGTTCAGTCTATCCAGAGTGAATTAGTGACAATATATGGATGCACTTCCAAGTAAAAGTGTGAATTTGTGCCCCCCGAGTGACACCAACTTTTCTATCAAACCTTGCTCTGGGTTCTCACTGCAGCTGCCCAGGGACCTGCTGGGGGGCTGGTGGCCACTCAGGAATTTCACACCTCAGAATCCCAGCACTGCACACCAGCTTTAATGTCAAGGTTAGATGTTCCCTGACAATTCCCTTAATCCAATTCAATGATTTAATTATGTGTCAGTTGCGTGCTGTCAGAAACTTGTGAATACACATGCATGCACATGTATATTTCACTTAAATATTTGTGTGTAAAGGTTTCTTTAAATTAAGAAAATATTGTGATATTACGTGAGTGAAGAAGGTCGTAATTTTTTGAAGTAGAATGCGAAATGTTCCAGTTCCTAAAAAGTAATATAATATCGACAGTTATTTGGAAGAGTCTTAATTCAGTTCAGTTGCAATAAAGGATTAAAATGCCAAAATTCTGGGCACAAACAGAACTTCCTTCGTCTTCTGTGCTGAACTGTATTTACGGTTACCAAATGCTTTCTAATATGGAATCCAAATCTCTTTTGTTGCAAGTTGAGCTGATTGCTTATCTTACTCTGCATAGAAGAGAGGACGATTGAGCAGTTTCTCTTACAGAAGACTTGAAAATCTTGTGTCGTTTTTCAGAGCCACTTTTGTCTGCAACAGAGTTTCTTATCCCTGTGAATATCATCTGCTGCAGTTCTACAGGCTGGTGACACCAGCCTAGATTGAAAGTATTCAATTAGCTCTAATCCAGCCATTTGATATGCTGGTGGCACCACCTTATTACAAGGAGTTCTTTTTCTCCGACATTAGGCACGTTTCTATTTTCAAAAGACATTACTCACCTGCTTGAGGAAATTTCTCTGAAGTGTGGTGTGAATTTGGAGTGCAAGCCTTGGTGAGCCTTGCTGGGGAAACTTGTATTGCACAATCAGTGAGAGGTAAAGGACCTTGCTGGAGGTGATTTCAGTTATTTTAGTGGAATTTGCTGCCAAAATTCTGGCTGCTTCTGGAAGTAGCTGTTCAAAGTCACATTCAGCAGGCTGCTGTCCTCTCTGGTTGGGTGTGTCCTTGTGTAGCTCAGGACTGTTCCTTTCTTGACTCTGAAATGTGAGACCACTCATTTTCTCTCCGTGCAAGGAAATGTTGTGTCCAGAGCCCTGACTTCACAGTCCTGAGAATCTTCCAGATATCTGGGGGGAGCTGATACTCCCTTGCCAATATAATTCTAGAGAATCTTCACCTATCTCTGAAGAAACTGAAGTCAGCCAGCTGAATACACAAATTTAGCAGAAACTTCCAGAAAAATGAAGGCTTTAACATCACTAGAGGACTAGAAACCTTCTGGATGAACCAGACTGTGATCTGAGAATCATGTCTCTTAGTTACCATGGCAGAAGTAAAACAATTTTTTTTTTCCTTCTCTGATGGCATTGATATGTTTCAAATCTCTAACCTCCTTCACAGAGTTCTAAGGAAATGGTTTAATCACCAGTGTTTATGTTTTATTAGCTCTCTAATAAACCAAGGTAGCCCCTGACAGTAAAAGAAGACAACAAGGTTATTCAGGAACATTGATAACTGAGAATTAGAGATTGGTGTGAGATTTAGCCAAGCCCTAGATGGAGTGATGTGTCTGAGGGAAAAAAAAAAAAAAAAAATCTGTCTCCAGATCTCTCCAGACGTGCTCCAGTTTAATCAGCATCAGCCACGCTGAGCTCCCATCTGTGGAGTGAGGCAAAGGGAAAAGCTCCATAACCAGAGAGGTTCTGGTTTCTCTGGGATCCTGGTGTCACTGTCAGTCTTTTAGATTCCTGGTGGTAAACTCAGACTTGGAAATTAACTGAGCTGAGCTACCAACTTCTATACTAGGACAGGTCTAGAAATAACCTTTTGGCTGTGACAGCCTACACGGAATGGGAGGATTGCAATTTACGCTCAATTAGCTTGGCTTTCTCCAGGGTTCCCGTGGTGAGGGGCGAAATCAACTCACCTACAGATTTTGTAGCTTCAGACTTTATTGCCACAGCAGTTCTAGGCCAACCTCCCTTCTGTGGGGAAAAACCAGCACTTGATCCATGCTTGGGTTGGGAGATATCCTGCTGTTCAAATTGGATGGGGACACTAATGCCAATGGCACCTTCTCCTCAGTGACCCTGCGTTGGTTCTCTGCCAAAAACAGCAGTGACAGAATCAGCCCAGATTGGTGGCTCTATGAGCCACCAGTTTGTGCAAATCCACGCAAGCTTTGACACTGAGCACTGAATTCAGGTGTAGAGGGATGGTGCTTTATTAACCACCTCTACTGTATTTAAAACTCTGGTGTCTAAAACTGGGATCCCTGCCTGTGAATCCTCCTACTCCTTGGCAAAGCTACAGAGTCAAGCCTGTGTATCTTGATATAGGTTTGTGGCAAATGCCAAATGTGTTCCTGCCTGATTTTGTCATGTCAGCTGCCATTCTGCCTGAAGAACTGTTGAGGAAATGAGGCAGATTTTGACTGTAAAATGCTGAAGTATTAATTCAGTTATCGTGCCAGCAATAGGTATCTTTGTAAGATAAGATTAACATAATTAAGGGATTAATAGTAATTAGGATCATTAAGATTATTAGAGATGTAAAGACATTAAGAGACTGGCATTTATTTCAGAGGAAGCATATGCTTTATGACACCTTTATGTTTGTTCACTTACATTAAGATGGATTCAGTAACAGGTTGAGTTTGTACACAAACCTGTTTTACACAGCACAGGATCTTCCCATCACCCTTCCCTTGCTTCTTGATTCATTCCTGTAGTGAGCTGAGTGCTGAAAATATGATGAGATTTTTACTGTCTCAAATAGCCTGAAAGTTTTGTGTAAAAATTGTTCATCTTTTTCGCTATTGGCATTTTTAACCAGCTTTCCAGTGACCTTTCTGGCTTCTGCTGGCCCTGCTCAGAAAGTGCGTGCATATATATGATGATCTTCAAAGGTCTTTCCAGGGATGACAGACTTGACTGTGACATGTTTTCCTGTCCCGGATTTCCTAGGAGGCATCATTTAATTGTTAGCCATGTTATTATGTCTCGAAGTACACAGCTGTCAGTACCTCTTTTGTATGGGAATTAAATATTTTACAGTTTCCTTAATTTTGTGAATGTCACAGCGCTCTGGTGTGAGCTAAGCAACTTAGTTCGTTTTCTGGTAGTCAAAGGAAGAACACAAAAGTGATTTAGGTAAAATCCTATTGCTCTGATCTATCCAAGGCAAGAGGATCAATGGGCAACTTCTGAAGCTGAACATGGAGCTTAACATTTCAGTTAATCTAAGCAAGTCTCCAGTCCTGTGCTATAAATAGACGAGCATATATGGCTTAAAAAATGATAGACTTACTCCAAAAAATATGTTTCTTATGAAGAAAGCCAAGGGAAAAGGAAGGATTTGAGGCAGGAATGCTGTTTTCTAAGAGATTTAAAACCCTCTACATTATTCTCCATTGTCCTCCTTGCCAATGTCACTATGAAGAGAGTTTTCCTCAGTATCTTTCCTTCTGGTTTTTTCAGGGCTCTCTTTTTGCTGTGTAGGCTGTTCCTTTGTTGGCTCCCCAGGTTGTCCGTATTTGAAAGCACAAGCAGACCAATAGGCCGGGCTGAGAACTGCTGCTTCATATGTTTGGTGTCACAGCTATTTAGACACTTGCAATTTCTTTCAATTACCCAGTTTTATTGGAATCTGTTACTGTGGTCTGCTAGCCAAAACAAGGACTTCACTAAAAAAATAATAAATTGCTGGCTAATATTATTTGCATGGTAATTGCTTTGCAGTGCCTATTAAATCAATGTTTCTGGCACAGCTCTGTGATAGCAGAAGTACAGATATTAATACACTATGACAAAAAGCTTTTCTCATTTTTTCATTTTTTTAAATTTATTGCTATTTTCCCTCGAGAGGGTTGGGTGGGAAATGGATACCCTCAGCTTGGTGGGATTATGAGGAGGATCATTACATGGGCTGGGAAATCAGTGGTGTTTGCAGATGTTCAGGGAAATGCTTAATGGGGCAGGGTCGGCTCAGTCACAGTGTCCTTGTACCTTTATAGCCCAGCTGATGGGCACAGGAGCAGAAAATCCAGGCTGTTTCCAGCTTGAGAATGCCTGCTGACATGTGCTGTGCATCAAATGCCTGCTGTGCCTCCTCAGCACAGCTGATCTGCACGTGTGCTCCAAGCCCAGCACCTTCCAGCCAGGCTGGATTTACTCCGTGCCTTCACTGTGTGCTGAGCACAGCCCCAGTCATTGTGTCACACGGTGATGAAATGGACTCTTGGCCATGCCATGCATAACAAATTTCTGGATTTCCTTCTGGGCTGTGCAGGCAGGAAATGGATGAGCCCCAGATAACTCCCAAGGCAGGATGGATAAAGCAATGGTGACCTCGTGGTTTGATCTCGGTTTAATTTCAACCCCCCAAGTGGAGGTTATATTGAGGAGATGTTGTCTGGGAGAGTTTTGAGAACCTGACTGCATTTGTTAGATCTCCTCACAAGCTTCAGTTGGTTTAGTAAGCCTTTGGTACTGTTTGGGACTGTGAAAAATAATCTTACAGGAACAATTTTTAATCTTATCATGGAGTCACGGAATGGTTTGTGTTGGAAGGGACCTTAAAGTCCATCTGGTTCCAACCCTGTCTGTGGACAGGGACACCTTCCACTGTCCCAGGCTGCTCCAAACCCCATCCAACCTGGCCTTGGACACTTCCAGGGATTCAGGGGCAGCCACAGCTTCTCTGAGCAACCTCTGCCAGGGCCTCCCCACCCTCACAGGGAAGAATTTCTCCCCAATATCCAATCCAGCCCTGCCCTCTGGCAGTTCAAAGCCATTCCCTGTGTCCTGTCCCTCCATCCCTTGCTCCCAGTCCCTCTCCAGCTCTCCTGGAGCCCCTTTAGGCCCTGGCAGGGGCTCTGAGCTCTCCCTGGAGCCTTTTCCAGGTGAACACCCCCAGCTCTCCCAGCCTGTCTCCAGAGCAGAGGGGCTCCAGCCCTTGGAGCATCTCCATGGCCTCCTCTGGACTCTCTCCAGCAGCTCCAGGTCCTTCTGCTGTTGGCCTCAGGGCTGGAGCAGCTCTGCAGGTGGGGTCTCACCTGAGCAGGGCACAGGGACAGGATCCCCCTTTCCTGCTGCCCATGTGTGGGGTCAGCCCATGGGGGTTCTGGGCTGGGGCACGTGCAGCTCTCCTCCCCCAGCACCCTCACATCCTTCTCCCCAGGGCTGCTATCCATCCATCCATCCATCCATCCATCCTCCACTCAGCCTCGTGTTTGGGCCTGGGATTGTCTCATTCTGGGGCAGGACCCTGCACTTGGCCACGCTGAACTTCCTGAGGTTCTCACAGCTCCCCCTCTCAGCCCATGGATCCCTGTTGTGCCGAGCGTCCTCTTTTAGACATTTCTGAGATGATTCCTACCAAGGCTCTTTTGTCTGCGCTGCATCACCAATATTTTTATCTGCCGTGATTTAAAAATGTTACTGGAAAGATACAATCGCATATTTTCTATATGATTTTTTTAAAGCGCTCGCAGGAGTCACTGCAATTCGTAGCTAGTTTAATTACTTATTAGGCATATATAACTCCCAATCAATAATTCAGATACTTTTGGCTCACAGGCTTTTGAAAGGAGCTTGGTTTACGAAGAGTGAACAAATATACCATTCCATCTGTTAGCCAAACCACCTGGCACAAAATCATTTGAGGCGTAATTATGTAGTTGGCAAGAATTTAAAAAAAAAAAAAAAGTGATTTCTAGAATTTTCATCCCAATTGATGCTTTACTTCGTAGTGATGGAAACCTGACTAATGCAGCCAGGACCAGTTCTTTTTTTTTCTTCACACCTTGCAAAAAATGCCTAACATGACAAATATAGGAGCCAAGAGACAGGGGTGAAATAATCCTGAGCCTAATCACGGGAAGGGAATGCAGGCCTGTTCCTGCAAGCAGATAAAAGAGTCATGTAGGAGGAGCATCACTGTCCTTTTAATCTCTGTAGGAAGTGACTTGGGACAATTTGGGAAATTATTTTTCCTTCTTGGTGGCATTGCAAATGTTCTTCTGAGCTCAGGGTTTTACGAGAGATTGCTACATCTGCAAATCTATTTTCCTATTCTTTCAGTGACAAAAATCTTTCTTTAATCTTCTGGAAGCACAGCATACACACAGAAGAGACGTAGCAAATAATATTTGCCACGTACAGAAGAAACTTTCTCTTTTTAACTCCTGGAAGGGGGAAACAAACTCATCCAAGGTTAGCTATAGGTTAGATAAAACTGAAGTAGGGACAAACAGGAACACTATTTAAAAAGAAAAATAAATTGCTCCAGCTGTTTGGTGGTTGCAAACAGTCTTGGTGTGCCCAGGTGAGCATCATTTGTGTTGGAAAGCTGCAGCTGGGGCAGGGCTGGTTTAGTGCTGGCAGTGGTTTGTCAGGCACACCAGGGGGCTGAAGCAGGTGGTTAGCGGAACATTTAGGATTTGTTTGTTTATTTTGTTTTGGTTTTTTTTTTTCACTAAAAGCAGTGAGAATTTCAAACAGAACCCAGACCTTGCTTGGAGGTTTTACTCTTTGCTGATTTTCAGAGCACAGGGTCATTTCTGACGCCTTCTTGTCACTCTGAATGATGCAGAAAGGTAAAAAAAAAATGTGGTTGAAAATGCAAATAATTGAAGTTGTTGAAGAGGGGTCTTATTTGAGAGTATGAAAAGCCTGCTCAGAATAGTTTGCTTTCCTAAGTGGTAAATTATTTTCCTTTGTGGTAAATCATTGGCATGCCAGGTTTCAGTGTCTGGGGAGAGAGCATCCACAGCTTTAATTCTTAGAGTGGTTAAAGTAATTCAGTTATTGTTTCGTTTAATTAAATGGCTTTTAAGATTTCATTTTATAGAAAGGCAAAATGATCTGTCATTGAAATCATGATTAAATGTTTTCTGGGTTTGTTTTTTTTTTCCCCCCCAGGGTTTTTTTTTGTTGTTGTTGTTGTTGTTTTAATTGTGGCAGATACTGGGTAAAGCCTTTGAGATAGCTATAACACTAAAAATTGCTTCTGGTACTCCATCAAATGTATTATCAAAAATGATATTGTTAATTAATAAGTGACAAATTCATCTGGAACCCGTCACTTGATCTACCCCAGTGATGAGATACAGGGAAAATCACAGGTTACACTTGGCTGTCATTTTGTCTTTATTTTAATGTCTAGAAACTCATAGCCCTGTAAAAAATTGGGGTTTGCCTTTTGTCAGCTGTAAGGAGGAACGTAGGAAAAAAATTACTCGACAGAGTAAAATGGAGAAGTTGTACAGATAAAAATATGAATTTCTTATATAAAACTAAGTTTATTATTGCATGACCCAATGGGTAAAAAATCCCCACCCAGTGTGAAGTGCTCTGGCAAACATTCCAAATCTCTCACCTGTAACCCTTTCTGTAGGTCTCAGAAATATGTCCAGGATTTTCTGTAAGTATTGATGGAAACACGGATGTCACAGGTGGATCCAGCTGGATTTCTTTCCTTATGGAACAGAGATTCAGCTTTCTTTAGGATTCCCTGGAAGCTCTTCTCGATGCTTGTGCCCATCCTCACAGTGCTCCAGTGCCTTTTGTTATTTTTTAAACTTGTCTGTGCAGTTCCTTAGGTTCTCATTTTTGAATCTCTCTTGACAGAGGGCATGAAACAAACAAAAGAGTTGTTTGGAATGGCAGCAGTAAGAAATGGACTGTCAAATTTGCCCTGATTGCAGCCACTAATGAATTAATTTGGTGTTGGAAGAGCAAATTGCTTACATCATTATATACAAATCTTCTGAATAATCTGTTGTCTGACTACTTTTAACAAGCTCAACATTTTAACATTATCAAGACACATTGAATATGGGTTTGTTCTTGAAATTTAAGATGTGAGAAGTCAAAATGTGCTTTGTTTGTGATTTTATTCTTCAGTTTCAGTTGAATAAATTAATTATTCAAATTAAATTAAGGGTGCTCTGAACTCCAGCTGAGCCACCATAGGATACAACAAGGCACCATCTCTAGATAATCAACAGGTAATTTCAGAATAATTTATGGAAGGGCAGCAGCCCTGCTTTAATTATTAAAATGCTTACAAGAGTGCATAGTGTCTTACAAACCTTAATTAAAAATACATTCTTAGGCGATTTCTTAGCCAACCACCTGTAAGAAAGGGTTACTATTTTTCCCTATCAAATACATAAATTTACCTGCTGCACCTTAAAAAATCACTGCTAAGGGTGGCATTTGAAGCAGGGATTGAGAAAATTGAAGTGATGGAAAGATTTTTACAGGAGGCAAATTTAACTCCTTGTGACTTCTCATCTGCCCTGCAAGCACAGCCTGGTGCACTGGAATGAATCAGCTTGAGGATGTGGCAGGTGCAGATGAAGGATGTTCACTTCTGCTCCAAGTTTCTTCTGTTTTCTTCTTCTTTTTCTGGGTAGAACGTGCAAGTTTAACAAAACACCCAGTTCTGACAAAGTGTTTGGTGTTTCCTCAACGGGGAAACGGGGCTGAGCTGCTGCTCAGGGCTCACAGCCCCTCTCATGCCCCCAGCTCAGCATCTCCTCGGCCCACAAAGTGTCCTGGGGTAGATTGCTAAAGAACAGCAGCAGAAAATGGTCTGTTACATTGAATTGTTTGGAAAAATTCACAGAAATGGGGATTCTTCCAGTTTCAGTGCATGTCCTACAGAAGACAGAAGTGACCAAGAATAACCTGTATGTGTTCAGAGTGTGGGCAGGTGAAGGGTTCACCCAGCCTCAGTTTCCCCAGGTCTGCAGGTTGGTTGGAAACACAGAAATTCAGTGACTGGCNCTTGTACAGTGAGTTCCAAATGTTATTTTTTAATTTGATGATTGTTCCTGATGCCGGGGTGCGTGTGGCCCATCGCACTCTGTATCCTCTTCTTGCAGACAGGTAGAGGGAAAAAAAAATATCCATCTGCACAACAGCTTGTGCACTGAGTAATGACAAGAAACAACACAGGAGTGCAGCAGGCAGTTTAATGAGGAATAGCAAATAATAATATACGGTGAGGCGACATAAAATTGAACGGGGGATAGAAAACGATGGGTATGTGCTGGTTTTGAAGCTGCCGTCCGGTGGTTTGGGCGGTTTCTGCAGCAGCCGGTGGGGACTGGCCGCTAGAGGGGGGGTGGATCCGCGTTTTGCTCTGGTGCCGCAGTTGTAGGTCCGCTTTCTTCGCCTCCCTCCTCGCAAACTTTCCCGATTCATTCATCCTTTTACCTGGCAGCAGTTTATCCTTGTCTAGCGCTTAGATCCTTTCCTAACTTAGCTTTAACAGAATTTTCTAGCCGAAGCCACAGGAGTGATTTATATCACACTATTTAATTTCTTGAGAGCTGTTCCATTTGAGATGTTATTCCACTTGTCTTTTTTCCCTCTTTTTTCCCCCCTCTCTGCACTCTGGGCAGAGATTTTAATGCAATACCCTGGAAGACAGTTGTCCAATTGTTGCCTATAACGTACATCACGGATGAACAGTTTCCCTTAGATCTTGTCTTTTGCTTTGTATTTGGCAGTTCGGGATTTCATCCATCAAAGCTTATATAAGCTTCAGCTTTTGGAAGTCCCTTTGCACATCCACACGATTTTCATTTATTTTTCACAATATAAATAATCTGTCATTTGAAAACTGCCATCTAGCTCCTGATCATAGCTGAGATGATTCAGCAGTGGGACCACACTGTGCTCCATTTTTCCCCTGTATCAATAAAAGGCCACTGTATTTTTGAGCTCCTACCTAGTTTTCTATGACAATGGAGCTTGTCTTACTTGTGGCAAACTGAATATAATGTCAAAAGCTCTTCAAAAGTCCAAATATTTGGGCTTTTGCTGCTTTAAATTCCCTAGTGCTTCGCACAGTCCTTCATTTCCCAATTTCTAGTACTTACAAACAATAGATCTGACACAGATTTTAGCTTGTTTGTTTCAAGTTTGATTTTCCAGGACTTACTCACCAAATCCTCATTAAGGGTTTTCATTAAAAACCATAGCTTGACTCCTGTGCTAATGAAAAATGACAGATTGGGGCTGGAGTATCCTACATGGTGGGAAAAGAGAACTGGGAGTGGGGGGGAAATGTTTTCAACTTGTCTTATTAGGAAAGATACTCAGTGGAACTTCATAAAACTACTCAGGGAACTTTTTGGGAAGTTCTTCATTCTGCCACCTAGAATAACCTAATGTAATTCCCAAGAGTTTCTAGAATCAGAGAAATAGATACAAAAAAACAATATACAAAGGTTTGCTTCAGTCCAAAAGCGCCACCCATCAAGAAAACAACTTTTGGCTTAGCATATTCCCCATGAAGCAAAAGCACAATCTCCATGGGTTCAGTTCTGTGCATGACAGCAATAAAAAAGCAGAAAGTTCTAAAAATCTCCCAGAAAGCCAATCATGACAAAGCCAGGACGGACAGAGGAATAAGCTGAGGGTTCAGCTTTCTGGGGCTTGGTGGGTTTCTGTTTCCCACTGCAGATGTGGGAATATATGGGCTCATTTTGCCATCCAAAATCACCACAGAGCTTTGTTATCCCCTGGTGAGGATTAGCTGTGCTGGTTATCATCTAAATCTCTGAGTAGTCTGTTATGGGCACTGTCCCCTTTACAATTTCTCCCCATATTTTTTTAGCAGTGATTTCCTCTATCCTACATAATCTCCCACACCTTTTTTTTTTCAGCTGGTGCTCTGTGCCCTCCACCTTCCTCATGCACTGTCCCACGCAGTGATTTTGTTTTGTGGGTTTTCCCCAGGGATAGAATGTCAGCTGCATTCCTCCTGCTTGTTCTCTGTCTCCATGATTTCTTCATCTTTCAGGCCATAGGATGCACATCCAATTTATTAGGCTGCAGCAATTACATAATAAATTCATGGCATCCAGTTGTTGTTTGGGAATTTGATCTGACAGGAGCAGCGGGTTCTGGGCTGTTTGGAAAGGGAGTTACAGTACAAGGGGAAGGTTTGTGAAGGTGGAGGCAGCTGAATTTGCTGGTAAAGAAACACAAAATGTCCAATATGGAGTGACATTTACATGGAATTAAGGTAAACATTTGACATCCAGTGGCCTCTTTAGCACGAGGATTGCAAACCTTCGAGCGGCAGCCACAAATTTCTGTTTGCTGTGGAAAAAAATTGCAGTGGGAAATAACGTGGATCAGAGAAGTAAATTTTCTGTCAAGATAAGCTTTATTATGGACCCAAGTTTAAAAAAAAAGAAAAAAAAAGGTGGGGAAAAAACCCTGTAGATGGTTTATCTCATTACTGTTAACATTCTTGAATATTTAGCAGGCTCTCTAAGCAAGCCAGGCTGTCAGAGGGGCACTAAACCACAGAGGGACATCCAGATTTACTCCTGGGTGCTCACTTTACCCCTCATCCTGCAGAGAGGGTTGATAGCAGGTGTGTTTCAAAGGACTGACAGTTGTGAAAAGACTCAAAAGCTCAGGAATTCAATAGCCGTGGATTGTTCTGCATCTTATTTTGGGATTTTCAGGGCTCTCCTCTTCCTCCTCCCCCTCTTGTTTTTTTCAATCACCCTGCCTGTGAGGCTCTGGGAATGAAAAATGTGAGAATGGGTAATAAGGGTTAAAAATTAGAGGGAAAGTATATATTTTGAAAGGTATTCAGAAATCTGTTTTCAGTTTGAGTCCCCCAGCTCTCAGGAGGATGTTTGCTCATACCTGACTGTAACCACTAGGGTACAGAGGTGTGCTACTACAGGAAGATCTGCTATACAAAACCTGCGGCTTTTTTCATTGGATCAGCCCTGAAATCAATTTGATGTGTCCATGCATATTTTTTAAAATCATAGATTTTACCAAAAATACGATTTTCAACCCTCTCTCTGGTGTCGTGCTCTGTTGTGCTCTTAGGAGAAAGGCACATCAGCAAAAAGGGCCGGATTAAAGTTGGTAATAAATGAATAACTGGGCTTAATGTCTCATCACGTCAGTCAGAGAAATCTGCTGGGCTAAAAGTGATAATTCAGTGATGAAGTAGATTTTTCTACTTACCTCTTGCCTTTGAAATCTTGGATTTAGTCTTTGTTAGCTCAGAAATTGAAGGGAATTGGTCATGTTCCCATAGCACCCGTGCTGAAAGACATCTTTCTGGCAGTAGTTACTGTGTGTGATGAGGATGTGAGGAACACGAGAGCAGGGAAATGATTTAAAATAAAAGTGCCTTAGCAGAATAGTAGGTGCTGTTTGCCAAGCACAGATGTGCGTAGTGTTAATCCTTCAGCCACTGCCACCTATCCCTGATTTTTATCAGCAATGCGTATATTTGGGTTTTTAGGACGAGGAGAGATGGGGGGAAAGGTGAAAAGCTGGTGTTTATTTTCAACTGAATTTCTTCTCTTGTGATGCAAATCTGGGACTTGGAGCTCAAATTCCTTTCAGTGCAGCCTCTTCCCTTGGACTGTCTCCCCCAGCTATCACTCCAGCAAAGGCGAGTAAGAACAGTAATTGCTTTAAAGCCTCGAGAATTGTGCCTGAATGCCAAAAAGTGACGTGATCTTTATAAAAAAAAAATAAAACAAACCAAACACACACCAAAAAAATTGCCCCGTTCTCACGGAAATACAGATTCCATTGGAAATATGTTCACTTTAGAGCAGACAGGGTGCAATAAAATTACAGTGCTCTGCAGCATTCATCTCAGCTCTTCACAGCCACCCACCCAATTACAAGCTGTGTCTTGCCAGCAGAAGACTGTTGCTTGGTTTCTGTATTATTTTTATAGCTTTGCTTTCCTCCCCATAACTTTAGAGGTAGGCTGTGCTTACTCCTTTCCTTTCACCAGGTTTTTCTTCTGCTGTTTAAAAAAAAAAATTTAAAAAAAATTGGCTGGTATGGAAAGTCTTTCGCATGGCTCTAAATGTGATTTGGTGGAGTTTTTTTTAATGTAGAATATGCTCTGAATAGTTGTTTCTAATACCTTAATAGCTCTGGTTTATGTCAGTAATTATATGAAAGGTTAATCTTTAAATCACCAGCATTTCCTAAATTCCTAATCAACTTCAGGCTTGGAAAGGAACCCGCATAAATGCTCAATTTGTTAATATTAGACTGGGTTGAGCAGGTCAAGGAAAAGTATAACCTTGGTGCATAATGGTAAATTGAACACAGCAAAAAATATCTCAGATCTGTTTGTCATTAGAGCTGTGAATGTGAAAGCTGAGTGTGGATGAGTGTAGATATAATTAGCAGGAGAATCCGCAGCAGCTCAAGATCACCCATCCCTCTAGATGAGAGTTCCTTAAAAAAAAACTAAAAGATATTTTGGGTAGAGAAGTCCGATTTTCTAGCAAGTCTGTGGTGAACTGGAACTAGGATAGCTAAGAAATCCAGCCAAAAAAAAAAAAATAAATAAAT
>VZDJ01007747.1:43438175-43475924 GCA_008694505.1 Cyanoderma ruficeps | reverse complement strand
AAAAAAAAAAAAAAAAAGAGGCAAACCAACGAGAAACAAAGCCCGAAAACCAAAGCAAAACAGCAAACAGAACAAACACAGAGGCAAATATTTCACTTTATAGCATGCAGGAGCTTTGCAGCATTAAAGTTCACAGACATTCAAAGGTAAAATGATAGTGATTTTGTTCATGTTAAATGCTGCAGCAAAGGAAAAAAAAAAAATCTTTCTTCATGAAAGAATTTAATTAAAAAGTGTCTTACCCACCCTTTTCCAGAGAGTGACAACCTCCATTCAGTTGCTTCCTTTGTGTTTGGACTAATTATATGCAGAGCTAAAAAAGACCCCTCTGTGCTACAAATTCAGTCCCTTTCAATGTTGTGCAAGGCTGGCAAGCTCACAATGTCTCACTTCGCTTCTGCTCAACGAGCGAAAGGCTTGTCCAGCTAGCTTTTGAGCTGCCTCCTAGGACCTGCAAGTTTCAGAACTATATACATGAGCTTGATCTTCTCCTTCTCCCTCTGTCCTTTCCTCTGCAGTTAACACTGTGGCGTGAAAAAAACTCCAAACTCTTTACTAACGACTCCACGGGATTTGTCAATCTGTTTAATGTCCATCATTTGCAAACGACCATGGACCGGCACAACCTTTACTCCAGAGAGAGGTTACCATTCATTCACTGACCGGCTAAGGGTCGCTTTATTTCCCATTCTTTGTTCGCTTTGCTTGTTAGGTGATGCTTAGAGCAGAGAGAGACAGCAAGAATCCCTTCCCTTCAGCTGAGCAGTATGTTGCTGGAGCATGCAGAGGCACCCAGTGTTCACTGAGTGTCGTAAGCTGCTCATGATTGTACGCCTGCACTGTGCATCTCAGACATGGGCAGATTGAAAAGGGGTGGGCATAAAACCAACATCGGAGCGAACCAGGAAAGTAATATATGCTCTTTGATGAAATGGAAAATACTTTAAGCCTATCTCGCCATTTCTCAAACAGGCACGCACACACAGCCGCACAAATCATCAAAAGCGAGGCAGTGCTAAGTAGGAAGCTTGAGAATTAGGATTCTTTTTCTTCTTTTTTTTTTTTTTNTTGTTTAAAGTCTGAATTTATAAGCTATTAGCCGGGAGAGAGAGAGACTCGATTACTTGGTTTGGGAAGGAATATGTAAACCAGTCTCTTTGGATTGCTTTTTCTCTCTAATTCTGATGATGAGATTCGCCTTTTGGTCGTCGGGTGGGGTATTGAGGGGTGTGTGGGGGGAAAATGTATTTTTTTGCTTCTGACATTGTCTAAATAGAGCATGATTTGAAATTCTGTGCATTCTTTCTCCTAGAAATGCAGCCAGAGCTCTGCAAATAGGAATGTCTCATTTCATATAAGCTTTAATTACATTTGGTCTTTTTCCATCCTGCATATTTTGTGTGTTCAGCACGTGCCTTTCCTAAAGGCTTCTTTTTTTTTTTTCTTCCTTTTTCTTTGCGGTATATGCTACGGCACACAGAACTCAAATTCTAGCAGCATAAAGATTACTGTGCTTTTTGAATAAGATCAATGCATAGGTTGCTGTGAACGTGTCGGCAGCATGCAATGAGGGGGTTTCAAACCCCATTAGTTAATAAGTTTTGCAGATTGTGCTGGTTTTTCGTTCCGTGTACCAAAAAAAAAAAAAAAGAAAAGAAGAAAAAAAAATCTCTGCTGGGTAATTTGCAGTCCTCGTTCTCTATGGGAAAGGCATTGTCAATGAGCTCTGTAATTTTTACTGACTGAAAAATGTATGGTACTTCTGTCAGGAAAACGCTGGCCATCTTTTCCTATTATGAAATAGAGTCTCGAGCCGGCGTGCTGCTGAGAGCGATCGGAGCTGACAGCTCCAAATTCTGCATCAATACCCAATGAAGAAGTTCCCCACGGATTTAGGATCCGAGGATCGCAGAGGATCGTGCTGATTTTAAGTAGACATCGGATGCAAAATGCTGGAGGGACAGGGGCAAAACCATTGCGCTTGCTTTCTTTTTCACAGCTGTGTTAATTTCAAAGCAGTACCTTGTTTTGGAGGTGTCTGTTGCAGAGCTAAACGTTGTGTTTGAGTGTGGCTGCTGTGAGTGTGTGCTGAGAGAGATCAAGGAATGCAGTAATTTGATGCAGTAAAAGTTGCTTTGCAGAAGTCCTGGTAAACTTAAAGCTCTTGTGCATAAAAATAAAAATGTGTGAAGGAGATTCATTACTAATGGATTTGCCAGAAACAGTCTTAAATAAATTACAAATATAAACCATTTAAATTGCGGTTTGAGAACCTGGGGATCAATGTGCTTTTATGTTCCCTGTTCAGTTTATTTACATTTTTCTGGCTCTTCACAGCATTTCAGTGGTCTCAAAGCAAAAATCTGGTGCTTTAATAGTATATGAGCCTCATCTATGTTTTAGCATTTGGGCAGGAGAGCTGAAGGTGGTTTTCCTCTGCCTGGATCATGCTGTTTTATTCAAAGCAGGCTGTTTATGCAAGTGTCCACTGGTTGCAGTACACCTTAATTCTCTTTCTCAGTACACAAAAGCAGGAAGGAAAGCAGTGACAGAACTGACAGAAAAAAAGCATTGAGGCAGGAGAGACTAAAAAACCCCATCCAAAAATATATTCTTGGTGAATATTTTTGTGCAATTAGCAGGGGAAAAAAAATTAAAGGATGACTTGAACTTAACAGATACTGAAAAAAGCTTCAGAGCAATGAGATTGTATCCCTTAAAAATCTGCAACCCTGCAAGTCTTCATGGGGGAGCCTTAATGCCTTCTCCCATGTGAAAATTTGGGGAGAAGTCTGCAACAGTAACCCTGAAAATTTCAATTCTGTCTTCAAGGAAAGCTACCATTTTCTGTAAACCAGATGATGATAAGGATCACTTAGTTACCATTTAAAAGCTATGTATGAAGACTTCTAGTAGGCATGAAGCTCCGTGATGCATCACTGAAGAGCTGAATATTTTATTTTTTTTTTACTGCTTCTCCTTGTTATCACCTGGGATACAGCTTGGATCCCAACCGATGTGCCTATTCCCACTCTGGCATATAATCCATTATCATTTGGTTTTCAAAAGCAGGAATTAGAGCAGACAGTAGCAAACCTATATAGCAGCAGCTGGAAGACTGACAACCAGAACTAGGGACCCAGAATTAATGGCCCTAAGTGCACTCTCTCCGAGCTCTGACAGAGGGCTATTGAATAAGAAACTCTGCTGTTGTCCAAAATTTGGTTGTAAAAAAGAATCCAGGTAGTCCTAAAATGAGAGACCTCATTGTATGTTTGAGGCTGTGATGTTGAGGCACAGTACTGGCCAAATTCAAGAACTGGGGCATCTGAAATATCTTTTGTAAATTGGTGCCCTACTGTATTTTAGCCGTGTACCCTTTTTGCAATCAAACCAGGGATCTACTTTGAAGATGATTTTAATGCAAAGGGCTTAATTTCCACTGTCTGAGCTGTTATCACAGCCAAACTGTTAAGTTTACACATTTTCTGAAGTTTCAAAGCCTCTGGCAAGTCTCTATAAATTAGCAGATTTAAATTAGCTTTATTAAATGTGCTATTATGAAACATTTTAAGAATGGCAAACTAAGTTTGTATGTGTTTAAAGGAGCTTGATTAAATCAATGTAAAGTAGGTTACAGAACAACAATATGAATAAAGTTTTAGAAAGTTTGGGTGGGAAGCTCCTTGTAGTCATGACAAAGGGTAATTCAGTGGCAACAATGGTCAGAATTGTTCAGGCTGGAAAAGGAAAACATCTTTCAAGTTTTTGCTCTGCACATTTTTAATATTGTGTTCAGATTAATCATAGAATCATCAAGATTGGAAGAGACCTTTAGGATCATCCAGTCCAACCATTAAATGTCCCATATAATTTAACTGGCCTCAGAGTAATTTAATTCTTGCTAATCCCTTGGATATTCCTTTACTGTTCATGCCTGGATATTTACCTTACCTCAATTTGCAATCCAGGACAGATGGGGTTGGGACAGAGTGCATGAAATTGGAACGTGGCTGCTGATGTCTAACTCTTCATATACACATTTTTTAATGAATTCTCCACCAAAATACAAAAAGGCAAACAACCTATTAAATACAGAGTATGCTTCTTCCTTTTGGTATTTTCTGAGTGGTTTATATCAGAGTAACAAAAAAGGGATGCTCTTAGTGATGATTTTAATTTCCTTTCATGAATGGAAAGGCTCAAACCTTGATCTTTGGTAGTCTTTAATTTTCAAGTGTGCTGAACCATGGCATTTTGTATAAAGGAAACATTTAAAACCAGAAAAGCGGGGAAAAGGCATGACCTAAAATAAAGCAAACTAAATCTGTTATTTCTCTTGTATTTCTGTCTTGGTCATCCTGAACATTTACTGGCTGCCCCTTCTGTATAAAATTCAGCTGATAAGAAGCGCAGTTCTATAACATGTCTGTTTTAGTAGATATAAGAATGAGTAACAGATATAAGAATGAGTAACATTGTACGAGATTTTGACCAAAATGGACCTGCTGGCTCCAGATGTCATTAAATTCTTACAGTACCTGACAGACTCATTGGATTTGTGACTACCTTTAAATCAGAGATATTCTTACATAAATGACCTTATTGTTTTTGACAAGGTGATAAACATTTTCCTGTCTCATGGCAGTTGCTCCATCCTCATCAGCCACATTCACTTGCAGGTGGTCATGCATGGCTGTAGAAAACCACTGGCAGAAGAGACCCATGTGCAGGATTGTCAGTGCAGTGCAGAAATGTCAGTTTTTAGGACAACATATCCAGAGTATGATGAAGAAACGATGAAGTAACTCTCTCCTCCTTTCATGACGGATAGACTACTTAAATAAGCTAAAAAATTACTGACTCTCTTAAGTATCTGTGAAAAATACCTTTGGATTTCTGGACATGATGGCAAAACTCTTGACAGTGTTACTGAGTCTGAATGTCCAGGGATAATGGGAAAAAGACAAGAAGTAAAATTATCCTTTTGTGATTAATCAACACGTGAAGATCATGCAACATCCTGGCTAGGCAGAGGCCAGTGTGTTACAGTCACGTTACCAGGCTGGTGGAGCTCCTGGCTTACAGGAAAACTCAAAATATAACCCCTGGGTTTTAATTAACCCTTGCTAATTTATATCTCAAAAAAAAAAAATGCCTTGGGAAGTGGAGGAAGCACGTGTGGAGTGCAATGATTAGCAAGTGTGAAGGTTTTAGTTGGTCAATTATTTTATTGAAAATTAATTAGTTCCACCATCAGAAGCGCTAAGTGAGACACTCCACAAAGGTTTGTCTCCAGACCTTCCCAAGCATTTCTGGAGCTACCAGCAAATGAACAGTAATTAATTTCCAATTCCCTTAAAAGCAGAGAGGGCCACAGCTTATCCACACTCTTGAATACACCTGCTGTGCCCTCTGCTACTGTTAGTTCATGTGTGAGGATTATTTTTTGATAAACTATGGTGCTAAATGGTCTTTTATTTGTGTTTGAGACTCATTTCAACTGTTCTTCCGTGGATGTTGCTTCTCCCAGGTGTTGCACCTGGGGTTGGTCAATTGGCTGGTTGGTTGACTGTTGGTGCATTTACTCAGACTTACCAAGAGGTTGGATGAAGTGATAGAATAGCAAGATTGTTTAGGACTGTGAAAAATCCCCCCTGGGGCCAAACTCATCATGTGTCCATGTTTTACCAGCATTTTGTGTCCTTTTCCAGAATAACTTGTGTTGCACGGCGAGTTGTGAGGCCCCACCTGGGGATGCAGGAAGCACCATGCTATAGAGAAGTCATTGGTAATACATTGGAATAGCCCTCCTGATGCAGAACCCTTCATTCTTCTTACCAGTGGCATGACTTGAGGGGCGGTGAACACTTTTTAGATTTCCAAAGTGCAGGACATATAGAGTATTGAGAGGAATTTATGAAATAGCTTATTAAAAGCAAGGATGAACAAGTTAAAAGCTGTTCCTGGCAGTCTTCTGGAAAGTCTTTTTACAAGAGGATGAACTGCTCTTGGAAAATTTTCCCAGAACATAAAATCTGTTCTCAGCATTAGACAACCAGTTGTTCTTAATCCATTTCTTGTACTCATTTCCAAGTGTATTTTAAAGCACAAACAGAAAAGACAAAAACACTTCATGCTGGCCTTTGTGGATACATTATTTCTACAAATACAAGTTAGTTATGAAGTTGGTGCTGGTATTTTGGAATTGAATAAAGACTTTTATTGTGTCCTCTTCCATCACAGAGGACACCATTTGAATTGCCTCCACAGAAAAATTGAATCATAAAATTGGAAAAGGTTGGAAGGGACCTTAAATTTCACGTTGTTCCATTCCCTGCCACAGGCAAGGACGCCTTCCACTATCCCAGGTTGCTCCAAGCCCCATCCCACTTGGCCTTGGACACTTCTAGTGATCCAGGGGCAGCCACAGCTTCTCTGGGCACCCTGTGCCAGGGCCTCCCCACCCTCACAGGGAAAAATTCCTTCTTTACCATAAACCAGCTCCTTTTCAGTTTGAACCCATTCCCCCTTGTCCTGTCACTACATGCCAAGGGGCTGTTCTACAGGAGAGCTCTGCTTTTCAGAAAACATTACCTGTAAATAATATATTGGAATGTTCTTAGATGTGGCTCCTGGATTTACTGAAGGCCTGAACAGCAGAGGCTGGGTCACGTAATTATGGAAGCAGATGCTGGATCAAGCAGGGCGCCCATAGGGAACGGGCAATGGCACCTTTGGCGGGCTGTGGCATTCTCAGTTTCCTGTGCCTCGTGGTGAATTTTGGCAGAGAAGGAAGGCAGGTTTTTTATGTTTTCATCCCCCTGCTCCGATGATATCCATACTCTGAAGGGAAAATTCAGGATGAAATGCGTTGAAATCCTGGTTGCGTGTCTATCGCGTCTTACAGGGAGATTAGGGGGCCTCTGGATCATTAGCTCACAGACAGAATTAATAATGCAGAAACCAGGTTGAAGACTCATATTTCAGAGAGAAGTCATTGTGATTTTTGCAAGCTTAAAGACGATGGTTTGTTGACTACCTGCAATATTTATGGTTTCATTACGTTTTATTTGCAACTGATGTAATGTCTAAGAGAAATAGTCATGGGTCAGGAGTCTCAGAAGGACATATTTAAAGGCATAACAAAAGATAGTCATGCCTTCTAAAAAAAAAATAAAGAGAATAACCTGACCTTCTTTTTTTAAACCAACTTAAAAATACTCAAGGCATTACTGGAGAGTTTATATGGTGGAGGAGGTTTGTGTGTGGTGCATGTGTAATCTTAGAAACTCAGCTTTGCTCAACAGCTAATTTAATTTTGTGAGTTACAATGACAGTCTTTGAAATATGCATTCCTGGCTCGTGTTTGGTTTTGTTTCAATATATTTTGAAGACTTTTCATGTCTTAGAAGGAAGAAACATACAAATAAAAAGTTCGTGTTACTCTATTACCATTACTCTTAATAAATATATAGAAGGTCATAGCAAATTCTAATAACATATCCAAAGATCCTGAATTTTCCAAGGTTTTAGAAAGAATATGCCAAATACATTCTCAAAATCTGTACAGTAGCATGAATGTAAATTACCCTGCCATTATATGTGTTTTTAAAGGCGAAGCAGCAGATTTGGGGAGCAAGCACTAACAAAGCTTTTGGGTTCACTTCAGCTGTGTTTCATAATCACATTCCCTCTCCTACTGCTGTACTTCTGAATCTTTAATATTCCTGTAAAATGAAGAGCTTATTGTTTCCTAAGACTCAATTTATATTTTAAATGAGTGGAAAGATGCGTAATCAACTTGAAAAGGCAGGAAAATATCATCCTGTTTTTCAAGATATAGGACTTTTCATGGAGTGTTTTGAATTCTAGAGACCATTTTTAAAGAATGCTTGGCTTAGTTCTACTCTTTTTTTGGTAGTACAAATTAATTATGATTTGACAAGAGTGTACTTGATTTTCTTCTTCAGATTTGGTGCAAAGCCAAGCTTTATTAGTTAGAGCCTCTAAATCAAAACCAAAGGTCGGTATCTGAAATTCTTGTGGCGCAAGATTTATTGTAGTTTTTTTCCTCATTATTCAGATATGTTTGTCTATGAAAAGGTGTTTATGTGTTTAAGTGGAGGGTGTGTGATGCACACATGGCTCTGGACAAATACCCACTTTCCATGATTGCATCAGTAATGTTCCTTGCAGCAATCCTAAAAATTTGGGAAACCATTGGCGTGAAACTCCAATGATCCCCCCTTCACGCCTGGTGTGGTCTGTTAATGCTGGCTGGGGGTTTGTGTACCCATGGCAGGTAGGGAACAAAAGGTGATTCAGCACTGTACAATAGTGAGTGCCAGACCTTCTAAAAATCAATCCTGGAAGCAGGTCCAGACTGTCACTTTTCTTTTAATTGTATCTCAGTCTTTTGGTTTGTTTTGTGCCCTATTTCTTCTTACATCTAAGTTGTTGATTTCTGTTGGGTTTTATTGTTTCCAGTTCTTAATTTCAGGGAATGTCTCTTCCTATGTCGCTGCATAATGCCCAGCATGGACTGTCTTTTGTTGTGTCCTGAGCAGACAAACACAGGCATTTTGGGTTGAAAAGGACCTTCAAGTGATCATCTCATCCCAGCTTCCTGCCATGGGTAGGGACATCTTCCACTATCCCAGGTTGCTCTAAGCCCTGTCCAACCTGGCCTTGGACACTTTTAGGAATGGAACAGCCACAGCTTCTCTGGACAACCTGTCCCTTATAGTCAAGGACTTATTCTTCCCAATATCCCATCTAATCCTGCCCGCTGGCAGTGGGAAGCCATTCCCTCTTGTCCTGGCACTCCACACCCTTGTCCAAAGTCCTTCTCCAGCTCTCCTGGATCCCCTTTAGGTAAAAGGGCTCTAAGGTCTGCCTGGAGCCTTTTCTTCTCCAGGCTGCACCTCACAGCTCTCTCACTCCCGTACCAGTGGTGCTCTAACCACAATGAATATTATAATAATCAACACAGTTCTGGTGTTCACGGCAACAACTGTTGGACAAGAATTCAGTGTATTGCAGTGCTCCCAGGTGTGGTGTCTGTACCATGAGGTTTCTGCAGCCTGTTTTGCAGCTGAGCTTGGACCATGCCCCGACATCAGATCAGCAGAACTCACTTGTAGCTGTTCCCACGAGGGTCATGGGAGCAATGAGCAGCAGAAGACATTGAAAACATGGTGGGAAGAAGCTTCCCTAGTGCCAGTGGGATGAAGTTGGGTGGTATTGACTTCTTTACCTTCAGCCCAACGAAAATCTGTTCTGGAAGCGTTTATCCTTTGATCTGTGCTGCTTTTCCTTGGCCCTCACTCTGCAGGACCGTGGAACCTGTTGGAAGCATCTGCAGCACTGCAAAGTAGTGCTGACCTTGGGATACTTCCCTGAAACACATTCAGAGGCTTCTGAGCTGTGTTCTCTGACTGTCTGGATTTTCTGGCACCGTTGCATCCATTAAATACTGATTAGATTTAAGAAATCCAAGAGACCAAATAATGCTATCATCTCTTCCCTACTTATCTTAATAATATTGCCAGTAATATTCCAATACATCAATTCTAGGATATTCTCTACCTAATCTGGTGCAGGGGAACAGGGACAGTGTGCCTTTTTTGTTTCAAAGGCAGAAGAAAGCCATTTTATTTACTGATTTTGGTTTTGCTGTATTGCCTAAAGATGAGGGTAAAAAGCAAAAGCTGCTTTCAAGGACTGTTAGAGAAATACATCATTTTTCATAATGTTTAATGAATTGCTTACAGTGCTTGTTTTACTTAAAACTGCAATTAAAGATCACCCTCCAGTCAAAAGAAAACTGTGATAAGAACGTGACTTGAAACTGGGCAGAACATTTTCTACAGTCCTTTGGGAGTAATTCCAGTAATTATTCAATCTGATGTTTCCCAGAGAAATAACCTTTTATGTATGAACTCCATTAATCATAATAACACAGTTCACATGTCAGATACTTCTCTCCAGTCACTTCATACTCTCCATTTATTAAGAGACCAATAAACATCTTCACTAGATATGAGAAAATATTAAACTGCTTGCAGAAAATCCTGGTGTATAGGTTTGGTCTTGTGAGGTGGGCCATGATCTGTTGATGTCTGCAAATGCTTTGAATTTCTGGGCTGTAGCTGCTACCAGCATCAAGTCTCCTCCTCATTTGGTGTCATTTCAATCACAGCACTTTCAGGACATTTCTGCTTTCTTTTCTCCTCTAAACTGCCCTGGAGAGACCTGGATTGTCTGTCTGTCCAGCTGTAAAGACTTGCTGAATGAACTTTCTTAGCTAAATAATTGGTCTTTTGCAAGACCTGGAATGAGGAAACAAAAATTCTGCTTTAGATAATCTACAAGCCCAAGAGTAAATACTTGAATACATTTTTTCTGGTATGAACTTGTTACATATTATTGGAACAGCAAAATTAATATGGAGTAACTGTCTTTGATGATAAGCAGCTCTAAGATTTGTGTTATGTTTTTCTGTGTTTCATCAGCTGAAGATATTCCTAAATATTATCTTGTATTAAAAAGTGGTGGTTTAAAAATGCAGTGGTGATTAGATGCCCATATTTGAAGAATTTATAATTCTCTCCTTTTCAGATTCTGACCTTCTTTTGTGCTTTTGAAGCTGGCAAGTGCAATTATCAGTGTTCTGATGAGGAGTGATAAATATAATCTATTGCTGAATGTGGATAAAAGACGCAGGCAAATAAGATTGGTTTGACACAGCCTCCTTGTGCATCTCCTGACTTCTCAACAGCCCAGCAGAGAACAATTCTTTGTCTTTGGAGATTCACTTTATAATATTTGATTGGGGGTTTTTTGTGTGTGTGGTTTTTTTTTTGTTCTGGAGCCAGCACGACGTACCTGAACTGTTACTGTGACTAATGCTTGAAATTGAGGATTTTTGCATGGCAGTTGTCATTCGTTGCACATTCCAGTAGATGGCAACTCCAGTCTTCCTGACATTTCATCTCCATTCAAACCAGTAATATTTTCTGTGCCCCCGCCCCCCCCTCGCCCCTGCATCTTGTCCATATAAATAGCTGCGAGTTTCACAGAAATGTGAGTCAATATTACTTTTATTGAAATTACCACACAGTATCTGATTTCAACTCAGATAGTACCGAAAAGAAAGATGATTTAAAAAAAAAAAAAAAAAGGCCTGTAAGCACCAATCCTCCTGGATCATAAAGCACACACTGATTCCCCCGGAACTTTAGAAAATATTTTAGTGGTTTTCATAAAAAGGATTAGTACCCCAAACTTCCTTTTGTGTGAAATAAAGGAAGGGGTTGGCTGCAAGTACAGCACACTGGCTTTCAGTTTGATGGTCTGGCTATGATATGTATCTCCCCCTGATTAATGCTGAATTATTTATTTTTGCTGGTCACAGTAAACATTATAAACTTGATCAGAGCTATAAAAATTTGTAAATTTATGAACTGCATAATGATACACCTGGATACAGCTTGTCTTGGGTGAGGGCAGGATTGGCCCAGGGGTTCACTGCGTGGTTTAGCCATGGGAATATTCTCCAGTTTCCCTCCTGCCCGAAGCACTGCCACACTCAGCCTCCCTTCACTGTGCTTCTCCTGTTCCCTCCCATCAACTGTGTAACCAAAGCACCAGTGCAGAGGAGCCTCTTTCTGGTTTTTCCTCTGCTGACTTTCACAACTTCAATACTTGCCTGTAGAATTTGAAGCCATGAAACAAAGCATCTCTCTGTGAGTGAATGCCAGGCATCAACCACAGGCACAAAAGATTGTGCTTGCTCTGCCTGGGATGGAGACAAAGGATCATAACAGTCATATAAAGGGTCCTTTCTCCATCTCCCTCTATCAAGACTGTAGTTTAATTTTCAAATCACTTCCACTGTGTGTAGCAAGGTTTTATTTTGAGGTTGATGGTTAGAGAGGGACAGAGCAAAGGACAGTTATTTTAAAAAAAATAACTACAAATCTAACTTAAAACTAATGCATGCTACTTATCAGGGTTTTTTTACCTTCATCCATAGAGAACTTTCAGTGATCCCATAGGAAACTTTCAATCTGCCAGAGTCTGTAGCAAATTCTGGTATTTCATACTAAGTCTTACGGTCACAGATGCAAACATTTCTTGTTTAAAATAAACTGAAGAAAAGTTCTAAAGTAGAGCAATGTTTAAGGCCAGATTTATATGTTCACACTTTTATTGGTTTAGTAAAAACCTTGATTTTCAACCCAGACTTGATTAGTCCATGGATATTTTTACTTCACAGAAACAGTATTAAAATAAATTACACTCATATAGGACAAGCAGAATATTGGTCCATTTAAGCCTGACTGATTTTTATGTAACAAATTAGTGAGCAAGGTAATTAAATCTCTTTTGGATGCCTGTTTCATCTCTGGAAGGAATCCCAAGAACCTCAGAAAACTGACTTTCAGGTTATATACAGGTCCTGGGTCTATTGCAGCTAAGTGGCTTGTTTCTCATTATCGCATTTAGTGCTGCAGAAACGACTCCACCAGGGTCTTTATTAAAACTTGCTTAAGGCCAGCGTTTTCCCTTGGGTCAATAATGACTTTAGAGGAATGGATGTAGAAGCTGGATTTGTTCTGGAATGAATTATGTCTCATCGGGGCCCCCAGGCTAGTATTTCAAATTCACCACCAGGCACTTCATCAAAAATTCTGTCCCAGTACTGGAAAGACCTTGTTGCTCCTATTAGGGAGTGCAGAGCATACATTTGTGGATCTTTCCTTGCGCCTGAACTGTGTGTCTCTAATTTCTTACTCTGCTAAAACCCCATTGAATGCCACCTGCATCAGTGAGGATGTGGTTTAGGAATGTGTCCTGAAGATCTCATGGGTTGGGAAAGGTCATTGCTGGTTATTTGTGGCTGAAATATAGAGCACAGCAAGAGCATTGAGTTAACTACTGGTAAAAGCCATTCAAATCCTACAGCTCCTCATGTGAGCACAGCATTTCTGAGAGGAGTAGTAAATATCACTGCTTCCTGCAAGGCCTTGCTCATGAATAATCCAGATATTGCTTAATAATCCATATTTCACATCATGGAATCACAGAGTGGTTTGAATTGGAAGGGACCTTAAAATCCATCTCTTTCCACCCCCTGCCATGGGCAGGGACACCTTCCACTATCCCAGGTTGCTCCAAGCCCTGTCCAATCTGCCCTTGGACACTTCCAGGGATCCAGGAGCAGCCACAGCTTCACTGGGCACCCTGTGCCAGGGTCTCCTCACCCCATCCTGGTCTCAAGATACTCCCCACCTGTATCTCAGCTGTTGGCAGTAAAATTCTCTTTGCTCAGGAGAGAGGATAAATGTTCAGAGCATTCACAGGCTGCCCCACATGACCAAGGAGGGGAGATGAGGATGTGGGATGGAAAATCTACCTCAGCCTGCAAAGGAAAAGAAGTTACCAAAGGGCTGTTGGGGTTTAACCCCGGCCAGACACTGAGCTCCACACAGCCACTCGCTGTCACCTTCTGCACTCCCGCTGGCTGGGATGGGAAAGAGAGTCGGGGAAAAATATTAAACCTTGTGGGTTGAGGTAAGGACAGTTTATTAGAACAGTAAATGAAGAGATAATACTACTAATAATGATAATCATAATAATAATAATAGACAAAAAAAGTGATGCACATTGCAATTGCTTGTCACCCACTGACCGATGCCCGGCCCATCCCCAAGCAGTGATTGGCCCCTGCAGCCAACTCTCCCCAGTTTATTCCCTGGGATCATGTCCCATGGTATGGGATTTCCCTTTGGCCACCTCAGGTCAGCTGTGCTGGCCATGCTCGCTCCCAGTTTTTTGTGTTTGCTCTCTGGCAGAGCATGGGACATTGGAAAGGTCTTGATTTAGAGTAAGCGCTGCTGAGCAATAATGAAAACATCAGTGTGTTATCAACACCGTTCTCATCCTAAATCCAAAAACTCTAGAAAATTAACTCTATCCCAGACAAAACCACGACACACTGTAAAAAAAGTTCTTCCTTAAAATTTCTCTTAGTCATATGAGAAAGTACTTCGGAATTCAATAACTCAATAAATTTTAAAAATGTGGGTTTTTTTCTAGTTTAAAAAACCTTCACATGTTGATGATCAGATAAAATACTGACTTAGAATAAGATCTTTAATTTATGAGCCCAAAATTAACTGAAATTGCTGGTTTTCCCTTTGCTGGTCCAGTTTTAAAACACGATCATGTGGTATTTACAAATGCAGTCGTTTGGGAGTGTTCTCTTTCAGTGCTTTACAGGCTGAGTATCCACTGAAATGCCAGGGTGTTTGATATTGAAAGAGATTGGTAGTGGATAATAGGCAGACAGGTGTTTGGCTTTCCTTTGTGCTTGTCAAGGACAGTTCCTTGGATGGCTCACAGGCACATTCACATCCTCATTTTTTCCTGCTGACTGGATTTTCCCTGAGTGCTGTGTTCAGAGATTGCAAATGCGACATTACCTAAGAGGCCCCATCAAAATCTGGAGCAAATGGTGGATGTTACAATGGATATTGCACTCTAACTGCTGTGTCTGTAGCACAATAATAAATATAAATAATTACTTTTATATATACAGTGAAATTTCCCCTATAGCCATTTCCATGGTTTATTTCTAGCCTAACAACTGCAGGAATTGAAAAAAAAAAATCTACTTTTGCTATATACCATACATCACACTCCTTACTTTTCATTCTGAAGTCAATTTTCCAGATGTTTCTCTACAAAACAGAACAGAGTAGCTTAGCAACTACAGGAGACTGTAAAAATATATTTACTTTCTTGCAACGTGTTTCTTTTCTGTTGGAATTTTAGAGGATACCAGTTTAGATAACATCGTGTCAAGGCTAACAGAGTAAATTCTGTGTATAGTTAAGTTTTGCTTGACAGTTTATAAAACTGAAACAACATTTCACAGAGTGGGAATTAAAAACACCCTCATATGAAATGTGTAATCCAGTCAGCTTAATCAAAATATCAAGAAACAGAAAAATATTTATAGGGGCAGTTAGTGTAGAATCACGGAATCATTTAGGTTGGAAAAGCCCTTTAAGACCATGCACCAAGGCCACTACTAAACCAAGTCCACAATATTCATTTCTCCAATGTTGCACTTTATCCCTAAGGAAAAAATAGAGTTTTAGTCAATATATAAGACATCCCTTTTTGCAGAAGTTTTTGCCATTTAGCTTCCACTTAACCACTAAAGATACAACACAACAGTGGAGTTCTTTTAGGGGCTTATTTTCTTTTAATTTTTGAAATATTTTTACATGAAGTCTAAAATAAGTTTGACTTTAGTGCTGAGTGGTTTTAGAATATGAAGAATAGCCAGAGTTTAAGAACATGTGCTATGATCTGTAGATCCTCTGGAGCTGAGGTGGACTCTCACCAAAATGATGGGATGGGGACTTCTGCATTATCTTTAAAGCTTTGACTCTCAGCCCAGACTATATTTTAGAGCCTCCTTATAAATAATGCTTTTCTTGGAGGTTCCCATCTCACCCAGTCTTTTTAAAGAAATACAAACCCCTCTGAATAAGAGTTGAAAAGTTGCTCAGCTCCATTTTGCACGATTCTTTGTATCAGTTATAGCTGGGCTACTCCCTGCTTTATAATCCTTCTTGGTCCATGGAAGTGCAATGGATTTAAGAAATCACTTGGTCCGTGTCTTTGCTCTAAGGCAATATTCATTTGGTGGTTCCTGACACTTCAGCTCCTCCTAAAGGCTCTGAAAACTTCTCAAGGAAAAGGTTCTTCCCCCAGAGGCTGCTGGACACTGCCCAGGCTCCCCGGGGAATGGGCACAGCCCCAAGAGCTCCAGGAAGGTTTGGACCACACCCTCAGGGACAGGGTGGGATTTTTGGGGTGTCTGTGCGGGGCCAGGAGCTGAATTCAGCCATCCTTATGGTCCCTTCCTACTCAGGATACTCTGATCTGTAACTCTGGGATTCACTTCTCACATTCCAGGAGCTTAACAAGCCCAGTGTGCCCAGGCCCAGTGTCGCTGCAGTCTTACACTGACCTTTGGTAACTGCTTTTGAGCTGTTTTGGATCCCCCCTGAACTGATCACATTTTCTGTATGCACAGTGCCAAAACAAACCCCCAGGTTCTGGAGCTGAGACCTTGCTAAGGGGGAGGACAGACTGTCCTGGCTGCTGCTGGGTGTCCCTGCAGAAGGGCGCCTGCCTTGGTGGCAGCTGAGTGACACTGGTGGCTTGTGGTCCTCCTGTGGTGTGCAAGACCTCTTCTGCAGATTTTCTATAGAGCTGCTACTTGTTCTGGGTTTTATAGCTGTTATTCCTGACTGAGTGAACATCTTGCACATGACCCTGTTGGAATAGCAGGTCTTTTTTTGGTTTTGGTTTTGGTTTTTTTGGTTTTGTATTTTGGGGTGGTTTTTTTTAGGACATAAAGTGTAATTTGTCAGAGTCATTTCGGATTTTTGTTCTGCTCTCCTGGGCAATTTCAGTGTTTCTCAGCTCGGTGTCACCTCCAAATTGAATAAGCATATTCCATGTGCTATCACCCAGGTCATTAATGATGATATGAAACATTGATGGACCCAGGAAAAAAAACCTTTCTGAGTAATTTCTAAGTGAATTGCTGTAGGTAGCAAGCTCATTCTATAGCATGGATAATGAAATTACATTAATGAAAGTATGTAAAGAAGGAATTATCTGCATCAAATGGTGGTGATGGAAGAACTTGCCTACACCAAGATTTCCTTTCCTCCTCTCAATTTGTGCCTGAGTTGAAGTTACCTGACTGTGTCTTGGTACCATCTGAGGCTCACAGGCAGGACACAGGAAGAAAAAAATAGTTTTTCTCCTCTTCGAGAACTGAGCTGAGTCCTGTAAGAGAAGGAAAGAGTGTTTAGGTAACATGCATCAACAGTACAATGCATATTTCATTCCTCTCCCTGCCCAGAAAGTCTATAGATTATGAAAAAACTCTTCAATTTAAATAAGGAAATTTGCAACAACTCACAATAAAAGGGATTTTCTTCATCTTTGCTCTGATCCCACAGGTGCCCACACAACTGCAGCTCCCATCTCCACCATTTCATTGTGTAACAGCCCTTCCCACAGAGCTCGAGAAATGGAGGCATTCACTTAAATGCACAAATCACTTTGTGCTGAATTATGGATTTCCTTAAATTTTATTTTAATATGAAATAAGATTCTACTCTTTTAAATAAATACCTCTCCTCGTTTCTAGCTGTAGAGCTTCTGTGAGAAGACTTACTACATTCATATATTCTGTCTCTATGAGCTCAGTATAACATTTGAATTACTGATTACCTGCATTATGTGTAAAAAATTGATGGAGCTGGACAGCTGTGCCCCTGAGGACTCTCACAGGCATTAACTATTGCAGTCAAGGCCTGGAATACATTATGTGCATTAAGCTGCAGGTGTATTTGGCTGCCTTAAACTTCAGTTTTTCATCCCTGTTAGTCAGTGACCATCTCACATGCGCAATATATTCAACGAGATGACCCTTTGGCACCTTTGGCTTTCTGAGCTGAAATAAAACTCCTGTTATTTTTTTTTCCCATAGTGTTATTTTCCTGGGAATATACTCAAACTGGTTTGGTTTGGTTTGGTTTGGTTTGCTGGGGTGGTTATTTACAAGCCCACACACACACACACGCAATAAATGACAAACTGATAGGAAGGTTTTTTATTATCTAAACTGCATTTCCATGAAACTGCTTATGTGGAATGATCTATTATAATATTTCTTACAATTTATTTGACACCTGTCCAATACTCTAGGCACTTCCAGCTATCTAAAGTACATCTGCAGCTTCCAGTGCAATAGTGCAATTTTTGCACTTTCAGTATTTTTTCTTGTGTCATTTATCTTTAAAACACCTTCATGAAATATTCCTGCTTATAAATAGATAGAGAAGGTAAACAGAGACTAAACAGAACAAACACCACACAGGATTCCTGTGCTGAAGCAGAGATTTTGTGCTTCACAAGTCATAAACTGACACCGTGGGCATCCAACCCTTTTCTTCTGTAGCTTGTTGCACAAAACCTCCTGCTTGGCTCACCCCCACACAGAGGTTTGGTTTTCATGCCCACGAGGTTGTAATACCTTAGTGAGGCATGTAAAGAAAAAAGAGCAGCTTGTCCAGAGCTGGCTTTCTCGTTCCTTTATTTGTGTCTCAGGTTTTGTTTCGTTCCTGCCTCTCTGAAGGGGTCCACTGTCACACATGAGCCGATGACACCAGGCTCGTGCTGTTTTCCAGACAGACATCCCCACCCTGGGGTCTGGAAAGGGCTGCCAGGTGGATTCAGAGCTATTCTGCTCCATCCTTTTAACACCACGGCCTTAAAATCTCTAGGGAAGTATTCTGCTGAATCACGTTACAGTTTTTAAATGCTCTGTATAATACGAATTTTCCTTCAGTGCAGCTTCAAATCTCATGTCCCTTATTAAATGCTTAGGGGATTTTTTCTTTTTCCAGGGTGGTAAAATCTATTATCTCTATTGCTAATTATGATCTCATTTTATCTTGCTGCTACTCCCTCCTGCAGGACACGAGTCCTGCTTTGGTTCAGGGGGTTGCAGCAGGAGATGGCCACGTGCCAGTGGCCACACAAGGTTGTCCTGGTATTTTGTCTGCCCCTGTCCATCAGCTGTGTAGAAGCATTTGCAGAAGAAATCCCAAAGGCAGATCCCAATCCTGATGCCTTTGGGATCTGTGCATCCCTTGAAACACTTAATGCAGAGTTTTGTACCGTGTCTCGTGAATTAGAGATAAAGGAGTGAATCTTTGTAATATAATCCTTAGAAATATTTTTGTTTGCCTGGTCCCACCTGTGTCAGAGACACAGGGAAAGCTTGGCTGGGAGGAGGATTTGGCACCACCACCTCCCACAGAGCCATTTTACCCTGCAGGTTAATGTGTTACTGAGGCATGAGCTTCCTTCCTTGTGGGTTACAAGCTCCCCCTCAGTGCTTTCTCCCGAAATTCCTTGTTCTTTGTCTCGTATTTTGGTTCTCAGATCAGGCCAGATCATTTGGCCAGAATGGAATCTCAGAGCTGGCACTGGACAAGATTTTACTGGACTTGCAATTTTAAGGCAGGAACCACTGGCAGCTTTTCCAACCCTTTCTCCTCTCCTGTGAATCTCAGATATTTGTATGGCCAGAAAAGCTGAGCTGGTCAAGGCACTTTGGCTCTTTGTGAGGGGCTGGGTTAAAGGATGGCTTGTAAATGGAGAGCCAGGAATTACAGCTGGATTTGAAAGGCAGGAAAGCACTGGCTGTGAATTTGGGAGGTTGAAATGATGAGTAGTGAGAGAGGAGAGAAAATAGAGGCAGAACTGACTCAGAAGGATTTAAAGCAGATACGGAAAAATACAATACTGGAAAAAAGCAGGGGCAAACCCCCGTAAATTTACAGGTACTGATATTGTCAGGAAGTTTCAAGTATTCGATGGAACTGGTAAAAATGTTAGTTTTGAGACAGAAGTTATGCAAATATATATGTCCAGTGATCTCATATTTAGAACCTTGGGAGAAAAATGTGTCCAGTGCAACTGGTGTTGGTTCCTCAAGGTCTGCTGAAGCTGTCAGCAAGTCTGGACAGTTCTGCAGTCTGTCACAGACATACAAAGACCATATTCATTGGTTTTACTCACAGCAGGGAGGAATTTAGCATATGGGTGATATAGTTTAACCTGCTTAGCATATGGAGAAAACGCTATAATGCAAATTTCCTGCTACCTTGGTACATTGCCTAATAATTTAGGGTAGTTGAGTGTGCAATTAAAATTAAAATCTGTGAACATAAAGATGCTCGGTAGCCTTGGAGTAAGGAAAAAAGATTAGGGTAGTAACGGTGACAAAGTCTAATAGTGGAAATTTAAAATGGCATTTAGATTAAATCCTTGCCTGTGTTTGTAAGTGTGGCAGTGGTTAATGGGGTTTTGATCAGTGCAATACGGTGTCCTGATATCAGCACAGACAGGAAATTTGTTCACAGTGCATTAGCAAAAGGCTCCTGTGGGTGGTGAGGGTGTCCCTTTATCACCAGCACTGGGTTTAAATGGGATGAAGGAGTTAAAAATGGGTCTGCAGATACAGAAAGCCACAGAAAGTCCATTTCTGTTCCTCATGAGAAGCTTCAGAGAGCTGATTCAGGGCTTCTCTTGGAGCACCCCAGGGCGCAGGAGAGGCTCAGACAAGCGGAAAAGGTCACAGAATGCCCCAAAGAAATTGCTCTGCATCATGTAATCTATAGGGGAAATCAGGAAGATGCAGCTTCTTTGTTGTTGTTTTTTTCTTCCTTCTCCAGAAACTTACCCTACATTTCTGCTTTGAACAGATGTCTTCAAAAAGTGTGTGGGAAATTTCCAGGAAAGTCTCATGCACTTGAATTTTATTATGTTTCTCAAGTGCGATAATGATTTCAGAGATGACTGATGCTATTATTTCATTTAGTTTGCAACATTTTCTGTTTCAATTCCTTTTATTGAGTTTGCACAAATACTGTCGTACTTATCACTGTGCTAAATCACTGATTAAAAGGAGAATATATAGAATTTCAATTTTTTAATGTTTTCCTAGGCTTGTGAAATGTTCCCTTTTGTTGTTTCTCTGTTTGTTTTTTTTTAATCTTTTCCAGATTTGATATTCATGTGTCTCTGTGAGGGCACAACATTCAATCCCACTGTTCAAAATAAGCCTTTGTGTTGATCCTGTATGGCAGGAGAGAGTGAAGGCTGAAAAGTCAATTGGTCCAAAAATTTGGGGCAGCATTGAAGTAAAGAAACGGAAGGAACGAAGCACAGGAGAGGATTTAAGTGGGATATTTTGAGGGGCTGCATTTACAACTTGACAAACCAGGAGGTGTCTCCACAGGAGCCTCATGGGCTCTTCAGATGTCTCAAGTCCAGAAATTATTTGATGGGTGGACGAGGATGACTTGGATGAACGAGGAGGCAGAGAAAACATATTGAGCCATGAGTGCATCTTAACCCAGGGAACAAAAGCACTGCTCTGGAAGCACAGGAAATTCAGAGCACACAAAGGTGTTGTGCAGAGTATTGACAGTCTGTCAGACGAAACCCAGGTTATTTAGTGGGTGTATTAAAGGAGGGAAAAGAAAGGAACATGAAAAGAATTGTGACTCTGCTGTAAGAAAAAAAACCACGAGCCAGGGGGTCAATCTGAGATTGTTTAAATAGACAGAAATTCAGCAATAAACATTAGAACTGCCACTTAGAGGAGCAAACCTTGAACCCGAGAGCAAGAAGTAGAAAAGATGTAAGAATCTACAAACTGGAGAGACAAAGGACTGAACCCTAGGGCCTGAAGAGAGCCTCTGTGATGATATGACTCCCAATTTGCCCTTTCCCACTCATTGCAATGCCCATTCCAACCAGACTCCTTGGCCTGGGAGCCGTGAGTTTGAGGACGCTGACCTTGATGGAGGGAGTTGAGTTTCACTCTGGAGGCGTGTCCCTGTGCTCATACATATGCATCAGGATTTGCATGTGTTTGTGGAACATCAAATAAAGGCTGGGTAGCGTTTGCAGCCTTCGCCAAAGTGATATAGAGGGAGGAGGTGGCAACTGCCCCAGAACGGGGAAGGGCTTGGAGGATGAAGTGGGAGGATGGCAAATATTATTTATGTTTTGTGGTTGCTGTGCTCTTGTGTTCCCGTAGCTCCAAATGTTTCAGTTCCAAGTTCCCATATCTTCGTTTCACGTAAAATGTTCTTAATTTTGTTTTAATAAAGAAAATTCCTAACTGATGGTTGTGCATGGAGATAGTTGAAGCACAGTATCTTAAGACATAAAAAAAGAAAAAAAAACATTAAAAATGCCTTTTAAAAAAAGTTTTATTTTAAGCGGCTTTCTTTTGAGTTTATGTGTCTATTTCAAACTCTTCAGAGTGCCATTATTGTATCTGTAGATTTTATCTTTATTAAGTTCAGTACAGTGGGCTAATTCCAACTGAAAGGGATGTAAAGAGGAGAATCATCCCACAGGGGCTCTCAAAGAGGAATTTTGAAAAGATAATAAATCTCCAAATTTGTTAAAATTGCCCTGCTATATTTATAATGTGCATTCTAGGAATCACTGGAGGGGTTTATTCCCCTTCCACTGGTTTGCTGGTTTGATGCAAGTCCTGCAAATGGGTCAAATGAAAAATATTTTATAGTTAGTCTGTGGTGGTCATAGAACATTTATCAATGCAAGCTGGTTGAAGCATCATTTAGCTGTATGAGTGCTCTCTGATGCTGTAGTAATTGACATTTAAATAAAGGCTTGGGTAGAAGAATGTTTAGGTTGTTGGCTTTTAAAAATAAATATTTGCAGATCATATTTACAAAACAGAGTATTTCAGCCTCTGTTTCTGAAGCAGTAAACAGGTTTTATTAATTTTCTATGCATTCTTTTCAAAAGATTATTGTGTTTAAATGCTGGTTTTACAGTGCTCAATTAAATACAAGGCATTACTTTAAAAATTATTAATTTTTACTGTGTGTAACTGTGCAGGAAATCAAAAAGTTGTGGTTTTTATTATTTACAGTTTAGGTGGAGTCGTGCCTTTTTTTTGGTGGTGAGAGATCAGATCTGAGCCCAAATTCTCATTCCAATCCACTGAACTCCCAAGATGATCCAACCACATTGTGCATCTTTTCCCAGCAGAGCCCAACCAGGATCTCAAAACTGCTCCATAGAGTGGGAGAATGGGAAAATGCACAAAGAAAATCTGGGACATTTTCAGAAATAGAATTCTTTTTTTCTTAGACTGGTGAATTAATTCTCATTCTGCTGATACCAAGGGCAGGTTTTGAGTAGTTTCAATTACTCTGTTTAGGGAAAAAAAAACAACATTCTGAATCAAAAATACACTTCAGAATCCAAATGAATCATAGAATGGACCTTTAAAGATTATCTGGACCAATCTCTCTGCTGTGAGTCAGGAAATCTTCACTACATCAAAGCTCTGTCCAACCTGACCTTGAATGGGGCATCCAACCTCAAAATGTGACCTTTGAAATTCCCAAAATAGTAGAGAAAAGGAAAAAAAAAAAAAATCTCTGAGTTTATGTATTTATTTCAGTATAATGTCTGTGGAATAAAAAGGCCCATAAAATCCATGTGGCATAGAGCAACACAAAAAGCAATAGGAGCATTTGTCTTACTGTGTTATATTCCTTCTACTGCCTTTTTTGTTGTTGTTGTTGTTTTTTTTTACTAAAAACTTCTCTGTGTAAAGTAGTTTGTGATTTCTTTCAGTGACCTCTGAAGTCAGTGAGCTTTTCCACTAAACATCATAAACTTATTGTCAGGCACAGGAGATTAGAGGTGATCATGATTTCTAGACCAGGAAACTGAAAATCGGTCTACATTCATGAATGTGCTGTATAATAGGCTGTTATAAATCCAGTTGGGTTATTAGGATTTATTACAGAAGGGAAGAATCATGGTCACCTTTACCTCCCTGGATTCAAGGTTTATAGAAATAACCAATTCTAGTAATGCTCATCTTTTCTTCTAAGAAAGAAAATACCAGCAGTGATACCAAGCTGGTTAAGTCAGTATAATTCAAAAGTTGATTTAAGCCATAACTCATGAGGATACAAAGCCAAATTTTTTTGTGATATTCTGTATTCAGATGAAAATATTTTTCCACATCAGCTTTTGCCGTTCTAAGTCATTTCTCTGGGTTCAGGGAAGTTGTTTTGAGATTTGGCTTTATTTTTGATTGTCCTGCTCTGATTTGCTTGGTAATAAATTAAACTAGTTTCACCCAGTTGAGTCTCTTTTTCCCAGAACAGTAACTGGTGAAGGATCTCTCCCTATCCTTATCTTGACCTTATCCTGCCCAGCTGAGGATGGCAGTGACATTAAAGAAAAAAAATGGCAAATGAATGAAGATATTTTACACAGTGCATAACATTGGGCACTGTCCTTCTTAGCATTGAAAATATTAATGATACCAGTCAAGAAAACATGATTATTTTGATTTATTTTGATGGTTTGATGGTAAAACATGGTGTATTTGAATTACAAAAGCATTACATACACACAAATGCATAAATATGTGTCAACTGGCTTTCTTTTTGTTTTGATAAAATTTGAAGTTACGTGGTATTTTGGAAACAGCTTTCAGAGGCAACAACTCATTCCTCTGCACGTTGTTGCAATTTGTTTCTGATGTCAAAAATACATTTTTGTAGAGCAGAATGATATTAGAAGGAGAGAATTTCACTAGGAGATGCTATTTGCTGTAATAAACTACTCTGAAGTTCATCAGTCAAAGTGAATGCTGGCTTAGGCAATCGTTGTGCCAGCCTCATTTTGTTTTTAAAAACACACTCTTTATCAGAATTTCTACTCTTTAGCTATATTAAATGATTGATGGGCACTCTTCTCTTGATTTAGCAAGTCATCTAAGAAAAGAAATTTCATTCTTGGGTTTAAAAATATCTGCAAATGTGTACACACAGTTGTGCACTTAAGGCAATTATTTTTTTAAAGAAATAGATCTGTGTCTAAAGAGAAGCCGATGAAATATTAACGTTGTAAACTCATTCCTTTTGTTTTGCATGAGCATGTGTGGTTAAACAGGCTCACCAGGGACATTTATCTGTGCCTTGTCTGACCTGGGCATGGATTTGGGGTTGTCCACTCCCTGTCCATGCCCAGCAGGAATGCAGCCACCAGGGAAGGTGACAAAGTGGCCTTTCCTGGTGTAGAATTGGTGACTTTGTGTCATTTTCCTGCATCGCAGGGAAGCTTCCAAAATGACTTGGCATTTTACCTCAAATACAGGCTAACCCCACCGAACAATTACTGTGTTTGGAAGTATGCACATTTATAAAACCATTTCAAACATTATTGAATCATAAAATTTAATTATTGAACCAATTAAATAATAAAGTATTAAAACTGGAAAATAATAACATGCAATTCCCAAACTCCATTGAAACTAGGGTGTTCTACCCACTCCCTTCCTGATGCCAGAGAAGGAGCCACGAGCACACAGATATCTCAGCAGAGCTCCCTCGATCTATTTCGAGGCCTGTTCTGCATCATTTCCAACTGCTTCACAACACTGACTTGTTAAACACTTTCCTGTGGCCAGCCCTAGTCAACCCATCTGTGTTCTGCAAAGTTCCTCTGAAGGTCAAACCTCAAAGATAGTTTCAGGACAGATGCCAAAATGAGTTTACACTCTGTAGATGCACTTTTGCTCTTTATCTTTGGCGGTCACTGAATGGCTCTGTGTGTTCAGAAGTCACAGCCCTGCAAAGTATAATTTGGATATCCATGCGATATTTAATCTGAGGAAATAACCCTTTCTGATCTTTTTGCAATGAATCTTTTATGTGTATGAACAAAATAAAGTAAAAACTTGTATTGCGTGTTGTTAAAACAGATTATTAAGGAAAAATATTAAGGAAAAATAATCATGCTTGTCAGCTGCTAAACCTGAACTAAGATTCTCTTCTTTAATCTCTGCTATCTCTTGATTTTGATCTGGGACTGAACTTCACATGAATGCTGCATAAATATTTTAATGTCTGTGTAATTATCCTCTAAATAGACAGCAGTATTTAGCCAGGTCATTACAACCAATTTGTGTCACCTTTTGTCTTGGGGAAAGCTCCTCTTTGATTCCCATGTGGTTTTTCCCCTTTCTTCTCCTTAATCCTTGCAACTTTTAATAATAGTTGCTAAAAAAAAAACCAACAAAAAGAAAAGCCAGCCTTTTCTTCTTGCAGCCTGTTGTTACGCATGTAGGTATTAATTAATGGTAAGAATCCCCTCTGTTCTCTCAGGAGCAAGGAGAGTATTTTCCTACCCCGTGCTGTGAGGTAACTTTTTGATTAAAATGACCTTCTTTTACCACTGGTTCCAAGACTGAGGGGCAGAATGGGTGTGTGGCACGACGTGATTGAAAGACAAACTTAGAGCAAGCGATGCTGTGCGTTGTTCCAAAATCAAATCTTCCCGGAGGTGCAGCCCTCAACACTCACAGAAATGCTGGTCTTTGACACAGGAGATCACAACTCCATCCTGCATTCCTTAAATGGGGAACATCACCCAGATATATTCATAATTTACAGTTTGTAGTGGTCAACATGGCAGTGCTGGGTGAGCTGTTGCACTCGATTTTAGAGGTCTTTTCTAACCTTAACCACTCTGTGATTTCCTGACAGTTCACGAAACTCTAGAAATTCTCCTCGAAACCCTAGCACAGTACAAAATAGTGGAGCACAGTGGAGTTTCACAGGTTGAGTCTTTGCATTTCTCTCCCACATACGAAATCATTAGAAAAATAAAGTTTTCATTCCTGTGATTGCTCCTGCAAGATAAAGAAAAGAGGAGGGAAAAAAAAAAAGACTGTTCACTTTATACTGGAGAGGTAATATACATCATGGCACTGCTTTGAGATGAGATACTTCCTACCCATTTCACACTTTAGAAATAATTACTTAACACAGTGCAGCCCATTTTATTCACAGTAACTTTTTCTCAGTAATTTACTTGGTAGTTCTGAAGTGAAAAGCATCATGTGGTGTGGAAAGCCGCAGAGCTTCTCCTGCCGAGCTTTAGTTTATTTTTTTTTTAAATTTCTTTAAGTGTTTGATCATCATGGAATTGACTCACCCTTAACACTAATTGCCATCCTGAAGAAAAATTCACTGAAATGTAGTCTATTAGAAGCCAGGGCTGGGATTTAGGAGTAGAGTCGAGTTCTCACAGACTGTGGATTTGGTTGTTTCTCCTCTTGGTGCACATCACGACCAAGTGGAACATGCAGAAGTTCCTCAATTGTTCTTGTTTTAGTGAAATCATTCATTTTTATGGTAGGCATTTACTCAATTATAACATCAAAGAAAATGCCAGTGGAATTATAGGTCGTGGCATATAAGAATAGAGTAATAAACAGCCACAGAAGGGCCAAATTGCTGAATTCCTGGAATAACACTGTTTTAGATGGTTGATATCCTTATATATTAAAAACAAGTTCGATTAGTAACATCACATTTTTCGGGAGGGAAAGGATGAAACCAGATGTAGTGGTGGTCAGTCAGCACTTTTACCAGTGCAGTCAGCTTTGTAAGCATTTGTCATTGAAAGGGGCTCCAAACAGACACTGATGTCTGTGGCAATGCATGACTTGTACTGAGACTTGTAAACAACCCTGTTTGTCTTGACACAAACCATTACCCATTCCTCAGGGAAAAATCTCCTGCAGAGAATAACTCAGTACAACCTGAGGGCTGGAGCTCACCTCCAAAGCCAATATTGATTGCCAATGGAAGGCATATCCAGGGTAATGTAAGAATTTCAATTCCACAGACTTCCAGTCCTTTTAAAAATGTACACATGTGTCTCATTGGATGAATTTTCAGAAGGATCTAGGCGACTTAGACGGATATAAATAACTTTGGAGCTGACAAACCAAATCCAAGCCTGTTTTAATGTTCTTTGGATGGCTGGGCTTCCTCTGGCACCTCTGAAGTCTCGTTCAGTTTCATTTATGAACATCAGAGTGAAGGTGGTGCCAATTAGCATCTGTTTCAAATTTATTTCAGGTCTTGCACTGGAACCACAGGTTTCAGTCTGCTGTGATTTCATTTAACATTCCTTAACATTTTTTCCACTTCATTTCCTACAAGAAGTCTTTGTGGCAATCTACCAAAGGAACCAAGTTGCTTTTAACCCCTTCTGAGGTATTTTCAGGGTTTTAGTAGTGCCAGAAGATGAAGGTGTGGCAAGGAAAATTGGAAAAATGGGATTAAATTTTAATTGTCACTATTTTAAAGGGCAGAGTATCAACTCTGTTCAGTGGTTTTGCATGTTGCATATTCACACGCTTTCTTCCTTTCCCATTAGCTCTGAGATGGGCTCCAGTGGAACTTTCCTTAGGAATTTCAATGCCATCATTACCAGGGGAGCAGAGTTAACTCGTCACTACTGCACAGTCATAGTAATAACTCTTTTTGGAGGCATTTATGTGCTGTGCAGAGCTATTCATTCAATTACCCTGTGGGCCAGGCAGGGATGGTCAAATTAATTACTATCTCATGAATATAGAAGATAAAGGGCCAAATCCAATTAAAGACCTCCGAGTCTCTGAGCTCAGAATTACCAGATGATCATTTTAAGTGATTTTACCACTGGGGCACCTAGACCTAGACTATGCATTGTGGCTCTCAAAAAAAGCGAAGTCACCTCGTTCCAGGAGATTCACTGTGCTGAGTAAAGTCCAGGCCCCCATCTCTTCTGGATCTTAAAAATCCGGTTAGGTTGGAAGGAGAAGGCTTTTTCCAGCTTTTTTCAGTTCCGTCCTGAAGACATGCATTGATAGGGGTTAAAAAAAACATTCTAACACACATAGAGGTTATTTTACCTCCTATATTTTAATTTTAATAGCTGAGGATCACGTGGGGCTTCAGTCTGCTTTCCTGTCATGAGGATTCACAAATCCTTATTTCCTTTACACTTCTGAACTGGGCTCCTTTTCACCTGTTCCAGTGAAACTGAGCTGTGGTGCAGATTGGGGTGAAGGAGCCAGAAGGACTCCAAGCACAGTGCCCACCCCAGCATGTCCTACCTGGGGGCTCCAGGCAGGGATTTTGGGGAAGGTTTGCATTTGTTTGTCCTTTGGAATCCACCAAATTTGTAGCCCTGGCTTCAGCAGGAGAAGGAGTCATCCCTACCCTTCCCTGCTCCCATTTCACCCACCCAAATCATCTGCTTGAGGATTCCAAAAATAAATCTTTTATTCAATGGAAATTTGGAGTGTCCATGAAAAATGAATGCTCCAGTCATTCAGTGGAAATAATGGTAAAACTCCTGCTGACTTGAGAGGGAGCACAGAGAGGCTTTGTAAATGCACCAGTTATCATTTCAGTAAAGGTCTTTTTGTATTTAATTTTATTCTAATAACAAAACAAAAGCCAAAAATATTTCTGATATCGATAAGAAGAAATAAGGCCTCTAATCAGTCTGTACAAGTAAAGCATTATTTTATGCCTAATTAATTTGTAATAGCATTTCCAAAGGGTTTCTTTTTCTGTAAAAAAAGACTGTTGTTGAAAATGTCACAGAGTTATTTTCAACAGACTTTTGCTTCAGATATCCCACATGGACATTCTGTTATTTTGTGCTGGCTTTTACACGAATGCCCTGTAATTGTGTTCCACTTCCTCTGATTAAACTGACAAGTAATTTGAATGGATATCATTTAACACATTGATCTGAGGCAGTGACAGGTATAGACCATGGCTTTGCTCTGTGAAAACAGAGCTGGTCCTTTGCTCTTGAATTCTTTTGGATGTCTGGTTGAAGTTAAAAAACTCGCTTTTATTTTATTTATATTTTTTAAATTTTATTTCATCCCTGTTGCCTCACGGGTTGTGATGTCCTAGAAAGGAGCGCGTGGACACAAAGAAGCCCGTACTCAATTTTAGGGGTCAATTACCATCACGAGGGTTGAGTTATTTTCTTTGCTGTGCCTCCGTTCATTCCAAACAGGAGCTGAAGTTTTGGTACATGTGCAATTAAAGCTCACACTCATTGTTTGCTTGAAGGTGGGGTTTTCCCAGGAGAGTGTCAGAGTGAAAACCCTCCTTGCCAGGCACATGTCACTGCCCTCAGAAGGTCTGACACGTCCACTGGTCATTGTGGAGGCTGCACAGCAGGTGTCAAGTAGGGTCCAGCACTGGAAGGGAGCAGTGGTTTCACTGGATGCAAGAAATATCACCCAAAATTATGTCAAATATTGTCTCACTGTGTACTCTAGGTATCCAGAGGAAGTTGGATTATTAAAGAGAATGCACAAAGAGAAAAACCCCTCCCTGGGTGATCTGGAGGAAACTGGCAAGATAAGAGGAAAAAAAACCCTAGTAATTAATTGGATAAAACATTTAGTCCTCTGTTATAAGTAGAAATATTGAGCTGACATTGACTTTCAGCTGCCTGCCTTGATGAAGACATTTTTGATTGGACATAAACAAGATTTGTTTCCTCGTGGATCACCCAAAGAATATTAGCACAATGCAATTAAAAAGAAAGGAATGCAGATGTAATAGTCAATACACTTGTCATCCAGAGGTCTATTGCATAGTGACAGATGCAGCCAACCAGCTGAAATCCTATTTTTCAGTGATATTTTTTAATCAAAGCACTGTAAGCCAAAACAATTCTGTGCTTCCAGGGCACACACAGGCAACATTTGGGAGAGGTTGAATTCTGAGTAATACCTGTCTTCATGCCATGAACAGTAATTCTGGACCTAAATAGAGCAGCAGAGTTGGATCTTCAATATGTTCATGACAAATATTCATTTGATACCTGCAAATGTGAGTGCTTTGATGAACCTCCAGTGGTCACTTCATTTGTCAGAGGTGCTTATTTGGTTAAAAAGCTTCTTTGCTGGAAAAAAAAAAAAACAAACCAAAAACATGAAGGTCCACATTACAAACAAGTGTTGTTATCAAATGGAGCCTTTTTCTTAAATATCTAAACAGACAAAAAAGTCTTTCCTTGTAACCAAACACTGTTATGTGGTTCTCCTATTCCTCCAGGAGACAGAGCTGGAAAACACTAACAGGATGTTTTCAAGGAACGCTGAGATGTCTCAGGAAGTCCTGCATTTAATTCCTGTGACTCCTAATGCACCCTTTAGTCTAAAACCAACCAGGGAAGAGCTACTAGGTGCTGTGCAGTGAATAAAACATAAAACTGACAGAAATACCAGACACCAATATCACCTCCACTAAGAGCTCTGACAAGGATTTCCACTAATCTGTGACAGGGACACAACAAAGGCTTAGTCAATGTATTTCAGGGTTTAGATGCATGAAGTAATGTTCATGACATGTTGGAAGACATTCTGTACTTCTCTACCCCTCCTCTTTTTCAGTTGCCTCCTTTTTTTAAGCTTTTTACTGCTGCAACTTTTTCACCGACAGAATTTTAACAGAGCGCACGACACAAGGCTTTGTTAACAACTACATATGACACAGGAACATTATTATGCTTAAAATAATAGAATAGACTTTTCTGGGAAGCTTGTATTAAAGTAGGTAAATTTTGACATATTTTATTTGCATAGTCCTTCACTAAGGGCATTGATATCTGAATGGGAAGAAAAAAATTGTGCACTACTTCCTTTTTCTTATTTTTTTTTTTAGATTAAGAGGAGGCATCCAGGAGCAATTTAAAATCAGATTGCAATTTACAGCTGCAAAGCAGTTGGTGGTTAAATGAGGAGTTTGTAGTGGACCCTTTGCAAGTAGAAGTCTGTGAAGAAATTAGAATAATTTTGAATTCTGGAGTAAACATTTCTGACCTTCTAAATGGAAACATCTGCAAGATTTTGCTTAAATGATGAGTGGGGAGATTCTCAGCTGGTGTAAATTAGTGTGGCTTCAGTGAGGCTGATGTTTTTATAACAGTTTACATCACTCACATTTCTTTCCTCAAAATTTCCTTTTTTTTTTGTAAGCATTTAAGCGTAACAGCATCAATTTTCTGTACCAGCATCTCCTGAATAGAAATGTGCATAGTTCCTTCTATGAAAACCCTGATGTTTTTCCTCTTTGAGTCCTCTGAATAGGCATTGCAAAGGAAAAGATGTTCTTCAACTACGAGAAATATTCCTCCAGATGAGAATTCTAATACACACTGGTATAAAAGCACTCCTCCTACAGGAAGGAATGAGGGGAAGCTTCACAGACATCAGCTCCCAAGGCCAGCAGGACAGAAAGGAGGATGAGAAGTGGGACTTGCCTGCTGACACTCCTGTCCCCGTCATTCACAGTGACAGAGATCAAGAGATCACATTACACACACACCCCCAGAGATTTCTCCAGGATGTAGCAGAAAACCTCTCTCAGGTTCTTAGTCTTGGCTCCTCCAGCTGCATTCCCTTGTTTCCCCCTGTGATCTGTCGTTGTAGGACACAAGAGAAAGATGAGAGAGTCCAAATATGTCAGAAAGCAAAGAGCATAGAAAAAAGGCTTTATTGTCTAATTCTTACTACTTTTTATGAGGTGTTCTGATACAGACTGAACATGATTGGTGAATATGAACAACACCTCATTAATTTCATTGGTTAACTAGAGAAACAGCAAAACAACACCTGGAGAAATATTGTTCTGAGAAGGGAGAGTTGTTTGCCAAGATTGTTTTGAGAAGAAGCTTTCTTGAGAGTTTTTTCCTTGGGAAAAATTAGCAGCTGATAACAGGCTAAAATCTCTCAGACCCAGAAATAACAGGCCCACAGTTATCAGCAGACTTCAGCTCCAAATTAGGGTGATGTTGTTCTAGTATGTCTATCATCTGATTAGAGAAATACAGATATAACTGGAGGGGCGTTTTCACTTTTCTCCATTGAGTTGTGGTGTTTCTGTGATGCAGTTCTCTCAGCCTTTCCTCACATGGCATTCCCAGTGCTTGGATCATCCTCCTGGCCCCTTTCTGGACCTTTTCAGCCTGCCCACTTCTCTTTTGCCTATTTGAAAATATTAAACAATGTTGTGTCCAATATTGATCCCTGACAGACCCCACTTGTTACAGGCTGCCAGCTTGGAAAGGACCTCAAAGTGTTAAGATTCAGTGTTGAATCTAAGCTATGAAGTGTCTTTCTCTCAGAGAGTGGGAAGAAGGTGGATTTTTTTCAGGATCTCAAAATATCCCATCCTGGGAGGTCAGGAATGTCATGTGCAGAAGACTGTAAAAAACATGCCCTTATAATTCTCTTCCAGAAAATTTTTTAATTCTCTGGAAGACAGCCATGCAAATCACACATTTGTCCAAGATACAATCTCCACCCTGATCCTTAAGAGGGCTGGACACTCATTGCAGCTATTAAATAGGCAATTTCTCTCAATGTAACTCAGTATTCTTTTAAGAATTAATCATCAACTACTTCAAGCTGCCCTCCACTGTCAATGGAGAGAAGCAATCCCCTGTGATGAGAAGTACTCTGTATTAAAATAAATATGCAAGACAGATGGGTGCTCTAAAAACGCCTGTCACTATATATTGAATATAGAAGGAGCTAAAATAACTAGATTTGATTCAGTATTTCAGGATGGTAAAATTAAATGGGATGGTCCTACCCTGAGCACTATCACTGCTTTCTGGAGTGGCAGAGTGTGCTACATTATAATCTGAATTTAATTAAATGACACATCCCTTATATGATGGCAGGATATTCTTGCCGGGGGGAAGATTTTCTTATTGCTGCATGGCTTTCACCCCCCTGTCAAAAAAAAAAACTCCTCCAAACAATTGATGTATTTTATGTGGTAAAATCAATGAGATTTGGAAGTTACACAACCTTTGTCACTTAGGAGGGTCCCACCTGATGCCTTTTCTGAATTTCCAGAGCCTCAGATTGCTGTAAAATCCAGTCTTGGCTAGTGGCTAGAAAAGCAGGAATATGTCCTCACCACTGTGACCTTGGAAACCCTTGTTCAAAAATACACAGAAATACAGAACTATTCAATGTATCCTCCTCAAATGAAAAAAAAAATCACCAAACCCAAAACATTGCTGCCTTCATTCTCAAGAGTGAAAAACTTCTCCATTTCATGCAGCCTCTAATGTCATTTTAAATGTAAATTCTTCAGCCAGTTTTGTTTTGCTTTGTTGTTGTTTTTTGTTTGGGGTTTTTTTGTTTGGTTTTTGGGGGGGTTTTTTGGGTTTTTGGGGGGGGGTTTGGAAGCTTAGATGCCAGTGTGTGATTACGGGTAAATATCAATCAATAATAGCAGCTGCCACCTGAGAATCAATATGGTCAAGCCCTAATCCTAACTGGGGTTTCAAATCCAGCTGCTGCCACTGATGACATTTCTGGGAATCTTTGGTTATTGCCAAAAAACAAGAAGTAGCTACAAAAGTGAATTATGCAAAACCAAAAAAAATAATGACACAAACCAAAGTAAAATACTCCCCTACACATGACTTTTCCCACTTTGGAGAGGTTAAAAGAAGAAGCCGCAAATGGCTGATATTAAACCACTTAATTCACCAATTCACCACTTGAAGGCATTCAGATCTTGTGGTGGTGTGGCCTGCATAAAAAAGCACACATAAAATATAACAAGAGAATCGTCTTCAACCAGTAATGGGTACAGTTTTTATTATTTTTTTATTTTATTACGTACTTAGTTTTAATTGTGTACGGACCTAGATAAAACTAGCTTGGATGTAGGCCAAGGATAAGATTTGCACACCTCAGGTGCTGATACTGTGTCCAGCTCATGGTTCATTTTAATTTTATTGACTTTATTTACTATCTGAGATTGCAAGGATGTGGCTTCCCCAGCTTTCTCCGTAGTTGTGATTATTCATGCTACCCTGGAACCAGATAGATTCACTGGTCACAGGGTAATTAAACACTGCTGAGAGCAATTGTTTTATTTAAGGAGAACTTATTGTCTGTATCATGCATTTATGAGCAGATTATTTAGTGAGTGCCATCCTGGAACTGAGCATCTGTGGAAGGGAAGGGGCTGTAATTCAGTGTTTTGTTGCAAAGCAGCCACGACCTGAGCAAGATGGGAATTCTCTGCATCCACAGCGGGGTGGGCAGCAGGAAATGGGGATTCTGCCCCCCCTCAGGTGAGACCCCACCTGCAGAGCTGCCCCAGCCCTGGGACCCAGCAGAGGAGGGAGATGTGTGGAAGCCAACATTACAGACAGGTGTTGTTATCAAATGGAGCCTTTTTCTTAAATATCTAAACAGATAAAAAAGTCTTTCCTTGTAACCAAACAGTGTTATGTGGTTCTCCTATTCCTCCAGGAGAGAGAGCTGGAAAACACTAACAGGATGTTTTCAAGGAATGCTGAGATGTCTCAGGAAGTCCTGCGTTTAATTCCTGTGACTCCTGATGCACCCTTTAGTCTAAAACCAGCCAGGGAAGAGAAGAGCAAGTCCAGAGGAAGCACCAGGATGATCAGAGGGATGGAGCAGCTCTGCTGGGAGGAAAGGCTGGGAGGGCTGGGATTGTTCAGCCTGGAGAAGAGAAAGCTTTGGGGTGAGCTCATTGTAGCCTTCCAGGGCCTGAAGGGAACCTGCAGGAAACAGGGAGAGGGAATAATTACAAGGGATGGAGTGACAGGACAAGGGGGAATGGCCTCACACTGACAGAGAGCAGGTTTAGGTGAGATATTAGGGTGAAATTGTTCCCTGTGAGGGTGGTGAGCCCTGGCACAGGGTGCCCAGAGAAGCTGTGGCAGCCCCTGGATCCCTGGAAGTGTCCAAGGCCAGGCTGGACAGGGTTTGGAGCAACCTGGGACAGTGGAAGGTGTCCCTGCCTGTGGCATGGGAGATGGGCTTTAATGTTCCTTCCCTCCCCAAACCATGCTCTCATTCCATGATTTCTGTCTTTTCCTTTCTCTGTGGTGGCTCAGTCTCCCTCCTTTCCAACCATCTAAACAAAGCTCTAAAGACCTTACTACGCAACATTTTTCCCCCCCTTTTTCTGCAAAATTATCTTTTTTTTTCCTCCTGACAAAATAAATGAATTATTAAGAGGACATGGAAACATAGATTTTAGTTCCACAGATGGGGTTTCTATAGGAAAATTGAAGGTGGAAAATGGGTGACTGCAGAACCCCCAGTGCAGTTCCTTAGAATAAATTCTAAAACCAAAATAATTTATGCAGGTTAAAATACGATAAAAATATGATAAAACCACAGAACTGAGTACAATAGTAATTCACTCACATTATGTATCAGTGTTCACACCACAGTCCCAAGAGGCTTCTTAACATTCAATCTTTCTTAAACTTATTATTTTCAGAAATAATAAGTTTAATAAGAAATAATTAAATAAGAAATAATTAATAACAAATAACTATTTTAAAGAATAATTATTCTTCAGCTCATTTGTAGAGGAACCACACAGATTCTGTAAAACTAGTTTTCCTGACCCATCCCCCTAGAAAATTGCCAGAATTTTCAACTTCCAGTGAAATTTAGTCTCTGCTTCTCCCGGAATATATTGTTTAGCCTTTTCCTGACCCAAAATGAATTATCTTCTGTCAGGAGGGGACTCTATATTGGTATGTTTAAACCGAGATTTCTGCTTAAAAGCACTGATGCAGCCCATGCCTGTTGTTCAAAATGTTTTTCCCTTTAGTACCAAGCTTCTCTTCATCACTTTTAAAAGGGCTGTTGAACACTGGCATAGTTTTAAAGGAGTGATGTTCAACATTTAAAATAAAATATTAGGACAGATATATTTTTGAGCAGCAATTCACACCTTAATAAAACATTGTGATATTGAAGTTCTGAATAACCTGTAAATAATGGAGCCCTCTACCTAGGGGATGATGAAAATATAAAAATAGATCAGGGTTTGGTAGCTTTTGGATCAATAGATAATCTTTCCAGCTGTCTCCTGGAGGCTAAATTACTTGAAACAGTAGTGAGGGTGTCTCGGACATGCAACACTTGATGTTTTAGGAGATTGAGCTCTCCCAGATATTCTGGCTTACATCTGAAGCAGCAGAGAAAAAAGAGGAGTGTCTGAAAATGATGGTTCCAAAACATCTTACATTAGATTATTGTTAATAATTAACATAGATTATTGTTAATAATATTGTTACTGTTCAACTGAAACGCTGAGCTTGTAAATCACAAACTTTAAAGGAAAATTGTGTTCTCTAACAATCACTCCTTTAGTTGTGATACACATTGGGGTTTTGTCTGTGGCATTATTTTGCAGGCCTGCAGTTGCCCCACTTCCGTGTATTTCTTGGCACTTCATCCCCTTTTTTGTAGGGTACCATTGTCAGCCTTGTTCATCTGGCATTTTTTATAACATGTTCAAAATATTGGCTTTGCTTCTCAGACCTCTCTAAGTGATCCTAACTTTTCAATGCAAGGGTATTCATTACAATAACATCTGTCTTTATAACAATAATTTTGGTAGCTGTAATTTGATCTGTTTCATGTGCTGAAATTCGAGCTCTGTGATTTCCTCATTAGTGGTAACTGGAATTATTAAAAACGCAGTTTCAGTCTGGAGCATCTTCTTTCAAGGTTGACCATATCTCATCTAAAATGCACCGAGTCTCTGGGCTGATTGGCCTGACTGTCCTTGTCCTGGTTCTGTGATATTCTCTAGGGTTAGAAAAACGTCCTGTTAAGTACCTCATGCTGATCAAAAGAGTTCTGTAATGAGCAAATCGTGGCATGGAAATGTCCTTAATAGTTGTGATACATATTTGGGGAGTTTAATATTTTACTCTAACAGTTTAAACTGTAAAGAGCAAAAAAGGAAGGAGAGGAAAAGGTCTTTGTAAAAAGGAAAACCAGTGCTATACCTTAGCAGAGATCTTTCTAGCATTCAGCAGATGCTGAAATTTCTCACCATCCTGAAGTGCTTTTTGTACTTATTTTATTTCATTTCTCAACCAAATGAAGTTGAAGTTTGCTGTATAAAGAAGTTCTAGCTTTAATACCGTGCAGTTTTACCTGTAAGGCTTTTCAGACTTGGCTTAAAATAAATGACTGTGCTCTGTCTTTGTTGTTCAGGTAATACTGTTGACACTGCTTGAAACTGTAGGCATTTTCTGGAATAACAGAACAGTCGGTACCTTGATTTCTTCCACTTACCCGACATGGACATCTTGAGAAACTTCTCATGTCAGGTGGCAAATCAGGCTTAAATATCGAATATTTGAATATTTGAATATTTG
>VZDJ01007747.1:43371685-43433559 GCA_008694505.1 Cyanoderma ruficeps | reverse complement strand
TAATAATAATGAAGAAAATTCTACCTAGCCCCTGTGAAAATGATCCCAAATCCAGAAAACTGCCCAACCCAGTAAAGATTTAAACGTATCATCAGGTACCTATTTGCAGCAGGATAGTTTCGGAAAGAGTGGCCCCTGTAGGCATTTTGAAATCATTGCTCTGCACTACTGAAACTCGAGCTCATTTCAGCTCTTCCTTCTTAACCTTTAGCAGACGTGTTTGAAGATCATTTTCTCAGAGCTTATTTTGCCAAATAACAACCCCATTGCAGTGGACGTACAGACAATATGAATCACTGAGTCTCCTGAGTAAAGCCTGGCGTCACATCTGCTACTCAGCTAATGACAGAAGAAAGAGCTCTGCTGTTCTGACCTCCAAATTTGTGGGATCCTCGGCTCTGCAGTGGAGCTGGGACCATGTGTTGCCTCCCACCTCTGTTCTCACTGCTTCAAGGAAGTAGCAGACTAACACATGAGTTAGTTCTGTGTGAGGCTCTCAGCAGTTGCCTGAATTACTCATCCCTAAAGCCAAATTTACTCTGAAACGTGATATAAAAATGGCACCTTTCTTAATAAGCTGTGTGCTTCTCATGTGTGTTCACCCCCGTGGAACGTTCAGCCTCAGAGAGGTTGGAACTCTGGATGTGGGTAAAGTAAAGCACAGATACTGTATTTTCCTGCTTGGAGATGAAGCTTTTAATACAGTTTCTGATATTTATGGAAGTTAATCACGTAGGTATAATGTTTATTAAATTGTGGCAGTTGCTAGTAAACTAATCAAGATTAAATCATAATTGTGCTGGGTTTTGCACAAACATACAGGAAAATGGAGTCTGCTTTCAACAATGTGCCTTCTGACTGTAAATCATGATCCTTCAGAATCATAATCAATGTTGTGCTTCAGCACATGAATATCATCAGCCCTGTACCTGTGTGTGTCTGCCCAGACATGCCTGGGCACTCCCTGCTGAATTCCAGAATGTGAGGGTGTCACCAAGGAATTGGTTTAATGGCTGAGGAGGGAAGATCCAGAGGAAATGAGCTGCAGTGGAGTTACAGAGTCCCACTGTTTCAGTCTTTCTGTTCTGGGCAAAATCACCAGAGAGAAAACCAACTTCGAATATCATCATGCCTTTTGATTTACTGAATCCCTCTTAAAGCTTCCTTTTCGGACTTTGGAAGTTTAATGTCAACACCATAAAACTAGATAACCTATAACAGACGTTTTGGTGATGAAACATATAGATAAATATAGATGTAGATGTAGAGATATAGATATAGATATAGATATAGATATAGATATAGATGATATAGATATAGATATAGANCTCCCTTGCAAGTCTTCAGTAATCACCCATCTAAGACTGGTTTTTCATTTTCTCCCCAGGTCACTCAGCTCTTTATTTCAGAGATTTGATTTCATTATCTGCATAACATGCAGACATGGGAAATGATTGTGGATGGAACACGTGGTGCTAAAATTCTGCCTCACAATTCACAGTCACTTCAATATTTCTTATTCTGATGCAATTACATCTTTTAAACTCATCATTGAAACTCTCCTGGGAATTGGGAAATTGTGGAGATCTAATTATATGTCTTACTATAGACTGCAAGAAAGAACATCAGCCTAAGTCAGACTGAGCAAGTTCTTGGAAGCGGACACATGTCACCAGCCCATGGCTTACTGCAGCCATTCCTTACTGGATTTTCATGGAATCACAGGTTTGGGTTGGAAGGGATCCTATACCCATTCTATCCAACACCCTGCCATGGGCAGGGACACCTTCCACTGTCCCAGGCTGCTCCAAGCCACATCCAACCTGCCCTTGGACACTTCCAGGATCCAGGGACAGCCACAGCTTGTCTGGGCACCCTGTGGCAGTGCCTGCCCACCCTCGCAGGGAACAATTTCTTCCTAAAATCTGACCCAGGCTCCTTGGTACAATTTAAACAAGGAGCTACTGGAGAAGGTCCAGCAGAGGCCAAGAAAGTGATGAAGGGTCTGGAGCATCCCTCTTATGAGGAAATATTGTAGAAGTTTGGCTTGTTTAATCTTGAAAAGAGGATCAGAAGGATCTCATCAATCCATTTAGATATTTCCAAGGCAGGGGTCACAGGATGGTGCCAGACTTCTTTCAGTAGTGCCCAGAAACAGGACAAGGACTAATGGCCATTAATTAGAGCACAAGAACTTTCACCTCAACATGAGGAAGAACTTCTTTATGCTGAGGGTGGCAGAGCACTGCAACAGCTGCCCAGGGGGACGTGGAGTTTCCCTCTCTGGAGACATTCCAAACCCACCTGGACACATTCCTGTGTCACCTGCTCCAGGTGAGCCTACCTTGACAGGGGGTTGGACTGGATGATCTCCAGAGATCCCTTCCAACCCTAAAGATTCTGTGACCCTGCCCTCAGGCAGAGTAAAGCCCTTCCTGCTCTCCTGTCACACCATGCCCTTTCCAAAAGTCCCTCTCCAGCTCTCTTGTAGCCCCTTTAGTCACTGGAACGTTCTAGAAGATCTGTAAGCCTTCTCTTCTCCAGGCTGAATCAGCCTTTCATTTTGAACAAGCTGGAGAAAGCACCACCGGATCTGATAAAAAGTGCCAATTGGCAAGATTTGGGATGTCTTTTTCCTGCTGGTATGCACGCCTCTGGTTAAAAAAAAGGACAAAACCCAAAATCTAAACTAAGACATCTTTCCCTGTGTGGTACAGCAAGCCAGGCCAGCAGCGGGTGCTGGTTGATGCCAATTCTTTTGTTGGTTTGTTTTTCCTCCATAGGAGGAAAGAAACACCCCAATCCCAGAGTTCAAATGCTGCGGGTAATCCCAAATTTCGGGCATTTCGAGCATTGCAGCTCTGGGATGACATTGACAGAGGGAGGAGCAGGAGGGACACTGCAGAGGGTTTGGTCACAGCAGCTGGAGGCACAGCACTGCCTGGAGCTGTGTGAGCAGAGCTCTGTGCTGTCCCCACCACTGCTGTCCCCACCAGTGCTGTCCCCCCCGCCAGGCCCTGCTGCCATCCCCCCTGTCCTGGTCCAGCTGATGGCTGAGCTGCTTCATTCCACTCCAGGTGGAATAACCAAAACCGTTTGTTTTGCCTTAAATACCACTGATCTGTGCTGCCATTGCAGCAGCCTGCCTGCATTATTTCGGGGTTTTTTTGCCCATTATTTGCTTCCTGTGCTTACGAGTGGAAGGGATTGGACAGAAATAAGATTTTTTTCTACCACCAATTCTCAGTTTATGCTGGAAATTATACTCACATACAGCTGTTAAGGAGAATTCATCCAACTCCTACAGACTGAGGTTTATGTTATTACTGAAGCTGCTTAGAAATAAAGTGCATGAAATGAATACTCCACAGAAAATTATCATTTTCTTAAAACCTGGAAAACTTCCAAAAATGATCCATAAATTTGATTTTGAAAATTAAAAAATATAATAGTTATAAAAGAAACCCTGGGAGTGTTGAAAAGTCTAGTGTGGATTTTTTCCAGTAGTTTCCAGTTTTCATTTTGAAAATTATTAATTTCTTTTTAGCCTAGCATTGCAAATACAAATATTTACATATAAATAAATATTAAAAACTAAACCCTCATTTTTACAATGGCCAAGGAGATTTTCCTTTGCCTCAAAACATTTTGCTAAGTTTTAAATTTTCATGTTTTGTCTGAAAGTAGAATAAAGCAAAAATTTAAAAGTACTGTATTTTTCCTAATGTTGGATTTCTGCTTCTCCTTACAGTTTTAGGCAACAAAACTTCATTTAAACATATATATTAATAGGAACTGTGGAGCAGAAAGTCCTGAAATAACTGCATTTCCAGTTGCATTTTGATAAATTCTTTTGAACATTTAGACTGACATCCTGGGGTTTCACTTTAATGGAATGGATGCCTAATAGAAATTAATCTGACTATTAGATCTCTAAGTTTGGGGCTGCAGTATCAAAATGCATTTTTTTTGCCACCTGATTGTAGTTTTGTGGCCTTTGTGTGTTGTTGGGTAAAATCCAGCTCAACCTTTTGGACAGGTACCACAAAAAGCAGAATGACATCACCATCCTTTTGGTAGCTACAAACTGGTAGTAGCTAAGATGGTGATTTTGAATATGGGAAAAAAGAATTCTTCACATCGCTGTCTGAGGCAAAGCATTCCTCTTTATCACTTCTTTTTATCAAAAATGTCCTCTTCTCAGAGCCTTTTCCAGACAGCATCCTAAAACCTCTGAGGAATCCATATTGTGTAGGCACAGGAGTGAAAATCAAAATTGTGAACACCTGAATTAATGAAATTTTGCTTTCTATAGCTTTGTACTGTCTATTTAGGGCTTTCCATGTCCTTGATTCTCATGTTTCCTCTCATTTTCTCACCCCCTGCTCATCATTCTCCCTGCTCATTCCTCATCATCTGATGCTCATTTGTTTCTCCAGGTGAAATGCAGAGAGGAATGGGCTGGCACCTGTGTGGGTATTTTGGCCAGCCGCCTTCTGACTTCACATAACAAATTTTCCTCCATAGGACACTGATTTGGGTGACTCTTCTCCTCCTACCCAGAAAATTTTCCATCAAAGTCCAGCTATTCAACATCCTTAAGACCTTTTCTCTCTGTCAGATGGTTTGAAAATTGGCCAACTGATTGAACTGTGTTTTGGGAAAANAAAAAAAAAAAAAAAAAGGCAGATTTACTGTGATGAGCATCATTCCCTCAGAAAACCAGCCCATAAAGTAAAGCCCAGAGTATGGTTCTGTTCTTCTCTGCTGTCTGCCACTGCAGTAACATTGGTGCTGTATAACCATAGCAGGTTACTAGCCAAAAATAAACCCTTATGTGATTTCCACAGTGGCAGGGAGCTTGTTTTCCTTTATGATTTCTCACAAATGGCTTTCAGGTGTATCTGGGGTTTGTCCTTCTTACTGGTGGTTTTCTCAGAGTACCTTTGTAGCCTGAAAGCTGTAAGATAGGTTTTCCCAAGATTCCTGGATTGGTTTGGATGAGTTTTCCCACTTTCTGATGGGTTAGGATATTAATTACTTCTTTTCAGTGTCTGGTTTTCCCAATAGCCACTCTCAGTGTCCCAGGAATAGGGACACTGGGGTACTCAGGATCAGGTTTGGCCATTTAGGCATGAACTAATATTAATAGTGACCGTGCTATGGTGTCTTTCTACCAGGCACACACTTTGCAGAAGCCAAATAAAATATATATATAAAAAAAATCCGGGTCATATTTGCCCTTTTTCATACCTCTAATCAATTCTTTATGTATAATGCAGTCAGTACCTCCTTTCACATGACCCTTATGTATATTTGATCAGTCATTTCCATTCCCCTGTGCTAAGATGGGGTCTTGCAAATTCCTTTGTGAGAAACTTGGTGGACTCTGGTCATGATTTTTGTCAGCCTGTTATCAGCCCTATTCTCTAACATCCCTCCCTTCAATCCACAATTATTATATTATCTTTTAGCCACAGAATATCCTGAGTAGGAAGGCACCCACAATGAGCATTAAATCCTGTTTCAGTAGCAGTATTAGGCTGCAATTTAAGCTGGCAAAAGCTTAAAGTTTGATGAGACAAATAACTCCTGTAATTTATTCTTGCAAATTTGGTAAAACAAAGACCTTGAGGACAATGTCTCAATCTTACTCAGTTTTTTATCAACTTCACAGGTCTCTGAAAGGACTTGCAACTTTCTGTCCTTTGTTTAATATGGGTTATACCAGTTTGAACTAGATCCCAGGCTTCAGCATGTTCTTGGGCTTATTTATCATCTCTGTTCCAGCCCTTGAGCAGCAGCGTGTCTCCATTTGCTCTTTGTGTCACTCACTTCCACGTAGATTAAGTTGTATTGCTGTTTATAAATGCTATTTAGGGTAAAAAAAAAATAAAAAAAAAAAAGTTTAGCACTTTAAAGCCTGCCAAAATCTTGTGTAGACTCTAGAAGGACTCTCAGAATAAAAAGCACGAACATTAACTCATGGAATTAGACTGACGGGACACCTAAAACTGAGAGAATGTGTTCAGTTGGAACAGATTTTATCGCAGCTAAAACCCATACAATGTCAATTATATTATGGATAGACTCTTACATAATGTTTTCAGTCTGTGGGCTTAAATCTCTCTCCTCAAGGATATGCATAGGTTGCCTCTTTACAGAATGTAAATCCTTTGAGGAAAACATAGAACATCCTCTAAAAGAGGAAATCTTACCATCATCTCATTGCAGCAAAGCTTCTGTCTCACACCCAAACCAGATGACTTGCAAATGCTGTAGGGAAGGCCAGCAGCACCTAGAAATTAAATCTTGGTCCTCTAAATCATGATTAACTGACTAATTTTTTTTTGTTTATCCTCTCTTTACTGTGCTCTGTGAGGATAGGCAAGACTTGCTGTCCAGTTTTAGAAGAATAATCTGAAGCTCAAAAAATAAAGTTGCTTCTGAAGGTGAAGCTGCCTCACTTGAGGTATTCTGTGTTGTACCAGCATTAGGAGGTACACAGCATCTGAATATTAACATATAAGCCCAAGGGAAGCATAAGGGTTCAAAAAGCAAAACAAAATCTTCAGTGGAAAACAGTGAACCCAATTCTAATCAAACTTAATATACATTAAATTAAAAAAACCCTTTCAGCTTCCCAAAGACAATGAAGAGCACACCCAAAGAAATAAGACTCATACTGAGGGAGCAGGGGAAGAGGAAAGGGAGAACTCTGAAAATTCACACCAGCTGATGTCAGTTATAGAAATCAGGTGGTGATATAAAGAAATGGTTTTCCTTCAGCCTCACAGTCACTGGAGAGTTCATCTCTTGGGAGGATAACTTGGGGCTTCAAGGATGTGTTTTGTATGAGCTCTTGTACATAGGAAGTCATGAACAATCTGCGAATTTAGGCACCCTAAAGGCAGGTTTGATTGAGAAGTCCTTTGACTTTCCAGCTCTCCACTGGAGCAATCAATAATGCAGCACTGGGTGCATTTCTGGGGCAGCTGGGAAGGGTGTTCCCCTGCTCTGATCTGCCCTTTGTTGTAAACAAGAGGGGATTGGGTAAAGGTTATAAATCCTGAAGGGTGGTGATTTGTTTTTTTTTTTTAATTCAAGATGTAATTTAAGTAGGAGAAGAAGCTCAATCAATTAATTAAATTAATTTAATTCAAGTATAATTTAAATAGGGGAAGAAAAGAGAAAACAAAAGGGTCACAGACCTTCGTGAGCTCACATAACACTGTGAGAGTTTGTAAGAGTTGATGCAATATTCAGTTGATGCAATGTTCTGAAGATGCAAAACTTCATGCAAGTGTGAAGTAGTAGCAGAATATCCAAGCAGGTTTGTGGTGGTTTGAAAGCAAAACAAGTGAGAGGCTCCAAGTCAGAAATATAATTTAATAAGAAGAAAAGAAAATTACAATAAANAACACTGCTCCAACAATTGGATTCAACAGTTCATGAAGATGGTGATAGAATACTTTGTACACCTCCTATACTACAACCCAGGACAAGGTTGTAACTTCAGAATTTGGTCTTGCTTGGAATATTTATTAAGATTTATTTTGCAAAGTCAGAGTAGAAGCAAGGTCACACTTAAACAAATGATTCACAGGAGTCTGTGCTGTATTTCCAAAGAGGAGTTTCTGGCTATTTCCAAGGGGAAGTGCAGTGTTATTGCTGAGATTGCCCCATTCTGTTGTGTGAAAATACATCTTGATACATACAAAATGCTTGCATTTTTTAAAGGTAGCCAGCCACAAATTAATCTAAACCTCATTGAACCTAAGGCCACCTGTGGCATCAGCTCTTGCTTGTGAGAAACTCAGCACTTTTTCCTTGTTGCTTAATAGGTTGAATTTCACCTGCAGTGACTCCAGTGCTCTTGAATATGGAAATCTGGAATCTGCCTTCCCAAAAGCCGCCTATGAAATGCTAATCCAGATTTATTTCTGTGCCAGGGCTACATGTTAATGCCTTGTATTCATTTAATATGGGTGCACTGCGTTGTGTGGACTTCTTTTCTAGATCTATAGTTGTTTTCTAGGTTTTGCAGCCTGTACAAAGGTGTTAGGCTGGAGTTTGGTGTGATATTGGCTTAGAAGGCAGAGGCAGCAATGCTCCACTTGATGAAGTGTTTCTCCAGCTCCCACTGAATTTATGGCCCCAGGAGCAGGGACACTCTGAATGTCACCAACGTGGTCTGAAAGAGCTGTGAGCCCCTGACATGCTGATCAATACTTCCACTTTTTGTCTGCTCCCATTTGGTAGAATAACTGGTGTATTTACTTCAGGAAAGGACTTTCCGTAAAATTTTCAGAAATCTGGTCTAAAGAATTAGGGGAAAATGCACTGCTATTTGAGTTACAATCAATAAGGATTTGATTTGAACTTCTTTGAGTGCCCATGTCTTTGTCTCCCTCAAAATGCACTTCTAGGTGTTTATCACTGTGACATTGAGGTTTTTATGGTGCTCTGAAGTGCTCCAGAGGAAATGGAGAGTGCTTTAATACTGCTGATTTACTCTTTCAGGTCTGCAGTAATTTCCTTACTGCCTAATTATAAGGCTTGGTTTAATTTACTCTACACATAATGTTTACTGATGCACATATGGTGCCTTATTTCAGGAAACCGTGCCCAGATCAGGTAGGTTTGGGTAAGACTGCAGTGTGTAACATTTTCATCAAACAACGGAAACTTTGACCTGCAACGTCATACTCACGATGGATTCTTCGTTTTTCTTTTTTCTTTTTTCTTTTTTTGTTTTTTCTTTTTTCTTTTTCTTTTTTCTTTTTTCTTTTTTCTGGCAAGAGCCACGGTGTAGTAACCATGGCTGTTTTGCTTTTTGAAATAGGGACTTTGTTTATTATTATTATTATTATTATTATTATTATTATTATTATTATTATTATTATTATTATTATTATTATTATTATTATTATTATTATTATTATTATTATTATTATTATTATTATTATTATTATTATTATTATTATTATTATTATTATTATTATTATTATTATTATTATTATTATTATTATTATTATTATTATTATTATTATTATTATTATTATTATTATTATTATTATTATTATTATTATTATTATTATTATTATTATTATTATTATTATTATTATTATTATTATTATTATTATTATTATTATTATTATTATTATTATTATTATTATTATTATTATTATTATTATTATTATTATTATTATTATTATTATTATTATTATTATTATTATTATTATTATTATTATTATTATTATTATTATTATTATTATTATTATTATTATTATTATTATTATTATTATTATTATTATTATTATTATTATTATTATTATTATTATTATTATTATTATTATTAACTGAAGTCATGAGCAAAGCAGCAGGTTGGCTTTTCAAAGTGCCTTGAGAAGAATTAGGAGGCAAAACTCAGTGACAGCTGTATCGCATTGGAAGAGATTACTGCACATGGTTTGTGTATTATTCCTCAAATAATGAGTCCTCATAAAACCTCACATATTTCAACAAATCTTTGTGTTTAGAAGATGGCTACCTCTGTAATCACTGCAGAGAAATAAGTATGGAGTTTTTTAAAAATCTTTTTGATAAAAGACACTGTAAATGTGAGAGACGCTCAATGGAAGTGTACAATGTTGCTACATTATAAATAAAAAAACCTACAAACTAGACAAAAAGAAAAGAAAAAAGGACAAAAACTCACCAGAAATGTATTTCAAGAGATTTGTGTTGGTAACAGTTTTACATAAAGAAGCTTGCACTGTTCTGTAGTGTCATCGAGAATGACCTATAGTCGCAGCAGCTAAAGGAACTTACAGAACTTTGAATTCATAACAACAGCTTCAAATGTTGGTGTTCATTATCCATAATGGAGTAGCATGAGGTAGGGAGCACTATAAATGTGGAGGAAAACATAATCCTTTTCCAAAGACTTCTGTAATTCCATCTTCCTAATGGCTTTATGAGCAGTGGCAGAGTACATGGAGTTTAATTGCCAAATGGGATTTCAACATTACATTTGTTTCTTAATTGACATTAATTTTATTCACTAACTCTATTTCTAACTGTTATGAAATATCTTTAATGTTATGTTCTACTTGTAATTAAGCAACCTGGTACAAAAGGTTTCGTTTCCAATTCTTACCGTGCAAAAATTACTGCAAAGGAGAAGAAAACAAAGTATAAGCGAAATGAGAAAAAAAACCAAACCCGCAACCAAACAAACTCAAGAACAAAACCCAGCCTGACCTCGCTGCTGTAAGGGCTTTTTGAAAGGCATGGATGATAATTGATAGTATCAGATATCAATCATCTCTGTCCATGGGGCAGGACCCACTGGTGACTTTGAGTGACTCTTCGACAGGGTGATGAGAAATCCATTTTTGCAGCACGCAAACAATTTTTAATCTTGTTTCAGCCACTGTCTGGCCCTTCAACAGGCAGGTCTACCCAAGAGCTGTCATCAGCTTCCTCTGGGCTCAGTCTCTAGGTCTTGGAGAAGCTGATGACAATATTTACTATGCCAGTGGTTGGGCAGGACTGCAAGAGTGACACGTGTGACATTTATTGTATCAAACCTGTAAGACTTATTGGGTCTGACTGCTCATGGTGAGGATAACTTCATTAGGAGTTTTTGTAGAAAATTTCCTTCTCATTTTGACCAAATAGCTGTTTCACCTCTCCAAATCAGCTTTTCCCCCATTTTATTTATTTGTTTATTTACTGTATTTGATTAAAAAACGCCATAAAGCTTCAAAGCAGCTCTGCTTGATTTAAGTATCATTTCAACAGGGCTTCAGACAGTATATGAAGCTACGCTATAGGTTGTGGTTCTTAGTTTGATCTTTGGATTTTTAATCCATCATCTCTATTCTTCCTCATTTCCCTCTTCTTTGTCTCACTTCTTCTACATCAGACCCTTTAGGTTTGCAGTTTTGATGACATTTTCAACACTTTACAGTTTTCACAAGGTTATTTTTCAAAGCCTTATCCCTTTTTTTTCTCTGCTGGGATAACCCATAGGTTTTTTTTCCCTTCTTTGTTCCTACATGTAATTTCCCGTTCTGCAATTTCATCCTCCCACATTCACTTTATCACAATTCTACCCTCTCAGGTCATACAGAATGCAAAAGTTAATCCGTGTCTTTTCACTTCTGGGTTATTTTGACTTTCCTAATGCTTTTCATTCTCTGCCCAGTTCCTACCTGTATCTCTGTTTTTCTCACATTTTTGGTGGGAATCTCTGTACTGCCCTCTACCTGTTAACCCCCTGTATAATTCTTGATTTTTAGAAATAATAAATATTTAATAGAATCCCAGCACTGCCATCAGAGTTGCATCTTTGTCGTTCTATCCAGACATGAAAGAGAGAGTTCATACCCTGATAGTCCTCATATATTTGAGGGGTATGTGATTATCATTCCCCAAAAAATACGATTTTTTTTCCCTCTGCTTTTATGTAACTGCAATAATATTGCTAGCAAGCCTGAGGCTTGATCTCACTGAAAAATGTTTTTTTTGAAAAGGAGGTATAAAATTTTTCTGTCATGAAAATTGATAAACCACCCACCTTAGGCCCTCAGAAAAACAAAAAACCCTAGCAAACAAACAAACAAACATTTAAATCAATGAGGAATAATTACCTTAGCACTTGGTAACTGGGTTCTTACATGCTTCAGGCCATGAACCATTTTGAGGAATCCTATGACTAGGAGGAATGTTTTTGTGTGTGTCTTTCACTCTTTCAAATTTTTGGTCAAAAATTGTCACTTCAACTTGCTTTCTGTTGGCAAATTCACCCCAACTCTTTTTCTGATTATGGCAGCTTCTCTGTGGAGAAAGCTCACATATGGGAAAAATACATTAAGAAGTCAAAGCTAAAAGAGAGCAGGTTTAGATTAGATTTTAGGAAGAAATTCTCCCCTGTGAGGGTGGTGAGGCCCTGGCACAGGGTGCCCAGGAAAGCTGTGGCTGCCCCTGGATCCCTGGAAGTGTCCAAGGCCAGGTTGGATGGGGCTTGGAGCAACCTGGGCCAGTGGGAAATGTCCCTGCCCATGGCAGGGGGGTTGGAACTGGATGGTCTTTAAGATCCGGCCCATTTCATGATTCTAATAAGTATTACCTATCTTTGTAACAGCATTTCTTCCTGGTTTATCTTTGGCTCAAATCATACTCTTTTTTTTAATATATTCCATAGATCTGTAGTTTGAGTGTCCAAGTGTGATACATGTTCTAAGTATTAGTCTTTTTGCTTTTTAATCTGCCAAGACATAGTTGGTGGCGCTGCTGTCCCCATCCCCCAAATTACCATTCTTTGGTCACATCCTCATGTGACACAGTCTGCAGAATTGACTGAGACTTTCTCTTTAGCACCTGACTGTAGCAGCTTCTAATGGGCACTGCCTTATTCTCCAGAACTCAATTTCACAGCATATTGGAGGTGACACACCTTCACTGAACTGCAGAAGGCTTTATTTTCATCCCTTTCAATTGAATTAATGCCTGTTTGGGAGCGCTCTGCAGGTGCAAACTGGAGCTGGGCTGCTCCAGTTAAATGGAAAATGGTGGATAAAGGTGCTCCTTGGTAAACTTTTGTTACAGGCAGCTCTGTGCTGCCAGGCTTTATAAACTAACAATCTGTTGGAGTCATTAATCTCCTGCTGTGCCTTTACCTTCCAGTGGCAGGATTAGACATTTAATTCTCTGCTAGACTGTAAGTAGCGCTGAGACGTTTTGGTCCTAAAATTGTTATATAGCCATGGAAAACACCATTTTGGTGGGCATTTAACCTCTTTGAGCTCAATTATGGCTGTGAACCGACAATGATGAAGCAGCCCTAAATAGTGCTTAGAACAGTAGAGCATGATGCTATCGAAAACAGCAACTTGACTGTGCACCATAAACTGACAAAACTGACTGAACTGGAAAGACATAAAATCTGCCTGTGCACCATTCATGCTTTCAAAAATATTTGCAGGTCTTGATGCTTTCCTTCCATATTTTTTGTCGATCTGGCAAATTTATTTATCTGTTAGCTTTATTAATAAAGTTTTCTCTCTGACAAAATGTTAGCGAGACTTTAATTTAACGTGCTTCTTCCTCTAATAAATGAAGTTTCACGTGCTGGAATTCATGCTTTGAATTCATCTCTAAATTAAAAATCCGGTGGGGGGAAAAGCACCTAAAGCTTTGTCTTATGAGTAATAGTGTGTGTCATAATATTTACATCAGAACGGAGCATAAATTAAGGCATTGCAAAGGCATTTGTTAATGCAGGTGTGTGAGCAAAGCTCTGGTGATGGTTTTGGAATAAAACACAATGGGCTTTTGCTGCCTGCTTTATGACCATTCCCAGTCAAGTCACGGCCTTCTCCCATTCCCTTCTGGACTGACACTACCCAGATCAAACTGAAATCTCTGGGTGCACAAGCCATCACTTTGACTGGACGCTGTTGCAGTGTGCACAGGAACACACAAGATTGCTTTTCCAGTAGTTATTTACCTTGATGAATAGCCCTAATTGGATCAAATAGACTGGTAATGGTGAGCCAGTACTTTTCAATGTCTTGTCTTGTGCCATTAATATTACCTTGTCATGTATCCATTTGAGCTCTTGGCTGAATGTCTTGCCTTCATACTGCTGTCACATTTAACAAATGATTTTGTCAAGTTGTTCTTTACAGCTTCTGGTGAAGGATGGTAAAATTTGTGGTCTCCTGCGTACATAAAACCCATTAACTCTACCTTTCAACTTCAATGCAAGGGCGTCCTGAAACTCAGATAACAAATTCCTAAAGAAATTATAATGCCTGTTTACAAGAGGGGCCAGAAATATTCTACTGACACTCATGATTAACACAGCAGAAGAAAAATAGAATGTATTAATTTTGTATTTATTAAACCTATGACAGTCAGAATTCAGATTCCTTTTTTTTTTTCAGCTGCTGCAATTAGGAACCTCAGAGGACAACACACAGTCACCATTAGAAACGAGATATCCATTTCATTCATTCATTTTGATTCAGAAAGAGCTCTGCCGTATATTTACAAACCCCAAATTGCTGGTTAGCTGCTGCTCTTGCTGTCCTTTTTATTGATTTCTGGTATGTGGTTGTAGGCTGAAGATATTTAACACTGATGAAAATAAGCTGCTTACTCGAACATCCTGAGGCTACTGTTACAATTCCACGGGGCATACTGTTATACCCCGATCTATAACACCACATTACCTTAGATTAAAAATGGAATTGCTTGTTCATTGAATAAATGCAAGCCTTTGGAACGCATCCCTCCTTATGGCAGGGTACAAACAGAAAAGTGTTGGTGCTCATTTAGCATTTAAAGTAAGGGTTTTTTACTGCAGTGGACAGTAGGTTTTCACTGGCACGCGCTGAACTTGAGCAAGTGGAAGTTTTTAAAGATCTTTCACTGAGAATGAGCTGGAAGCCACGTGGGGTTTTTAAAAGCTTCCTGTGTTCCTCTGGAAATGTTACCATTTAGCCTTTTTTGGTACAATGGGCATCAAAGTCTAACTCCGGGTACACAAATGAGGCATCTGACCTGGAGTTTGCCAGCAAGCCCTGGGAAATGAATGTCTGCAGAGGAGAATTATGCAAATTCATGATGCATCTTCTCTGGCAGTACATCTCCCTTAATGCTGGCTGTAGGTGAAACTGTTGATTTAATGGGGAATCACCGAATATCCTGATTGGAAGGGACCCACAAGGATCATTGAGTCCAACACCTGGTTGTCTAGCACAGAGCAACCCCAAGAATCCCACCACGTGTCTGAATTTTTAAGTTAAATCTTTCTATAAATACTGACAGGAAATCTATCAACCACAGAATGCAGGGTGCTGTGCTGCTGCACTGTTCTCTGATACTGAGCATCCTGGAATATTTCTTCTTCTATTTCTTGCAATGTTTAAATGTACTTGGAGCAATATTAGTATTTATATTGAGATGGTGCCTATGAAAACTATTCATGGATCGGGGTCTCCTGGTGTGAGATGCTGTGCAAATAGACCCACAGTGTGGTCTGGAAGAGCTTTTAATGTAAGACTAAAATGAGAGTCAGCAAGTGGATAGCAGCAGATTGATGAGAGAAAAAATAAAGAGTACAAGATGGAAATGTAATAGGTGGTAGCAAACACACACCAGCTTCCAAACTGTTGGCAGGTCTCTGATAGATGATTCTTTTCTTCTTTTTGTCTTCTGTCCTCCCCCTGTTTGTATGTGTTACTGAGTTAGCTATTCTGAGTGTCTTTAATCATTTTGAAAGTGGAAAAAAAAAACTTTCCAGGTTGAATCTGAGTAGAATTAGTTTTTAAGGAGAATTGAGAACTGCTTAATACATTGACTACTTCAGTTGTGCTGGAAATAAAAGGAGTACCTCCTGCAAGCACATATATGCTATTTTGCTTTGCTTGGTTTTACTGCAGCACTCAGGGAATGAAGGAAAATATTCAAAGTTAGCTTTCCCCGTATTCAAATAGAGCTGAGAATTGCTGTCATCAAACAGCAAGTGCATCTTGGATTGTGTATTTGCAATGTCTGACAATAAGCCAGTTTTCTGTGTGATTGGGTGTTTTGATGGCACCTTGTCTAGCTAAAGCTTTCTTGTCTGGGCTGCAGAATAGAGAAAATTACCTCTCTGGATGCTTTATCTAACTAAAAATGCATGATTTAAGGAGACTAATGGCTACCCAAGCCTCTAGGCTGAATAGCTCCTAGCTTCTGTTTGAGTCCACAGTTTTTCATTCCTAACAACCCAGAATCTGGAGAAAACATAATCAAGATGTTTCTGATCCACAATTCTACAGAGCAATTAAGCATCCAGGAAGAATTATTTAAGATTTCAGTCATCTTTCTGGCTATCTATCAAATTTTAGTGAAGTTTGACATTAATTAGGGGTCATTAGCAAGGTGGAAAAGAGGTTGGTGACATCATTCTTACAGTAATATTGTTTCAAATAGATGTTTATATGGACTAACAGATGTTAAATCTTCAGTAACTTGTAAAGTGTTTTTTTTTTTTCCTTTAGAATAAACTGTAGTATGTTTTCCAATTTCCCTGGAAAATGCTAAAAAGGTTTTCTGTTTATACTTCGTGGAGCTATTTGAATGGGAATACAAAGCACAAGGCATCTGCTATACAAAATATTAATTATTGCATGGAATACTATTCACTGGAGGAATTGGAGAAGGCTTAGAAATATTCAGGCTAATATTTTTAATGGTTGCTTGGAGTTAAGCTCCTTAATCCATATTTGGCTTTTTAGTGAGCTGAACTGTTTTTTTCAAGTAGTGTGGAGCTTTCAATTCTCATCAATTTGCTATGTCTTACATGAGTTGTCACCATCATTCTGAACAGATCCATTCAGGCCAGTAGGATTAGGTGCATGTCAGCACAAATCCCTGGAGGGGTTTGCAGAGCCTAGGCCCTCAAGGTTTTAATTTTTCTTGACGGAAATACTGGAGAAAAGAAAGCAAAAAGTCCAAATTCCCACGTAACACTGCGAGATGCGACACACCAGTGCTTAAATATGAGCAGTGGGGACGTGTGCTGATAAATGTCCTTTATTTACTGCGCTGCTCTCCTTTGTCACAGCTCAGGAAGGCAGTGATGGATCACATATCAGACTCTTTCCTGGAGACCAACGTCCCACTGCTGGTTCTCATCGAGGCCGCCAAAAGCGGGAACGAGAAAGAAGTGAAGGAATACGCTCAGGTCTTCCGTGAACACGCCAACAAGTTAGTGGAGGTAAGTGACCTCGTTGACACAGCCAGATCGCCATCTGGCACCTCTAGGAGAGGCAGGAAAAGGGATGTACTCGATGAAATGTTAGTGGTGCTGTGGAAGCCCAAAAAGCTTTTGAGACCTCTGGACTCCAGTTGTTGCATGGGCTTTTAATATTTCATAAAAACTTATGTTGAACACCAACTGAAATATACCCCTGCAGCCTCCCCGGGCTCTTTGGCTAGCTCAGTTCCTTGAGAGGCTTTGGAGGAATATCTCAGGGACAAGACAAAAGATCCCAAAAGATGCTCTTCCCCCAGGATTAGTCCAAGGCGTTTGTTCTCAAAGGTTTCCAAGGGGAAAGAGAACAAACAAGGAAGAACAAGGCCTTATCTGTCCTGGGGCTCAGGAAACGATGGCTGGACCTCAGCCAGTTAGGTCAAGAGAGGAAGGAAGGGTCAAACAACATGGTTACAGGCTTCAGGGGTCCCGGGGAAAAACCATTCCCCAGAGAAATACAACAGTGCTGTTTGAGGAGTTTTGGTCAACTTCATGCCGGTGATTGCCCAGGAAATGTTTGTGTGATGGGCAGAGGAAAGTGCTGTGTTTTAATAGTTCATTAAAGCAATTGAGCAGGTTAGAAATGGTGTCTTTGTCAAAAGACATGAGCAACAAGAAGTAAATTTCAGTTCATCTTCACTAACAGTGCAATTGAGCTGAATGTCTATTAAGTAAAAAGCCAAATTGGTCCTTCACAATCTGGTCCTGGCCAAGAACTGCTCTAAACTTAATTATTTGTCAGTCTGAACTAAAATAGGGAAAAAGACCTAGAGAGAAGGCAGAGCCTTAAGAACATACATGGTTTTGAAAGGTCTGCAGTTCATATATAAATGCATGTATATTTATACTATCTTCTCTTGCTGAAGAGACACACTGTAAAGTCGGCCACTGATAATTACAGGTCTTCAAGGATGATACTGAAATAACTTTATTCTACCATGAGGAGTATTAAATATAATGATTGAAACCTTGAATAGTCATGGAATGGACAGCTAATCAAATTATGATAATGTTCATCTTGGTTTTCCCTCCAGCAGGCCAAGAACTATGAAAAATGCTTGTGTTTTTAAAGACAAATATAACTCTGTGATTTGCTCAATAACATTGTGTAGCATTTTTCTGTACTAGCAATGTTTTGAAGGTTTTGTAGCCCCTTTGCAATATATTTTCTCATCACACAGTGTGTCATTTAGCAAAGGGAAATGCAATTAGGGAACTACTGATCTGAGGAGTACTGAATACCTTGTGAATGCCTCTGAGTGTCTTGTGTTAAAACAAGACTCATCCTAATTCTGTAGTGCCTGAGCTGAGGCAAAGAGTGAGGATTTCTTGGTTAATATTGACTAAATCTGGATAGTTTCCTCATAAAATAAGTGTCTGGATGTGTTTTTGCAGTGGATGTGTGTTTTCAGATGTCCTGAAGCATCTCATTCTTGCCAAACAGGGAGTCAAGGTACCTTATTCTGCTCTGGAAAAAGATGTTTGCCATAGGACTTAACTTGTAGGTGCCTAAAGGAAGGTCTTGGGGGGGTGTAAAATTTATGTACAATGCTGAATCCAGTCAGGTTTATTGCTGTTGTCTGCAAGAGGATCACAGGGCTGTCAGCAACCTTCAGTCCCAGCCCCTGTGTATATGCAAAGATTTATTGCTGCCTCCTTGTGACTGGAGCTGTGGCAATGAAGAAGGAAATAGCTGCTAGGTATATAAAGAGAGAGGGAAAAAAAAACCAACAAAACAAACAAATAGAAAACCCCTCCACAATGTTTGTTCATCGTTATATTACAGTGGCAGTGGAGTTGTAGGCTTGTATGCCGTGAACGTATGTGGGGTTAGTGTTATAGCAGTCACATCCTCCACAGATTTCTAACAAAGTGTTGCAATGACAGGTCTAATAGCATTATTAAAAAGTTAAAAATAGGTAAGTAGATATTTTAAAGATACCATAAGAAGTAATGGCATCAAAGGAGGAAAAATACCTTTTAGGGCTGTAGTTTAAAAAAAAAAAAAAAAAGGCCAAAAACTCCCTGCCAGAAAAACCCACAACTTTAATGGGAAGAAGAAAGAACTGTAATGCTGTTACACTGTCAGAGGGAGAATTTAGGTTTGTTGTTAAGAGGAAATTCTTTACTGTGAATGTGGTGGGACCCTGATGCCCCCAAAAAAGCTGCTCTTGGATCCCTGGAAGTGTCCAAGGCCAGACTGGATGAGACTTGGAGCAACCTGGGATAGTGGAAGGTGTCCCTGCCCATGGCAGGGGGTGGAGGATGCATATTAAAGTTCCTTCCAACCCAGGGGATTCTGTGATTCTATAATTCTATGAAACCAAAAAAAAAAAAAGAAAAAAAAAGAGCAGTTTTAGTTATTTAGTCTTGGTTTTAGAAGCCTAACATTACGCTAGGTTTATATTTTAGATCAAACTGGAGGTTGGTGGATGATTTTTGTCATGTGGTTGTCTTGTAGCCCACCAAAAACAACAATGTTGGTATCAATAGATGTCTTGGGCCTAATACCTAATATTTTTATTCCATTTAGTTTATTCCAGACAATTAGAAGCAGATTGTTAATTGAATCTTGTATGACTGTGACTGCTGGTACTGGCTTGTGGGTGCATTCTTACTCTTTTCGAAGGGCGGAGTCTTTTAGGTGGATTTTGCCCTTTGAGTTGTTAAGAACTATTTCTGACTCAGGTAAAAAACATCTTGAAGAAATCAATTTCTAATGCGAGTGAAAATTTTAACCCCAAATTTCAAGTTCATCAGTCTGCAGAAGCAAATAACTTATTTGGAATATATTTATGTCCCTTTTATACTGGATTTTTGCGCTTCAAACAGTTTCATCATTTTTACTTACGGATGCACAATGGAATCTTAGCAGATGGACTTCTCTGGTTTTGTGGGTCAAGTATCTTGCAAATAGTAAAGTGTGGTTTAAAGATGAGACATAATCAAGTGACTATGAAATGTAAGATGCTTTCCCAGGCACGGGGCCAGAATTGCTTGCTAAGATATGCAAACACAGCTCCGCTGAAGCGCGTGGAGTTGCACTTGCTCATGTTAGAGGAATTTGGCACTGCCAGTTCAATACTGCGAAAAGTCTGTAGTATTAATCATTAATTTTGAAATCAGAATCTGAGTTTCTTGGATGTCCTACCAGGCTCAATAGGCAGCCTGTCAAAAGGTCAGGAAAAAATAATACCTGTTTTAATATTTCTTTGCACGAAACCTACATTTTTCCATCCTGAGGGAAAAAAAAATTGCACTCCTTGATATTTGTTGAATACAAATGGTAGAATTTTCCCTGCATAGCCAATACATTTTTAAAAATATATTTTGTCAGCTTGAGCCTTAAGGAGGTTAAGTTTCTTTTATATTCCATATTGCTGAATATTTAAATCTACTCTGAAAAGCTGTTTTCATTATATAATATTTTCCCTTCCCCACCTCTTACCATAACATTTCTAACAACAAAGATGGATTGTCATTTTTCGAGACATTCACTGACAACTAGATTTGTCTATGGGTTCTGTTGGAAACACAGAGTGAGGTGTCACTTAACTATAATGTAAATCATACAAAATAAATCAAATTGTCAGATAGATTCTGGGGGTAAAACATAATAATATAATAAAGCAGAATTTAAACAGTACCACTCCAGGCTTGGATGGGTAACTTTTTTGCTTGGAATGTTTTTTCACAGGCATCTCTCATTTTTTTTTTACTGCCTTCTGAAACTGAGGTTACAGAAGTGGTGGTGCCTTTCTGGGTCATGACCTTTCCCTCATGAATCCCTTTATGTTTTTTAAGAAATTATCTCTGATGACTGAAAGTAAATGCCTGAGTTGTAATGCCAAATTCAGATGTGACCTTGGGAAGTCATTTAACTTCTCTACCCAATCACCTTCATTAGTAGCATAAGGTTAATGACAGATAATTCTACTACCTACCACACAAAGGCACTTGACTGATGAATCAGCTCAGATTTATTCAATGCATCTATCAAAGCACTATAATGAAGCTAATCAATTAATTTTCCTTATTGTGTTTAGTAGAGGTTCCTTGGTTTAACTGTTGGTCCCCTGGATTGTTTCTTGAAAAGTTAAATTATTAAATCTAACAGGATTCCCTGGTAGATGAAATTCAGCGTCCAGTAAACTCTCAAGAGCCGTGGTAGCAGGCTGGTCAGTTGGAATTCAAACTCTAGTGGATTGGATCAGACTTTCCATCCTCTAAAGGATGGACATAAGTCCAAGAGATTTCTACTAGTTGTTCCAGTTTGGGGAGTTTTAATGCTTTTATGGAAATACTTCACCATTTTGGTGGTCAGTGAACTTTTACAAGAGTTAAACTCAACTCTTATTTCCAGCAAAACTTGAATGAAGAATTTTTTCTTCTTCAGTTTGAACTGATGAAGCACCACATTTAAAACACCTAAAAATGAACTTCTGAAAAGTTCCTTACCACTTTTGCAGGAATTGATTTTTATGAAGAATTTTGTGGAGCCCACATGGATCTACCAGTTTCACCTCATATAAAATTATAAGATTTCTGGAGACACCACAAATAATCAAAGTTGCCTTGTAAGAACACCTGGACAGTGGAAGAACTGAGTTAGGCAATGGTTTGTGGTGATTTAAAGTTGATGTAGTGCAACGACACCAGTAATATAATGAGGTTGGATGGTAATTTGTAGCAGATGAAATCTAACAGCGCCATTCTGGTTTTGGTTTGTAGTCTCTCTATCCATTAAGTTTGCAGCAGCCTTTATTAATTTTCTCCATGTAATTGCCACTTTGAAGAGGATAATGGGGTTACTTTTGGTTAGTTAGGGGCTTGGGCTTTTTTAATTTTACAAAAAAGAAAAAGAAGAAAAGGGTTTGGACTTCTTCATGAGATGCAATGCAGGCTACCTTTCATTTTCGAAGAATTGTATTATGTGGAGCTCCCCAGTTCAGACTGACTGTAATCTTTCCTGTCATAAATGTGGAAACAGGTTTGCATGCTGAAGACAGGAGGGGATAAAAAATCATTGTCAGTATGCACAGCACACAAAACAAGCAGCTGGGCCTGCTCAGCGACCCCTTCTCAGTTCATCTGGTAATGAGAGAAAAGCGGGAAAATTGCAAAAGAAGATTTTACTCTGGTGGTCCATAATGGATTTAATCTCAATTTACATCAGCATTAACAGAACTAATAGTCAAACCAGTATCTTTTCTTTCCAGAAATAACTCTCAGAAAACAACAAGGAGTATTTGCTTTGTAAGAAATGCAGAACTAGACTTTCTCCTAGGGAGTGAAGATCATCTGTGTAACTGTGCAGTGCACTCGAGGTCGGTGCAGTGCTGGGAGTTCACATGTGGCACTTCAGCTCCCTTCCAGGAGGCACTGGTGGCCTTCATAAGGAACTGGTGACAGTGTTTTCTTCGTGCTTTTGTAAATATTGTATAAATTCACCAACTGACAGATTTTAATTTAAAACAGACAAAACCCAGGGGAAGAAGCCTAAGAAAAAAACTTGGCTCATTTATTTCTGCAACTTCAGTTCAAGGAACAAAGACTGTTCCCGCTGATATTTTCACACATACTTGATATGTTCTATTCTTTTTTTTTTTGCTTAAGTGCATACTGCTGCTTCATCAGAGTACACACCTAGCTGATGGCTTCTGATGGTGGAGAAAAAGTGCCAATATTCTCTCAGAGCTTCTGCGTCCAACTTGCATCCTGAAAAATGTGTACAACCCTGGGTTTACTCTTACAGACTGATCAGCTTTTACCCTGAGTTTTTCTTTGAGCTGACATTAAGCTAGATAAGAAATACTATTTAGGAGGTGGTAATCTGATGAGGCCACCGTGTTATGAGCCTCATGAAGGTTCATCACACTCTGAGGGTTGCCAGCAACCTCCCAGAAATGACTTAAAAATAATTAGCGAGACAGCATGATAGGAGGTGTTTTGAAAAAGCAAAAGGTTTTAATTAAAGCAAAAATAACAACACAAAACAAAAGAATAAAAGCCGTGCACAGTGCAGGGAGGTCCCTTGCACCTGCTAAGACACCCCAAAAAGCCCCAAGAATCTCTGTGCTCTCTCTTAAGTATACAACAATCTAGGAGGGGTTTTGGTTTGCTGCCCAATAGAAAACAGCCACAATTCTCAAGGAACAGCTCAAGGATCAAACTGGTGCCTTTGTCCTGGCACTGGGCCAGTTATGGTGAGAGAAGCATGGAAGTTTCTGGTTCTTCTTCCTTAAAAGTTCAGGGGTGAGACTTAAACTCTTTTCCTAATATGAGAACATCTGCTTGGGTGTGGGAGTGCACAGTAATCCTTGCTTCTAATCAAGGAGTATTAAGAAGGTCATAGATTAGTTTCATTCAAGCTCTTCATGTTGAGACATTTTATTTGAAATCGAAGCTGTGAGCTACGTTTGTGTCCTAGTGTTTCATCTGCTCAGTTTTAATTTCCATCCCAGGCCTTCCTTCCCTGTGTGGGCAGCAGATGTTCCTAATTCCTAGTAAACATCAGGAGTGTACTGACACAGCTAAAGCCACAAGTCCAATTATTTGCAGTGAGACAATGAGAAGCTTGAACTCTTTCAGTGAAGCCCCTGAGTCCCTCCTGCAGCCAGATCCTATGTCTGTTTCTCCTCCTTGGAGGGATAAATGCCTTTAAGGCAAAATGCACTCCAGTTCTTTCAGGATAAAACTTTCTGGTAATGCAGTGTCATGGGTGAACTCTTTATCCTGTCCTTTTTACTGACTTAACCACTGGGTATTGGTATTCCACTGAGATCGTGCCGGTTTCATCTTCTGGTGTCTGGATTAATGCTGAAATGGAATCTCAGTGCCTTAGAAAAGGTGAGACATGGAAATAGCTGCTGCTTTGTGACTTTTAGAGCCTCTTGTGTTCCTGTCTCTGGAGCAAGTTGGTTATTAAAGGAGGTAAATACTCAGTGTCTGCATTGTCAAGACAGTTTTTGTCCAAAAGCCAGAGCTGCCTTCAGGCAGAAAGGGTCCATCTCCAAGGCTGCTGTGGGAGCGAGCAGCTGCAGAACCTGTGATCTGTAAGTTGACACAGAAATGGGGGGGAAATAAAATAATTTGAGAATGGAGAACTTGGCTACAGCAGGTGCTGATCCCTCAACATCTGCCCTTGGCATATTTGTAGTGAAACCAAGGAATCCAGCATGGCTGGAACGGGGAGAAGCTTCCTTATCTCAAGGCTACTTTGGCAACAGGGCTCTGCTTCCAAAATTTCTTCCTACCTATAAACACCTGAGTAAAGCACACCAGAGTCAGTGAGACTATTACCATGCTCTTGAGTAATCATTATCTATTCATTTGTCCCTTTTTTCTTAGACTGCTGCACTTTCACATTTCATAGCAACACCAAAGGGGATGAAACATAATTTTATTTGTTCATATATATTTCTGTAATGTAAATAAGAAGCAAATGAAGTTAGCAACTTGTGGGTAATTACGATGTTTTTCTTCCTTCCCAGGAGAGCAGAAGATTAAAAATTAAATTTGGAAAGTACTAACTGGGAAATTGCTGCAGAATCCCCCATGTCACCTTGAAAGCATTTCTAGCTCTGGGACTGTAAACATAAAGCCAGTGCTGTGCTGGCTCTGTTATCTGATTTCCTAGAGGTCATCATTCATTAGCAAATGAATTAGCATGTGGTTGTAGACATTGGAAAGAAATGCTGGAGGATTTCCTACCAACAAAAGTGTAATGTGGCCACTTCTTCACATTTTTTTCTGTAATTCTCTCACATTTTATGTGTTCTCTGTTACTGGCATTCATGAGAAATATGTGGTTATGTCCTTGCAGCGAAACTTATTAGTAATAATTTCCCAATATTTTCCAGTTACCTGGTTTTTTTTTAAATAATTAACTTTTAACCATGCTTATTTCAGGCATCTTTAAAAGAGATCAAATCCAGTTACTCCCTTTTTAATCACTAATATTTTAAAAATATGTTTCTAGTGAATAACACCCTCTGAGCAGGGGACTCACTTCAGCCTGATCATGCTCTGTGGTGAGTGATTCATGTTTTCCCAAAATAACAGGACTCCTGCAAACTCTAGTATCCATTTATGGCTACTATCCCTTACAGTCTGATCACACCCCAGTCTCTGTGATTTATAACTTGTTAATAAAATAGTCAAGAGCACTTGGTACTTTTACTAATTAATTGATTGCATAAATTAATGACTTAGCTCCTCCAAACCAGTTGTTTGAATTTGTAACCTTAGTACATCATGGTGCAGTGCAACATCTGGCCTGTTGGATATTCAGAAAGGATGTTTTCTATGCAGCCCCACCTAATTACCCTCATTCTTTATTTTTTTACTCTCAGATCCTATTTGGTGTTTTATTTGTGCCCTAACCAGAACTGATGGTTTTCTTTTTTGCTTCTTTAAAATGGGTACCTCAATCTTGTCTTCTAAAATCTGTGTGTTGGATTAATTTTTGCTACTGAAGACAGGTTAAAATTTTATTACTCTGTAAAAACTTTAGCATGTTGACCTTTGCTCTGTGATATATTAGCAGGGTTATATTTCAATCAGTAAATATTAAGCACTTTGCTTTTACATGAGCATCTTACACTGTAAGAGATTAATTAAACAGCCTGTCCTAGAGCACAAAGTCTAAGAGAAATAATGGGAATGGCAGGGAATGAAAGGATGAAAAACAGGAATCTATGCTGTTATTCTAAAGTCATAACAAAGTGAGAAATTTAACAAACAGCTCTAATTACTGTAGAGAAAGGGAATTAGTCATTAATAATTGAACCATTTCAGGGCAGAAATGGAGGGGGAGAACTGTATAAGAAGTCAGAAAGTTTAATAAAAGCTGTAAGTACTTCTGAGGAAAGTGAAAAAAATCATTTCCAAGGAAACAGTGAGTGTGAAGTATTGGAGAGCATTCAGACCTGCTCAAAAACTGAGTAGATATCTACAGAAAACAAGCACAGAAGGCATGTTTAATGATGGAGTTTTGAACTGATGCAAAAGTAGAAATCGTAATCCTTTATCTAGAAATCTCATGATCTTGAACAAAATTTACAGCAGTTTTGATTTAAAAAGATTTTGCAAGCAAAATATACGTGTCAAATATTCAAATACAGAGCACTGAGTAATAAAATTGATTTATTAATTTATTAATCCAGAACAAAATATGCATTTAAATCCCATTCTTAAGGCACACTGGAATTGCACTGGAGTGTCTCTGATGCTTCAGCTGATGCAATGTGGGGGTCATAGTGGATTTTACCCTGGGTTTTCCCTCTATCCCAGTAGCTGGATTCTTACAAGCATAGTGGTTATGGTAAAGCAGTCACAGATATATCTCACATTGCTTCTTTTGTGTGGGCTCCTGGAATTCCAAGTGTTTGCAGAAATAAAATGCACCTTTTGCCATTTTGGATTGGTTCAGTAAGTGTTGTTCTTGTGTTTTGACACCGTCTCAGCTTTGAATGGCCTGTGCAGCTTTAAAATATTTTTTCTGTCAACGCAGATCCTCAGGATAACCAGTAGAGTCAGATAAACCATGTCTTTGTTCCCCCCAGGATAGCTGTTATTTGGGCAAAATATTCCTCTCCTGCTGGAAGCTTTTGCTGCAGAATTGCATGAGGGAAATTTCAGGAGAAATCAGGATGATGATATGGATGGACACAGAGCAGGCTGTGAGAAAGAGGAATCTGGGAGAGCTGCAGGAGCAAGAGAAGGTTTTAGGGTGAATTTTCAGTGAATTTATTCATATCTGCTTGTAATGTGCTGCTGAATGTCAAGCACATATGGGGCTAGATTTTTTTTTTTTTTTTTACTTATTGACAAGCCATGGATTCTGGAAGAAAATCCATACTGCCATGTAGATATGGATCCAGAAATAAAGTATTCTCAGTCAGAATTATCCTAGGTGAAAAGTTGAGCTCAGTTATGAAGGAGAAGACACGTTGGAAAACCTCATGAGATAAAAAAAGCAGCAAGCTCATTTAGAAAATATCTAGATCTTACTGAGTAAAATATTGTAAGCCTAATAACAACCCTCCTAGTGTTTGAAAAATTATTTTTTACCTTAATTAAATTTCCAAAGATAAAACCAACCACCTCACTACTCTGCTAGAATAACATTATAATAAATAATCACATTTCACTAGAAAATCTTTTATGGAATATTCATGATAATAAAGGAGGACTGACTCCATGGCTTAGCATGAAAAAGCATTGGTTTCACTGCTTTATTTCCAAGCTTGGCTTTCTGAAAATCAAATAAAACAATTAAGTGGATTTTCTTCAAAGTTCCAGAAAGTTTTTCCTGTGGCCTCAGAGCAGGCAGGAGGAACTTCAGCCTGAGGACAACTTCTTAAGAGACTTTTAAGTAGCCGAGAAAACGATTTTAGCATGAAAGCGTAATCTCGACAGTAAGTTTAGTTTCACAGTACACAGGTTATAAAACTCCTGTTTTGATGATCCTGAAGTGCTTCCAAGACTTCAAAAGTTGAGGAAAAGTGGTTCTGTAAGCCTTAATCTCTTTACAATATGTTATGCTTGAAAAAGCACAAGATAGAGAAGGGAGGAAAAAGTCAAGATTTTATCAACACCTGCACTTCCCGCAGTCAAAAGGTTTGTAGGACTCAGGTCTTGCTTCAGACAGATGAGTAACTGAGAGGCTGCTGCCATCACCCCAATGATGGGGTCATTATTTCTGGGTGACAGAGTCCAGTCACTGCTTTGTGATGAGAACCTTTTCTCGCAGAGCCAGAACTGGTGGTGGCGTCTCCTCATCGTCTGTAATTTCATACTCGTACCCTTTGGGGCACCAATCAATGGACTTGAGTTTTTCTTTTAGTTGCAATGAAATAAGGACAATTTTTGACCATAGCTGTGCAGGGTGTGCAGCACATCAGCAGTTACCTTCCCAAGACACAATTTATACTCTTCAGAGCTTCAAGGGATTTGGAAACATCACCATGCCCAAGGAAATAGGTAAGGGCAGCCATAAGGTCTGAAACCACTGTTTGTGGGGTGACTGAAGGGGCCGTGGATAGGTTTTTATTTCAGAAATTGTTCTTGCTGCAATGTCAGAAGGAACGTGGAGGCACTCAGCAGTGTGCATTAACAGTAAAACAAGGAAATTTTAAATGGGAGAGGGGGAAATGAGAAAGAAGCAATAACAATACATTATTTGCCTCAGTCCTCACTGGGATTATTGTTCTTGCTGGGATGCCAATGTAGATGTAGAGTTTATGCAGGAGAGGAAAACCACTGAGGCTTTGTGGGACCCCTCTCAGGCAATAAGAATGGCAAAGGACATCCCTTTGGACAAAAGCGTTTGGTGATTTTGATGGTTTACGTTATAAAAATGGAAGTGTAGGTAGGAATAGCTGCTACTGACCATGGATCTTACAATATTGTGTAATAGTAAACCTCTAATCATGCACGGTATTGCAGCTAATCACTGAGTTACCCTAACACACACTGGTTTAAAGCAAATAAAACACTTAAATAACACAAATAGGAAGCTGCAACACTTCACATTCCCAATCTGTATAAGGGAAAACGAGAGCAGATGAAATTTTGTACCTTGGCTTGCACACAAATATCCCAGAGCTCCTGGAGTCTTTACCCATTTCATTGGATACTGGTAAATAAATAAATAGGATGAACAGATCACTGGCAGCGTTGTACAAAAGGTTCTACATCAGTGCAAGTATTAATTACACTAATTTCTGACACATGATTTTCAAAAGCCTAATAGATAAAAGCATTAAGACCATAAATCATTAATTTAATCTGATTATTTCCAGTCAGTCCTTTATTTACTGTCTGCTCAATTAAAAATTGAAGTTAATGAATCTTTCAAATGTACTATAATCTAGTATTCATTATTTCCCCCTTCCACCCCAGGTAAAAGACTATATATTTTTTTCTCCTCTCCATCCTTTCTTGCATTAGAGAGGCACTTCTGAGTCACACCATATATTTTCATTTCTGAAAGTCGCTGATAGCAGTTTTCCCATCTGAAATGATGTCCAGAGAATGAGATGGCAAAAAGCCAGGCAGCAGCAGGAGCTCTGGAGAGCAAATGTGCAAGCACAGTTTTACCTTAGGTCTTACCTTACAGCTTTCTGTCTCTGCCTTTTGCTACAAGTTCCCTTCTTTTTCACCCACATCGTGGCCATAAATCATCTTTTACTTTAGTTTTATTTCTAATAAAACTCCGAATTCTGCTGAGAAACTTGCATTTCTGTCCCCATTTTTGAAATTTGCTGATTTGCAAATGAATGAGGTGTTACCCAAACATACCCAAAATTGGTAGCAGTCATCGGAGTGATTCATCATTTTTATGCCTCACAGTTACAGATACAAAAATAATTCTTCCCCGGTGTTTTTGCTGAGTCCAATCCCATTCTTTGTTGTTACCTGCCTTCATAGGGTCTTTTCTCTTGTTGAGAATTAATTCCAACATCTTCAAAGCGGAATGGCAATTGTTATTCCTTCTTTTTTTGTAATGTTGGACATAAAAGAGTTTGGCATTTTGCACGCTGTAGGTGAACGTGTAAAACGAGATGCTTGTTTGGGGTAAAATGATAAATCTTCCTCCATCTTCACAGACACGATGTCAGTGTCCATCAACCAGGTGTAAACCCAGGGCTTCTGACTTGACTGAACTTAAAACTACAACAGCTCAGATTCTCTGGGTGATGCTTCTTGCCTCAAACACCTTTTAGTGCTCAAGAGCACCAAATGTCTGTCTTGCATCGGTTTTGGGGGTTTGGAGTTTTCTTCTGGGTTTTGTTTATTTTTTGTTTTCTTTTTAACTCAAAATGCTTATTTAATTTAATCATTAATATAATCTCCACTTTGTAGGCAATATCCTATTAGTGAACCTGTGGCAGATGGAGAAAAAGGATCTGATCATTGTGATTTCTATCAGTGGTTCATCAGTGAGACTTTCAGGCTCCTCATTCCAATTTCTGGGTTTTAACCGTAATATCTTTTGACTTTTGGCTGACTTGTTATTTGCATATCACTTAAAAATAGTAGACTAGATACAAGTGAGCAAAAAAACTTTGAGCATTTAGAAACCATTAGATGCAGCCTACTCTTTACTATATTTAAGCCAGTAAAAGTAAACATAGTAGACTTCCAGGATTCATTTTAAATAGCTAGAACCTTGCTAGCATACAAGGCAAAAATTAATTTTGCCCAACTTTTGCCTTTGACCTTTTAGGTGGCTATTGTCTGCACCCTCTGGGACAGCACAGTAGGGAGACAGATTTTAGAAGGTGTTTATTGCCATCCCAGAGTAGAAGAATCAGGAAAAATATGTGGGATGCATTGACTGAAGATCCCCTTCTCTCTTGTGCATCTTCGTAGGGATCTGCCCTCTCTGCAGCTCTCCCTTGGATGCTTCCTGATTGCTTAAGATAGAAAGCTGTTAGAAAGCATCCAGGGGAAGATCTATGGAAATGGAGAAGGATTTGGAAGAGAAGTTCTTTCAGGAGCAGCTGATATCACTTGGTCTGTTCTGTCTGGAGGAGGCTGAGGTCAGACCTCATCAGGGTCTGCAGCTCCTCCTGAGGGACAGTTCTGATTTCTGCTCTCTGGGACAGTGACAGGACCTGGGGAATGGCTGGAGCTGTCCCAGGGGGATTTATGTTGGATCTCAGGGAAAGGTTCTTCCCCCAGAGGGTGCTGGGCACTGCCCAGGCTCCTCAGGGAATGGGCACAGTCCCGAGGCTGCCAGAGGTCCAGGAGAGTTTGGACACTGCTCTGAGGGACAGGGTGGGGTTGTTGGGGTCTCAGTGTAGGGCCAGGAGTTGGATTTGATGATCCTTGTGGGTCAGTTCCACCTCTGGATGTGATTCTGTGACTCCTAGACAATTAGGGGAGAAAATGTCTCTTAGGTCATGATGGGTTGCATATGGTGAACCTCTTTAATGACAAAATCCTGCCTGTGGCAAAAAACCCACAGAAGATGCTGCTCTTCCCTGTGCTGTACTTCTGAGTCTGCCCTCAGTTTCTTGCAGAGAGGATGCTGTGTGCATGTAATTATCTTCTGGTGAGAGCTTGAAATGCTTCATTTACATCAAACCCTTCCCTTGTAATAACACCATAATATCAAGTCTCTTTGCAAGTGAGACAACCAGTGGCACGTGTGTCTTAGGGGAGCATCGACATTTCCCACCTCCTGCAGGCTGAAGACATGTTTCCCTGACATTTTCTTTGAAGCTGCAGCAGAAGAATCATCTCCTGCAGCCACTGCCCGTGGTCAGTTGGATCTTAACCCGTTTGAGCTCCCCAAGCTTATTTTAGTTTGCGGAGTCTGTCAAAGATGCTCCTGTTTCCATCTTGTGTGCGTGGAAATCTCTCTTGGCACGTAACTGTAACACAACAGATGGGACACGCTGCATCTTGGCTGACCTCTGCTTTCACCATTTAAATAGCTAAACTGATTTTATTGCCATGAAATAAACTTCCAAGAACTTCTTACGCTCTAGACCAAGCTAACGAGTGCCAGCTGACACCCTGCAATTGGAATAGCTGAGGAGGGCAGTTTTCGTTGTGGTTTCATGGGATTGGAAGATTCCATTGATTTTAATGAGAACCAGAGGGATGAAATGCCTGGAAAACTTAAATTTCTTCCAACCAAGACGAGGAAGTGAAGACAACGTTGTTAAGAGCGCACATGGATTTTGTCAGTAAGAGTTTCCAAAGTCGTGCTCGTGTTTTTCACTGCCATTGGAAAGAGACTGAGGACGACCAGGGCTTGGAACACTGGCACCTGAGAAGTGGTGCTGAAGGAATGCTCAGCACACTCCATCTCAATCTGCCATTTTCAGGTTTTCTCTTTGGTCTCACTGTTCTGCCGTTTTCAGCGCCTGATGCCCCCATTTCTTTGGGATTTACCCTCCTTTTTGGCTGATTCCAAGACCATTACCTACCAGTTCTAAATCTTTAACAGGCCAGGTTTTATTTTCTAACAGAATTCCTGGAGGAACTCAGGTACTCCACTGCAAAACTCAGGGATGCAATGCCCTCCAGAAAAATAAACACTAGAAGTTTATATATCTAGTAAAATGTAAAAGACAGGAGTTACTAAAAATCAGTTAAAAATTACTCTTGCCCTGTACACCTTGGTGTCTGAGAGAGGGATTAAGGTCTCATTGACATTTTCTTACCTTTTTTCAGCAGTTTTTGTCCTTAGAGATGATTATCATTACACCTTTTCACGTCCTGGATTCATTTTTAATGCACAAATTTAGGCTCCATCCTTTCAGCTCCTGTCCCATTTGTTGGGCGGGAGTGTGAATGCACTAAGCTAACACTGATTGGGAGTTTAAACATTTATATATATATATATATAGATAATCATACAATCATATTTTTAAAAATGTTTGACACGTTCTTTAAAATTGAGCAAAATATATTGAATGCTTGTATTTTACAAAACAATCTGACTGAGATGGCGCAGCAGCATATTTGATTGCTTGCTTCCTTTGGTCTGCTGGGAAAATGTCATGTGCTTTGTACAAGGGTCTTTTCTTCTGATTTCTTCAATTATACCAACTACAAATGTTATACACACAGTTACAGATACAACCAGATATCAGGATCTGATTACACAGACATTGCAAAACTGATTTTCCTTTACTGGATATGAGCACACTATTAAGTCTAGTTCTAGATGGCTCTTTTTTTTTTCCCCTCAATGTTTTCAAAAACGGGACAGAAGAACTTTATGCAACTAAATAATACAGATGCTTTCAATAGAAGTTATTACAGTAGGGAGGTATAAATCTATTTCTTTTACTCACTGATCCTGTTCACTACAGCTTTTCCTGTACAGGTTTTTTACTTGTTTTCATTCTTCCTGTGTGAACTTTTCTTCAGTAATATAATAAATAAAAACAAGCTCTTGTGTCTTTTTCTTCATCTCTTGTACTCCAAGTATGATGTTTTTGTTGTAATACAGATTTGAAAATAAAAAAAGCCCATCGATATTTCTGTGCATAAAGAAGTGGAGATCTGAATCTTACAAGAGGGACTTATTTAGTCTTTATTGAGATGATTCATAGAAGGCGTGGAGGATAGAGAAATAAAGGAAGAGTATTGTGGCTTGAGACTCTGCTTTCATTTCATAAACAACTTTATTACAAAGTGAAGAATACATCTTTGTTATATAAATAATCATCTTCAAGAAGTTCTTTTCATTAAATTAAATTTCATGTTTGTGCCTCATTCTGCAACTCTGTCATGCTTACGATAATTATCATTATTATTTTCTCATCTTGATGTCTAAGAGAGCCTTTCCTTGTGTTAGAAGACAGGGCAGAATTAAAATTTCAAGTTAATTAAATTCTTCTCATGGGATATTTGAGATCCTGCACTTACCAGCAGAGCAGAATGCTTGCTATGAAGCTGGAGGAGGCTGCCTGTAAAGACAGACTAAAACAGCAAACAAACAAACCAAAAGCCTCAACAGGTGGCAATTAAAACCCTGCTTATAATAGACTCAATGTCAGACAAATGAAGTGTGAGAAAATAAATTGTCATTCAAAGTCTCTAAGTATTCAATAATCTAATGTCTAATTACAGTCCAATTTCTAAGCTGTAAAATGCAGAAAATTTCAAGCTCTGTGTCAAAGAGCGATTTGGAAAGTGATTCCAGAATTTTATTCCCACAGCGACCACAAATCTTCTAAATTTTGTTTTGAATATCCTACCAGAATGTGAGGTTATTTTTCCTCCCAAGCACTTACCTTGGATGCATTTCTAAAACATTTCTGCAGCTTCCTTTAATGTCCTGTTTCCCCAAAATTCCTGGGACCTCTTTGTGCTTTGCAGTTCCTGCTGCTCTTTTTACACGTGACTGTCCTAAGTGAAGTTTTACAATGGCTTGTATAAACAATTCATTGTCTTTTCTTAACTTATCACTATTCCTTCAACATCTTTATCTGCTCCTGGCTTGATGCTTTAGCTCTGATCTGGTTTAGGTTTTAAAACTGCTCCCACAAATGAGAGTCTTACAATAAACTGTCATCTGTGCTTGTAACCTGTCAGGATTGCTAATCCTTGTGATTGATCAGGCAACAGAATTTCTATTTCTGCTGAATCTTTTCCCTGCTCTGCAGTTACTTGGTCTGAGGGGCATCGAGGTAATCCAGGTTTCTCTGGCAGTTCCTCAGTGAGTTAAGCCCAAACCCTTTGACCTTGTAGGCAAATCTGTAATTCTGAATAAAAGAGGATCAGAGAGCTCATGCAAGAGCTGAGATAATTCAATGGAATTCTCTTGTTTAACAGTGCAGATGTAGAATAATATCTCTTTGTAAAGTAACTTTTTTACATCTCTTGTTACAGGAGTGAGTTGCATTTTCAGGGCAGATCTACTGGGAACACATGCATGATCTAAAGGGGTAGTGTTTAATCATTTGTGGAAATCACTTTGTGACTCTCGTGATCCTGTTCTTGAAAAGCCAAGTTCCCTCCCAGAAAACTGTTTGTGGTCATGTGCGCAGGCAGGATGATCATAATGAGGCTGGGAGCAGGTGGTGTTTAATCTGATTTTTTTCCCCCCCACCTCATTTTTTGGTTATGCTGTTTCAACTATTTTCCAGCATACTTGCAAGTATTTTGTCATGTCAGTGCCCTGGAAAAAAATCTCAGGAATTCATAAAATATCTGTGAGGCTGGAGCTCTCAGGTAATTGATGATAATGGTTTGATGAATATAACTGCATTTACAGTATATGGGGCTGAAAAATGGCAGGATGGTGCAGCAGAATGTCAGTTCCATGAAAAATAGGCAGAAATTTTCAATGAAAAGAGCACTGAAAAATAAGACAGCTCATTACATTTTTGGGGTGATGTCAGATGCAAACCTAAAAACTAAGAAAATAGCCTTGATGATAAGGGGCAAAGCTGGCAGGTAAAAGTAGTGGGTTTATTTAAAAATAACAGGGGGAGCCACTCGGAAGCTGCAGAATGAATCCATAAAATTGAAGACAAAATCCCCTGACCCCTCTAAACAAATGTACATAGGGGATGTTAAACACAGGAATGCACATTGTAAAAATGTAGGTTTGAGTTATTCTGGAAAAACCTGGAACTTGAGAGAAGCTGTGTGAAATATCTCCTGTGAATGTTTTCCTGGTAAGAAATGCATTTTTAGGTCAACATATTTGTAAAAGTTGGCTGGATTTGGCCAATAGGAATTTACTTGATATCAACCTGACACAAATTTTTTTTTGTGATTATTTTTCTTTGCAGCTACCAAACAGAAAAAAAAAAAAATTAAACAGTTATATTTTTGGCATGTATTTCACATACAGATCATATGTCTGGCACAATTTCTTTATTTTTATTCTCCTGTTATGAAAGAATTTTCCTGAATCTGTCACATATGTGTATAATCAATCAAAAACCCTCGGCCATATATATATTTTACAGTTCAATAGCAATAATGATGTGGAGGAAAGACACAGGATAAATTACTGTATTAGTAACATCTTTTTGAAATTGTGTGGGAATTCTTGCATATTTTAGAAACTTGGTCATGTTTCCTGCAGTAGTGTGTAATATCAAACATAATGCCCTGACTAATTGCGGTTGGAACTATTTTACTCATCCCCCTCAGTTTTGTTTAGCTGATAATATTCTTCATTTCCTTCCTTAAGCTGAAATGTGGAAATGCCAGGGCTCTTTTGTAAGCAGCTGATAAACTCTGTTGTAAAAACCACCAGACTTTTATGGGTAAAAAAAACCTAAATTATTTGTGAGTTTGATAAAAACAGCCGATGGATAACACAGAAAATAAAGTTGACGCTGTATTTAATGCGTGCATTAGGGGGAAAATGCAATAACAGTATGATATGATCTTGTTTATTTCTTGATGCTAACTTTTTTTTTTTGTTGGCTTTTTTGTTGTTGTTGGAGTTTTTTCGTGTTTTGGTTTTTTTTTTGGTGGTTTTTTGTGTGGTTTTTTGTGTGTTTTTTTGGGCTCAAAGAACCACAGTTGTCCAGGAATGAAGGGAATAAATTTTTGTGTTCAATTTTCTGTGCTTGTCTTCCCTGTGAGGGTGGGGAGGCCCTGGCACAGGGTGCCCAGAGAAGCTGTGGCTGCCCCTGGATCCCTGGAAGTGTCCAAGGCCAGGTTGGAGCAACCTGGGATAGTGGAATGTGTCCCTGCCCATGGCAGGGGATGATCTTTAAGGTTCCTTCCAACCCAAACCATTCTAGAATCCTTTTCACCTGGAAGTCAACAGACTGAGCTATGTGTTCTATGATTTCAGATAGGAAGGAAATCCTGTATTTTACTTAGGTTGAAGGAATATAGATTGTCTTTATTTTTTACATAAATAAGCTAATGTTGTTAGAAAAAGTACATATAATAGAACTTCTAAACCCCAGAGCAGTTTAAAGCAGGATCATATACTATCAACATAAAGGATTGTGTGTATTTGCTCTCTTTAATTAAGTTTTGCTCACTGTTGAAGAAAGGCACCGTTTAGCAAATGCTGACACATTTTCCTTTTTAAGACATAAACGGTTAGATAGGATTGCTTTGATTTTCAAGAACTAGAATTCCCTTGCTTTAGCACTTTTATCTGCTGTAGCCTGAGTTTTTCCAAAGAATGACTGTTTTATTTCAATCTCCCTTTGAAGGAGGTTCAGAATATATGTGCAATTGATTGTATTTGGAATAAAACATCTGCTGATTTTCACTGAATGCCAAAAGTTTTTCTGCAGAGTGTTTAAACTTTGCTACAAAGGCAGCGGGGAGAGGTGAAAAGTGCTCTGGAGCCTGGTCTGCAGAGGTTAAAGCTGTTTGTGCACCTGCAGGCAAAGCATGGAAATGGTCCAAGGTGTCTAAAAATTAAGTTGGTGTACAAAGCTGGATAAACACTAACTCTTCTTCCCACCAAATCCCAAAATCAAGGCGACATCACTGCTGTTGGGAAGGCGGAATGGGAGAGGACAAAGATTGTCACCTGCTGGAAAATGTCACCTGCCGTGACCCTTTGGTACAGAGGCTTTTCCCTTGGTTCTCTCGTTGGTGCTGTGAGAGCAGCAGCAGCTTGGGGCTCTGTAAAGTTGATTTCTGACAAATTGCTCTGAGCTGCTGACGCCAGTTTTTACTGCTAAGGCAGAATGAAAAGCCCAAGTGTTCCTTTGGCTGCAGGAAGCATTAGTAACCCGAGAGCCTGAGTCAAAATAATGTGCTGGGTTTTGTTAAACGGATGAAGTTGCAGAAAAATGAATACATTTTGGGCACACAAGTTTTTAATCACTTGCAGCAACTGATTTTCGAATTTGTAATATTACAGACAGAAGCTGAGCCTCTCTTCTGGAATTACATTGCTCTTCATTACCTCCTGACATGTGGAATTAGCTTGGAAAAAATAATGCAGCAGCAGGAAAAATATTATGATTCTTATTGTCTCTGGTTCATCATCATGAGATTGTTTTGTTTTGTTAACAGACTAATGCAGATTGAGACATCATTGCCAAGTTAAAATGCTCTCCCAGTTTAGACCAGGCACATTATTTACCTTTTTTACAGTGGACATGAGGTTTTAACTTGCTAAAAGCAGAAAAGCGCTTGATAGCAGCATCTGGGACATCAGTAAATATTGAGGAGAATTATTCTCCCAGTTAATTTGAAAACAGTCCAGAAAAGAAACATCCACTCCAAAATCCTCATTAATTGTTCTCGAGCTGGATAGAATACTTATTAGTGGGGTTGGGTGGGAGTTCTTTTCTAATTGGCTTATCCGCTGTATAAAGGAAAGTTTTTTCCCTCAGAGCAGACAAAGTGAGAAAGTTTGTTTAGTTGTTTAATAAATATTAGGTTATTTAATTAATTTAACAAATTTACTTCTTGTTCTGCAAGTAAAGATTAGACAGCTTACAAAAAAACTCTCAGAGAGCTGCTTGAAGCTCGTGGTGTTGGCGTTTGTTCTGATTTCACCCATATTTGGGGACTTTTATGAAAGCTTGTGGTCTCATACTGACTTGGGTCTGCAAAGCAATATCATCAGTCTGGGTACGGGTCTTACAGAGGAAGGAGCACAAGATTGTCACATTTGTATATTCTGATGTGAATATATAGAAAAATGGACAGTAGAGGCTTCCATAACTTGAAGAAAGGAGCCATTTATTAAAGGAATAAACCGGGATTTTGGTTAATACATGAGTGCACTTCTTACGTGAAGAACAGCTCACTAAAGCCAATGAGTGATTCTAGAAATGGATAAAAATGCTTCAAAATACTTGAGAAGCTTTCACTAGCATATTTGGGCATCTAAATTCCAATGTGAACAGCGTTTCTTAGGAGAAAGAACTGCCACTTGAGCCCTCTCAGCAGCATATTTGGCATTTGACTGAGGACTGAAGATGGGCTTCAATTGCACTGAGTAAATCCAGGGTAAGGACATGAGCTCGGTCCAGTGTGCCTAATGATACCACTGGAGATGAATGCAGAATCTGCCCTGTTTCGTATTTAGGATTTTTCAGAGGAAGATTTATTCTTGCTGGAATGTTCGTTTGGATGCCGGTGTCCAATGTCAGCTGGAGTGTTAAATGTTACTCTGAGTGTCAAATGTTTGTTGGAGTGTCTGTAGTTTGGATTTGTGTTCCTCTAGCCCATGTGGATGAAACCAGCATTTCTCAGGCTGTTGAAAATCTGCGGTGTTGTTTTTCCCCTGCTATAAATCATGTGAATTCAAGTAGAACATTGAGACTTTCAACTTGACTGTGTTTGCGTTTAAGCCTTTCTCTTGAAATGAGATCGAGATATTAAATTTAAATCACCTCTGTGCTCCCTTCTCAAATTGAATGCTTGCCTAAGCTGGGAATAACAGAACGTGAAAATCAGCTGTTCCTCTGTGAACTTCTGAAATGAGTAATGCTGATCTGAAATACACCAGTGTTTTCTCAGTGTCTGTCCTGTTCAAATATCCTCAGCACAAGTCCATTTGCCTTTATTGATACTGGGTTTTGACAGCTAGGAAACAAAAATTTAGGGATTTTGACCTCAATTGATAAACTGATTTTTTTTTTTGTTTGGAATTTTAATATTTAAATAGTCCTGAATGGCTGCATGACTATTAGTGTATATGGTGTTATATTTTTCAAATGTCACTCTCGTGTTACCGCACAGTTCTGGATGATTTCTCATTTCTTGATGTGTTTCTTAAGAGTGCAGTGTAATGTTGGTGTAAGTAGCTGTCAATATCCTGCAGATAATTTGTCAGTCATTCCCTCAGAAAAGCTGGTTTCTCAGATGGGAGTTGCCTAGGGTAAGTTTTATTTCCATTGCCTCAGAAATGGAATTGATTTCCTTGAGCTGACAGAAATAAACATTTTCAACAGCTGTTACCCCAAAACCACTGAGCTCATTTCTCCTGTCACTCACACCAGCAAAAGCAGGATTAATTCTTCCGTGGCAGGTGACCCCGTAATGCGAAATACACAGAAAGAATCAATAATTTGATATATCAGAATCACATTTTTGGAGAGAGACAGAGGAAAAGGTAGTATTGAAGCTTTTAGCAGTGAGGGGTTGGAGCACGTGCTGCTGTTTGGGACCTGTTGTCTCTGGGAGGAACCCCTGTCACACGCTTGGCTCAGCCACAGTCACAGCACTGCTTCTGCTCCTTCCCCTGCCCTTTCAGCTCTCAGCAGGGCAGCTGTCAAGGGATTTAAAGAGATAAACAAAATAGTAATGGAAAGAAAGTAAAGATTTAAAATAAATAAATAAATAAATAAATAAATAAATAAATAAATAAATAAATAAATAAATAGATGTGTTTCTCCCCCGACAGTGGAGGAAAAAAAATGTATTTAAGAGCTGAAGCACAAAATACTCACCTGACTCTTCATCTTATTGTTATTCTGGCTTCATTCTAATGCAGTTCCTTCCTGTTCAGTATCAGTTTATAAAGCTGTGTTCGCTGACCCCCAATAACTAACAAATCCCTCTGTGCAGCTAAATGAATAAATTCCAGTTTGTGGTAGTGCAAATGTATGCTGATGGCTGTTCAGTGAATGCATAACACGTTAGCCATTAAAGAGTTGTGGGTCAGAAGAATATGAGGATATAGGGTTGATGTGTTTCTGTAATAGATTACCCATTATTTCTGGTGGCAATACAGTTTTCCACATAGACTATGACACGCTCTTTGGCCAGCAAATCAGGCCTTGTTCATGCCAGTGAAGGAAAAGCTTTGGTGATCAATTGTCACTTTTAGAAAATACTACTTTATTATTTATTTCAATACATGTGGTGGCACTGCAGAGACAGGTCTACAGAGAGTGTCTTGAACATTTCTGGAGTGCCATTCCAGTGGCATTCTGGAATGCCAGTGCAGATGGAGATGTGAAAACACAGAAATATTTGAGAATTGTTGGTGGATTGATTGTGGAATTCATTTCTACATCAGTTTTTCAAAGCTCCAATTCATTGACCAGCATGTGCTCCAGGAGCCAGGGCTGGAGTAAATCACTGCAGCTCTGCTGCTCCACATGAGCTGAGGATTTTCAGTTTTGTCTGAGGGGATGGATTGAGTGGAGAGGCCTCATCATCTCGTGTGAGGCTGGATGGGGTTTGTCTCTGTACTTCAGAATTCTTGAGTGAGACAATGGATAGAATCTTTACTGTGGAAGTGCTGAATTGTTTGTTTGTAGCTGCAAACAAAAAGGTTTCTCAGTGCCAACTTCAACCCCTTTATCTCGTGCTCTGACACATATAACTTAAAGAATTCATATTTAAAATCTGCTAACTTTTTTTAATATGTTTGGAGTTTCTGTTGCTGTTTCTCACTTTAAGAACAGGGATTGGTTTTCAGATAAATACTATTGAGTTGACTGCAATCCACTTTAAATAACAGACCAGAACTTTTATCATTTTTTTTAAGTGACCAGAACTTTTATCATTATTTTTTGTGTTGTTTGGGGAGACTGAGCTATTACAGACATCTGAGTGGAGACAGCAACAACAACACATTAAACACATCAGAGGCACCAGCACATCACCTGTTCTAATAATGATACAAAGTTCTCTGAGGGAAAGAAAAATCCTTCAAAGATATGTTTTCATTTTATTTTTTCTTTGATCTTCCAAGTGCATAAAGATATTGTAAGAACCTGGGTAACATGTGGCAATTTAATGTAAAAGGTTATTTTTTTAGACTCAACCAATAATCCTTTGGGTCATATTCCAAGCACGGAAATGAAGATGCAAAAAAAGACAAGTATGAAAGGATATCAAAACTTCTTTTAGCTTAAAGTGTCACCTCCACTGGTGCTATCTTCTTGGTATATCCCATTTTAAAGGTTCACTGGGTTTTGTTTCAGTTTGGTGGTTTGGTTTTTCGGGGTTTTTGTTTATTTGTTTGTTTTGTTTTGGGTTGGTTTTGGTTTGTTTTTTTTTTTTGGTGGTGATGTTTTGGGTTTTTGGGATTTTTTTGTTTGTTGGTTGGTTTTTTGTGGCTTTTGGGGGGGTTGGTTTTGTTTGTTTGTTTTTTAAGGTCCTAAAGTTCTGTGAATTTACTATAAGCAAAAATAGTCCTAAGGGACACCAAATATTCTTACTGTACAGCAGGTAAATGTGATTTTTTTTCTTGTTCTCTTCCCTCACAAATTTGAACAGACCAAACCTAGTTTAGCTCACAGTGAGTCTGCAAAGGGGAAATGTGCAGAGGGGGTTTACTGGGTTGTGTTTTTTTAATTATTTTTATTTTTATTTTCCTGTTGCTGTCATTATTCAGTGTCTTAATATCCATTTGAATGGGCCCTGAGCACAGACTGGTGCACACTCCTTGCAGTGGGTGCAGTAAATCTGCCCTCCTCACACACTGCTGCTGTTTGTTTTCCCTAATTAAACCTTCCATGTACAGAAATCCATACAGCTGCCATCAATGCAGGCTCTAAGTGAAACAAACACCTGCCAGCAGTGGTTTAGGCACAGCTGATCCTGCTGATTCAGACAACAACAAACAAATCAGTTTATCAATTGAGGTCAAAGTCCCTAAATTTTCGTTTCCTAGCTGTCAAAACCCAGTTCCAATAAAGGCAAATGGACTTGTGCTGAGGATATTTGAACACAGCATCATCTCTCAGGTTTCCTTTTGGCTCCAATCTCCACAACTTGTGGTAGTGTTATATCAATATCAGTGCAGAGCCATGAATGCTCTGTGGTGTCTGCTCTCCTGTAAAATTAATCTGACTTAACCACAGCAGTCCCAACATTGAAAAAACCTCATTTGCCTACTCTGAAACAAGGACAGAGGGTTATTCCCCACCTGCTGCACAGATGGGCAAACTGTGGGTTAATAAAATATAAATACAGGTAGCATCCATCACCTTACCTGGACATATTATTGAGTGAAATTATCAATTCTCAAAGCAGCATGAGAGAAGATTTAATAACGCTCCATTTTATTGTATATGTCCTTGCATTTTCTTTTTTTTTTTTCTTCATCTTTTTTTCTGTTTGGAGTTGATATCTCAGAAACCATTTAATCTAAAAACAGTTCTTGGAAAACTGGATGATGACGTGTAGTGTGATGAAGGATAACTTCCCTATAACACAGGGGGAAAAACTACTCTCATCATTCATTCACCTAATGAATTTTAAAGGTGATTTCCTAAAAGATTCTTACAGAAACTTGAAACCAAAGTGCTGGAGCTCCTCCTCGGCCCAGTGCAGGGTTTCAGACCTCCGGGGTGATGTTAAAAGTGTTAATTTCAGCATATCCCAATGGTCAGGAGGCCCTGTGGAACCAAACTGAAACATCTTTAACTCCAAGCCTGTCCTCATGTACCCAAATTCTCCTGCTTCCCAGTCAGAGGTTCTTCAGGTGTGCAGTTATTGCTGTGGTTTTGTAGGAAGAAGGATTTTCTCCTCTCAGACAAGCAGCTCTGTAAACACCAGACAGGATGAATCATGGTTTCTTAGAGATTTGTAGCTTGGGGTCAAGTGTCAGATCCAAGTGAAGCTTTTCCCACAGATTTTGAGAAATTTCTCAGCTGCTCATATTCCCCAGTGTGGGCCATGAGGTAAACTCTTTCCTCAGTGAGGAATTAGGAGGATAATAAGGTTTGTGCCCTCAAAACAGTTGCCTGTTTTCACTGAAATTTAATTTTCATTAAATTTTAATTTTTCATTGGATTTAATTTTTCACTGAGGCTTCTCTGTTCCTTTGAATTCAATTAACCAAAAGCTTAAAAAAATTAGTAAGGTGGAGAGACTTTCTGCAGCTTCCTCATGGACCTACTGGCCCTTGCCTTTCAAATGGCAATTTGCAAAAAAGCCCAAAGTTGTACTGCTATTGCCATTAAAACCAACAGCAGAGACAATTGACTTATTGTTCTCATCTCTACATGACAGGAGGAGCATAAATCAAAGCACAGTGAATTAAAGGTATCTGCAGTTCTGTTTAAAATTGTGATGTCAGTATTGATTTCTTAAATATATGTTTGTTTCCATTTTTTTTGTTTAATGCTGAAAGTCACATGAAGAGCTCTTGATAAAAGAATCTCATTATTAAAAACCAGTTGAGTGTGAGCTGCATTCATATGATTTTTTTTTTTTTGTGAGGGGCTACAGAAAAAGTCAAAACCATCACTGTAATACACAATAAATAATCTAGGTTTGGTTGAAATTGTTTTGGGTGTTTATCAGCTAATGATGATCCTTTGCAAAGGTAGTCAGCTTCCATACACATAACTGCAAACGTGATAACTGGGACAAAAATGTAAGACTGGCTCAGACAGTGTTTAGTCAAATGAACGTGTCTGAGTTCACAACTAAGATGAAAATTCCCACATTTACTATAACAAAAACTAAGTTCTATGCAAAAACCCCTAAGAGTGCAGTCTGAAATTAGGAGAAATTATAATTTGAGCATATGCATCCCAGCACATTGAATAATTAATACTTTGGGAGGTTATTTATGTGGTCCCGATTTCAGGTGAGGAGAGACACCTTAATATAAAAGCGGTTTGTCTCACCCCATTGCCATATTTTAAAGAACGCATCGAGGTTTCTCAGTGCCATCTTTTTGGCCAACATCTTTTTAATAGATATGAGAGAGACCATGTGTAATATAGAAGAGGTAATTTAGAGTAAAACTCTGCCGAGGATTATGTTTGTAGTTGAAAAAGGGGGATGAGTGTGGGCGAATGCTCAGGTCTCTGTTTATCTTACTGGTATAAATGCAGCTGCTGGTAAACAACTGCATTTAAGAAATCTCTTTTTCTGGTCATACAAAAAGGATGAACAATGACAGGACAAAAAGTCAGGAATAATGGACTGACAAATGTTTTATAATACAAAATTTAGAAAATACCTCGTATCAGCATACAGCTTTTCTGCAAAATACTCTGGATATTTCTTTTTGGTGGCAGACACTCCCATTGTAAGGATAATTAGCATAAATATCACTTTTCTGAGAGAAAAGGTGGTTTTTTAGCAGAAAAATGGACTGCTAAGCAGGCAAGTAAACTAAATGATGTTTTGAGCCAATATGAGCTCTCTCCATGCCAGGGTTAAAGCTGACAGGAGTGGGAAAGGGAACATCCAGTTCTGTTGCCTTGTCTACATGTTCTGGTTCTGGGCAGATGACTTGTTTTTGCATTCCTTTTGAGCCATTACTAAATTATTGTAAAAACATTTCATAAACTATTCATGCCCAAAAATTGGGCTCATGTAAAATCAGTCTTTCTCTGAATGGGATTTTGCAAACCTTTAAAATATAACTACAAATTAAATTTCTTCACTCACCCCTAGGAAGTAAATCAGCCCTCTGACTGTTTTTGTGGCTCTCCCCTGGACCCACTCCAACAGGTCCACATCTTGTCTGTGCTGAGCTCTGCAGGTGAGGGCTCACCTGAGCAGGGCAGAGGGGCTCCCTCAGCCTGCTGGCCACTGGTGCTGGCTGTCCTGAGTCACCTCCCTGTTCTCCATGTGCCTTAGCAGAGCTCGTAGGAGGATCTACTTCATGATTTCCCCACACAGAGGTGGGGCTGACAGGGTGGCAGGGTCCTCCTTTTAAACCTTTTTAAAAATGGGGAGCAAAGCTTCCCTTTTTCCAGCCACCTGGGACTTCCCCTGACTGCCATGACTTTGTGAGTATCACGGAGAGTGGCTTGGCAGCTGCATCAGCCAATTTCCCCAGGACTCTGGGATGCATCTGATGCTTTAAGTTTTAGCATGCTTTTAGTTTCATGTTTTCCAGATTCTGCACTGCCTAGGGGTGCAGTTCTCAGCCTCATAATTAAGTATCAGTCAGCTCTCTTCATAGAATAGGTAGACAAAACAAATCCTTTTCCTGCTGGAGACCAAGGACAACTTTCAGCCCAGCAGCACAAACAACAGTGGGCAGAAGAGAGAAAACAAGAAGGATGGGACTTCATAATGAGAAGCTTAATTGGACAATTAACCTCCAATATGCAAATGGATCAAAACTTACAAAAGCGTGAGACCTTGTGGCCGGTTGTCCATTTTGTGACCATTTTGGGTCCACCCTGGGTGTAGCCCTGGCCAGGCTCTTGTCCAGTCCAAGGAGTTTCCTAAAGGCCTTTTAATAAATATCTACTTTATTCTCTAGCTCTGTCCAGTCTCTGTTCCAGCTCAGCCTTCCCAAGGCATCACATCTGGTTGTATCCCATAGACTTGTGCATGTTTGGGTTCCTCAGGTGTCTCAAACCTCGTTTCTCTGCCAGCAGGAAGGACTTTACTCCCCCAGTCCTGCCTGGCAGTCCCTCCTCTGGGAAGAGGCTACTGAGGCAAAAAAGTTGTTGGGTACCTCAATATCTTCTCCTGTGCTGTTGCCACTTGGCCAGTCTTGCTTGTCAGGGGGGTGCAGTTTCTGTGCCCTCCCTGTTCTGGCTGATGTATCCCTACAAGCCCTTCTGACTATTCTTTGCATCCCCTGCCAAGTTCAGCTCCATCCACACTGGACAGCTAAATAAAGCTGGTTCTATCCAGCTTGCAAGTTATGTTTCTTTAGGGATCAGTGATTGTAATTTGTGCTTTGTTTATACCCTGGGGTGTCTAATATCACACTGTTAAAGCCTTCAGAGCTTCTGTTAATGTCTTGAACTTTCCTGAGTTCCGACACAGTCCCCTCTTTTTTCTTCAACAGCTGTCAAAATACAGCTCCCTCATAATATAACTAATGTTTAATTCTCCCAGCCTAGTCAGGCGTGCATCCATGTTCCAGGGTCACTGAGCAGTTTGCCAAAATAGTGGACTGTTATTAGATAGATGGATTGCTTTGGTAACTACTTGCTATTAATATCTATTAATTACAGCACTGCCAGGGGTATGTTGTCAAAATTGCTTTATGGGATCGACTCACACACATTTCTGTGTTGTAAATCTTGTTTCCATAGGACACCAACTGCCCTCTTGCTCCTTGGATATTTCAGGATACATTGCTCATAATTCAGGATGAGTTTTAGTAGCAGTGGCCTTGGTTGCCAATTGACCAGAAAGGATTATTACACAAAACATCCTGAGTTTTGTTGATTTATCAAACTAAGAAATTCTTTTGGCCATTTTGCACACTTTGGAATGTAACAGTTGCTGTTGGGTGAAGGTTCTGTTGTCTGTGACAATGTGTCTGACATTTCAGGGATAGTTCTGTAGCTTTTCTTGTGTTTCTCTGCATTCTTTGTTCACTGGTGTTTCACTGTGAATCAACCAGTACTGCAGGAATAGTGCCTGAAATCCTTTACCTGTTATCAAATTAAATAGAAAAGTAACTCCATCCTGCTAACAGAGGTGAAGAAGCTCTGAGGTGGATCTCTGGTCTCTGACGCCTACAGAAGGAATTCTTGTAGTTGGGCATTTTACCTTTGCTCTCTGTAAAAGGAAGAAAAGTGTGTACCAATGCAATGTAAAATGCAGTTTTACCTGTTACTCAGAAAGTCAGTAAATGAAATTAATCACTTTTATCAAGGCTATCTAGACTCAGCACTCATGTGAGTGGCATGGTTTAGAACAGGTTATCTACTCCATGATCCATCTGAATAGATAAACAGCAGGGAATGGATCCCCTGCATCTTTACAAGCTGCTTTCCTGTAGGAGAAGGACTTGCTGCATTCTATCACTGCAATGCTGTATTGCTCAAGGCCAGTTAAAATTAAAGTGCAAATCTGGTCTTAACTAAGTCCTGCTCTTCTTCTTGGCTTACTCCAGCTGTTTGCTGTTTGTTTCTTCAGCAGTGGGTGCACGTGTATAGAGAGAAAACTCAGAAATTACATCAAGGTAGTGAGCAAATCATTGAAGGGAGGAAGCTGAGGGCCCACTCCTCTTCCCAACTCCTGGGGGAAGTGAACCTCAGGAGGGAACCCCTTTCCTGCTGCCCTCATCTCTGGGCTCCCCACTGCTTCTGTCATTTAGTTCTATTCCACCTGGATGGCTCACAAACACATCCTTAAGAAAACAAGGGAGGATCATCCATAATTCCTAAGGGAGTTTGCAGTCACAGCACAAAGCATTTCCACTGGTTTCAGCTCTGGGGATTAACATCCACACCCACTTTTTTAAAGTCCTTGAATTTAGAGATCCAGTGGAACAGAGAACTCCTGACAAATGTGGATTTTTAATTGTGAGATTGGATCTTCAGGTAGGAACTGGGGCAGTTGCTGTCAGGCCCATTGGTTCCAGCTGAGAGTGCAGTTGATCGTTCTGGGCAGTGCTCCACTGCAAGTGTCCAACAGCATTGCTTGAATAATTTTACAAATGAAAGTAAAGTAAAACTGAAACCCTGAAGAAAAAAAAATGAAAAAGAAAAAAAAAGTAAGTGAAACTGAAGTAATTTCCAGAATTATTTTTCTCAGGTTTAAATTGGAGAAATGCCCTGAGACAATCGCTTGCTTTTTTCTTTAATCAATTTGCTTTCTCCTGTTTTCCATAGAGAATTCTGGGGATGATCCTGCTGAGAAATCACAATGGCCTGGAAAGATGGTCTAAAATCAGAGGTTGTCCCACTCTTCTTCTAGAAGGTCTTTAGACACAGTGGGGAGTTTGCAATCAGGCACATTTATCACAGTTGAGGCTCATCAGTGTGGTATAAAAACTTGACCTGTTTCAGGAAGACAGAGTTTTGTGATCAAATTCCATATATAAAGAGAAAGGAAAGAAGAGACGGGATTTATTTCTGCTATTTTTTTTAAATTATTTATATCTGAACTCATTATTATTGTCTGATATAAAAAGTAAAGGATCAAACATAATCTGATACCTTTCTCTTCATCACTGGCAGCTCTTTAACTAAACACGAGCCAGTGTTGGCTTCTTTTCATTTATGAAAATAGTTAAATAGAAGGACTTTTCAAGGTACTTCATTCTTGATCTCCCTTTTATTCCATCCTATGGGCCATAATTGTGGCGTGCCCCAGAATGGTCCTAGAAAATAAAGGAGATTCAGAATGATTTAACAACACTTCATTGAAATAGTCTAAAATTAGGATCTTTTCATTTAGAGTTGAGCTTTCTGTACACAGGAGGCTCCCAACACTCTTAGATTTCCTTCAGAAATCTCAGACGAAGACCCACTGAATTTATTGATGGCTGAGGTTCTTGGAGCATTACCAAAAGCAGAAATCTTTTAAACCTCTTCCAACTAAATCTGATACAGAGCAAGTCTGGAGGGAGCTGGAGTGAGTGAAAAAGCCTCATTCCTGTAGTGAGCACGAGAGAAAATGCTGTTGACCTTTTGAGAGTGAAAAGAGGTTTTCAAAGGTTCAGTGGGCAGTGCATGAGACACGGAATAAAACATTCAACTGTTGTGCTTGAAGTGCTCTGTAGCTTTCTAACATCCTACTGGTACCAGTCTCCTTAGATACATATTGTAAATGTCTGAGCAGTTCGTGCTAAATATGTTCAGGGTTTGGTGCTAGAAATTTTCAAAGCAAACATCAAACTCGGCAAATCAGTTCATTATTAATTTATAAAAGAAATACCCTTTTTTTTTACTGCTTTACATGCAGTTAGATTATTTAATAGATGTGAAATGTGTGTACAGGTAAACTTAAAAATCCATCTCTTATTTGGAGAAGTGACTGGTTAATATAAATGAGGGAAAATTGGTCATTTTATCCAGTGTGAGGTTCCCTCCATGCCATATGGAGCAGGCTCCAAGGGAGAGGCCACAGTCTAATATTTTCATGGCAGTACAAGCTGGCACTGCAGTGCCTGACGAGGAACAGGAATCTGGTGCAATGTGTACTCTCAGTGACATTTTGATTTTTTTTTTTTTTTTTTTGGCACTTGTTTGTGTATGTGCAAAAACATCCTGTCTGGTGATAAATAGAGTTTTGCTCATAATAGAATGGTTGAGCGAGTACAGCGAGGATAAATAAGTTGAAGATCTTGGGTAACTTGGCTTCAACTCTGCTCTCCTTTAGGAAAAAAATCCCTTATTTGTGGCTCCATGAATATCACTGGGCTGCCTACAGCAGTACCAACATTAATATATGTCAGAATTTTGAAGGATTCTGAGATTGAAACAATATCTGGATAAATTACTAAGTGAATGGATAAATAATTATAAATAGTAGAGATACCACAGCTCAGCAAGTTACGTCTCATCAGCTGAACATGATAATTGATTATTTGCTGGGCTTTAGTCCCCTGTGAATGCTGCAGAAGTCTCTGACTTAAACCAAACTTCAGCTCAAGCTGAGTCACCCCAAAAAATTTCAGCTTCTCAAATGTGTGGTGTAAACATATAATTTTACCAGTGTCTTGGGTTTGTGTAAGTTACTCTGCATTTTCTTAAATAAAGAATAATTTCTTGTAAACTTTTTTCTTCCTATTACTTCCACCAGTTAATTACAGTGAAAACATAAATTACATAAATAGAAAAATGCAAATAAAACTCTTTAAGAAGAAACCCCATATGTACAAAAATATTGAAAACTAAGAAACTAAGGTAAAAATAGATTTCATTCTCTACCTTTGAATGGTGAAATGGTTGAGGAAGATGAAGAGAGCCTTTTCAGTATCATTTCTTCTAAGAATTTATGGTGAGAAAAAAAGAATAAATGAAAATGTTAAAAAACAGAACGTATCTGCAGCTTTTTCGTTGCTATTGCTCTTTTGTTGTAGCTTATTCTGCTCCCTTTTTTACATTTTTGCTCTAAGGAACAGATTTTTCTTTTGGACCTTTTCACTTAGCTTGAATTCCAAATGGCCTTGTTAAATCTTTGAATTTCATTTTGGAGCAGAAGACAATGGATTTTGGTAGCCAGAAGAGCACAATACGTCTTGATAGTCATAGTTACCTTTAATAAGACACAGGGCTCAAGTCAAAAGTGGAAATAATCTCATTTAAAACCACAATAAAAGGTAACTACACCAGATTTTAATCAGTGTAAAAATGAAGTAAATTGAGATGAAAGATCCTTGATTACTTTTATACTTTGGAGTGCAGTTTTGTGGCAGAAATAAAGTTTTCCTGTCCTAAGGTCAGCATTAAAAGTAATAAAAATTTGCATTAGAAACAAAGTCATTCCCCGTGCCAATCCAGCAGGAAACTGAGGCTGACATACAAAAAAATGCAGACAGATAAATTTTATAGGAACTGATCCTGTATGTATTTTAAATAATTGAAACTAATAGAACTGATTGCATGATTAAAGAGAGATCCTGGCAAGGTGCAGAAATGCATCTTGGGCTATCAGTGCCACGGATAGAAATTGATATGAAGGAGTTTGTTCCTGCTTTTTCCACATCCCCAGTTCTAGGATTGGTTCAGTGGATTTGGTGATTACAGAAAAATACAGCATCACTGGAGCTGGATGTTTATCTTCTTGCTCATTAGCTCTCCATGCTCTACAAGGACAGGTTTAAGGTGTTCAGCAATTGTTTTGGTGGTCCAAGAGCAGCTTAGCAGACCTGAAATTCTGGACAATAATGTTCATCTACACAGCAGTTTCACTGTTATTGAGTTCTCCATGTATTTTTGAGAATGATTTACAGTTCATTGATTTTGGTATTTAAAATGTGTTCCTTGATATAAACACTCTTCAGACAGTTCACATTGATCTCAATACAATCTTAAATTCTGTTTAGGCACTCAGTGAGTTCAGCGTGCTCAAGAAACTTAGTAAACAGTTAGAAAAAAAGAAAAAATAAATTAACTACCTGGTTGCGTCCATAGCCTCTGAGGAAACTTCCCCTTCAATGCTTTGGTGGAGACAGAGCATTTGAAATGCAAAGGTAAAGGCTTCAAATCAAAGTTTTGGTAAATTGGCAGCTGCAGTATTACACAGCCTTTTTATTCTCCTTTCCAAGCTCTCTGCTCCATCCAGCCCAAGAGTGGCACATTAAGGAAATTCCCACCCTCAAAAGTGTTTGTATTCTTCACAAAACATGTTCTGTTAAATATACTCATGGAAAAGAACTTATAATGCCCCATCTTTTATTTCACTAATACCTTTTTCAACAATCACCAGGGGCAGCTGTAATCTAAGTTTAAATAATAAACCAGACACCTCTAGAGGATGAGTCAACCAGGCACCTGGAACAACCCTCCTTCCTTTTTTTATCCATCATCCCAAAGGGTCAATTTGGTACCTAATTCAAATGTCTCAGCTAAATGGGGTGCAATCGTGTCTTTTTTTTATTCACAGTTCTAGGTAAGAAAAATATCTGAAGTTGCTGAATTCATAATAAGCTAAAGCAAGGGGGAATTACCTTGTGGTTTCTATCAAGTAAGAGCATGCATGTGGACCTTGCTGTGCCAAGAATGTTAATTGATGGTGACTTGACTGTGTATTTGATAACAAAGCCAATCAAAGTAATTAAAAAGTGAGGTATCCAGTGATGGAGTGCAGCTAAACTTGTGTTGTTTCACAGATCCACGCTCGTGCAGTGCAATACAGGCTTGAGCAAGTCAAGGCTATTTCTTGCCATCTTTTAAAAATTAAGTTTTGGGTAAAGTCGTAGCTTTGTAGTGCTGAATTCAATTTTATCCAGATTGCATCTGCCATTGTGGAATTTGCTTATCTCTGTGTTTATTTGACATAATCAGATCTTGCTGTGGTGCAGGCTGGCACACTCCCTGCTGGATTGTGGAATAGTTTTGCTGCCTGACTGCTGATGATACAGGGCTAGATTTATGCAAGGCTTGAAATACACCACAGGAACTATTAAACTTTGGATTATACATGATGTGTATCATTATTTCTTTTAAACAGATAACTGTAATGCTCTTTGATATATATTTAATGCAGCAATAGTTACATTTGTACTCTCGTGTTGACAGTAACACCCAAAACAATGTACTGAACTCTATTTTACAAAAAAAGGGGAAAAAGAGATTTCTCTGGTTGTGTCCGTATCCCTCTCAGAAAAACAGGGCACTTTGCAACATCCAGGTATTATCTCATTGGATTCTATTTAAAGAGTAATTAAGAAGAAATAAGTTTAATTTTTCTGATTATATCCTTCCAGAGGAACTCAAAGACCTGCTTTGTAGTTTGATGGCCATTTCATGTCATCCAGCCCCCTTCAGTCACATATTTCTATCTGCAGAAAAGTAAATGTTACATCTGAAGCCTTGGGACAAATTCTCATCAGGTTATTTAGAAATTGTAAGGGCAGTCTGAAAAGCCACTTAGTTCCAATACAGGATGATGGCTCTTGTTAAACTTAATATAATTTACTAGTTTTTAAAGTCTGTAATTTCCACTCATGTTAATGAATTCCAAATATTATCCTGCTTAGCTGTTGTTTCTGGTGAAGATGAAAGTATTTTGTTTGATGTGTGCAAAGAAGTGACTACAGAAGAAGGTAAATTAATTGGAAGATGTCAGCTCAGGAGAATGTTTTTGACATGAGGGCAGTAAGGCTGTTAACAAACAGACCAACTTATTTGTCTCATCATGAAATGAAAATGAAAATCACAACGTTATGATAAAATCTTGACTAGGAAATGCCTGCAAGACTCTTTGAAGCCTTGGGTTCTTTTCTTGCCTGGGCTTTGGCACTCTGATTTATGCAAACCACGCTGCACAGAACTGGAAGTGAAATAGGTTCTATGCAGAACAGATGGATCAGGGCTAAGGCAGGGATGTGCACTGCAGATGAGAACAGATTAATACCACAAGGGGAGACTGGAGGATAATTGGAAAGATGGGGGCATTTGAACTAATTCATGAATCATTTCCAACTGATAGCTGTGCCTTCAGGCACAGTGAATAATATCAAGGAAGCATATTTAAAATTTTATAAGTTTGTTTTAATGAAGATTAGAATAAAGGGGCATAATCTTGGACGATTAAAAAATATTCTGTATTCCCCCATCCCAAAATGTACTTTAGTGATTTAAATATCACAGTGTGCACTGGGACATGAATTGCTGTTTGGAAAACCCAGGGCAGATTCATGGAGTTGGCACAAAGCTTTTGGAAATGGTTTTTTTGGAAGAGCTGGGAGAACATGCTCCTCCACTTGAATCCAGGCCACAGAGATGCAGCTCTGCCGTGTCTGGAGATGTGGTCTGATTTCTAGATCTCATTCTGATGTCTCTCCAAGTCTTTATCTTACCCAAATAGCCTTCAGTCTTAGAGGTTCAGACTTCCCAAAGCCGTGCCAGGGCAAGTAAATGTTGATTTAAAGATCTTTGAACAAGATCTTCAGACATGTATTACAGAAGAAGATTTCAACAGAGTTATTTCGCATCTCTAAGTTACTGTTTCTAATGGATATTTTACTGCGGGGCAGACAAACACATAGAAATAAAGAAGTCCACGTGAAAATTAAAATCATTTTAGCTTGCACAAAACCATCAGAACAATGAAGATATTTGAGAGAGATGTAACTGCCCAGTATCAGTGAAGGTATCAGTTTTGATTGTGGGTTGAAAAGTATGATTCAATGTGTTAGGACATAAAAAATCCTTCCTTTTGCCAAACTCAGAGTGTATGGATGAGCCTGATTACCTACATTAATAATGAACATTGTTCATAAGAGGAAAAAGAAACTGAGAAAATGAAATGTACAGAAAAAAGTCTGGATGGTCTGTATTCCCTGTATGACTTCTCAGCAGATAATTTTCAAGATATAGAGGAGGGTGTGGAACACTTGACAATGAAGGAAGATTCTGAGAAAAATCTATAAAGGGGATGGGTAGTTCAGTTTGCTAGTAAGGAAATAATCTACATGGGGTTCTGTTCACCAGCACAGAAGATGTATTATTCCTCTGGTAAAAAATTCTTTCATTTCAGGCAAAGCTTAATAAGCACAAGGAAAGGTATAAAATGGCTCACTTGCCTACTTGATTCTCATCCTGATGATTTCATGACTTTATTGCAGGTTGCAAATCTGGCCTGTTCAATCTCCAATAATGAAGAAGGTGTGAAGTTAGTCCGTATGGCAGCCACGCAGATTGATAGTCTGTGCCCGCAGGTGAGTGAAGATTCCTGCTAAAAAGTACTTGAGAAGTCTTTTAGCTCTTCAAAGCATTAGAAGAAGAGCACAGCCTTGTCTTTGTCATGAGATTGTTGCCTGATTTCCATGAACTGTGAAAAATGCATCTCGAGACCCTCCATATCAAATGGGTTGGAATGCTGTACTTTTAACACGGTCCATAATCTATCCAAGGTCTAATCCGAGGTCTTTCCCTTGGGGGGGAAAAAAAAATTTTAAAAAAAATTGCCACTCCTCCTCTAACAAATGGTTTTGCCTAACAGGTAATTAATGCTGCCCTCACGTTGGCTGCCAGACCCCAGAGCAAAGTAGCCCAGGACAACATGGACGTGTTTAAGGACCAGTGGGAGAAACAGGTGCGAGTTCTCACCGAGGCTGTCGACGACATCACTTCAGTGGATGATTTCCTCTCTGTTTCAGGTACTGGAGTCAAGAGGCTTTTCTAAAAATATCCTCCGAAATTAAACTATTGGGTCAGAGTGGATAAAAGTTCTAGTTACTAAAGGATCATTAATCCATTAGTCTGTCTGTATTGCAATGCTGATCTGTACTCAGTAGGGCCAACAACGATGTGTTAATAAATCCCTGGTAGCAATGGTTGGCTTTTCATCTCTCAGAAAATAGCACCTATTTGTGATTCTGTTCCTAGGGAAGCTTTGTTTCAACTCAGGCACACAGTAGGATTTTGGCCACCTTCTAAAAATGTGTTTCAGACTTGTTACAGGCTGAGAGTATTTGTAGAAATTGTTGGAATCCTTGTGGAGTTGTGGGCAAGAGGAGGAAAGGTGAACTTTACAGAATCACAGGATGGTTTGGGTTGGGAGGGTGAAGAAGGGATAGAGAAGAGAAGGACACTGACACTGACTGAAGGTCTCAGTCTTTTCTCCATCCTCCTGGTAAAGTGCTACAGCCTGTGGCAGAGTGTATTGTTCTAATTTGATCAGACCCAGTGAATGCTGTAGTTGCAAAGTGGTGCCTTGGGTGAATTTCTGCCGCAGAAAACTCATTTTCCTATTTTGCTTAGAAGAGTAAATTTCAGTGTTGTGAGTAAGGACACAGAGTGCGCCAAAAGGGCTTTGCTTACTCAAATGTCTCAGAAGAGCCAAACTTCATGAGACAGTCTGGCCAAAATGTTGTTTCTTTCTACATTATTTTCCTTGATATTTCCTAAATTTTCCAAAATAAGTTCATCAGAAAAAAAAAATGAAAGAAAAAGATATTTATCCTTTAAAAAAATCCTTAATTTTCTTTTTCTGCCCTCTTTATCTTGTTTGGTTGTATCCTGCTACCCTTATTAACAGGGAAATGGTTTGGTTTAGTTAATTACACTCCTCTATTCAACAGCCCTGCAAGTGTTTCCTGCAAACCATGGCAAGAAAATGAAAATGAGCTCTCTGAATAGAAGGGTACTTCAGAACACAGGAGCACATTGATTTTTATTTGAGATTTGAAGCTGACAAACACCTTCTGGCAGAATTAGTTCTAAGAGAAAGGGATGACCAAGCTGTAAACTGCAGACCCTGTCCATGTGCCAGAATTGGAAATCTGGCTCAAACGGCCATTTTCTTGTTTGAGGACTTTGCTTACTCCAAGTGCTTGCATCCATAAACCAGCAGTAATTTGAATGGATGATGCATTTTTTTCATTTCTTTTTTCTCAAATCTTTCAGAGTTTTGTCTTAGATCCAGACTTTCCAAGGCAGCTGAGAAGTATTATTTCTGTAAAGTTTAGATTCTGTTTTCCTAATTCTTTGCAGAGACATGTCTGTTAAACATGAGGAAAAAGAAAGCCTGTTGCTCTTGCTGTAAAGCTTGGAAGCCTCAGCTTACCCAGAGTACTTTTATTTTTGGATGTTAAACCAGTGAAGCATTCAATACGCCGCTATCTGGTTAAATGTACCTCCTGAAATGACACCTCCTCCTCTTCATATTGGCTGTCACATTTGATGTCATGTTTTAATAATACGGTGGCTACCAGAAGAAAGCTGACCATAATTTTAAGAAGTTATTTCATATTCCAAATGCACTGTCCAAATTCATATATCGCTTTTTGTTGGGCAAAATTTATCTGTGCCATGGTAAAAGCAAGTTGGTGATGGTGAAATGGAAAATTTATCTGTGCCGTGGTAAAAGCAAGTTGGTGATGGTGAAATGGAAACAGCGAAGAAAAATTTTAACAAAGCACTGCTTTTTCATTCTGAGTTGGGAAGAATGTTCATTCTTTGTTTTAAACAAAGGATTTTGCCTTGTAAGTTACTCAGATTCACAGCTCAGGGGACTTTCAGTTTCCATCCAAAGTTGTTGCAGCGTAAAATTTGACATCGTGTAAAACATTTCTGAAACCCTCAAATGATCCAGCCTTGGAATTTTTGACTGTGAAGATTACTGAGTCATTCTTTTTAGTGGCAAAGGATAATTAACAAAAAGCAGTTGGTGAACTGATTAATTCTGTTTTACTACTACTACAAAGAACAGCATTTCATTTTCGGTTTAGAGGTGTCTTTGGCAGAAAATCAAGTTGCTGTTTAGAGTCACCAAGTTTCTCAGAGTGAGTTTGGTCAAATATGAAATTCAGTCTTGGTCTTACTGAAACTATTTTTGACTCTACTGACTGCAGAGAAATAATGCTTGACCTAATCAGAGTTTTCTGCGGGCTTTCACATAATTTGTATGTGACAATACTACATAAATACTGGTACTGCAGCACGTGAGAATAGATGGCCTGATTCAGATCCAGAAAAATAAAAATGCATCTCCCAAAAATCCGGTAAAGGTGCTTGATATCACCTCCTCTGAGCAGAGTCACTGTTGTCATCTCTTGCTTCAGATTAGTCCAAGTCACGTATAATTATAAGTGTGTGTTATTAGAAATTCCCAGCTTATTCTGTGGCATAGATGGAGTGAGGCAGATGAACTGCTCATTCCCAGGTTTTGTGCTATCTACAAAGGCCATTTGCTGTTGTCTTTTCAATGTGATTTATTTTCTTTTCTGACTTACTTAGGCAAAAATGAGCCAAACATAATAAACATTTATGGGAGAGTGTAAATTCACCTTCAGAAAATTGCCCAACTGTTTATTAGGGAATCTACAAATTATTTGACTGCTTTCCCTTTTGCATTCATTTTAATTACAATTTCATTATGATAAAATTCAGTGTTATGTTTGAAATTAATGTGACTGCTTTTCAAGGAATTATAGGTTGGGACGCAAAGTAGAGGCAAGATGATGTAGCCTAATCCCTACTAAAGATAAATATCACACAGATTTTTATATTACGTGACAATATCACACAAGGGCTTTAGTTTTGCAGCCTGGATAAAGGTAGATAGCAATTTTTTAACACACTGACATTTGCCCAAATCAGTAAATTTTGCTATGAGGAGGAGTGAAACTGAATGAGCTGTATTTGTGTCTTGGTTTGAAAGACAGATATCTGCTAGGCAGGGGCAGGGCCTCCCTTTGGAATGGAGAATTCGAATCCCCTCCCTCCAAATTATTATCATTTAGAAAATTAAAGGGGCTTTCAGGCAGAGGTAGGGGGATAGGAATAACAGTTCTTTGCTAGTTTGCATAATAAGGCAAACAAACAGCAACAACTACATCGTTAATACTAAACAAAACCCGGGACCTTGAGGGGGTTTTGTTTCACAAAGCCTGGGGCAGTTTGGTCTCGTGGGACTCCAGCTGGAACGGTGGAGAGCCCTGGGCTGGTAACTGGGGTTGGCAGGATGTCGCCTGTAGACAAGGGCAGGGTGTCCCCAGGAGGGCAGGGGGGTGCAGGGTCACACTGTAGCAAAATGGACAAGTGCCAAAGAATCCCTGGTGGCTGGCCCAGCTCCAGCAGGGCAGGCGGGGGAAGCTCAGAATTCCAGGGAACACGTGCAGATGATGGTAGATTTCCCAGGACTGGATTTTCTGGTGACAGTGAACTCCTCACCTGCCCCCAGCCCTCTCCTTTCACCTGTCCAAAACTCGTGTGATCTTCCCCCTCCTGACTTTTGGCCACCTCTTTGTTTTGTTCAAACACCCTTAAGCACCCAGTGCTTAGTCTCCTAACAACTTACGGGGGAAAATTCTATGAGTAAAAAAAAGGAACAAACCTAACCCCCACCAATTTGTAACCTGAATTCCAGAAAACCACATCCTGGAAGACGTGAACAAGTGTGTGATTGCTCTGCAAGAGGGGGACGTGGACACGCTGGACAGAACCGCGGGCGCCATCCGGGGCCGGGCTGCCAGAGTCATCCACATCATCAACGCAGAGATGGAGAACTACGAGACTGGGGTTTACACTGAGAAGGTGCTGGAAGCCACCAAACTGCTCTCTGAAACTGGTGAGTTTGTTGAAGTGCCGAAGGAATTATTGAAATGCTCTTATTTAGTCGTTTAAAATTCTCACTTGGTTCTCCGAGATGTGTAACTCAGAGGGAAATCTGTTCTTGGAAACAAGATGCAAACAAATAAATTCATGGCCGTGAGTGTGCTTTTTATTCTCTACTCAGTGCTGTTGCAGAAGTCATACTGACAGGAGCCATATAAGAGAAGAGATTCAGTAACACATCAAGACTAGGCCCCTACATCAAAGTTTCTATGATTTGAATTAATAATACACAGCCTTTTCTTCTGAGTTGATTGATTTTGTATTATACATCTCCACAAAATCACTGCAAACATTACTCTTTGGTTTGTGCAGGTGGATGACTGAAGTGTTGCTAAACAAAACAACTTTCCTTTGAGAGATACATATAAGCAACTGAAAAAGCACCGCCTGATTGAACAAATATAAAAGTCTGATAGATTGTATAAAACATGTAGATTATATAAAAGTAGAAAAATCTGCTAGATTGACAGACTGGGAAGAAATATTCTTTTTTTTTTTTTTTTTTTTAATTTCAATCTGGTTTTGCCTTGCCAGAGCAGGATTGGATTCATCTCAGTGTAGGTGATTAGGTCTGTGCTGGTCATTTTAAAGCCCTTTGTATCAGTGCTCTCAATAACTCAGTGCAGGCAGTGCTACCAAGTGCTCTCATCTAAAGCAGTGGGTTTGGGCGGTTTGGGGTGAATCATGCTCCGAATTTCATTGACTCCACAGTCTGGGTCTCCCTGCACTGATCAGGTGCCCTGGTAGGAGAGAGATGCACCAATTGTGGGTGTCTGCAAGTGTCTGAGTGATCCTCCCCTGCCTGATTGCACTTGTTCATCTGAGGTTTAAAACCATCAAGATTATTCTGGAAGGAACAAATGAAAATTGCACCATTTCAGGACACATCAAATGTGACTTTCAGACCGAAAGCCCAGGAATTGCCCTGTGAGATGGAAAAGCAAAAACTGTTCTAGCTCTGCAGTCTTTGTGTTCGCTTTGAGAACAGGAATCACCAAAATAAGCTAAAAAAACCTGATTTGGGGAGGATTAAATATTACTCGTGGTATTGTAGCCCTCAGCTTAATGTCAGCCTATTTTTACTACCCAACAAGAGATCGGTGGAATAAGGACTGTAAATTTAGCTTCTTTTAAAGAGTTTATGAGCTGGTTTTATGAATTCACTGAGGGAAAATAATCTGTTCAGTTTGATGTGGTGAAATATTTTGTTGCACTCTCCTGTTAAAGTCATCTTTTGGTCAAGGAGGGGCTGTGAAGAAATCTTCCTACCATTAAGATTCCTTTATTGCACAAAACAAAATGTACTTTTGACCTTTTTATTGAGCTAAAATTTGTGATCCAACATTGTATAATTTTTTAATTGAAATTTTTCAATGGGCAGGTGTAAAGTTCCATTATATAGATCAATAATATGCACAGCAAATACTTATATTCTATATTTAATTCACTTTCTGATATAATTTGAATTATAATTAAGTACTATAAACTCTGGACTGAGTGGATCTTGACAACATCAATCTGTTAATGTTGGGATTCAATAGTTAAAAACAAGTCCCTGTTCCTCCAACTCAGAGTTTTTACCTTTTTTTTTATTTTATAAAGTGTAAATAAACTTGTGAGTATTAAAAAAAAGTTAAAATATTATGCTTATAATATTAAGAACTTGATCTCATGCACAAATTGTGTAGCAGTAGTTGAGGGGACAGAATGGGCCCAAATTCAATGAAGCTGATGAAGCTGAAACAATTTCTACCAGTTGTGAATGTGGATCATTAATATTAGAGCACAATTTCTTTCTGCAGCTTTTCAGGCCATTTACAAAGGCATTGATTATGATTTCTGTGTGATTAAAAAAATTAGAATTGACTGACTCATTTCATTGCCTTAGAATAAAGTGGTTAAAATGGAATTTAGACCCCCCCTGTGCCGTTCTGGAATCACCATCCTTGGAAGTGTCCAGAGATCCTGTGGATGTGGCACCTGGGGACAGGGAATCGTGGTGAACACAATGGTGCTGGGGGAATGGTTGGACTTGATGGTCTGAGAGGTATTTTCCAACCTCAGTGATTCCATGCTCTGGGTACCTATAAATCCGTACATTTATTTCAATATTCTTTCAGTTCCTCACCTCCAATTCCTGCCCAGATTTTATCAAACACTCAAGCAGTGACTGCTTGATGGCAGTGACTGATTTGGATCCATGTTCTACCCCCAGATGTGCACATCAGTATCTCTATGAGAAGAACAGTCATGTTTTCATCTTTATTCCATCCTTCTTTTTTTTTTTTTCCTTTGGTGGTTGTTGTTACTTTAATTGACCTTAATTTAGTTTTAAATGGAGTGCCTTTGGAAGCTGGGAAAAAAAGAGTTAAATAATAATGGAAAGGAAATAAGCACATTACCTTTCTCTTAAAATTATTATTTACTTTTAACTGTCAGCTCAGAAACGGAGAGCCTCTGTCAAGCCTGTTTTTCCAGAGATTTCACTGTGTTTTGTGAGTATTTGGTTGGATCCACAGTGGAGAAATATGGATACAGTGTTTTGGAAAGACAAGCACCTTGCTAATGTTTTTTTTTTTTTAATTTTTAGGGGGGAGAAAATTAATGTTGTGAAAATGATGTTGATTGTTCCTGAGAAATGGAAACTGCAAACATTGCTTCAATAACCAGTCTCACCTCCGTGTCTTATTTGCTCTTTGTTTTAATTTACAGCCATTGGAATATATGGGGTGGGGTATTTTAGTGTTTCAGTGCTTTGCTGCCTGTGCTTGGCTCACAAACTGCCTTTAAAGCCAAGTACTGGGTAGAGGCTGGGTTCTTATCTCTGGCAGCAGTTTTGGGGAGTGACAGACTGGTTAATGTCCTTTTAAAATAGAGTACTTTCATTTTCCTTTAAAAACCATTGCAAAAACTTAGCTCTCGCTTGCTGATTTCCTTATAAATCCAAGATGAATCCTATAAAACCACAGAGTCGTTTACTGGGAACAACCACCAAACTCACAGATTTTAGTGGATGTTACTTGTGCAGGAGTAAACCAGAGCTTCAAGGTTCAATTTTCTTGGTTGATTGGTTGGTTTAGAGGTGCTTTTTGGTTTTCTTTGTGAGTTTTTGTTTTGGGTTTTTTGTGTTTGCTTGTTTGGTTGTTTTTCTTTGTTGCTGTTGTTTTATTTTTTTGGGGGGGGGTTGATTTTGGGTTTTTTTTGTTTGGGTTTGGTTTTTTTTT
>VZDJ01007747.1:43252839-43371623 GCA_008694505.1 Cyanoderma ruficeps | reverse complement strand
TTTGGTTGGTTGGTTTTGGGGTTTTTTTGTTTGTTTGGTTTGGTTGAGGGTTTATTTTGAGGGGGCCTCTGTTAAATGTTGTATTGGTATTCAGATTTGTAGAAAACTGTGAAGTTATCCTGTTACAAGTTGTCCATGACAGGGGGGAAAAAGAGAGAGAAGAATGGAAAGGAAAAGAGAAGAAAGAAAAGGTTAAAAGCAAGGATGAAGGCAAAAGGGAAGGGAAGTAAGAGGAAACAGAGCAGAATTGCTGTTTGAATATTGAACTCTCATCCTGCTCAGGCCCCAGAGTGACCAAGGCCAGCTGAGACTTCCCCATTGCCTTCACCGAGGAGGAGAATGAAGTGTTCTCAGCAGTTACTTCAAAAGCTGTAAAAACCAAAGGCAAAAAGCCAAATAAAATTAATTGTCCCTAGAAAGAAATCAAGGAACAGGCAATGAGGCCAGATCCTATTTCTCAAGACTTTTGAGGTTCAGGAAGGTGAAAAATCCATTAAATTCTTTAAAGGTCAAGAGGGTTGGATTTAAGGTGGGAAAACTGAAGTAGACTTTGCAGGGTTGTGATGGAAGTGAATGGGAAATGAAAGGGATAACAGCAGAACAAATAGGACTGGAACTGCCTTGGAAAGACTGTGAAAACTTCCCAAGATTTTTTTTTTTTTTGCTCCAGTTTGCACTGGGCTGTCTGGAAACCATCCTGGAACAGCAAGTACCACACTGCTTGGGTTACTCCTGGGAAAGACGTGGGAAATTTGAAATCGTTTCATTCACACCAGAAGCTGGAGTTTCAGCTTTTAGCATGTTTCAAAAATATCCCAGTAACTTTGTACCACCCTGGTTTTAAGTAGGTCACTCTGACTTCTGCTTTGACACGATTTTTTTTTATTTTGTCTTTATCAGAATGGACTAATATTGAAAATAAACACTACTGGCAATTCAGCAATAAACCTGTGAGAGTTTTATCAGTGTGAGTAGGGCAAACTTTAAAGATATTTATCACTAGGAAAAGGCAGCTCAATGATGTTATCAAAGCTAATACTAAAATGTGGGAAAGATGGATTTTTCAGCAGTGATATGAAGGGAAACAAAATGTAGAAGCAAGAAGATGAATTTAAGCATAGCTGTAATCAAAAAACACCCCATATTGAATCTGAAGGAGAGCTAAAACATGCAAAATAGAGCCTATTTAAAAAATAAATGATGTTGAATTTATGTTTTATGGGAGTTCAGGTAGTTATAGTAAAACTTATGGGTACCATCATCCTGAGATCATGAGATCATTTATCCAGGAGTTTTGATCAAATTATGACTTTTATTCTGCAAACTACTGTAGCATTTTCTTTAAAGTTTGGTAAACTGAAATCCAAAGGTCAAGGTGTCACCAACCAACAAAAAAAAAAAAATCAATGTATTAATAAAGAAAAGGTATTTTACAAAAGGCTCAGAGAACACCCAAGATTGTGTTCCACTACTGCTTGGTTTCATCCAAAGAATTTTTAACCAGAGAACCTCTGATCAATATATAGAGAAATACACTAAGAAATCATATAAAATGCATTATAAAGAAATTAAATCAGACATAAGAGAGGAATAAATCACCACTGTGGCTCAAAGCTGAAATGCTAGCTCTTTTTCTCTCCACTTTGAGAGTTTAAAAATGAAATACAATGCTGAAGGAGAATGTAACGTAATTGATCTGGATTTTCAAAGGCTTTTCCTAACATCCTGCACATACAGCTGTTTGGCAAATGGGCAACCATGGGGTGAGTGTTCAGGCCTTTGATGGATTGAGAGCTGGTGACAAGGCACGAGCAGAGCACAAGTGATCATTTCTCAGCAGGCAGGAAGGGAAATCTTGTGACTCCTCAGGGTCAGAGCTGTGGTTGGTGTATGATGCATTCATTACCAGGTGAAGAGGCAGCAGCAAAATTCACCAAACGGAAAATGCTGTTTGGGTGGGTTGGGAGGGAAAAACAAGAATAAAAAGTATTTTTTATTTAATTTCTCTAGGTAAATGGAACAATTAAATCACTATCATCTGCATTGATAGAAAGGTTCTGAGCTAATTCATCATCTCAGAAAATCTATGGAACTGTGATAAAGTATTTTTTATTTAATTTCTCTAGGTAAATGGAACAATTAAATCACTATTATCTGCATTGATAGAAAGGTTCTGAGCTAATTCATCATCTCAGAAAATCTGTGGAACTGTGATGGGCAGCTGAGAAATGATACTTTTTCCATGATCAACAGCCTCACATGGCTGCTGAAGATGTTAGGCTGTGGATATTCACTGAATACCCCAAATAGATATTTACACTTTGTTCTCCACAACCTAAAGATCTTCCAAAATTGGAAGAAGGTCAAGATAAGGATTACATAATCAAAGAAAAATCAAGGTTTAGATGTGAATTCACTCAGTAAGAGTTTAAGAATACCAGGGTAATCTATTTTGGATGTGCCAGACACCTTGTATAATGAATAGTGGGTTAATATAATAGAAATGCCCATTTTCATAAACCAGTATTATTTAGTCACTGTTCAAATCTGTTATTGAAAACATTTCATGCTCTTAAACGCCATTTTTTGAAATAAGGAGGGTTTTGATGGAAGTAGAAGGAAATTTACCAGGTCTTGAAAATATGGGCAGAGAAATGGAGCGAATATCCATCCACCAACTCCAACAGAATGTTTTACGAATACAAGTGTGAATTGTACAATAATGTTTTAAAATAAAAGCACTGGTATTCCTTGCATCCCCTTGCCTACACACACCTACATATTGATACACACAAACTTATAGCTAAGCCAGGAAGGGCGGTTTGCTTTTTACATAACCGACTTGGTGTCCAACAGCATGAGACTGCTTTCTCGAGGGAATATGCTGAAGAGTTTGCTTTCATTTGAAATATTAACCTGAAGGGAGTTCTGTTTGGCAGGAATAATATTTTGGAGGTGCTCACTGTGAGTAGTTTTGCACAGGGAGGCAGAAGAGTGAGACAGCTGAAAATGGTGAGACAAAATGTCCCTGCAAGTGACATTTGTTCTCCTCCTCTGTCCACTTTGGGATGTACCTGGCTTCTGCCCTGACATTTATCTTTCTGTGAATGGCAGCTCAGTCAGAACAAAGTTTGAAAGGTGTGTTTTTCCCTCCAGTGTGTGTGTCCCTGTCTCCCAACACTTGGTAATGTAGCTCCAGAGATTCCATTAATTTCTGTAATGTCCATCTCACCTGGGCTGCACATGAGCAAATCCATTTCTTCCATGCCCACATCAGTCTGCTTGGTTGCATAAACCCACAGGTGAAGTTGGAGCCTTCTGGGAAGTGCCACAAGACATAACACAAGGGGGCCAAAGGGTCAGGACTTGGCCATCAATTCCAGGAAGCCTGACCACTTTGTTTTTATGGGCCGTGGCTAAATCAGTGTTTGGCAGTGAAGACTGATTCTTCCTGAAAGTCTTGTGTTCACTGCAAACTGCTGTAGGGTGTAGATAGTCATTATTTTACAGCTGACTTTTAACCATTTCATCGAGGAAAAGTGGATCACTAAATAGCAGGAAGAGAAAAGATAGTCTTGTGCTTTGGACAGTGATCTTTCATCCTTCCCTGTGCCATAGCACTCTGCCCTCATTTTGCTTTTCCTGTTCCCTGAGTCACCAGTGTGAGACACACAGGGTTTGATGCCCTAAATGGAGCAGGGGAAGGGTCTGGAGCACCAGGAGCGGCTGAGGGAGCTGGGAAAGGGGCCCAGCCTGGAGAAGAGGAGGCTCAGGGGGGACCTTGTGGCTCTGCACAACTCCCTGACAGGAGGGGACAGCCGGGAGGGTTTGGGCTCTGCTCCCAGGGAACAGGGACAGGAGGAGAGGGAACAGCCTCAGGCTGGGCCAGGGGAGGTTTAGCTTGGATATTAGGGAAAATTTCTTCATGGGAAGGGTTGTCCATCCCTGGCACAGCTGCCCAGGGGACTGATAGATTTCCCATCCCAGGAGGGATTTAAAAGCCATGTGGATGTGGCACTTGGGGACATGGTCAGGGGTGGCCTTGGCAGTGCTGAGTTAAGGGTTGGACTCCACGATCTGAGGGATCTTTTCCAACCCAAATGATTTTATGATTCTATGATGTTATGTAATGTTTCAGTAGGCTTCTATAAAACTTTTTCTTTTCAATTAGCAATATAATAGTCATGACTGAAATGTAAATTATATGATATGAGACCAGGACTTAACATTCTGTGAAGTATTTAGATTCTTCTGATGAGGAATGTACAGTTCTTCTAGGAATTGACTTTGACAAACACTTTGAGCTAAATAAGGTATCATATTTCATTCCTTATTCATCCTTCAAACAAAACCGAGAAACTGTGCTGTCTTTGACAGAGGATGTCAGATATCCTTTAGGAATAATCTTTTAAATGTCTCCTTTAAATACTAAACTTCCCAGTAGACTGCATTCTTTCTTCAGTTAAGTAAATTAACGAATTAAAAAACAAAAAACAACAACAAAAAAACCCAAACAAACAAAAAAAAAACCCCAAGCCACACCAACAGAAGAAATTTCATCCAGAGCCCTGAAAATTTTAAGCTGTAACTTTGTGAATGTTTTATACCAAAACCTGTTAAATCTGGATGATGGCTGAGCTTTTCTAAGACAGCATCTCTTTTGTTGTAATGTAATGGATCATTCGTGGGTTTTTTTCCTTTTTAGTCTCCCCTGATAACCTTAAGTTTACAATCCTGCACATCATTCTAGATAATTGTCTTGATTTATGTGACACAAACAACTATGATGTTTATGAGAAGCACAGATGGTTTCAGTGATCCTGAAACTCTTAGCAGTGTAGTTGTACAAACCTTTAGACTGCCATGTTATTCTTGAACAATCTTACCAACAACTGACCAGATTTTTATAGCCATTTAAGGGCTACTTAGGTAAGGTGATTGGCACCTTCAGTGATGTGTCTCTACCAACATGGCATAAGAAAAATCAGTTTTCATAAGGACAGGTAAAAATTCTTGAACAAACAGGGAGCTATGAGGGCCAGCCAGAGGGCACAGCTGGGTGCAGTGGGCACAGGAGAGCAGTCACTTCTCTGCAGCTCAAATATCTGATTTTTTTTCTGAGGACAGTCTGGCTCCAGGGAACAAGCCCTGGTCTTCGAGAAGGGTGCTTCCCTTGGATCCAAATCCCTGGATTCTAAAAGGAGTCAAGTAGGTGCTCGTCTTTTCTAAAATGAAGCTCTAAGAAATGGCTCTGCTGGTGCCTTTTAAAAATTGTCTTCTGGCCAGAAAAATGCCCCCAGGATGAGACCCCTGGAAACCCTTCAGTTCCAGTGAGATTGGGATGGAAAGGAGCCACGCTGTCCTCAGCCTGATTCAGAGCCAAAAGTGTGCCAGGATTTGGTGCACAAATGGGGCTGATTTATGCCTGAACTTGGTTGTCTAAAGCAGACATCTGGTCTAAGCCAAACACCCCCCTCGCTGTTTAGTGGGTACAGGAAAATCGGAACATTTTCCAGCTGAACCTGAGTGTTTAAAGTAGGGTAGGTGTGGTTAATTGTCTCATGGAAGCATCTACTCTGCCTGGTATAAGGAAAGACATTTCAAACTTCCAGTTATATGATGTGAGGCAAAACCAAACCAAATTTCCTGACTCCCATTGATGCTGCTAAGAATTAGAAACCCATGCACCTGGAGGGTCCTTGACCTTTATTGCTTTTTTTGTGTCTTAATTATCCCTTTCCACATTTCTGAACATTCACATCTACTTAAGAGTCTGAGAAATTCAAGTTCCTAAATAATAAGGCCATAAAAGTGCAATAAATCAGCAAGGCATTCATTTAATCTTGCATATTAATGAAACTTTTTGTTCTAATGCTACGAACGAGAACGCCCAAGCATTTTTTAATTTTTATCCCAATAATTTTATTATGTAACTTAACATTTCTCTGTCTGTCAGGGATCTTATTGTTCCCATATCACTAAACAAAATTTGCTGTGATGTTTCCAAATACAAAAATTGCAGTATAAATTGATTGCCATAGGAGAAAAAGTCAACAGGGAATATATTTTTAGGAAACAGATAATTACTTGATAATTTTAATATGTGGGAGATATGGGTGGGTGGGAGAAAAACAAGAAGAGCTTTGGAGAAAATATTTTCTTTGTGGAACAGAGTGGTTCACAATAAACCACAATTTTGATCAAGGCATGAATTTACACATGGTGATATTCTGGATTTCTATTATGCATCAGCAAAAAAAAAAAAAAAGTGTAATTCCAAGAAATTAATCAATTGATAAAATGGAAGTAATTTCAACTTTGCTGATTCCCAGTTTTTCTCCAGCAGCCTAGATTTTGTTGGCATTGGTCTTGCTTTCAGTGCCATTGAAACTCATCCACAGAAAGGCTTTAAAATCTTTATTTTGTTGGAATGGTAAAGTCAGTGAATTGGAAGTGTTGCTATTAACTTGGGGCCTGATTCTGTCAACATTTATGCAGGTGCCTAATTAATTCATGTAGTTAGGCTGAGAGATGTTAATGGACCACATTTTTCAGTCTAAGCATATGTGTGACTGTTTTCAAGGCCACAGCTCAAACTGAGAAACCAGTGTTTAATTTTTCCCCAGAAGTATTGATTTGCTTCTGAATCTAAAATTTATAGCCAATTTCTCTGTGCATAATAAATGATTCATTCTCTGTCTGATGCATTTACAAGTTTTAGCTCCAGATTCAAGTTGACGCCTTTGCCTGGATTTTACTTGTGGTTCTTTCACCTTTGGCATAGGAATATCCTTCTTTGTGTGGTAAATGACAGAGAAGAAAGACTGGAGGGTTTTTTTCATGGAGCTCAATAGCCTTAACTGGAGAACAATACATTTCTCAACTCAATTTTCAATTTTCAAAAACTTCACTGCATTAAATGACAACATATGCTTAGAGAAGCAGTAATAGCCCCCTATTAAAGGTGTTTTTTTTCTTGCTTGTCCGATCAATAGTGATGTAAAAATACGATTGGTAAGCAAGCAATTCATAGATCAGTTTAATATCTATTCTCATTTTGAAAAAGCAGATGATGTTCATGTGGAGTAATGGAAATTAGGGACTAAACTATTGCCAGGTCTGCAAAATCAGAACTGATCAGAGAAGCTTCCACACCCAGTGGAGGGAACAAATGTGGTCAGGAATGAATACCTCGTGTTCAGGAATACGAATGAAGTGTAACTTTCCACCTCACAACCATTTAATTTAAATTTCTTTGGGTTTTTTTTTCCTAAGAATGTCACATGGCCATGACCAAGTCCAGCTGTGTCACATCTGCTTCCCCCACTGTCACTGCCCTGTCAAGGGAAATGTTGTAAAAGCTTGGTGCAACTTCTTTCCACAATTCTGTTGCCTGTCCGGTATCGGCTAATTATTTAGAGATAATTAAACATTAATTGCTCCATGTCATGTTTCATTTTATTTCTGAGTACTGAATTGAATGTTGCATATAGTATAAATCTTCCTTCCTTTCTTCTCTACCTTTACATGAACCTTTATATAAGGATTATATACCTTTATCTAAAATAGACATGTGCTTTCTTTTTTTTTTTTTTTCCCCAATCCCTGGAATTTTCATCATTACTGTTTTTCTTGAGTTCTCAAAGATGGTTCAGAAATTGCTTTGATTTTTTTCTGAAGAACTACAGCTTAAATTTTACTATACTCTGTTAATTTGAACACATATGTAAAAGGTAAATTTCCTTATGCTTATGTAGGTTAATTCAGGCCGTTTGCACCTACTATTAATTATATGCAATACCTGACTACCTCTGCTAGTTAGGAAATTGTAGACAGAAACTTAAGGTTAAATTTAATTTAACCCTAAATATTAGGGTTCTTTACCTCCTTTTTTTAAAAAATTATTGTTGTCATTATTGCATCTCTAGTTTTACTTGTTTTATCCCAACAGCCTGAAATAATTTATCTTTTATTCTTTAGGTTTACTTGTTTACATTATTTTTTTAATGATTGCTTTTTGATATTCAGGCTAGAGACTTCCTTATGCAATCATATTAGTCTTCTACTACACTTTCAAGTGTTCTATTAATTAAGGTAATTTGATATATGCATTTATTAAATACTCTTTCCAAACCTTCCATCTTTCTCAAACTCCTTTTCTAATTAAAATGTTTGCCCTCTGCCTGGCAATGTTTTGTTAATGTTTACTTTTTTAAAGTCTATTGTTGCTGTCACCTTTTCCTGTTTCTCCAGTGTATCCCAGGAATTTCCTGAACATTATCTGCATGGAAAATACAAATCTGTTCTTTCATCTGTNATGGAAAATACAAATCTGTTCTTTCATCTGTCCATCTGTCTATATTAACATATATATATATATATGTATATATATATATAGTGATGTATAAACAAGATTTGAATCACTATATCCCTTTAAAGGTTTCCTCGTTTGCATTCAATGTGTAATATTTAAATGCCAGAAACAGAAAATTTGAGCTCATGGTTGCTGCCACTTCTTCAAAATGTTAACTATTCTTAAATCATGGAGTTTTTTGTGGTTTTACTTTTAGTCAGATGCTATAAAATAAATTTAAGAATGTTCAGTCAAGAAGAAGATGTGTTTTCCTACCACAGTAGAAGTTCCTGGGACAGAATGTCACTGCTCTTGGTGAAAACAACACTGGAAATTCCCCTTTGTATTCATCAGATGGGTTCAGGTTACCAGAAAGTGTATTAAAAATTGGGTTTAGGGAAAAGACAGGCGAAAAAATGTAGTATTTTAACAACAAAAAAAAGGCAATAACTATTGTGAGAATCATCTTTTCCTGTTCTTCTAATTATATTGCCAAAATAGTAAAGTCAGTAATACATGATCTGGATCCTAAATGCTAGAATAAAAGTGATGTGAATATGATGAAAAGTTGGCTATCTATAAATCTTAAACTTGACCCAAGTCCTTTAAATTCTTAAGAGTTAATCCAACTGCATTCTTTTTTATCCAGATTTCCAATGAAACATTGATTCTGTTTGTCCTCCCTGAGCACAGCCCTCCAATATTAATGTTAAAATTGTGAAGAGGAGTAAACAAGTACAGGAATGTAGGTGCAGTATAATCAGTGGGGCCTGATGTTCATTTGTAGGATTTGGGTCTGAATTGTTAGAGGACTGATCTGGGGAAGAGTTTTTTTCCTGCAACCACGATGTGCAGAAAGTGATTATACCTTCAAAGGAATAATCAACAAAATTTGAAGAGAAGTCCCTTGCTGCTTCAACCAATGCACTGAAACCATTTACAAAAGCAAATAATTGCTTTAAGTTGTGTGTTAAATAACTTCATACCACAGTGTAATATTTTTAGCCAATATCTATGGCTGTGTTTTGTGTTATATAACATGGTGATAGTGAAGAAACAGAAGATTCATTTAGGTGTCTTCACAAAAGTATATCCTTGATTTTGCATTTTGTCCCTTATAAAGTTATTATTATTTAGTATAAGCTAGAGTGTAAATTATGTAAATTAGCAGGGATAATGGCTACAGTTTGCTTTGATCACTTGCTACGAATATTTGCTGTGCTCATTACAGGTTGTAAAGCTCTTCAATGAATTTACTGACTGCTCAGGTATCTTGCAACCTTTTAAAAGTCAGTAAATCACAGTTTTTGAAGGAAGTTTTCTATTCTTTGTTGCACAATTGGAGGAGAGAACAGTGATGGTTATTTCCATGCTGTCAGACGAAGTGCCAGAGCTGTCCATGGGTGGGTACAAACCCATCCATGAGCCTCCCTGTGCCTGGGAATTCCCAGGACAGCACGAGCCATGTCTCCTGGAAATTATCCATGCCCTAGAGCAATGGAAAAATGTTCAGGAGAGAAGGTTTCTAATCCTGCTGCCTCTCCTTGTGCTCCACCCAGTGATGCCACGTTTTGCTGAGCAAGTGGAGGTGGCCATTGAAGCCCTGAGTGCCAACGTGCCCCAGCCCTTCGAGGAGAACGAGTTCATCGACGCCTCCCGCCTGGTCTACGACGGAGTTCGGGACATCAGGAAAGCCGTGCTGATGATCAGGGTATGTGAAACACCTGGGGAGGGAAAGTTGGGATTTGCAGGGAGGTGTCATGGGTAAGAGGAAGACAAAAGCTCCTTGGAATCAGCCTCGTGTTGTAATAAGACAGAAAAGCTCGACATTCAAACAGGCATGAAGCAGAGGTGTATGCAAAAACAAGAGCTAGTAAATAAAGAGATGAGGTTATTTAGTTGATGAATCACAATTAGTGTGCTGATCAGCTAGGAGATGATTTGATCACAACTGCCAATAGATGCAAGCTTCATTACTGTTTCCATAGTAATAGCATTAATTTGCCAATGTCTTCGAAGTTCGTGTAGTTTTTTTGCTGTTTTGTTTATTTGAGGTTTTTTTCCCTAATGTATGTGGGCTGCCTGGGATGTGAGGTAGGTCTGGTTAAAATCTAAATGAATCTAAATGAATAGATTATCTTGCTGCTCCAGTGAGCCACTGCAGGGATGGTTTTGAATGTTTACTGAGGTAAAAAAACGTGTCATTTCAGTGTTGACTAACCAGTTGATTCAATTTGCTCAGACATCTTTCAATAAAATAAACAAATAAAAGACACCACAGAACATCATTATTGTGATAGTAGGTGTGTGTTGCTTTTCACTTTAGTCAGCAGACAAAGATTTAAAAGAGAATAGCAGCAAACCACACCTGGTTTGGACATCTCTTCAGCAACCGAAACTGTTATTTGAAACCCAAATTACCTTGAATCTGCCCTAATAAAAGCCAACTGCAAGTAAAGCTATGGAGAACATCACAGAGGGAATTTTTGAGGCAAATAACAGGGCTGAAGCATCAACTGATCCCTTTGAGCAAACAGTAACGTGCACTTGTGGTCGTGAGTGTATTATGGCACTGCTGTAAGACTTCAGGCAGTTGGAACACTCCAAAATAGCTCCATTTTAGTCACCTGTCACCGTGGATTAACATTTACAGGAAAAGCTTTTGACAGGCTTAATTTTATAACTGCCAAACATAAATTCCATTCTCCTACCTGGTGCTCATCCCAGGTGGCCTGAATTATAGTTATGGCTCGTGATGGGGGCAAACCCACCCTGTTCTCTGGGTGTGCAGCATTGGCAGCTCTTCTGGAAGGGGAGGGAAAATCTTTACCTGAATTTCTTCCCTGTGAGGGTGGGGAGCCCCTGGCACAGGGTGCCCAGAGAAGCTGTGGCTGCCTCTGGATCCCTGGAAGTGTCCAAGGCCAGGTTGGATGGGGCTTGGAGCACCCTGGGCTAGTGGAAGTTGTCCCTGCCCATGGCAGGTGTGGGACTGGATGATCTTTAAGGTCCCTTCCAACCCAAACCATTCCAGCATTCTGTGACTCTGGGAAATGAAAGATCTGCATAGTAAAGGATCTCTGTTTTCCCTTTGATTTTCCAGTTACTTAGTCTGTAACAACAGTTTCCAAACTTTTCCTAGGACAAGAACAAATGTTTAGCACACTTTAATCTTTTCTAGTCACTTCAAATTGTGTCATAGGCTCAATCATCAGGCGGGACCTCCTACAAATCCCCTACACAGAGTTCAGCTTCCAGAACTCCCCTGCAGATCAGAGTTATCCCCGAGAGTTTGCCATGAGATGTCTGTCCTGGTGAGATGTTTCTAATTTTAAATTTTGAATTTTGAAGGCCTGATCATTTTACTTTGTTTCTGCCTGGCTGTTCTGTGTACCTGGAGAGCTGATCAGCATTCAGGCTTCTCAGTCCCCTTAGGAAAATCCCAAGTTACTTTTGTCATTATATCACTACTGCTTTCCACCCATTGTATGAAATAGAGTTAATGAATTCTGTTTGCCCAGATTAGGAAGATTTATTTTTGCCTTCAGACAATTAACTTATTTATGGAGCTCAATGTAATACTCCTTACCCAGAGAGAGAACTAAAGCACATAAATGGACTCATTATCCCTGTGAGTTAACTGGAAAAATCCACATATATGAGCTTACACAGACCAGAGTTTGCTGAATCAGAACCTTATTTGCTGTAGAAAACAAAATTAGTTTCACTTTGAGATACTCTTTAACATTTCCATCTAAACATCTCACACTAAAATGGGATGTATAATTAAGGGTGAGGCTATAAAAGCCTTTAGAATATTTTCATCTAACAATCTATCAAATACCATGCACCCTTCAATTCAGGTGCTAAAACTTTTTCAGAATAACAAAAAAAGAAAAAAATCCAATCTTGCAAACTTTTTCGAGCATCTGACACAGTTATTTTCAGTCTGTGATTGTTCGTGTGCAAGCCATGAAAGATTGAATTTATCTGAGATGAGTCCCCTCATTCCAGAGAGTAACTAAAGCCACTTTTAAAATTAATTTTGGTTGCTATTATCGCTTTTAGTAAGCGGAAGGAAAGGGTGGGTAGTCTCTGTTCTTCTCTTTTTCCTTCAAAAGAGGAGAATATATTGTCCCTTGGGAGGAGAAAGGAGACTCATTTTTTTTCATTGAAGACTATTATTATTATTATCTTTACAGAAGAAAAAGATCTTTTCCACAAGTTAAGAAGTAGTATAAATGAATTTAAGAGTATAATTATAGAACCTAGAAATAAAATAGAAAATAATAACTTCACTCCAACACCTTTCCTATTACTAGGGAAAGGCGTAGGAATGAAATTGCATATTGCGTTTTCATAGCTGGTTATGAAATTCCCTCAGTCATTGGCCAGAAACCTTCTCTACAGACAGGAGGACTCACAATGGCGCCTTTTGTCATTCTTATGCTTCTCCAAGACCAATTTACTGTTACTCACTGGTTTTAAACATGGCCTTTGCCATTAGCAACCTTTGGAGGCATCTACATCAACCTGAGTGTTGCATTTGTTTGGACCAGGAGTGCACTGTTGGACCAATGTCCAGGTGCTCCCTCTTGCCAGGTTTTAGTTCATGTTACAGAGTAGACTTTAAACATCTGTAAACTTGGTTATTTGGGGTGATGCCTGGAGATGCTCTTTGGGAACATCTTGGGAGCTGAGGGAATGACTGGAGCTGTGTCAGGAGAGGTTTAGGTTGGATATCAGGAAAAGGTTCTTCACCCAAAGGGTGGTTGGGTACTGGAACAGGGTCCCCAGGGAAGTGGTCACAGCACCAGGTGTTAAGATCTGGTTATCAAAATGGTTAGAGAGATGCCTCTGCCTGAATTAAGATTCAAATGGGACCATATCCTGAAGCTGACAGTATGGATTTCATTAAACAGTAGTGTGAGGTAGAGAGAGAGAAAGAAAAAGAGGGGCACGGTGGGAGAGAAAGAGTGACAGACAGATTAAGCAGGAAATATCACCACTCTGGATCCTGACAGCCTCTCATTGATCCACTCCTGATTATCTCAGTGGTGAGGGTCCCACAAACACAGAGTGCAATGGATTAATGGTTTGGCCCAGCTGGGAATGCCTGGTACCTCCCCTGGGGAGGGACAGGTTTGAAACTGTCTGTTGCAGCAGATCTGGAACTGTGGCATCGCTTTGCATCACGTGCAGTTCTCTGCTGCAAGGCCTCAGCAATGAGTCTGGGGGTGTTTTGGGGGTCTTTGATGGTTTTGTGCTGGTTTATGACCCCTCCTCATGTGAATGTCCCATGGATGTGGCCCCAGGGTGGGTGGGTTTTACAACTGAGGCAGTATTCATCAGGTAGGGTGGGTGTTCCCTCCCTCTGTCACACCCCCAAAATCTCTCCTCCCCTCCATCAAACAGAGCCCGAGCTGAGTCTTCTCCTCCAGCCTTTTTTAGCTCCCCTTACATCTCTCCTTAGACCGGGACAACAGTGCCACCTTTGCCTTCGCCAAGTTCCCACTGGGTGGGTTAACTCCCAGGCCAGTTCCCCTCAGGAGGCACATTTGGACGGGGCTTTGGTGCCACAGCTTCTTTAGACAATTTTGTCGTAATGGCAAAGTCATTTTTTTAACAGAGTTTAAGCCATTAACCATTTCAGTCTCTCACACCAAGCCTGACAGAGTTCAGGAAGCATTTGGATAATGCTCTCAGGAGCAAGTTGTGACTCTTGGGGATGTCCTGTGCAGGACCAGGAGCAGGAGCTGGACTTTGATGGTCCTTGTGAGCTCCTTCCAATTCGGGATATTTTATTCTATTATTAAATCCATTTCTGTTCTATTCTGTCATTAAGGGATTTTCAGTCCTTGGGAGAAGACCTCAGTAAAAATGACTGTGGGGTTCTCAGTCCCAACTGTTTGGGTGTGTTAATGCTCTTCTCCTCTGCCAGACTTGTCAGGGTTAGCCACCATCACCTCTGGGGCAGCCGCTGTGGTAAAATTGAAAGTGCTGCAACATTTCAGGTCCTCTGTAAAACCAGATTTGGCACAGAATCCCATCATCTTTTGAAAAATCCTATCTCCAAAGGGTGTTGTGGGGTCCAGTGTTTCGACTGGGTGCCTGCTGCTCCTCGGATTGGATTTGAAGTGTTAGATTTTACTGTAAATCACCAAACCTGCAGTGAGAGAGGGTCTCTGATTGAGGCACTCAGGTGCTGCTTGCAACTGAGTCACTCAGGCTGCAATGGTACCAAAACAAATGTACAGAATAGCATGGAGTTGGATTTAAAAACATCTGTAAAGTCTGGGGATTTTTCTTCTTGTCTTTTAGATTTAGAGGGAATTTTCATTGTAAAAAAAAGGGGGAGTATCTTTTCATGTCTTCAGTCTTTGCTCTCATTACAAGGTTAGCTTGACTTGGTGTTACAGTGCTGAAACTCTTGTAATTGCATCCAAAACTGTTAAGTGTATAGAAAAGTGGGGTTTCTGTCTTCATCAAGTACATTTGAGTTGGTGAAATATGAAACAAATAGCATTTATAAATCTGCATGTATATGCCATTTTATGACTTACACTTGTATAATTCACATTTTCATACCACAGTCACAAAAGATTTTAAAAATGACATGGATGGAAGATATTTTGTTCTCAGCAAGATCTTCAATCAAACAGCCAGAGAAATATTAAAAATATATATACTCCAATGCCTGGAAGTTGAAAGTCACCACATTCATATTAGAAATAAAACATGCATCTTAAAAGGGAAAGCATATATTTATTGTGTGATTTATTTGGGATTATGAAAGATTCTTCTTCACTGGAAGACTTCCTCTGAGTTAGATGAATGTTGTGTGTAGTAGAGATACTGTATTTGAAAACAAATGTAGTCTTGGGAAGTCTTATGGCTTGCGCTACAAAATAGATTAAAAATTATGAAAATGGTCCATTTCTTCTGCTGAAATCAATCAGTGCATAAAATCCATTAGTTTTGAATATTACTCTAGCTTCTTCTGCCACTGGTGACTGTCAGCTCTGTTTGGAAGCTGTCTCCAACCTCAGATCTGTCATTGCTACATTTGTGTAACCATAAATCCAGGTGTCTGCAAGACAGAATCAGTCTTTCTGTCTCCCAGCTCAGAGAAATGAAGTCTCAGACTCTGTTGTCTTGGAAACAAGGTTTTAAATATCAAGGTCCTGTTAGTTGTGCACAAAAATTAGAGTTGTTCTGGTATGTTTAGAAGGCCTTGCTAAGAGTAGTCCTTTGAGTCAAATTCAATATAATTTTTCTTTTTTGTACCTTTGCATCTAAACAAAAGGGACACCCTATTTTATATTTTATGTGGGCTGCATCTCCAGGGGATCAGCTAAGACAAAGCAACGGTGCAACGGTGAAAAGCGTGAAAACGTTTGAAATGGCAGCATACAGATAAAAGTTAACCCCACTTCTTCACCCTAATGCAAAATGCAGCTGTTTGGGGAAGGAAATGAGAGTGTGAAATTCACCACACTTGAAAACATGAAAGGAGTGAATCTGAAAGATCACTTTGAATTAGATCTCACTTGTACAGAGGGGAAATAGAAAATGTCTTGTGCCTGTAGTATATTGCTAACAATTGCATTACTTGCCCTTTTGGTTTGCACTGCATTTTCTCCAAGTTCAACATTTATACCCATTAAATTTCAGTCTTTTAAAGACCACAGATTTTAAGACCATGAATGTTGGACAATAACAGCAATATATTTTTTCTGAATATTTCCTCAAGAATAAGTCCTTGCATAGAATTTTCAGTATATTTTTTTTCTTTTTATGAGGCAGTCTCATGTCTTCACTGGTTACTGTGTTGAGATGCAATATTTTGAATATTACATCTTTACTTCAAGAGTGACTATGAAAGCCTTGGAAAGGATTGCACGTTATGTTTTATAATCTTATTTATAAAAGTAGAAACCAGAGGAGTATATCTGGGGTGTGAGAGGGTGCTGGCTTTATAATGACCAGTGAAACTGGTTCGTTGAGTGGACTTGGAGGGTGGGGAAGAGCCAGCTGGTTTGTTGAAGCTCTCCACCCTGCTCTTGTTCTAAACAGCAAAGCCTAGGGAGATAAAAAGCTGAGCCTTGTGATAGAAAATACTCTTTGCTCAGGGAGTTGTAGGATTCTCTTTGTAGCTTGCTTGTTTATGACAGATTTGATGGTCTCATCCTGCCCTTGGGCAGCTGAGCAGAGGGAACAAAGAGATGAAAGGTGATTGGCAAACAAGACCATTGGTCATTATAATGATGGGTACCAGTCCTTCTATTTTACCTGTGACACTAGAGAGAAGGTAAATTCATTTTTCATCTAAACTTCTTCTCCTGCCTGTGCTGTTGCACACACTCTTTGTGCATGCCTCTCCTCAGAGGTGCAGACCGAGGTTCATTACCACACTGTCACACTTGGTTATTTCTTCCTCCAGGACTCAGCACCAAAACACAAATTTAATTCATACTCTTCAAGTCAGGCAAAGATGGCTGTGTTTTACTCTCCCCATCCTGTGCACTTCACGGTGCAGCTACAAACAGTGATGTGCACTTGGTGTTGGAAGCCAGGCTGGCACAGAAATATCACCAGAAGACTCCTCTGCATTACGTGAGAGGGCTTGGAGCCGTTCCTGGTGACTGAGCATCCTCCAGACAGAGCTGTAATGACAACTGGCAGTGATTAGCACCTCTGCTAGAAAACTTGACATGGCCTCCAAGCACCAAATGCCAGCCTGGATGATTTCTTCTGCAGTGCTTTGGCCTGCTAGGCTGTCCTTGGGGGTGATGGGTGTCCAGTGAGGTGAGGATTTCTCTGCAGTTCCTGTGGTTTTTCTTCTCCTATTACCTTTGTCATGTGTGGGACCCGCAAAATTTACCCACGGCCAGGCTGTTGTACCAGATGCTATTCAACCATCAAGTGGAATTTAATCTTCCTTCTAAAAATTCCATTTTTTTGCACCATCGATATTAAATATGGTACTAAATAGTGATTTTAATAAGACTGTCTCTCTGTGTATAAATAAGGACATCTTTTCCTCTGAATTTTTGCTAGAAGGTGAAAAAATCCAAATGAGCAGATCCATCAATTATTTTTTTTTCTCCCTCCTTTCAACATTTTAAACAATCTGAAGATTTAATCAATCTTGCCAGAAACCTTCTCATCATTCGTAGCACCAGCAGTGGAGACATCATGGTCTCAGCTGGGGGATGAGTCAAATTGCAGAGCTCTGTGTATGAAAAGGACCATGTGAACTAACAAGATTACACACATTATAAATTTCATGTTTGTTTCAAAACCAGTTGGTATCATTTACAATTTCTTTTAATGGGAAATCTCTTATTTGCTTTGATTAATTTTCCTTCCAGGATGTTAGTTGCTTTTTCCCAGGTATTTACTTTCTTTTTTGAAGATTGCATGTAGCTTCCAGTAACATAATAGTGTTAGTGTCCATTTATATACAAAATAACATTCTTTTGAAATACTGCGTTCCAGTTGTTAATGTTTCCAAAGGATATTTGTTCCTGAAACTGCATTCATCGTGTTAACAGAATAAAGAGAAATTGCAGCGAGAAAAATTGTGGCAAGGTAATGACAAATGCCGTTTGTAAAGAAAACTAGGGTTGAAACAATTTAATTTTTAAGACAATTCAATTTCAGTTCCTGACTGCTGGGGCAGACAAGTTCATTTCAGAGGAGAACAGAGCAGCATTTCCTGGGCAGGTAGTCAATGAAATAAGAGCTCACTGTGCACAGGACTCATCCTGTGTCCTTTTTAAGCTTGTCATCTCCTCTCTGTGGCTTTTTCTCTCTCTCTGCAGACCCCTGAGGAGCTGGAGGACGACTCAGACTTCGAGCAGGAGGATTATGATGTGCGCAGCCGGACGAGTGTCCAGACTGAGGATGACCAGCTCATTGCTGGCCAGAGTGCAAGGGTGAGTACAAACCCCACGTGCCTCCAGTGAGTGTCCACTAGTGACCAATTAAACCCCTGCCTCAGAAAGCAAAGGCAGTGATTTCCTGTCCTAATGGTCATTTAAGAAAGGACGGGACCAGGCTGACAGAGGTGTTGAAGGTTTTTCATTTCTAACCTATTTAAGTAGCATTTATTGAATGATCTTGAGGCTTTTGTGGTGCCTAGTATCAGCTGCTTGCTCCATATAGTGCTGTAAGAGAAGGCTTTGCAGGTTTGGAATGTGCTGAAACTGTGGGAGTAGTCAGCAAATTGGAAAAAAAAAAAAAGAAAAAAAATCCCATCAGGGCACCATGTGCTGTATCCAGAGAAATCTTACATTAGTCATGTTTCCCAGTGTGCAAACCTGTCAAGAAGATCTGTTTAAGCTACTGAGTAGTCCCTGTAATTTAATTGTAATTGAAGACATTTGCTACTGAGTCAATGTAATTTTACCAGGGTAATTACATCATGATAAACTCCAGTCACTGTGATTTGCGACCTCAGCTCGTGCATGGGGATTGCAAATTAAGGTGATGAGTGCTTTGGGGTCACAGGTGCTGGGGAAGTGAAGTCTGTTAACACTCAGGAATATTCCTGTTAACACTCAGGATTATGCCACCCTCTGATGAATGTTTACCTTTTACTGTATAAGCTTCTCAGCTCAGATTATTAAAAAAAAAATCAGAATAAAATTTTATGCATCATGAAAATATATTTGACTGGAAACAAAAGGGGCTTTTTTTTGAAGAAAAGTCTTTTAACATTTTTCAGGAGAGAACCAGCGGGAAACTAGGAATTATCTAAATGGTTTTCATGTCCTTTTCACACAAGTCTGGTTTGCTCTGATGTGCTGGAAGTGAAGCTTGGGACTAAATAAGAAACATCCTCCCCACACACTCAGCTAAAGTTGGTAACTGGAAGGGGATTTCTTACCTTGGAGTCTGGAAGAGGATTTGTAGGGCTGAGAACCTGAAGACCAACAGGCCAAAATGCTGTGAAAGCTCAGAGGACCAGGACAGAGGAGTTTTCAGCTGCTGTAGGCTGGGGCTTGACACAAAGGTTTTACACCCTGAAAAGAAACAGTAGAGTAACCAAAATCTGTAAGAAGCTGACTCAGAGGTGTGGGAGAAATGCAAGGCGTGGATCCAGCGGAATGGGCAGAGATTTCTTTTTGTCTTAAAATTATTTCCCTGAATATTGAATATAGATGGTAGATAAACCATACCATGTATCAGAAAAGCTGGAGTTTTATCACGACATCCATAAGGCAAAAACCACCTGGATTCCTCACTGTAAGACTGGTGACAGAACTGTTCTGGATGTCGTTGACTGTCTTTTGTGATTTTTATATTTAAAAGGGCATAACGTCCCGTTTGAGGTATTCAAAGTATTGACTACTAAAGCAAATCTCAGGTGTAACAGAAATGAGATACAGTACAGATTTTTTTTTTGTCAAATTTCACAGCCTTTCTCATCTTTTTGGTTACATTTAGGACTGGGTACCATGTCATCCTTTCTTGACCCAAAACCCAAGTAAAGGCTGCAGTAATTTTTCTTGCTAAGAATCGAGTTCACCTGGGGATTTAAAAGTCTTAAATTCTATTACATTTATTGTGGTTATTATTACTGCTGCACTTAAAACCTTCTGCTTTGATCAGCTACGCACTGTATAAACATAATACATCATAAAGACAGTTCCTGAATAACATGGATTGCAATGTGGCACAGAAAGAAACAAACCATAAAAACCTGAAAGGGAAACATGCTGAGCAGAAGCTGCCCAGTCCCCAAGTCTGGAGTGCTAAGCAGAATACAATCTTATTTGAACCTTTTCTGTGGAAAAGATGCAAAATACTTTTATTCGTGCCATGTAATGGATTTGTTTAATATGCTTACTCCATGAGGCTGTTAGTGTTTCAGTAGAAAGACTTGTGTTGGTCTTCAGGAGAAATAAAACTGGAATTTATGGGCTGCATTTGCTGTAGGATATGGCTGCTTTGAAAGCACATCAGCAGCTGGAACAGAAATATTAGAACACAGTTTGCCAGTTTAAAGAGTGTTCAGGTGAAGCTGCCACTTGAAGAAACCACAGGCAAATCATACAGATAAACTTCCCAAATTTCACTACTCCTATCACATTCTCTTAACTTCAGTTAATTCCTCAGTTCTGTTGTTTCATGATTTATGTTCTCATTTTATATATTTATTTATTAGCTTGACTTACACTGCATTTTTCTGTGCAAAGACTATTATGCTAACATTTGAAACTGCTGAGTTACATTGATAAGGCCTAATTAAAACTTGTCTTGAATTTTAATTTGATTAACTTGCAAATTTCTCATTTTCTGATCTACTGTTTATAACCCTTTTTAATTTAAGTTTTGGAAAAGGTCAATTATGAATTTTTAAAAGCCAAGAGCATTTTAAGAATATGTAGAAAAAGACTTCAGCTGATTGAAAGTGACATAAACAAGAAAAAAACGTAATGACGCTTAAATATGTGTCACACCCCATTAAATGCATAATGTGGTCTTCAGAACCCCTAGAGCCAAACAGTAGCTTAACTTGGAAATCATTATTCAAAGTGTCCATTTGATCTTCCAAAGTAATTATTATAATTTTTTAGGGTTTTTTTGGAGGGGGCAGGAACTCTGTGCTTTGTTCACGCTGAGGCAGATCAGTACCAACCTCTTCAGTGCCTTCTTGCATCTCTTCCAAGAGAAAATTAGAACGCTAAATATCATTAAAAGATACGTTTGTTACGATTCACTCCAAATGCATTGTCTTGTGTGTCATAGCTTCTTTTAGTGTGGTGTTAATCTGAGATCCTGTATTTCTGACAGAGGATGAGACTAGGGGAGACACAGCAATTCAGTCTGCCTTCTCCCATAAATGTCACTCCTTTTATTCTTCCTCATAATTGAGATTTAATCCTCCTTTGTCAACTGGTGAATAATCACAGCATCATAAATATAAATTTTATCATCTTGAAAGTGCAAGAAGAGGCATAAACATGTTGTGAATGTGCTTTTGCCTGTCCTGACAGAAAATCAAATGCCTACAGGATTTTGCTTGGCAACTCCCATAAAATGGAACTCAAGCTGTTGGGACCACTGGAAAGATCCACTTTGTAGCTTCCTTTTTTTCATGCCCAACTAATGTTCTTTCTGCAGGCTATCATGGCTCAGCTGCCTCAGGAGGAGAAGGCAAAGATTGCTGAGCAGGTGGAGATATTCCACCAAGAAAAGAGCAAGCTGGATGCGGAGGTGGCCAAGTGGGATGACAGTGGCAATGACATCATTGTGCTGGCCAAGCAGATGTGCATGATCATGATGGAAATGACAGATTTCACCAGGTAAGGACAAAATAACCCCAGCTGAGGAGCTCAGATGTGCCACATCTTCTCTTTTCTGCTTGCCTTGTACCCTTCTGAGATGATTTCCTGTGGTTTTTGGGGATGCAAAGCCAAGGAACGCTCATCCTGTACACTGCCCTGGGTATTTGTCCAAACGGGATTAATCACATGAAGTTTTTGTGCCATTTGCAAGTCTCTTTTATTTGCAGATCATTTTGTATTTCAGCAGCAAAGTTAGTCTGTGACCTTACAGACACTCCAGTGACATTTCGTTTAGTACCCATCTAAATGCATGTGTCTCTCTGAACTTTCAACATTTCAGCACAATTTGTGTCAATCAAAAATAATGGCAAAACTATTTATATCATTTGAACACTGAAATTCCTTCCAAAAAAAATCCCAAATGAAATGAAACTGGTTTGATCTACTGCTTTGTGGGAGTCTGTCAGTAATGATTTCTTTTTTTTTTTTGCTTTCATTCCTTTTCTCTATTGATGTCTTGTTCTTCTCTAATTGCAGAGTGTCCAGAGGCCATTCATTAATGATACAGTGTAAACAGAATTATTGTCTTTAACTATGGTCGTATTGTCAATCACACCAGGGAGAACGGTTTACAAGATTCTTTGAATTCCAGATCACTGTAGTAAATTAAATTTTGTTCGGTGTTTATTTTTAAAGTGGGTTCAAAAGTTTAAATGGTATTTGTCAAAATGTGATTACGCGAAACAGGATGAAAATCTTCCTGGTTTTCTTCAGGATTAAAGTCAGACATTCATTTATGCATCTCTTTGTGTTGCCCCATCCCTGCCAGTGTGCAAGGCCAGTTGGTTGGGGCTTGCAGCAACCTGGGGTAGTGGATGGAGAGGATATTTTACAGAATTCTGTGTTACTTTTCTTGTCTTGGTATCTCTGATCCTTCTGCCAGCAAAAAATAGAGTGAAGTCTGCTCAAAAAATGTCATTGTATCATGGAGGGATGAAATGATGGCCTAAAGCAGCAGCCCAGAATATGCACAGTCTCTGCAACCTGCTGGACAACCTTTGATATATTGAACATGAAAGGAGTATTTTTGCTGCAGTTTAAGTTCACCAGAACTGGGTTACTTGTATTTCATCTGTTTAAGTTGGTAATGAAAGTCTGGAAAGAAGATAAAAACAGAAATATGTTTCGGCGTGTTATTCTTGCCATTATAGATTAAAAAAAAATCCAAACTAATGCAATGTTGTGCTTAGAAAAAATGCCTTCTGTTTCATTAAAATAAAGTTTGATCATATTGTGATTTTCCATATTTAAAAAAATGGAAAATAAACTCACAGCTAAGACTTTCTCAGGAGCAGCGGCAATTTTATTGGTACAAGCAAGATTAAAGTTTTGAGTCTGAAGCAAACTCAGGAAAGTCTGTGGACACCTTTGGTCTTGGTAGCTTAAATGACTAAAACCAGAATTTTGTGCATCATCTTAAAAATACAGTAAAAGATCAGGCTTAAAGCTAATTATACCTGGTTTAATTGTAACATTCAAGTGTGTGACATAACGATTATGCTTCACCTCTCTTTATTTTCCAACAAAAAATCTACCAAAAAAAGCTTTTCTAAAATGTGACATTCTTGCCCTCTACGTGATGGGCTGAACATTTAGCGCTGGCTTGGGAATCACATAATTTTGAAATAGTTGTGTATTCCAGGAACAACACTGGCTTAATGAGCACTTAAAAATGCATATACTATTAAGTACAGCTCGTGTGCTTGAAGGCACCATCGGACTAAATTGCCAGTGAGGCGTTTTGTAAGGGAGAGGAAATACAGCAGACAGATTTCTTAATCAAGCTGTACTGTAAAGTACTTAAAAGGCAAAATTGTAATAAATTAAGAAGACATTCATGTTACTATTTTAAAATCGAGCACTAAACAGGGTCACTAAAACTGCTGTCATTTTGTGATTTGTTGAGATTGTGGATAATTGTCTTGTGTTTCACAGAGGGAAAGGCCCCCTGAAGAACACATCTGATGTCATTAATGCAGCCAAGAAGATTGCAGAGGCAGGATCCAGGATGGACAAACTGGCACGGGCAGTAGCTGATCAGGTAGCCCCAAAATGAGTTGAATTACAACATAACCTCTATGGATGAGTTGACTTTTTCAGGAAAAGTCTTACCAGAAAATCACTTGTTGGGGGTCTGGATCCTGATCTTCTTATTGGAGAGAAGGAGGTTCTTCCGGACCCATCTGCATTTTGCAGAACAGGAGTCATGAATTAGTGTCTCCAAAGCTCAGAAATGCCTGACTTATTTCCCAGCCTCGCTTCTGGGCCCGTTTGAATTAGACAGAGACTCTCTCAGCTTGGAAAAGACCTGTGAGATCATCACATCCAAAATGTATTTGCTGTTAAAAAAGCAGTAGAGATTTGGATGCCCCTTTCCCCTTGCCAAGTTCCTGGGAATCCTTAGATTCTTTCCAGCTCATTCTTCCAGCAATTTCATCTTGATCTGGCAGTTTACTCCTTCAAGGTTCTCTGACTCCCTATTTTCTGGTTTGCCTCGGTGTGTTGTGCATGTTGTGGGGTCTGTGTCCTCACTTCCTTACCAAATTCATGTCACAGCTCAGCAGATGACCTTGTGTATATGTATTTTCAGATTGGATTATCTATTCATCAAGAGAGCAAGAGGAAGCATCATATTAAAAGTCAGGAGCCAAATTTCAAAACCAGGTCCCACATAGCTAATTTTAGATTCAGGCAAATTAAATATCTATTTTTCCCTATGTAAATTCCCAGTAGTTTCTTTCATTTCATTGTCATCAAGAGAAAATTTGCTGGAAGTAGGAGCTGGTAACTTCCTTGCCTTTAGTCTTTCTCTTCAAAATAAGAATGTAATTTTCTTCTTCAAGTAAGAGTGTGATAGTGTGTAACACACCCTGCCATAGAATATGGACCAGAGTGGCAAAAACCCCCAAGGTGCACATTTCCCTGTAACCCCAGAAATGTTGGGTTTAGGTCTTCTTCAGCAGCAGCAAGCATTTTTGCTGTGGTTAACCCATTCCAATCTTTCAAATGTAGCATCTGTTCATTTTAACACAAGAAAGAAGAAATCCATCTGTCAGCTGATGAAATTCCTAGTCTGCAGTATTTGCAGAGGTGGAATATTTTAAAGAAAAAAACAGAAGGAGACTTGTTATGCTTAGAGTGCCTTGACTTGAGTCACATTTTAAATTTCAGAGGCCTTTAACCCTAATAATAAACGGTGAAATTGTTTTGAGAATGAAGTATTTGTTTTAATGCCGGGATTAATGATATTTCACAGAACTCTGGAGACCCTCATGCAATATCAACTTTTTGTGGACAGTTGCATTTTTAATTATTGTTCCAATGAGAAAGCCCTTAGTTTTTTCCCTCCAAGGTATTTATATTTAAAGCCTTAACAACTCTGCAGAAATATTGCTTTAAAATCATCCATTCAATTCTTAGACTTGAAGAACTGAGTAAATATTTTTTATATTAAATTAGCACCAGTAGGGAGAAGAGGTCTTTTAGGGATTAATGCCTGGAAAGTGTGGCAACAGTCTGAGGAAGAGCAGCTCTATAGGAGCCACAGTGAAGCTCCAGGTTTGTTTATTATTCGTTTTAAAGGGTGAGAAAAAAGCCAAGCAACTCCTTTTGGGGTGGTAGACAAGAATATATCCAACTATTCACCATGAACACATTCCTTGCCAGCATTAGCTGCTGGGGTCAGAGCAGTGATGTCAAGGTAGGAGCTGTGATGTTGTTGACTCATGTGCATTTAATTCCATCGTTTTTTCTTGAAATGCTCTTGAAAAAAAAAATATATATATTTTTTAATTTACCATAAACTCTGTAAGGTGATAAAGAAGCACATTTGGAATCTTTGTTCCCCAAGCTATGCAGGAACACTGTGATTTGCTGGGTAGCCCCAAAGAGTATTTATGGGAGAGATGCTGTTAGCAGTGGGCCCTTTCAGCTCTGTTTCATCAGAGTCAATCACTGAGGTCTGTTCTCCTGGGGCAAGACTTTGAATATTAACTACAAGGCTGTTGTTTGTTATGCTGTTGATATTGTGAGGGACGATGCAGTTTCTATTAAGAGTCCTAGAGACTATGAATAAATTGTACGGGGGCCCTTTCTAGTTCTATTGATTATGAAACCCTCAGAGCATCCAGCACATTCGACCTAATCTAATCCTCTGAACGTCGGCACAAATTCCATGGGAGCTGCCAGGCAGACAAGGGTTGGCATTAGAGTGGGGGGAACCACTCAGAGCTGGGTTTATATGGACATTAACTGGTCCATATGGGATGGTAACTTGGATGTCCAGCAGACAACTTGGAGTTTCAAGTTAAATCTGTTTTTTTGGCTGCTCAGTACAATTGCATAAATTAATGCCGAGCATAATTTAAAATTACGATTTTCATAATGCTGATAAAGAGGTTTCTCATTTTTCGGAAAGGCAGAGTGCATCTTTAGATTGCAATTCATAAATCTTGAGTTAAATGAAAGGTAGAAATTTGAGTTTTCACATTTTATCTGGTACCTAATGTAAAGACGAAGTGGAATAGATCCACCTAATACACACACACTGCCACTATCTCAAGACCTGTCTCTAATCTCCTGAGCTCAGCTCCATCTGATGAGTGTTTGTGTTGTCTGCAGTGCCCAGACTCAGCCTGCAAGCAGGATCTGCTGGCCTACCTGCAGCGCATTGCCCTGTACTGCCACCAGCTCAATATCTGCAGCAAAGTGAAGGCAGAAGTTCAGAACCTGGGAGGAGAGCTCATTGTATCAGGGGTAAGCTGGGATTTGAGTTTAGCCATTTGTTTCCCGTGTAGCACTCAAAAGGGAGCATTTTTGATTGCAATAATGTACAAAACAAAAATCCACCGATTCATAAGCAAGTTGATTATTTTTTAAAATCTGTCACCATTATTCCAGGCCTTACATTAACTTGTGTAGAGCAATTTGATTTTCCAATTACCCTTTGTTTATACTAACCTTGTAGAATCTTCATTCTTCCAAAAGAAAAGTAATTTCATAGCATAGAAAGTCATTGCCAAGCTGTGAATATTATAATTATTTGGAGCTCTTGTATATTTGCTCATTATAAATCTTCTTTCCTTTGTTAGTACTGGTAATTTCCTTCCTCTGTGCAGGAGCCAACTCTGTATGAAGTGCATATTGTTAAGATGGTGATGACTAATGGGATTCATTCACTCAGGTTCCAATGCACACTAGGTTTAGCAAAAGACTCTGGAAGGCCAGCAAAATATTTTAAATTTTGATGCATATGCTGTTTTCAAGTACTATTGCAAGCACAGTGATTATATACTCTAATAGCACCCAGCTATTTCAGTTATTTTCAATGAACACTACAAACTTCTTACACACAACCTTTTGTAGAAATAAAGACAGGCAGCAGTAATATTATAAGCTATGAGTTTTTTTACATTTTTAAAATATTTTTTTTCCTTCTCCTGTGTTGGCCTTTGAGCCTCTGGGAGTATGCTAGAACCAAGAGGCAGCAATGACTGCTCTTCATGGTTTTGTTTTTTCTTTCACACTAGTTTAGCCCCATGACACCTTTGTTATCCTTTAACTCAAGTACAGACCATATGTATGTAAATTTGTAACATATTCCACTCTCCTGAGTGTTTTCAAAACGATAATGATTTGTAAGACCCAAAAAAAACCAAAACAAATTGTTTCCAAACGTGGTTTTGAAAAAGCACCCTTTCATTGTTTAAGCCCAATCAAGTACGAAGATTATTAGGACAATAAACTTGTGCCCTTCATTCCATCCATGAGATTCCCCAGTGGCATCACTGGCCTTCCTCAAACATATCAGAAGTCACAGAAATTGTTCTCAGTCACATAACATTTTTAATTTATTTTTTTTTTTGCAAAGCACTATAGAAGGTCTTAAACATTTGCCAGGCTTTCTTGGATCAGGCATTCTGAAGTCATGTACACAATCCTAAAAGGAGCTGCTTAAAGGTTCCTGTATCTGTCCTGCAATTGGTCTTCACTTCTTGACGTATGTACGTATGTAACTTTAATACCTTGATCTTCCCACAGCAACGAAAAGATCCTCTTCCATTTTCCTGACACCAACGGCGTGATCTGTCCTTGTGTCACTGACAGCTATGCTGCATCGTAATTGCCATGATCTTTTCTTACCTCCTGCCATCTGGGTCCAGCCTTCCATCCCCATCGAGTTGTCATGTTCATCTCTCTGAAACAATTCCCCGAATCAGTGCTTTCTCCCGGCTTGGCTTTTGTGGTTGTGTGTGTTTCTTTTTTCGAGTCTCTTTATTCAGTGTTTGTGGATGCTGAATAAGCCATTGTGAGCCTTGCGCATCTCCTCGTCCCCGGAACATCCCCATCCGTTGTGGAATTATCAGTGGCCAAACCACTTGAGTTCATCATTCCAGTCTGGCATTGTTGGCACCCGCTGCTTCCCAGGCTCCATCACCATTGTGTTTCTGTTTGGTGGGGGTTTCACAGTCAGTCTCAAAGGCAAAATGAGCTCCAACCACGGAAATTGTTTGGGTCTGTTCCAAAGACTCGGTAAAACTGACCTACAGAAAATTTGGAGATTGCCCAGCTTGCTTCTTCTGCTGGTGCTCTGAGCAGGAGGAGGTGTAGTGAGTTGAACTCCTGTGCATCCCTTCGTGAGACCATTATCTTGTGATCTGAGGTGACCCAGTCAGTGCAGAGCTTTCCTGACAGTGTTTTCTGAGCTGTTGGTCTTCAGGGTGCTGGGTACTGTATGCTCCTTTGCTATCCAGAGGTCTGGTATCCAAGTGCACATCCACATCTGCTTGTCTACTTGCTGCTTCTGCTTCCATCTTCTTCTTCATCCTCTCTTGGATAGCCAATTACAAATAAACAGTATTTTATTTATACTAAAATGAAATACCATTATTTGGCAACTTGCATACAGTACAATGTTAGAAGGACTAGAGAAATCCAGAACTCAAGCTTCTCAACCTATGACTACAGAAGTAAGTTTCTGTGATTGTGCTGTATTTAAGTGTTTTGATGTAAATATCAAGCACCGTGACAATTATTACAAAATTGTAATTTACTACTGTGTTTACAAAGAACCACGAGACAATTCAGATCGATCCAAAAGATGACTTGTGATTCAGAACTATTGTGGGGAGCGGGATCTCTGCTTGAATATTTTCATTATTAAGAATATTAATCAATATTTATAAATGAAATGAATGTATGCATATGTATGTTTGAAGCTTTGTGTGGGTGTATGAATATTTATACATAAAGGAAAGAGACATAAAACCAATTAAAAGCTAAAAGACAGATGAAAGCCACCCCACAGTTCTTACAGTTTTGTTAGAGAAAAATATGTTGCAACAACTTCAAAAATACTGTGTACATAACATTTAATGTGCCGTATGTCTTTTGGTGAAACTTCTTTTTCTTTTTTTCCCCCCAAGACTCAGTAGTTCAGTCTGGTTTACCTCTGAAAATAAGCATAAAGAGGATCCTGTTTGCTTTTTCCTCTATAGATTGATATGATTCTAGCATAGCATATGAAGGGTCCTTTTTGGCATCAGTGACTTTGCTGCAAATAGGAAAACAGATCAAAAAGTAAGAAAATGTCACAGTCCTGAATTGTAAATTATTTCAGTAAAGAAGCCACTGTTGTTTTCCCTTTTCTTTCTCCTGTTCCTTTTGCCCTCCGCTTTTTTCTCTTTTGATCTTTCCCATCAGACTCCCTCCATGCAGATAGCAAAATTATTTTTACCAGTTAAGTAAGACCTGGCAGTCGGGAGTTAGCACACATCAGCTAATTCCCCATTAATATTAAGAGGGCAAGGACAATTTAGACTGTCTGTTGACTTGGCCCTTTATATTCCAAGGTGAGACTTTTCATTCCTGATTCCAAAGGAGTTTTGAAAAGTAAAATAAGGAAAAAACCCTGATACCAGTTCTTCAGTGAGGAGTCCTGGAAACCCAAAAAAGATTGCAGGGAAGAAAATAAGCAAAAATAATGAGGAGAATGTTAAATAAAGGCAAAAATAAATTAATTTCAAAATTTGCAGAAGATTTAAAAAATATTTCTAACTGTGTAGATGATAGCCTTGTTCTAATAAAACTCTCTTTGACCTTGGTCCATAAACAGATATACGTTTCTGTAATTTTAGATTTCAATATTCAATTTCCAGTTCCCCTCAGAATAAACAACCTCCTTTAATGAAATTACAGAGTAAAAGCACTTCAAAATAATTTGCTTTGTCTCTTGCTTTGGTTTATTTAAGGTAATGCATATTTGCTTCCTAATCACTTGCAGTATTGTATTGGAATGAATCCTCTGAGGTGCTGAGAGTACACTGCTCTCAGTGAAGTAAATCCCATTTACATATACTTAGCTCTTGCTGATGGCCTTGCTTTTTTGTGAGAGCTACTTTTGTTCAACAGAGTTGCTTTTAATGATGTTTCTTATTTGGATAAAAAAATCAGACTTCTGACTCTAGGGCTGCTTTATTTTTCTAGCATTCCTGTCTGCCTCTTGTTAGCAAGAGAATTACAATAAAACAAATCTATATATTCATTTCCTATTCTAGAATAAATGTACACTTGTTCCATTTACTGCTGCTCAGAAGCTGCTCAGCTCATTTACCTACTACCCATTTAGGTTGTGAGCTTGCATTTTTTGAAGTTCTTGTTTATGTTAGTAGATTTGCCACCGTTTTTCCTGTAGGATTAGATTGAGCAGAATTTAAGAAAATCCCTTATCCAAGGCAGCTCCTTATCATGTTCAGGTTTTATTTAGAGCCCTACAGATAAAATCAGCTGTATTATCAGAAAATTTGCCAGAGTCTTAAACTTCTGAACCAGGCAGATATGCAGTGTCATACAGAGCGGCAGCCACATGCCTTTGAACACTGTCCAAAAGTATGGAATCAACAGCTACAGCACACTCTAAACACACACTTTAGCTGGATCCAGTTCCCAGTTATTTTCTAAGTCCTGTTTATCTTAACATATTAGGCTCAACTGTGATACTCTGAGAAGGATTCCTATATTCTGTTGAAGATACAAGACATTGTAGTTAAGACTGTGAATTTATCAAGGAGTTCTTGCCTGGTGAGGTGAAGTGAGGAGTTTAGCAGGAACAGGAAGGTGAAAGGGCTGGAGCCACCCCGTCAGTTTTGGGTAGGACATGACGAAAATTGACATAACAGCTCAGTTGGGAGGGTGGATACATAAAAGTATGAACAAATAAAGATATACTTCAAAACAATTATATGTTTATTTGTGATAAGTGATAAGAGTAAGGTAACCAGAAAGAGCCACTCCTCATCAAATGTGACGGAGCCTCATTATTTATCAGGGAATAACAGTGAGCATCCAGCAGTTTTATCAGATGAGCTCACCAGCAGTTTCCCTATCAGTTCTGCTTATGGGTGTTACATCTAATAAAAATGGCTTAAATGTCCTACTTTTCTTGTAATTAAGGTTGAATCACTCTACCTCATACTGTAAAAGCAAGTTGGTATCGTGTGGGCAGTAAAGTATCAAGTTACTATGTATTAATTCTATAGACTCAAAGAAAAATCAGGTAGTTTGAAGTTCACCTGTTATTAAAAGTGAGTAAGGCCATCTTTCATTGAATTTGGATTAAGAGCTGCTGATGGGGTGTTTCATTTCACTGAAACTGAAAGCCTTTCTGGGGTCTTTTCTTTTGTTTCAAAGTTGGCAATCAGAGAGAACCTTTGCATTTAAAATGCTTAAGAGAGTGGAAAAAGTGTTGATCTGGAGTTTGGTAAGCAGAGCAATTTCATTCTCCTCAACCAGGCAAGAACTGAGGATTATGTGAAAGAAAGGTTCCTGAAGGGAGAGCTGGCAAATTGACAAAACTTTTGGGTTCCTTCTCATCAAGATTCCCAGGAGTGTAAAAAGGTTACTCAGCTAGCGCCACAATGAGTTTTGCTATGAATTCATAACAGAAATGGAACAAAATGGAACAAGGCTCACAAATCTTTGTTTCTAAAGGGTAGAGAAGTCAATAAGGAGTTGGCTGCATGGTGACACTTGAAGAGTTGGAGTGAAGGGCTCACTGTCCAAGTGGACACCAGGGATGAGTGTGGTCCTCAGGGGCTGGTGGTGGGACTGGCACTGTTTAACATCTTTGTCACTGGCATGGACTGTGGGACCAAGTGCACCCTCAGCAAGTTCTGTGACAACACTGAGCTGTGTGGTGACACTGGGAGGGGAGGGAGGTCATGCAGAGAGGTGGGTCTGGAAGGACCTTGTGAAGTTCAGCAAGGCCAAGTGCAGGGTCCTGCAGCTGGGTCCAGGCAATCCCTGACACAAACACAGGCTGGGGGGAGAATGGTCTGAGAGCGGACCTGAGAAGAAGAGCTGGGGGGAGTTGGTTGATGAAAAGCTCCACATGAGCCAGCAGTGTGCAGCCCAGAAGCCACACATTCCTAAGCTGCATCCCCAGCACCCTGGGCAGCAGGGGAGGGAGGGATTCTCCCCATCTCCCAGGCAACCAGCCACACTGTTAGAGGACACAGTCTTAAGCTGTGCCAGAGGAGGTTTAGGTTGGACATTAGGAGGGATATCTTCATTAAAAAGGTGGTTAGACATTGGAATGGGCTGCCCAGGGAGGTGATGGATTCACCGTCCCTGGGGGTGTTTAAGGAAAGACTGAACATGGCACTCAGTGCCATGGTGGTGCTGAGTCATAGGATGGACTCAGTGAGCTCAGAGGTCTTTTCTAGTTGATCCTGTGATTCTGTGGAACCAAAGGGTAAAGAACAGCAGTTAAGAAATAATAAGGAAGTAAGCTAAAGAAATACGAGATATAAAATGTTGAGCTGAAGAAAGCCAAACCAAAAGCAAGATAGAAGTATGAAATCAAAGAATTGCAGTGTTGGGAAAGGACTGAGATGAAGTCAGGACCATAAAGTTGGTTGAACTCCACAATGATCTCTGTTTCTTAATATAACAAGCAGGGAGAGAAAATAAAAAACTCAGGGTCTTTGTTCTGACATTGTGAAAAGACAGCTTCCAGGACAGGAAGGCTGGGGCTGGGCTGTGAAAGTGAGACCTTGATCTACATTATATATTCAAGCTGCTCATGTCATCTGCTTTGAGAGACATTAAAGACATGAAAAATACAGAAAGATGTTTTAACTGGACATTTTGGGTTGGAGATATATTTAAGTAACCTCTGCATAAGTGTGTGAATGTGTGCAGATATATTGGTAAGTGTGAGGGTGAAATACAGCCATAGTAAGTGTACTCAATTCCAAAATATATGACTATGTGAAGCATATATACTTATATACTGTATATACTTTACAGGTTTGGATAAACCTCTATTTGGAACAAATTTATTTGAATTGACTAATTTAGGAGTTTCCAACTCCTGCTGGCACAGCATGTCCCTCAGTACACTGTCCATGAAGGGACTACCTGATGATGTGGTAACATAAAAAATTTATCATCTTGACACTGAGTCAATTTACTACTCCTAAAGGACAAAGGCACCAGTGAGTTATGCAGGTTAATCAAAATGAGTGCTGATAAAATCCCTCATGGTCATATATATTCATTGTATATTATGTATTTTATGGAAGCTCTGTCTTAGGGCTTTCACCAAGTTAAAACAGAGAAGAATTCCTAATTATCCTATGAAACATCTTAAAAATGAATTAAAAAAAGAGGCATAAATAGATGTACCTGCAGTGGCTCTAAAGCCATTTGCAATACCTCTCCCAAGTATTTGGCAATAGGAATTGAGTTCATTATATGTAGCTTACCTTTGCATCCCAGTAAAGGCAGCATGGACCAGGAGCTCAGAGAGTTTATGCAGTTGGCTTCCTTGGAGGGATTCAAGACTGGAGTAGACAGTGTAGCAGCTGAGAAGATCTACTGTTGGTAATCAACTCATTTCAAGTTAAAAGTTATGCAAGAGTCCTCCAGAGGTCTCTTTTATTTGACGTTTGCACAGCGTTCTGATTCAGCCAAGTGAAAGATCCTGCAGGATCTTGTTCCTGTGTCAGGGAGCTCACAGGGTTTTGCCTTTGTAAAAGGTGCTGGATTGGATGATAGTGCACACTCTGAGCTTTGGGCATCATAACTGTGATCCACAGAACTGTCATCCACAGAAAAAACCTGTGCAGAAGCCTCAGGAAAGGTTAATTTATTTTTATTAGTGTATGGCTGTTCCTTCAGAGAGGGTGGATGGTGGCAGACAGAGTTTATGTAAGGAAAAGCAGATTAACAAAGCCCAAGACACAACTGAAAAATCCAACAAGAAAATATTTTTGTGCAATAATCTCAGTTCTTTTGAAGCTCCATTTTTTTTTATATAAGGTTATTTTTAGGACTAAGAAAATACCTCCTTTTATACGAATGCATGTATAAACACACATAAATATGAAACTATATATCCTGCATAAATGGAAGGATGTTATCTAGAATTTAATTTGCAAAGCAAAATTACACTGCACTTGTCTTCATTAGAATGTATTAATGGAGACAAGAAGCACGCACACCATCTATATGTCTGCATTCAGTAGGTTTAAGTTTAGACAGGTCAGACTTTTATCCTTATTAAGAAGCATTTTGGCTCCAGGGAACATGCTCTTGTGCTTTATCAAGTGACTAATATACATGCAATTTGTGAAGATTAAATTTATTGAAATTTCTCATTAGAACAATTTTCTGCAAAGAAAAGCATTTCTGATACCAAACAACATTAAGCCATTTAATTCCTTGAAAACAGTGTAAAAAATGTTACAGATTCAAGACTGAGGCTTGAAACAAACATGACCATAGGAAAAGGTTAGAGAATTGAAAGAAATACTATTGTATGTGCTTTGTTACATCCTGCATTTGTATTTAAAATTGTAGCCACTGAAAAATTCAAAGCTCCCCTGCTCCAGTAGTTACAGCTTCAACTTCAGCCTGTTTCCTATTCCAGGCCATGCTGAAGGAGCTGGGAAGAAAATGGGAATATAATGGCTTTGTGATACACAAATTACACCAGCCCTGCAATAATTAGCAGGGCTGAAAGACCATTCTAACACACCCTAAGATATGGTCCCAAAGGATTATTCCTGTAAGAATTCTTATAAAGGAAGAGAGGACTTTGGTGCTATTCTATGTTCACTTGTTTTCCTGTCTTATTGCCTTTAAAAGAGATGGTTTGGGACCAAGTGTCACCATTTTGTATTAAATAAGAATTCCTTTCCCCTGGGGCAATCTCAGTTGGCCTCCCTAATGCACAGCATAGATTTGCTAATAGGTTCATCCCAAAGCCATAAATGAAAATGAGGTTTGTTTCTTGCACTGGAATGACAGGGGACTGAATTTCCGTAATGACAGGTTCAGCCCACAACAGGAGACTTCGGATTGTGTTTCTTCTACAGAAGTACATCTTGTAGCTCCTGCAATTATTTAACTCCTTAAGCTGGGAAGTGGTGACACCAAATCCCACTTCTAAAAGTACTATCAGATGGTGCTTCTGCAGATATTAAAAGAATAACAACTACAGTTCAGATGCATCATTTACTTTGACTGTAATTGTATTTCTTGACAACTGGAGTTGCAGACGAGTTACACACACATAGAACAATTCACAGACAAGAAGATGGGCCCTCAAGGGAAAAAACATCAGCAGGTTTTTCCAGCTTGAGCAAAATCAACTGCAAATACTGAACAGAACAGCTTACAACAAAGTTTTTAATAAAATCCACAAAAGAGATGTGTTTCCATTAAATGAAGGAGGTCATAATGGCCTTTAGGAAGAGAGCTAACTGAGTGAGGAAGGTTAAAATTAGCCTTCTATCTTTAATCTCTGAAATATTTTCTTCCACACTTGGGACATATTATTATTAAAATTATTATTTATGTACCTCGTAGAAGCAAAGGAAGAATAATTCTGTTATCACATCTAATCTTACATGAAAGATAAGCAGATGCTTCAACAAAAAGGGTTTGTTATGTAATTAAGACATTAATATGAAGTCAAAGTAAAAAACTATCCAGTATCAGAAAAATCAATCCTAACCTCTTACTGTTAGATATTCTCAAAAGCTTTCTTTTAATATCAGTTCTTTCTGATTCTGACTAATACATCATCTAAACCTTGTGAACTGGGTTACCAGGTAAGCAATAGTAGGTCTAGAAACTGAGACAAAGTATACAAGTAATGTTTCCTAAATCTCATCAAAGACCAAATTAGAATTCTGTAAAACTGGATTAGAGCATCAATATCTGCGCCAAAAGCCTGCAGAAACATTTTCATCTCCTTTTTATACCTGCAACTGGGTTCAACATTTCCGTTGTCAAAAAGTGAGAGAAGTTCCAGCTTTACTCAGTGTCAGGTAGGATGTTCCGTATTTCATCATTCCTTAACCATGACAGATAATGCACAAAAAGGACTTTCCCACTTATCCATCATGCTGGTGGATACAGCAGCTGGCCCTCTTTGGGTCAGAGATGTGTCTGTGTTAAGCTCTCAGACTTTTATGATGTATGTCACTTTGGCACTTTTACATGGCCTTTTCCAGCTCTTGTTTCAATTCCTTACAATCCATCCTTTTTTACCTTCTGTGTCTGTACCAGTCTGGGTGATGCTTCTGCAGGGTTGGTTCTCTCTGCTCAAACTTCACAGACAGCACCCAGAGGTGCCTGTGTGGTGCCTGCCTTTCCCACCACGTGTTCATCCTTTTCAGCAAGAAAGAAAGCACACTGGGATTTTTTTCCCATCAGATCTTTGAGGTCAAACTAAACATGGACCTCTGCTTTAAGGTGATTTCTGGTGCCTGGGTGCAAGTGATTAAATCGATTACTTCACCAGCATTTCCACAGTTTTCTTATTCTGTTAGGCTTAACTTACATCCCTTAAGAAAATATTTGATATTAAAGTCTTCATTTACTGTCTCTTTGTGTTTCCGTGCATTCATTTAATTAATCTTAATTGTGTTCCTTGGAGCATTTTGGAGATTTCTGCACTTCCTTGAATGTATATACATTTTAAAAATGCTTTCATGAGTTCTTTCTCTGGTTTTATTCAGTAATGTGTTTAGGTCTATCTGCACAGCTCAGTCTTAACTTTGCTCTTCACTTAATATACTCTTTATCAACTACAGATATCATACCAAGCAGGTCAAAACAAGATTTCAAATTTAAGTAGTACTAGCCCCAAAACACTATCTGGGGTATAATCTGCCACCCAATCAATTGAACTGTTTATATTACATTATCATGGTGGAATTTTCCGTGTTTCTCCAAATTTCTTATCTTTTTACTGGAGAATATCCTTGGCCATACTCAGTCTTCCATGATTTAATTGTGCTTCTTCCATATGTTTCATCCCAATAAAAGGCAATTTAACTCTTTATCTCTCTAAACTCTCTCTTTAGAAGATCGTAGAACTGCTGTTACATGTGTAGTTTTTCTGGTATTTAAGGTTTTAGCCTCTAAACATCCTCCTCTTTCTTAGAAGGAGCAACCTCACATAGGCTTCATCAGGTCTGGTGGTCACAGGAGTTCGAAATAAGTTCCTACTTTATTTGGCAAAAACAACTGTGGTGCAGTAGTCAAGCCATAGGTTACCTAAGTCATGAATTCACTGAATACTGCTTGGTACTTTTTACCATAAAAGCCTTTAAAAATTGGATTTTTTTCTTTTCTCTTTAGAGGGCCATTAGACATAAATATTAATGAGGAATCAATGCAAGACAGGCAACCAGAGGGGGTTTTCCTCCTCTCTGTCTCCAAACATGCAAATAGTTTGTAATCCAGAGATGATGTACAGAGAAGACAGTTAAATTATGAACAGCACTGTCATCACTTAGCATTCCTCAGCTGCAGCCTAGATTTGCATTGTGTTCCTGCAGTTACAGCTCATCTCTAACAGCCACAATAACTCTTCATTTCGCCCACTGGGCACCCATTTGTTGAGTTTTTAATTCCACAAAAGCACTGCTTTAAAGCAACGTCTGCAAATACTGCAGGATCCCCATGATGATAAAAGCTCTGAAGGTTAGGAAGGAAAATGCTTGAGTCTGTTATTAGGTGGAGTGGCTGGTACTAGACATGAGTCACACGCTTCCTTTTTTCAGCAGAAGGAAAGGAGAGAACACACTGACAGAGCAGAGAATGCACATTAATCATTATTAAGACAGAAAAACTAATCATGATTAGATTACAATTCACATGAACCTTGTAGCACCAAAAAGCCCAAGGGAAAGCATCAATATTAATTCCATGTGCTTAAATACATACACTGAAAAGACATTTAAGGAGTATTTATTTTTCCTCTTCCAAAAGGCAGGCTCTTATGCTAGCAGTCTTTACTGACACTGAATAGTCCCCCATTCTCTAAGCAGTTTTATTTAATGGACTTAGGTGTAGCAGTAGAAAAAAAAATACTATTTTTTTCAATTTTAGACTGCAGCTAGGTTATTAATAAAATCCCAGTGGATAATATAAGCAATTATGTTTACTCCCAAACCTACTTTTCCAGAATTTGGATGATAAAAATGCAATAAAGTAGACTGAATATCCCATTTTAAGTCCTCCAATTTTAGTCTTTGGGATGTTGTTTGAAAAAAAATAAATGTGCTTCAGCCTGTGTGGCTGTCATTATATGAAAATGTACATCTTTAAAAACATCACCTCTTTGCAATTTTATTGATATTTTCTGGAACTTGAAAGTGTGCTCTGTAAATAAATGTATGCCCAGAATTTTTATACTTCCCTCACTTGTTCTTTCAGCACAGTTTGTCAGTTCTCATTTTGAATGCAAGAAAACCATCATTCTCTTCCTGACCTCCCTCATGCAGTGGTGGGTGGTGTAGGAGGCCCAGTCCTCTGGATTACTCTACTCAAGGGTCAATCCACAGGTGTGAATTGGATCTTTATCCCACATGGGGGAACACGAGCGTAATTCCTGTTGCAATCACTGGAATTTTATCTGCTTGCAGTGCTGTGGGTGTTTTTGTGCAGTTTGGCTGTACAAAACTACATATGAAACCGAGTCACGTGGGAATCTATTGACCAAATTCATGCCTGATCTGATGTCAGTCAGCGTTTAATTGGGGTGGAGCTTTCCGTCCTCTCTGGTTGTCATCAAAAGGTGCCAAAAATGTTCCCCTTTGGAATGAGCAAGTGCTGTGGGGCCGGCAGGCTGACGCTGTGCTGTGGGAAGGAGTGAGAGGAACCCTCAGACAGTGGGGTTACTCACCGTGGAGGAGGCCCTGTGTCCTTGGCCAAGCATAGCTCCTTCAGCACACGTTCCCCTCTCTCCTCACCTCTACACTACGGCGCAGTATTTCTCTTGCTCTCTCTCTCACTATCTCTTTTCTGTATCTCTCGGAAATCAGACTGGAGTTCAGAGCACTTTCACTACCTTTTATGAGGTAGAGTGTGATGTCATAGATGGGGGCAGGGCTAGTCAACTTTCCACCCACCCACCCACCTGTGCTGAGGGAGCTACGCTTGAGACTGGAAGCGGTGACTCCTCAACGGTGAGTAACCTCCTGTCTCATCTATTTCTTTATAGCTCTGGGGGTGGAGGGGAGACACGTGAGAATGGGGGATTTTTTTGATAGATTCTCTTTTTTTTTTTTTTTAATTAACCATAGGAGTCGCAGAGTTAATTGCATGTGTTGTCTTAGTCACCTGTGGAGAAGTGTTTCCTCCCTGTCCAGGAGTCCCAGAGTAAACTTCACCTGCAAAGCAATGGCCACGTTTCTCTGCACAGGTGGTCCATTGGCTGATGGTTAAACTGATCCTTCAATGTTTATCTTGCCCTGTGAAAAGGCAGGCTTTGGTCCCCTTGAACTCAGTTGCTAAATTTCCATTAATTTAATTACAGTATTTAATTAGAGTGCTGGGCCATAATTTTCCTGAAGTTCTTTATGATTAAAGATAGATGGTGTTATTTATATATTTATCATTATTAACTGTGGATAATGGCTGTTTATATGGGACAGGATTTCTTATTTTAATAATCTCTATTACTGTTTTTATTCACTTTATCCAGAATATTTATGAAGCTATGTATTGACAATAAGCCAATTATATAGACCTTTATATAAATAAGCCAATTATATAGACCTTTTTCACAGATGAAATAAAATTCAAAGGTAAATTGTGGAAGACATAAAATTAAGCAGAAAACCCAGAAGATATGTAGCTCAGACTTAACCTTTGAAATTATAAATCAAAGCATTTAATTTATTTTTTTTTTCTTTGATAAGAACTTGAGATGGGCAGGGATGCTCCTGACTGAATTTCTTGGTGTGTTTTTTGTCTCACTACCTAAATGTTACAATTTTACTTTAAAGCATTGTCTTGTTACCTATTTCCCTTGGCCCCAGGTATTACTCTTCACTGTTTTAATATCCCTCAGCATATTAAAAAAGACAAGATGGACTACGAAGACCTTCCTTTTTTGTTCTGCCTCCTGGGTATCTATTAAAGCTGTCAAGATGTCAGAGCTCTCATACTAAAGGGCAGAAGAAGGATCATATGAAGATTTTGGGCCCTAGGGATACTGCAAATCTTGCTGTTCTTGTTCATTTAAAGCTCTTTACCAGCTTTGTGTGGGTTCTGGTCATATCCTAGGGAGAGTCTCTAAAAGGCAGCAACATGTCCTCAATAAATCAAAGAAAAAGAGTGCAGTCACAGCCTTTTCAGCAGAGGGGGTTCACAGTCTGATTGATGAAGGACTTCTGTTTTCAGGTGACATGGGGGCTTTGAGCAGATGGGTGAGGGTCCAGACCATTCCATCTTGTGGTCAGTGGCATGGCTGGGAATTGGTCCATAGTGATGGATAGATATTCCTCCCTGATGACTCAGGGATGCTCTTTGTATCAGTGCACAGGACATCTAAATGGAGTTCAGGGAGGGTGGGAGTCTGGTTTACACAGCTACCCACCAAAACTTCCACAAATGGTTGTTCCCCTCCCTGTCAAAGAGAAAAATAATGACAAAGAATATAAAAATGTCTCCCTGACAGGTGGTAGCTTTTCTAGCTTTGAATAATGTGCACAAGATGTTTCATTACTACTGTTTATTCCTTTAGTAAACCAAACACTGAAATCTCCAAATCTTCCTTTGCAAGGCCACAAACTTGCCTAGCAAATTTAGCTTCCCCAGCAAACTTTAATCTTTCCAGGAAAGAAAAAGCAAGAACAGGTTAGTCAATCTCTAATGTTTCACTGGGAAAACTTTATGGGAGTTGCTGCTCTTAAAGATAATTTGAAGTTTGTTCTTTTCAGAGGCAAGAGCTTGGAGGTAAAATTTAATTTAGATCCTAAGCACATCCTTTGCTGATGAGTTTATCAAATTGCCTTAGCACATAATTATTCTTGCATAATGCAGGAGACTTCAGTTTTTGCACAGAATTTTTAAAACACAAAGGGCAAGTGTAAAGTGCCCTAATCTCACTTCAGTAATACAAAAGCATTTTGGTGGCACAGAGAGAAAAACTCTTTTAAGACTGGTGTAAGTATTGGGAAAAAGGAATCTGAATTGGTGTCATTCAATAATGATGGTGAATCAGAGACAGTGATCAGCACTGAGGGGATATTGTGGAACAGAGATGTCAGAGGATTAGTTTGAATCCGGAGAAATTTGCATTATAAATTTATCTTGTAGGATAAGCAAATTAGCAGTTGGCTGACTTTTGTATGGTGGGGAGTTTGTTGAGGGAAAGATATTCCAAATTACATGAACTGTTGCAATAATTAACCTGAAATCTGTCTGTGCCAATTCTAATAATAATTTTTTGTCCAGGTAAACCCCAGGCTTTGAGTGAGTTTGGCAGAATAGCTTAACATTGGGAGAATAAATAAACTAATGGTACATTTACTGAGATAATTCCCCTGATAAATTATTTTACTGGCAGCTATGGTTAAAAAAATATATTAAAATGTCTGAAGTGCACAGATTTCTACATTTTCCAGCCTAGGCTTGAGTGTGTATTCAGTCAATTATGAAGTTGATTTAATATTATTTACGTGTACATTAAATTAAAGTATTATAAAGCCTAGATTTCAGCTGATTTTATTTAGTGTTTAATATAAAAACTTTTAAAGCAAATGTCTGGAAATTTCTTCCAATACATGCTAATTCAAATGAGTTACATCTTCATAAATTATTAGCAAACTGAAAGTTAATTTTTGATGCAGTGTTCTTAAAAAATTTATACTTGCAAGCACGTTGTATATAAACATATCAAAACACACCCAGTATATTAACTAGCCTATTTACACCTATATATTTAAGGAGATCAACATTTAAATGAAAGATTTATTCCTCACTCGTAATGGCAAAGGGTGAACAATACTTTAATGATGTAAGATCATCTACAGGGATCAAGCATGTTTTTCAGTATGATTAAAACAACTATGTGAAATTCTCAATTTTTCTCTATTTGCCAGGCTGGCTTCTCTTACAAGTTGAATTAAAATTTTGTGGGTTGGTTCTTACCTTCTTTTTCTCTGTGAGAAGTGAGGGAGAGCTGTGAAATGCACCATCTGTTCCCAAACCATGTCAGCTGGCAAAGAGATGCTTCTCCCCCTGCCCTTTCTCACTGCAGTTTCGGGCTGGTTTAACACCATTGCCTAAACACGGATTGTGTGGATTTAATCCTGTTTAAGCAGAAGTCACAATGACAGTGCACAGCATTCTAGAGCACTCTTCATGTTGATTTAAATTGCAGTCCTTTTAAACCTCGACCTCAGCTTGTTTGAATTTACAACATAAATGCTACACTTAACTGAGTGTAGGGGAAAGAGGAAGCCAGGACTGCCTTAACACCCTGGACTTTCTGATCCTGGGACAGTTGCACTCAAAGACATTAAATGTGATTCTCTTAAATCATAATCCTTTGGATTTCTATCAGTCCCATCTGAGTGTCTCAAAGCAAACACATGGTGTACCCTGGTAAAACTGAAAACAGAAATAAATATTGTCATAATTTCCTTTCTACAATTAATGCTGAGCCACACTCAAGGCAGGAAACATCTATAGAATCATGATGGATTTCAAACATTACATACTCCTTCATGACTCAGTTAATGTTCAAGACCACCATTTCTCTGTCTTCCATTTGATATTCCAGTTTCCACTCTGGATGGCCAAATTGAAATAAAACCAAAAACAACAAAACAACCCCCAAAAAACAAATTAACCACAAATACTTCCATCCCTCCCCCCCCAAAAAAACAACGGGAGAAAGACTTCACCCAAGTTAAGTATGGTTTGAAAAAGACAGAATTAGAAATAAATCCTGCAGTAACAGTGGGAGGCTGCCCCACTCAAGCTGTGCAAAAAGATGAGAGTAGGTCTCTGGTGTAATGGAAACTGATTATTTTATTATTCAGAAAGATTTTAATTGAATTATGAAGAGGTTTTGCTCTCATCTCTATTGCTGTGTGAATACTGACTCATCTAGCCAAGTGTAAACATCTGCATCTGAGATGTTCACTCCAGCTTTCCTTCATGTGGAAGTCAAGAGCCATTTCCAGAGGGCAGAGATTCTTATTTCAGGTAGACACTGACAACTTACATTGGTAATGCCTGAAAAAGTGCAGAGGCATGAGCAGATGAATTGAACCATGTGTACAGAGTCAGAAAGTTTAGCCTTGGGCTTCTTTCGAGGGTCTATTTTGATATGTAAGTAAATTCAGCTTCCTATGAACTGAGCTGATGCCTAATTCTTTTCTGAACAAAAATTTTTAAATTGCTTATTAAGGAGCATTTACCTATGTGAATTTTCTGTCATGATGCTCTGATCTCTTTAGTTTCTGGAGGTTGGAGAGATTTGTGTGTCTTGTAGTTTGTGGGGTTTTACCCATTTGACACTTTCGGGGACCAAAAGAGGATTGAGGAGAACAGTTTCAAAAACATTCATTAAGTTATTTGAATTCTTGGACCAGTAGGTCAAATCCAAGGACAGGGTTTTTTGCAGATGTTGAGCACCTGCCCAGATTCACTGTACTATCTTTAGGAATCTAATGCAATTTAGAATCTCTAAACTGAGTTTAAAAGGTGAAGTGCTCTGGCCCATCTCCTTAGAGAAAGAGCCCATGAAAGATCTCAAGTGCTCCATGGTTCCTGGCCTTCTTCACCAAGCACAAAAGGGGTCTGGAACCTCTTGGTCCAGAACATGAAATTAAGTAGGTTGAGTGTAGGATGAAACTTAATTTGTAGAAATGAAAACTCTGAACACTTTAACTTGGTCACCAAACAGACCAAATCAATGGAGTTTGGGAACAGCCTTATTTTTCCTGCTTTCCTTCCTAGAGCAATTGCTCAATAAGAGGCATCTGAAAAAATTCTGGGGGTTCAAGTGACACCAGCCATGATGGATCATGACTAATATTGAAAGACACTCAGTTTGAATTTTTCTGATGCCAACTAAGTGCAGTGAAGTCTGTAGGTAATTATGACTAATGTACACTATTTAAATAAGAACTTTATAAGAAAAAAGCCTCTGCAAGTGCTTTTTAATTTCACCACTCTTCTGAAGTCGATACCTTCATCTCTTTTACGTAAATTCTGGATTAGTGGTAAGATTTGGAGATGTGGTTGAATTAATTTTTTTTGTGGGGGGATGGTTGTTCTGAAGTGAAGAGCACAGGAATCATTTGGATTATTTGAATCATTAAGGATACCAGTACTTCTGCATTTGTTGCTCAGGGAAAATATTACCTAAAGTTCTGAACTGCAAAGGAAAAGAGACTCCAGGTAAATTCATAATCCCTAACGCAAGTATTATCTGAAAAGATAATACTGGACTTGAACAATTTCAGTGAGCTGTTAAAAATTTGTCAAAAATGATAACTTTTTCCTCCTTTTCTGCAATCACTCATTTTTTTTCCCCATTTGAAGTGGACACTCGCTCTTGTAGCAGTGAAGATGAGATTGCCAACATCATCTACACAGGTCATAGATGTATTTGCAGTGTACAGAGAAGGCTCAGAGAAGATATTGTTGTCTATAACTACCTCTGAGGAGGAATTAGATGAACCAGATCCAGACCTGTCAGAGTTGCATGGTCATAGGGACAGGAAAACCAGTAAAAACAAGTTTTCACATGGGAAATACAAACTAGATATAAGGTAAAAAGGTTTTAACTGGAAGGTGGTGAAATTCAAGTGCAGGGTGGAGTTCTCCTGCCCAGAGATGTGAAATTAGCCATCCTTGGACACACCCAAATTTCAGCAAAATCCAGAACAGCCTCATGTAATTCAAATTTTCAGCGGGGCATTGCACTAGATGACCTCAAAAGGTTCTTTTCATCCTTAAAGAATATTTGCATAATAAAACATGAGTAATAAAAATGAGCCCTTAGAATTCAGAGCAAGATTTTATTCATTCCAATTTATTCTCAATTTGCTGTCATCTTTTCTTGTTCTTTCCCTGTGAATTGCAACAGCTTTTACAAATGTTTCTGTTTTGTTCTGGTTTCATTTGCTTGCAGTAATTAAGAACAGGTAATTGTTACCTGTTTTAATGGTTTTTAATGACATTTAGTGTTAGCTAAAGTTAAAAATGTAATGAACAGATGCATTTACAAATTGTTTGCTCAGTAATTGACTAGGGAAAAAAAATCCTTCTAGTAGGGAACTCTTGTTACTTACTGAATATTGTTTAACCATTGACTGAGTTGGCCAAAGAACAGTTAATAATAAATAATTTATTTGGTATAAAATTATAGAATTTCCATTAGAACTTGTTTGTTATGTATGATTAAGCCAGCTCTGTCTGACTGAAATAGAGCTTTCCCCTGAAGACTGTTGTGGAGTTCTGATTTTTTTAAAAATTTTTTATTTCATTGCACACTGCTGTGAAGTCCTGGGAAGTGCTCAGGGAATCAAACAGAGAAAGGAATGTTTTCACTGACTGAGTTGAGCAACACTGGAAGGACTCTCAGCTCCAAGGAAGTAAAATTCTTTTAGCACCTCAAAAATGATCAATATCTTGAATGATCGACGCCTTTAACTGCTTCTGCAAGACATAAAATATACAGGAAAAACAGCAGGCAAACATTAGGAAGAAGGAATAGTTGTCCTGGCATCATCTTTCACATTCTTCAACAAGATTTCATTTCATTTTATTTATTCTGATGTGCTTGATGCATTTTTTCCCAGCCCTTCCCTGAGAAAAGCCAGCTGTGCCCGTGGAACACTTACCTTCAAAGTGTCCCTGTGCTGACCTGGCAAGCATGACTTTAGAGACAGGAAAGTAGCTGAAGGAGCAGATTTGCCTCAAAAACTGGCAGATCCTCATGGCTGAAGACATGGAGATAAATCACATACAGATACTGCTCTGACACTTGTACAAATTAAAAAAGAATTTGGGGAAATAGCACACTTCTCAGCATCGCAGTCGTAAATCCTGCTTTATGTGCTTTTCATTTTGTTTCCTTTTAGACAAAATCAGGAGCAATAGCAGGAGATAACACATTTACTCATGTAAAGCATGGAGTGTTTCCGTGCTTTATTGATTTCTTTTCTTATCCAAAGTCCTCCTGCATTTTATCACTGAGTACAATTTTCAGCCAACCAGACATGATTTGGACTCCTTTCAGGTAAGAGCCTTAGAAAGACATGGTTTTTTTTTTCTTTTTTTTTTTTATTGTACCAGTTCTTTAGATAAAGAACAAAAGATTTGCTCCTAAAATTCACCTTGAAACAGCACTAGTTTATTTTGGGCTTTTAAAATGTATTCCTATTTTCAAATTACAAGTCAGAACTCCAGTTGAGACCAGGGAGATCAGTAGCACAGATTAGTTAGATATCCTCTATTTCCTCTTTTTTTCAGATTTAGCTGCAATTGGATATGATAATGGAAATGTGTACTGATGTTTTTGATGGAGACCTGCCCATGCTTTTCTGTGACCTCGAGTTCAGAGAATGTTGTGTCTTGAATAGACTTCAGGCATGTGAATCCCTGTGTAAATTAGTGTAAATTGCTTTTTTTATTGGGCTTGATACTGAGTTCTGACAGACTTCTTACTCCAATTTTCTTCAGGAATCCTCCTGGCAATATAAAAAGTTTTAGTTATAGTTGAAGTTCGCCTCTCCCATCAGATAGAGTTTGGATTTCATTTTGCTGCAGACGTTTTATCTTGTTGAATATTGGGTTTAAATCAGTCATACAAAATTCCATTTCCTGTTAATCATCCAAGAACTCAGAGAAAATTCCATGGGGCAGAATGGTTTTGAAGCTGTCAATGTGGTTGTGCCAACTTTTCATCAAGTAGTGTTGGAATTGTGATGGCTGCTGGACAATGCTGCTCTTTGTCCACGACATTCCACCCCTGGCACCATCCTCCAGACATTCATTCTGTGCAGAATGAGGAACATTTGGAAGAAGAAGCCCTCAAGTCGTCGTGACAGAAGACTCATTCCCATGTTTCTCAGTTGTGGCTTGATGTAGAACATGTTCTAAAAATCCAATCCCTCTATATTCGACCTTAGCAAAGAAAACCTGTGGTATAAACAACCAAATTTGTGGAGTGAAATCCTGTCCCCATCCACAAAACTCCTTTAGCTTTATTCACTGAGGATTCATTCCTTGTCCTGTAGAATTTTTCCAGATATTTTGGTTTTCAGATTGTTGTGAAATAATTTAATTCAGCAACAGACTCTGGAAGTTCTGAGACAGTGCTGCAGCATGGAAATACTCCTAAAGCAATTGAATTTTAAAAATTCAATGCTGTATAGGATTGCTTGTCCTTACAGAGTTTCTGGTGACTGGTAAGAATTATACCAGTTTGGCATCTTTTTCCTCATATGAAATGGCAGATAATGAACAGAAAAAGTATATTAAACGTTTCTGAAAGATTTTTTTTGTTATGGGTCAAAATAATTTCCCCCATTAAATTCTGGAAGGAATGCAACAAGATATTAATTAAATGTTAAATACTGAGGAAATAGCCTACATTATATTTGGTAACTACAAGAAAAATTGTATTTTTTTTTTCATAGCAATAGTATTGGAGAAATAATTTATTCACTGTAAATGCATTTCCTGAATAGAAAAAAACCTAATATCTATCAAAAATTCAAAAATATATTTTCAGCTTTGGGGCCTGCAGTCTAGAGAGACACCAGTAATAATTATTTTCCAGAAAATAAATTAGGTAATTAGGTAATTAGGTAATTAGTTAACTTTCAGGTGTTTCCAATTGTCTTTTTGTCATTTCACCATTTCAGTTGTTAAAATATGAGCTTCCACATTAAGTGTTCTTCTCAAAGCAAATGAATTAGGGTATCATTTTGTCATTTATGCTTTTGCTTCTAAAATGCGAAAATATTTACTTGGAATAAGTAAAGCAAATGTAGAAATGCATTTCTATTATGCCTGTTTACCTTTTACTGGGAATGTCAGTTCTGGGAGTATTTTTATTTGCTTCTGCTTTTGCAAATTAGCATACAGCAATTGGTAATGTGTTTTAAAATGACAATAGTCCATAGAAGACAGAAGATACCCACAGTTATTGCTCTATTTTTGTGCTTTCTTCTGTCCTTGATCATGGCAGCCTTTGTTTAATACGACCAAATGGGCCTGGGAATCCCTTGGGTTTCTTACCTGTAATTGAAAAAATGCAGATGAGGGTGGTTGTTCAGTGGATTGGGCACCTATAAAACACAACTACCCCCAGAATGAATTAAATATTCATCAGGTATAGAGGAGTAAGTTAATTGCAGTCAAATGTGAAAACAGATAGCTAGGAAAGGACAACTACAATGCAATTTTTTCTGTGTAGCTACAGATCCATTTTAACAGTACTGTCACCACATTACATTCCAGACAAAGATTCTTTTGAGAGTGAGAGATTTTCCAGTATATGGGATAGTTTTCTCAGAATGGACTGTAGCCAGCAAGAGCCCTATGAGCATTTTGAAATGATGAAAACAGACCCTCAGCCATTGCACAGTAGTGCTGATGAAATTCAGAGATCTCCCTCCACAGGGAAGAGAGCACCTGAATAGCAAACAGGCCATTCCTGCATTGGCTCTCTCTAACAGGGTCATGTTCTATGTGTGAAATGTGCCACAGAAATGTAAAATGTAATTTTACAAATCCTTTTCTTGCATACCTCTCGTGTACATAGGAATGGATTTACTGTTAAGGGCAGCTGAGAGGAAAATGTTCTGTTGCTTTAGAATACAGTCTGAGAAATCTGTAGTCCTGATTTGCCATCCGTGTTCATAATTCCATAATTTTAGCCTTATTTTCTCTGGAGAGTGGTGATTGACTTTTGGGGTGTGATAAGAGCAACTCTGCCTTGTCCAGGAAAGTGTGAACTGCCCTTGGAAACGAGGAGAAGGAAGGAATTCACCCTGAATTCCTAAGTCACCTGCTGAAGGTGCACAAATCAAGTCTTAGCTGAGAGTATTTGAGGAGCTGAGAGTATTTAAGGTTCTGCTTCAATGTGTAAAATAAGTTATATTTGCTCCTCCCAATCTGCACAAAGTGAACCAGACCAAACTCTATTTATCAATAGCTCCTAATACTAATTTTTTGTTTTCATACCTTTCAAGGTCAGTAGGGGTTGTTATTATCATCTCAGCTGCCTTTCCTGCAGAACTGGTGCACAGGCTCCCTGAACTGATGTGCACTAAAAATGTCCAATAGTTAATACATATTAAGCAAAAACATCCAATATTGATTTCACAATTTCAAGAAATAGAATCAATCTTTCATGAGTTCTTGTGACTAATTAATATAACTGCTAAATAAGTAATTTCAGGTAATTAATAACTAAAATGACCTGCTTCACCTCTCAGCCTTTAAGTTTTGCTTTATCTTTGTCTAACCTGTGGAACTTGAAATATAATCAGCTTTGTTACCATGCACTTGCTGATTCACTTGAAAGTAGGAAAAAAAGAGCTGGCCGAGTCTTTCCCATAAAAGATGATTTTGTTATTGAGTTTCTTTAAGTTCTTTCCCAGTTCCTCAATATTGTTCTTGCATAGAGAAGAGGATTCAGTATCCCATGACTGTGGATAGATGATACACTGGGTATGAGAATTTAACCTATTTCATCAGTCTCCTCCTTTTTGGGTACTCAAGGAGTGATTGCCTGGGATCCTGCAGAGAATAAAGTTCCTTAGTTTGTAATTAGGGATCATCTGTTGTAGATCTGGCCAAAATTAAATCTACATTTGTGGCTTTTAGCAGCTAATTAGATATCAATCACTTGCCCTCTGCATGACTTGACACCTTCCCAATTGTTATCTGCAAATTTCATCGAATGAGTGGCTTCCTTTCCAAGTTTTTAGTAGAAATATTAATATTGTGAGGCCTCCAAATGGTTTCTCCAAGACCCCACTGCGAAAATCACTGTTGAGCACTGATTTTTTTTTGTGTGTGTATATGTACTTCTGGAAGCAGCTGCTGGAGAATCTGGAATCCTTCTGTGTATGTGTCTTGTTAGTTTTGCGTCAACTGAGTTTTTAATCAAACTGTCATGTATTACTAAGCAAAAGACTTTTCAAAGATCCAATTATACCCACAGCATTATTTTAAGCAATTCAAAGTTTAATCATACAAAAATATGATGTAGATCACTTTGAAAATATTTTAACCCACACAACCCTTTTCTTACCATTAACTGCATTTCTTTCCTCTATTTATGGAGTCTGTCACAGACATTGCATCATTTAATTTGGGAGTGCTGTCAGCTGAGCTGGCCTATAATTTCACAGCTCATTTTATTTTCATTGCTCAAATATTTTGAGGCCAGAAACTATCTACCATTCTTTTGATGTCTTCACCCACTTTTCAAGGTTTATTAAAATCAGCAGTAATAATACAGAACCCTCTTAAGCAACCAGCTCTTTTAAAACTACCCATTCTGTGTCCTTACTCACTGGAAAGACAGGGTTTCTTTTTCCCTCAATTTCCCTGACTTTTTATGGATATTTATTATTATAAACATGAAGACATCTCTGGAAGTTTGATTTTCTCCTTTCTAAAACATCAAATATAATTCTTCCCCATTACAGCGGTGTGACAATGCAGGGAGAAAGAACATCTCTTTTCATTGCTTTACTGTCCAGGACAAAGTTTTCCAGCTTTATTCCCTCCCATTTCTTCAGCTATTTTGCTATTGCAATTGCTGGTTATTTTACTTAGATTATGTGTATATGTCAAAGAATCAGGAAATCTTGATTATCTCAAGATTCTGGAAAATTCTGCCAATGGTGCAGGAAAATTGCCGAACAGCTGATAAGCAGCTCAAAAAACTCCTCAAAACCTGAAGGATTTTCTCTAGTGGGAAGAAAACCCTGGAACTATATTCTTGGCAGATCTTTTCCAACCTTAATTATTCTAAGTCCAGTGCAGTTATTCTTAGGTTCTTTATGAATTTTAAATTTTCCTCAGCATTCACTCTTCCTAGAGTTTTGTGGGACAGTAACCTAAGCTTATCTTTTATGCTTGAGAGAGGTTTCGTGGGGTTTTCTGTTTGGTTTTTTTTTTCCCTCTAAAAGCAGGCAAACATATTTTTAAAGAAGCCTAAGCAACAGAACACCATTACTTTATGCAGCAAGTCAAAAGCTCTGTTGGCTGTTAGGACCAAAATTCATTGCTGTATCTATAATTTTGTGGGTATTACAGGGAGTAAAGGTTGCCTTCTGTACTGCGAAGTAATTTTCCTAGTGGTGCTTTTATTTCAAATGTTAATTTTCTTTCTTATGATTTTTTTATTATTAACATAACGTTTGGAAAAGTGCGTACATTTCTGTGCCCAGATTTTGTAAGGAATTAACTCACTCAAGGCTTGATTCACTGCTGCCTCATTCCAGCTCTGTGCCAGTGTGGCAAAGCACAGCTTAGAGCTGGAGCAACACGCTGGTGTAGGAAGATCTAAATGTTAATTGGAATGATGTTCATTCAGTTGAATTCTTCTTTACTGAGCCATAATACAAGCAAGGAGCTGGAGGCCGTAAGGAAATCATTGGAAGTGCTTCAGTGGCCAACTTGGATACATGGAATGACCACCAGTAGATTTTGGAGAACACTCACAGCCTGTGATGGGGTTTTATGTCTCTTTTCTGGTTCCAAGGCTTGGAAACATGTTTCACAAGATAAGTGAATATTGGGGCGGAAGACTGAGTATCTGCATCTTAAAATGTGATTAATAATGGTGAAAACAGGCAGCTCTTATCTACTCTAAGAGCATATTGAAACTGAAGAGAGTTAAAATGGCACCAAAATACAAAAAGTGGTTTCCTAAAAGGTGTCATTGCAGCCTGCGTCTGATCTTGACGAAGTGCAAGGTTCTGCATGCCCTTATCACTACAGTCCATAAAATTACTGATTACTGTGTTCAGAGGTGTGGATTGAACTCTTTGTGTGGGTTTAAACTTCATATTTTGGTGCCCCCTCATTTTAAAATGCTTTCTTTTAATTATTCTGTTTCTTAATGTATGTAAAACAGCTTTTCATGGTGGAAAATGTAAAGCTGTTGGAAACCTTCAGCAACCAGAATTCATTCAGGAATGTGCAATAGAGGCTCAATCCAGTCAGTTTATCCACACTGATTATGAAGTAAACACCATTTGATGGTATCACTTTATATTCAATATCAATCCACCAGTGTTTCAAAAAGAATCATTTAACAATGAATAATGCTTGATTGTAGATCTCTGTAGTAAATTAGAATATCCTAATTTAATAGAGTGTGATCTGTTATTTGCCAACAAACATACAGATTGCCTTATAAATCATGCAGCAGTGTGGTTATAGAATAACACTAGACTGGATTATATTTCATTACTCCCTATTGAACAGTCATGTTTCTGCCATGTAATGTAATTTTCCATCTTTTAACTTCATTTCTTTTACTAACAGAAATACAAATTAGTCCCCAGGAAAAATATTTACTAGGGGCAGGCAATTAACTGTGCATTTCAGGGAATGGCACCACGTACGTGAATATCATTAAAAATGCCTCTTTTTTTTGGTTTTCACCTCACTGTATGTAGCTGTTTATGTATTTGATGAACCATAATGAGTTTAAGGCCAAAGCAGAGGAAATAAAATACCCCAGGTAAGTATAGATTAATGTGGTTTTAAATGCAGGCTTTCTGTAATGTCTGTTTTTATTCACATCAGTCACTGACACTCCGAAAGAGATTTCTCCTGAACTCTTCTGTTAATGATTCAAAATGCTTGAGGTGAAGTATGGTGTGGCTTTTGTTATTGCCTTGTGACTGTCCTGCTTACCTTGCTTGGCATTTATGTTACAGAGCCATGTGCTCCCAAAATAGGGAGCAGGAAAGGTTTGGAGTGACACAGGCCATTTGCACTAATCAAAAATAGCTAAAAACTTACTGAACCTGTGGGGTGGAATCAGAGAGGTAAAGCAATACTACACCCCATATCATTCCTACAGTCTGGGAAAGACAGAAATAATTGAAGCAGCTTCCATGGTATATCTGAAAAGCTTTACCACAAAAAAATGTGTATCCCACTCTTCAGTATTTTAGGAAAGGGATAATTGAACATCATAAGTAGTAAGTTGGCTTGCTACAGTCCTTAGGAGCATATTTTTAGGACGTGTTACTTTGAGAATATCCACTTGGATCTGGCAAGTGCCTGATTCACATTGTGGAACATTGAGACATTGCCTTGGAAGTCCCCACTATGTGTCGAAATCCTTTTGAACATTTTGGCCAGGGGTTTGTATTTCCCCTCAGTGTATGACGGAAGCTTGCTGACTGGAAGCCCCAGTGTTTTGAAGCTCAGCAGGCCCTTAAGGGCTCTTTCATCCCGAGGACACCCAGGAACCTCAGGCAGGTTTGGTGCATGGGAGAAGCACAAAGGCACAGAAAGCCTGGTAACCACAAAGGAACATTCCTTGAGACCATGAGTAACTCACACATTACAGGAGCTGCCAAAACCTGCAGTTAATGGTCTCATCTTTTCATTCCTGCAGGGGTTTCAGAACCTCCTTTCATCTTTTCAGATGGGATTCTCTAACAAGCTCAGTGCTGGCCTCACACTGTTCCTGTAGACATCACTGGGGGTGTTATCCTGGGCTTAACAGGAATAATTAGAACAAACTGGAACACTTGGGAAACATCCCTGTTGACCTGTTTTGCAGTTGACATGTAACAGTAAATTTTTAAAGGTTTAAGTAAGAAGGGGTTTTTGTGAGAAAACAGAAAACTCCTTAAATTGTAGGAAAAGAATCAGCAACCAAAAAAAACCCACAAAGAGACAAACAAAAAAAAACAACCCACAAGACAACACAACCTTTTCCTTTAACTTATTACAAAAATTTAACATGAGGAACCACAGTCTTACCTTTACTGTTCAGTGCATGATGTTGCCAGTGCTGGATATTCCAGGGTACCCCGAGGAAGAGGATTTGCTCCATCTTTAATGAGATCTGGGAGGATCCAGGCTCCAGTCAGGAAATGGCCCAGTGATCCAGCTGTGGAATGACCTTGCTGTATTTTGTTTTGGAGTAACCTTGCTATATTTCGTTTTGTTTTCTGTTTGTAGCTGGACAGTGCCACTTCTCTCATCCAGGCAGCTAAAAACCTGATGAACGCTGTGGTCCTTACAGTGAAAGCATCATATGTGGCTTCTACTAAATATCAGAAGGTCTATGGCACTGCTGCAGTGAACTCTCCAGTTGTATCTTGGAAGATGAAGGCCCCCGAGAAGAAACCTCTAGTAAAGAGAGAAAAACCAGAAGAATATCAGACCAGAGTGAGGAGAGGGTCCCAGAAGAAACATATTTCCCCTGTACAGGCCTTAAGTGAATTTAAAGCTATGGATTCATTCTAAACCACTGAGCTTTACCAGGAGGGTTTTATATTCTTTTTTGTATGCGTACCTGCCGACTTGTGTGCGTCTGGCATGGGGCTGGGGGGACAAAGTGACAATTTGCATGCGACCTGAGACTCTATTCCAGTAAATAACTCTCTGCAGTGCCCAAAATCCAGGGCATTGCCTTCTGATGTTAAGTGGACTTAACTCCAAGCTTCCTTTTTAAACTAAAAAATAGCATTAAATTGGCCAAAGAATTTGCATCACGGGGGTAATATGTGTGGAATAAATGATAAATTCAAGTCTAAACCCCGAAATTTTTATGCATGCAAGAAACATTAGGTTGGCAGGTATATTAAGTGAAAACAAAAAAAAAATGGAATTGTAATGGTAGACCATAAAGCTTGTATTGCTTCTGTTGCAGTGCAAAAATGTACTAGCCAATATGCTTCAATGTGTGGCCCAATAATTAAATGATATAACTTTTAAGTCATCTTCATTATAGTATGTGAATTTTTAAAACAGATTCAAACTAATTCATCTTAAAAATGCTTCTTTTGAACCAGATTTTGTTCTTTATATTCTAGTAGTGTTATGATTGCTCACATTTCAATTAATCCCATTAATATGACCAGAGGTTTACTTTTGCCAATTGAATTCCTTATGGTGGAGTATGAAGCACAATATGGTGATTGACATTGCCTTTTATATTATGATTATTATTCTGATTATTATTATTATATTAGTAATAGAAGACCTGGTGGTGGAATGTTTAGAGACACGGAAACTGACAGTGTGAGAATTTAGAGGCAAATATGTAGGTGTAGCTTGGATTACAGGTATCTGACATACCATTGTAACCACTAACTCAATAAACTCATTTAACCTTGGAATCCTCAATCTGCCTCATCTCCTTTAATGCACAGTTAATCATAGTTGATGTATAGAGTTACTAGTTCTGCCTCATGCTTCCTTTTTTATTCTTAATTTTTGTGAATTTTCTCATTTTCTAATAACCAGAATAAGCCAAACATGGTCAGTGGGTCAAGATCAGAGTTTAAATCTGAGACAGATTTAACCCTCAATACATATGAGACGTGTGTCATGTGGGATGAAATGCTTTGTTTAAATGCAACACCTCAGAACAATCATAAAGATAATTCAATTTATTCACTTGTAAGGTCGGCACCTCAGAACCTTGGAATCATCTGTTGTGCCACATTTTAGAGACCTTTACAAATTCCACTGCACAAATATCAACTTTAATTCCCTTTTAGCACCAACAGTTACTTAACTACAGAGCCTGTGTTATCATTATCAAAAAGTCTGGGTGTCTATATAAGAGAAAAACAATGAGCGTCTATTAATTTTCCTTAGAATTAGATACTATCGAGTTAAGGGAACATTCATGGCCTCACAGGGGATCTGAAACACTAATAAACACTGAGTTTCACCAACAGTGACAAGTGTGGCCCTTGCAGAGTTTTTGAGAGAAGTTTGGATGTTGTCTCAGATACGCTGATTATTCCTCAGAATAGCAAAGGACAAAATTTTGTTCTATTGCCCTCCTACACAGCCTATGTAAAGAAATGTACTCTCAGAGGTCTTTTAGGAAATTACTATTTTTGCTTTGTTTAGTTGTACTGTGTAATAAAAGCAGCTCCCCAATCAGAGCTGGAGAGTGTAGACATGACCAAAATATATGAGATGTGGGGAAGTCCTTGCTGAGCTTTCCTCTAAAGCCCTGGAGTCTGACATACAGACTGACATTGCTTGTGGTAACAATTAACCCCCTAAAAGTAATTGGGATCTTTACAAGTGAGATTACAGAGACAACAGACAGATACAGAGTCTAAAGACAAAAATAGCAAATAACAGACAAGTGAAAATGTCCTGGTGTGCTGCATGAAAAAGGAAAACAGGCAATTTGCCATGAAAAAAAGTAATAGCTCTTCTTCAGAAGTGTTTTCCTCTAAAACTCTGATGGATTAACTCGACGGTTGCTTTAAAATTATGTTGTTGCTCTAAAAGGCATCTCAAGTTTGGAAAAGTTTAGAGGAAAGCACTTAGTCTCATGGAATCTGTGAACGTGTGGACTCTCCAGTGCTGGAGTCTCCATGGATAAAGATGATAGTGAAAGGAATCTGGGATCAGTCACTCACTCAGAATAGTGATTGTGCCTGTGAAATGCTCCAGGAAAATCAGAGTGAGGGAAGAATCCAGAGTGATTTGGGGCAATATAGTCCATGGCCATTAGAGTCCTATTTTTGGAGGGATTATTTGCCTTTTGTCCATCTATGCTCTAAATATCTTCATGGTCACGACAACAAAATTTAGTGTTGATAAATGATAAAGTAAGGCACATGAAAAAATGAGCCAGGAGCTCACCAGGATGTGCCAGTTCAGTGCCCAGCTCGTGCAGTAAAGTCAACAGGATGAGGACAGGTTTGTAGAGTAAAATTCTGGGTGCCTGTGTTTGGATTGTTCATGCAGATTTTATCCACTCATCTGAAACAAGGGATGGAAAAATACCTGGAAACATGAGAAGCATTACAAAACCTGGAATTGCTGTCATACAGGGAGAGACTAAATCAGGTAAGGCACCGACAGTTTTGAACTATATGGTCTTTAGGGTCCCTTCCAACCCAAACCATTCTGTGGTTCTATGGAATTCCTAAATAAGCAAAAAGTAACCACTGGCCTTCAGAACTCAAAATTCCAGTGTTACAAAGTGAACTGTCAAACAGCAAGTTCAATATTTTTAATTTTTTTTAAATAAGTAAATTCATTCATTTTCACAATGTCACAATTGTCACAATGATAATTCCATTCACTGCTCCATTCAATAGTTCATCCCACAGACTTTCCATCTTGAAATCTTGCAAATCTTATAGATCTAGAAGAATTTTGAGTGTAGCATAAAGGGAAGACATAAAAAAATAATGTGGATTTCAGAAATGTTCTCTAGACACAGTCCTCCATTGAAAAAAAAGGGAACTCCACACCTTTGCTCAGAAATCTGCACTCCTTTCTCATGACTATCACCTTGGTTCTCAACCAAAATGTGAGGCTATCACACATCTTCCTGTGTACCTACAACCTGGAAAATGTTCAAGTTGTACCTAAAATGCAATAGAAGTGAATATATTTATATATTTCTTAATGACAGAACTTAGTTATTTTAAAATAATTTGCTTCCAGCTGATAAATATACAGTAAATGACTGTTTTGAAGATCATCGTGAAGGTCAGAGAGGCCTCTCTCAGCTGGGGACAGTTTCTATTGTGGTTTTAAATTCTGTGGTCACTCTTGTTATTCACAGGGCAGGTATTTGTATTTTCTCTGTGAGAATCAAACACCCGAGTTACCCAAGTCAGTCAGAAATGTCTGTAGCTTTTCACCTGTGGACATAAGAAGAAGCCTACAGAAATTTTTTTTTGCTTTCCATTTTGATAAACTTCCCATTTGATAAACTTCCCATTTTGGCTTTCCCATTTTTAATAAACCATGGGAAAATGGTCATGAACGTACTTAAATTTATAATACACAAATTTATAATACACATCCTTCAGCAAGGAGACAATTACTGAATTGAGAAGTCAGAGAACACAGACAGCCTGTAGATAACTTCCGAAATAATTTTCCTAAGTTTTTTTTTCCCTCCTACTTGTTTATTTATTAAATTGAGACTCTGAAAATGAAGAGTTAACATAGCTAAATATGTATTTTAGGTCAAGGAGCTACTGGGCAGGTCATTACTACAAAGGAGTAGAGGTTTGAAGTGTAGCAAAATAACTTAGTCCATTACTCAGACATAGCACTTTTTAATCCTTAATTCCCACTGATCACAATCTCATTATTAAACTCACACATGAGTTTAAGTGCTTGGCTCCATATGAATGATAGTTTTCATATGTTTAAAGCTGAACAAATGCTTTGGCAATAAGGGAGCAGGGGATGAAGCATCTGCAGAGATTCACTTTGATCCAATATTTTCCTGCCACCCTGCCCTCGGAGTGTGAAATGCTGGTTAATAGTTCAGATCTTTTACACCTCAGAAAGAAGTGGACCAAGCTGTGGAAATGCAGAGGGAAACAGTCCCATGAAAACAAAAATACTGTGTGGATTTTTTATATCTGGTGCTTTTTATCTGTATCACAAAAACAGCTGGCCAAAGCAAGGTTCCTGTGTCTCTCTGAACCTCGATTTTAATACAGAGGATGGATATTTATAGACTTAAAATGACATTGCTGCATATAAAAATGCAGATTTCAGTCAGGTTTTCAAGCAAAAAATTAGTAGGTTTGGGTTTGTTTTTTTTTTAAATGAACAGTATGAATGTGAATTAAAGGCTTATAATGGAAATAAGTCAATGTTTCTTCTTTCACTCTTTCTATAAACACACTCCCCTCAGACCAGACTGGGCTGTTCAGTTAATTTGTAAGATGATGAATATGTGTGTGGGGAAGGAAGGAAGCTGGAAGAGACAAAAAGAATTTTTTTTTTTTTTTTTGGTTGAAACTTCATCAGGAGTTTGCCCAGACATGGAAGGTCAGGTCTGAAGCTGTGTCCAAGGGCAGGCACATTATCCCACACCATCCTAGCAGGGAATTCAGGCACCTGTTTGGAAACTGAGCACATCCTGATCTCGCTGCTGAGCTGCACCTGCAGAGATCAGGAATAACCAAGATTTTTTCCTGTTTCTCACTGAATGACCAAGTGCATCCTCAAGCAAGGGTTCACACATTTCTCCGGCTTTAGATATTTTTCCCTTTATGACTCAGTTAACACCAAGTTATGGAGAACTTGACAGCTTGATAAAAGCTGTGGGAGGTAGATATGTATTTTTGTGCTCTAGTTATACCTTTAAAGGAATAAATATTTAATTGCTTAAGGAATGTTTCCTTCTTTTGATAATGTTAGGTGAGGTGTCATAGGTGAGTAGCTGTTACCCAATCTTATCTTCTCCCTTTTGGCAAAATTTCAAAGTTCCAATGTTGTTTAGTAACTCCTGCATAATAATGGGCTTGAAAAGAGTGGAATGTGAAATGTTTATTCTTACCTGCTTTATCCCAGCTCACTAAAAATTAAACACAAGGAAGAAAGAGAGATAAAGTAGCGTTTTCAAAGCCTCCTAGAATATTCAGAGGTAATGACTCTGCTATAAGGATGTGTTTGATCTATTATTTTCTTTGCTTGAAATATTTCATGCAGAAATTATTTTTAAAAAAATGGGTTTTGACCTGCATTTTGAGGAGGTGATATTAAATTATCTTTATGGCTCTGTTTCCTCACTGAACCATAGATTTGGATGCTAGCAAGAGGATAAATGAAAACAAAAATCCATTTTAAAATCTTAATCTCTCATAATCAGTTTGAATATTTTTCTATATCTGTGACTATTTTTAATTATGTGTACTCTAGATGTGCCTGCACAAAAATTTCCAGGATACAAGAAATGACCAAAAGTCTTAGAAGCAGAAATCTACTCCCCAGGAAGAAGGTGTTGCAGTTATTTAGCTGGAATATTGCACGAATGTCACACAAGACCTACTGGGTGGGATGTACTGAGATTTTTAAGATCTCTGCAGATCCCAATGCCTGAATTTATATATGTATATACATATGTGTGTGTATATTTATGGATATATACATATATATTGGGCCCCTCACTCCAAGGCAGACATTGAGGTGCTGGGAAGGGAAGGGAATGGAGCGGGGGAAGGGTCTGGAGCACCAGGAGCAGCTGAGGGAGCTGGGAAAGGGGCTCAGCCTGGAGAAAAGGAGGCTCAGGGGGGACCTTGTGGCTCTAAACAACTCAGTGACAGGAGGGGACAGACAGGGGGGTCGGGCTCTGCTCCCAGGGAACAGGGACAGGAGGAGAGGGAACGGCCTCAGGCTGGGCCAGGGGTAGGACAGGTTGGATAGTGAGGGAAAAATCTTCACGGGGGGGTTGTCAGGTATTGGAACAGGCTGCCCAGGGAAGTGGTGGGCTCATCATCCCTGGAAGTGTTTAAAAAATGTGTGGATGTGGTTCAGTGGTGGCCTTGGGTGTGCTGGGGGAATGGTTGGACTGGATGATCTCAGAGGGCTTTTACAGCCTCCATGAATCCATGATTTTACATATATGTACATATATAAATGCAGATACAGTTTGTAGCGGGGTTATATTTGGCTTTGGTTGGATTTTGGCTGTGTGGAAGCCCAGTCTGGTTCTGTTAAACCCCAGGCCCCAGGTTTCCTCAGCTTGCCAGCAGCACTGGGCGTTACACAGCCCGAGGCCTGGAAAATGCAGGAGCTCCCAGACACCCCGGGCTCCATGTCACACACAAGTTTCATTATTAATTAATAGTCTACACCTGAGGGCATAAGGAAGTTCCATTGTTTGGTCCATAATTGTGGAATGAATTAACATCCCTGGACTTTGTCATAGAGGTACGTGAAGCCCTCACGCATCTGAAAATCATTCCTTCCTTCAGACAGAGCTGTAAATGTGCAGTGCACAGCTGGGGGCTCAGACAGCCCTGGGGGCTTTCAGGGAGTCATTTATTTGTGCTGGGGAGAAAAGCTCCTCCAGCTTTCCCTGATGCCTTGGGAAGGCTGACCTGGAACAGAGACTGGGCAGAACTAGAGAATAGAGTAGATATTTATTAAAAGGCCTTTAGGGGTACACCTTGGGCAGGACAGGAGCCTGGACAGGGATACACCCAAGGTGGACCCAAAATGGTCATAAAACCGGTCACGAGGCCTCACACTTTTATAAATTTTGGTCCATTTGCATATTGGGGTTTAATTGTCCAATTACAATTTCAGGTTATGAAGTCCCATCCTTCTTTTTTTCTCTCTTCAGCCCACAATTATTTGTGTTTTTTGGGCCTGAAAATTGTATTCGTTGGTGGTCCTCAGCAGGAAAAGGATTTGTTTTGTCTCCCTTCTCTGTGAAGAGCTGACTGACACTGAATATGAGGCTCAGAACTGCGCCCCTAGGCAGCACAGAAACTGAAAAACATGAAAGGTAAAATTTAAGGCATCATCCCTAGTGCCCTGATCTAAACTGATTTGGGCACTCACACAATTTTCCGTATTTGGGGAGCAAAGGGCAAAGATTTGTGATCTCCCTTCACTGGCAGTGATGTCTCAAAAATCCCACACACGCTGTGGGAGATGCCTGTCACTGGGAGCAGTTTAAACTACAGGTTTGTGTTTGTGTGGATTAGTGGAAAGATTCCCTGCCTGAGGGCACAGGGTGTGCTGCAGGTATCTCAAACATCAGCTTTATTGTACACTGAACATGAGTCACCAGTCCACAGGAACAGATTTTAGCTTTTCTTAGTGTGTGCATCTTCAAGTGCTTCTACTGCTCATAGAAATAATCTTTCTTTTTCCTTTTACCTACAACAGTGACTTTGTAAAGTGATTGTAGGAAAAAAAAAAATACAGTTTACATCTGAGCTCCTATTTTGCATGGACACATGAAAGAAGAATCTGTTGGAAGGAGTAATACAAGTTCATAAATCAGGTATTTCCTGGAGTCACAAAAACTGTATTGGATAAGACTTTCCAGGTTGCCTTTTTTCTTTCTTTATTTCTCTATGTCTTCTTTCCTGTTTTGAGTTATCCACTTCTACCTATTCTTTCTTTTTTTATGAGTAAACTTCCATCATTTCAGCCTGAAGAAGCCGGAAGCATCTCTCATGATTGAAGGGGACCTGGATCACTATTTCACCCACCAAAATTCTAGGGCTGGGATTTGATTCTTTGCACAAATCAATCCTTTAAAAAGTTTCTTTGCTTTTAAAAGAATCATGAAAATGTGGTTACAGTCCATATCTCTGTGACAGCATTTGTGTGAAAGCAATTACACTTTGTACCTTGAAAATTTTCAAATTAAGATCTTTGGGAAAAGGAGGAGGAGGAGAAAAAGGATTTTGCACTGGCATCTCTGAAAACACTTTGGAAAGAAGCCTCAAAAAACAAATCCTGAAATAAAACAGGACATGGTCAGGTATTGTTGTCTTGAAGTTCAGTGACTAATTCCTTGGAAATAAGTGAAGAAAATGGTTAAAATAACTTTAGAGATGCATTTATTTGAACACAACTTATTTGATGTTAAAATTAAGAGAGATATAAAGGTGTATGGAGCCTTTATCATTTAAATTTTAATAGATCTTAAGGAAGAATGTAGGAAATATGGGAGTTTGATCAATCTTCAAAGTCTCTCTTCATCCCTTTTCATCATCCTGACGATTTTTCGTGGTGAAATTGGAGTCAGATGAGCATATTGTGCTTATCAGGCTGATGCAGGCTTTCCCATCCCACTTTATGTGAGTATATGCTGTATATTAAAGAAGACAATTTTTTTTTTAAAGTCTGTAAATATTTTATATAAATTTTCAGACTAAAAGAGACCTAAAGCACTGGCCACTGTGTCCCCTGAATAAGACACAGATATTGGAGCCTCTCACTGAACCTCTGTAACTAGGTTGATGGTAAGAAAAATAAAGCTGAATTAGTCTAAGTCTACACCCACACAGATACTCACATGTAAACCAGTAGTCTCTGTTAATTTTCTAAAGATATTTCATCAGTAAAAATATTTTTGTACTGTTGTGGGTTGCATTTTGAGACATATATTGTTACTGCATCCTACTTTATCACCATCAATTTCCTCAGCTAATTTTTATTGTGTGGTTCCTAAGAATTTCATGAAAAAATAATCTGTAGTGGGTTTGTTGGTGTTGTTTTTTTTTTGGTAAAGCACAAGTCAAATAGAAACCACTTGGAAAGATTAAAAAAGCAAAAACAAACAAATAGCACCCTGATACATATTTAGTTGTCTCTTGTTTTTTCCAGATATTAAATCTACCAATAGTATACCACGAACCCAACACACAACACCTGCAACTCCCCTCATGAACGGGTTGCACTCCATGCTCACCATCCCTCACAGTGAAACTGTTACCTCCTTCAGATCCAAATTTTGTGGATCATGGGAAACTTTCAAGTCTCAGTCTGAAATCAGATGGTACATGTAAGCTGATTTCATGGATAAAGTTTTCACACTGGGATTGTATGAAATGAATCTAGGAGAATTCATGATTTAGCTTGACTCATGTCCCCAGATCATTTAATTGTGCACAGCCAGCCACAAGGATCTTTTAGTTCCTTCCCTCACTACAGAAAGACAAAGCAGAAATCTGCTTTCAGACTCAAATATAACTGTAAAAGACTGGTGTTTGTTTCCATTTCAGAAACTACTGCCTTGCTTTAATTAAAATGTGAAGAAAAACTCCTTAAATTACTCTTTTCCTTAATCTCCTTCTCAAGTGCCTTACAAACTTGGGGGCAGGGAGGGTGCAGGGAAGAGAGAGAGGGAGAGAAAATGACTAAGTTTTCTTTTCTAACAGGGCTCTAGGGCAGCCCTAAAGCCTGTTAATTTATACTGGTTTTACTCCCCAAAACGTCTGGCTGAGAATATGGTTTGTTAATTGACCTGTGGAGCATCATGTGTCAGGTATACTAAGTTGTCTCCAGATAATGCCCTTCTCATCAAGGCTTATTGCTTTGCTGCAGCTGATTAGGAAAAGAGGGCATCAATTAAACATCAAAAGGGAAATGGAAAGGTTGCAGCTGATGTGGGAATGTTGGAGTGTCCTGTGTGCTGCAGAGGGCAGGCTGACCTTTGCTTCCCTGGGCCTTGGTGAAGAGAAATAGAGATTTATGTGGAAGCCACACTTCCAATTAAGTTTAATTAATTAAGGCTGACCTTGCTTTCCTGGAGCTTCTCCAGCTGAATGGAGGATTCTGTCCCATCTGGGGTGCCAGAACTGATGCCTTGGGAGGCTGACCTACAAGCAAGACTAGACAGAGTTAAAAAATAAACAATAAAGTAGATATTTATAAAGAGGCCTTTAGGGTACATCTTGGGTAGTGCAAGAGCTTGGCCAGGGCTACACCCAAGATGGACCTAAAATGGTCACAAAATGGCTGACCGGTCATGAGGTCTCACACTTTTATAAGTTTTGGTCCATTTGCATACTGGGGTTTAATTGTCCAGTTACAGCTTCAGATTATGAAGTCCCATCCTTCTTGTTTTCTCCCTTCAGCCCACCACTGTTTATGCGTTTGGGTCTGAAAACTTGTAACTCTTGTCCTTGGTCTCCAGCAGGAAAAGGATTTTTGTCTCCCTACTCTGTGAAGAGAGCTGACTAACATTTAATATGAAACTTTGAGCTACACACCAAAGTAGCACAGAATCTGAAAAATGTGAAAGCTAAAACTTAAGGCATCATCCTGGCTGTGAGGATGTGGGCAAGGCAAGGCTCTTGCCAAGGGAGGGATTCACATTCAGTGGTTTGGTTTGGTTTGGTTTGGTTTGGTTTGGTTTGGTTTGGGGGCTCAGAGGTGCTGGCAGGAGCTGCAGAGGCTCCTGCTCAGATTGTTGGAGCTGAGCAGCAGAATGTCTCTCTGGCATGTGACAAAGCAGCTTGTAGGAGGTAACCTGCATTTACAGCACTTCTACAGGAAAAAAATGAGCCAACAGACCTCGTTCAGAGTGAACTGCATTTATTATTGATGAAGTGTTTTAGATTGCAGTGACATTTTATTTTCCCTTTCAGGATTGGTGTTTCTTACTTGGGAGGTTTTTCTACATTATTAATTCAATCCTACAGAGCACCTTGCTCTTTTATTTTCTGCTTTCACTTTCTTCTTACTCCTTCCAAAGCTGTGGGATTTTAGGTTTGCAGTCAAGCTATTGAAAGCTCTGCTCTTGCTTAAAAAATACTGATTACTTTATGACTTTTTTTCCTCCTACCTCCTCAGCATTTTGTTCAGGAGGAAGCATCATTATTTATATTAACTTCATTGTGGGGGCATCTTATAATTCCCCACTGTGATGGCATCAGGAAGGTTTTTTCAGTGGCCTGGGACAGAAGAAATGTTGTCAAACAGCTTTGTCCTTTATCACACATTTCTGCAAGAGAAAGCTTGGGCCGAGTGCATCCGTATCACAAAGGTTTTAATGGTTTCAGGATTCTCATGGACCTTCACTTCACACTATTCAGATGGGTCCAGGCCTCTGTATTGCCTGTGTTGTTTTCTGAGATGTAATCTGTCCTGTGCCACAGAACATGACTTGGAGATAACCAAACTGGCTGTGCCTGAGCTGCAGCTGAAAGCAGCAGCAGTAAAAAAGCCCCACAGCCTTTTTCTGAGCAAGTAAATCCCTGATAAGCAGCATTTTACACTGGCTGAAAAAGTTATCCTGTGTTTGAACACAGAAAAGACATGACTTTTCTCTACAGTAATCTTTTATAAGGAGATTAAAATAACGGTAAAAGTCAAGATTCATTATGCCATAATATTTCTGAACTAAAATGCAGAAATGTCTTGAGGAAACAGGATAGTCACAAAAAACCCAAAATGAACAACTGTCTTTGTCCAGTGCACTTTTGCAGATGATTCCCTGAATTTAGGCTTGTTTTTCATCAATCTCTGGCTCTCTGACTAGAAACTGTCCTCAAAGAAAATCCCTTCCCATTTGCCTCAATGCCTGCACCTCCCAGATGCCCTTCTCTGCACTATGTGCTCCCTCCCTTGTTTTTCCCCATTGTCCTGGAGCCCAATTTCCCTTTCTCCAGGGATCATCTCCTTCTCCTCACCACTTTTCCCAGACAATCTCTATTTAAAACAGGCTGGGCAGCCTCTTCCCTGGGTGTTGTGGGTTGAGGACGTGCAGCTCTCTGTCTCAGGTGTGTGAATGAGGATTGTGCAAAAGCTGGGCCATCCCAGACTGTCTCCAAAGCACCATTTTTCAGAAGCAAAGTGTTCCTTTTGGATTACCCACTTCGTGGTGATTACCCTGAGAGAAGGGCTGAGAGCTGGCTCTGCATTATCCTGTCAGGCTGCACTCAGCAGTGACCTGAGACCCTCTTTGCTAAACAACTGAGCCCAGTTTGCTGCCTGGCTACAGGGAATAACTTGGCTGGGATACCCCAAGAAAACACCTCAGGGGCTCCACACTGTGGACCAGCAGTGCAGAGTAGGAGGAGAGGAATCTAAGCTTTCCCTGCAGCAATTCCATACACTTTTGGGACACTTTCCCCAGCTACTTCAAATTCCAATCTGGACTGTTGCCCGCCCTCCCTCACTTTGGCTCTGTTGGGTTTTTTTTTGTGGGGAGGTTAGATTTTTATTTACTTCCTGTCAAAGTGTGATTTCTCAGAGCAGGCTTTGATGAGAGAGATTAATTTCCATGTTTTATGTTATGGGGACTTGTGTGTTGCCTGAACTGAAATGGTGCCACACAAGTGTTCCTGTGGGAACCACTCGGCGTTGGCCCACTTAGCATGAGCTTCCTTTGCCTGGAAATCCCTTTTTTCCCTGGGCTTTCAATCTCTCCTAGATAAACCCTGAAGTGCTGATGTGTTTGTTACAGACACTTGAATCTCTCCTCTTTTAGATTTGTGCCCTTGTATGACTTAAAAACTTGCTTGCAGACCATGGTGTAGAAGTGTGTGTGCTGAGTAACATTAAACTGTTGGGCTGTTTACTGCAATTAGGGCATAAAAGGCAGTATTTGGGCATTTAGCTTAATTATTTGGCTAAGGCTGCAGTTGGAGGTACAACTAATCTTTGCCCAAAATGTCAGGTTGCTAAAAAAATAAACAGAAGTCTGGCAGGTGGGGGAACTGGTGGTGGAGATGGCAAAGGAAACCAGATCATTGATGGAAAGGAGGTGTGAGAGCTGAGGTTATCTGATCACTTCAAAACACTCAGAACCTCTACATTGAATGGAGGTGTTTTGGGGTTGATTTTGGGGATCAGGTATGGGACCTGAGTTTATCTGACCTCTACAAAACACTCAGAACTTGTGCACTGAATGGAGATGTTCTGAGGTTGAGTTTTGGAATCAAGTGTGGGACTTGAGTTTATCTGACCTCTACACAACACTCAGAACTCGTGCACTGAATGGGGAAGCTTTGGGGCTGATTTCTGTGGGCAGGTGTGGAGGCTTTTCCTGCTGCCTGGTGTGTGTGGAGATGAGATCTCCGACTGCAGTGCCTGGAGTGCAGGGGCTGGGGAGGGGCCGGGAGCCCTGTGTGGGATGGCACAAAGCTCAGGGAGGGTTTGTTAACCTGTTTGCTCTGCCTTTATTCCCAATTCTGGCTGCCTGCCTCATTAACCAGCGTGATCTGACACGGTCTCTGTAGGAGGCCACTTGAGCACAGAAGCTTTCTCTCCTCGTGGAAGCTTCAGAAACCAATTTAAACTTGACAATAAGCGGTGGAGGAATTGCAGGAGCTTCACTCCTAAAGTCATAAATGTATACCAATGAATAGGAGTTTTATAAGTACGCTATGGAAAATCTTCTATCTGCAATTAATTCTATTTTAAATTCCATATATTGGACTATTAGACACCAGTAAAATATGGATAATGTTGAAGCAATGAGTCTTATCCCCAGTGGTAAGGCCCCTTGTGAGGAATTTTATCAGGAGTTTATATTAATCTTTTTTGAAATTGTCACAAATATCTTTTATTCTAATTATCTTTGTCTGAGATTCTGGTAAGAAATTACAAAATGTATCATTTTGTAATACAAAATGCTTCTTAACTGTGGATCCTTGTCCTGTGCAGTAACATTAAAGTGACTTTATGTCCCTTATGTACACAAAGCAAGAGGCAATTCAAAATATCCTCTCTTTATCATAAATTGATTATAATTATGTTGCCAAAGTGACCCTTCATTCATAAGTTAGCTTAGCTTACAATGCACTGAAATTGAAAAAAGATTTTGTTCTTATACATCTGCTTTCCCCAACGGTAGAGGTCTGACCCCAATTGAAATTTGTTCTAATAAAGACATGTTTTCTACAGTGTCTTTTTGTTTTGCTTTGTTTAAAAGAGGGGAGGGGAATCTTTCTTTACTTCAACCAATCTAAAATCAATCAATGGCAGCTGATTAACATTTGGAATCCTATTGTCATTGTCGTTTTAATGGATTTTTTTTTTCTGGTGTAAAATTTCAAATGCAAGCCCAGATTTTCCTTCAGCATCACTGACAGGAGTTGCTGGGAATGCTTGGCCCCTGGAATGCCTGGCTGTGGTACAAGCTGCATTTCCCTGGTGACTAACACGGATGGTGCCAAGGAAGCCCCGGAATAAGGGGGTGGGAAGCTGTCGGGTGGGAGTAGCTGAAGGACTGTTTGGCACCGTGGCAGAGCTCCCTGGCACGCAGAGCAAGCTCCCAGTGCCTGCTCCAAGAGCTTGCTCTGCCTTTTTCCCTGGCACTGTATTCAATGAGTGCCTTTAAAGAATCACCAGCTCCGTGAGCCTTGTGCCTTTTGGATTCCCCAAATGTGAAACACTGCAGAAGTGGCCCAGGCCTGTTGTTGTGCTCCTCTCCAGAGGAAAGGGGAAATCACTGGTATTAAAGTGGGGTAATGCAGCACCTGGCTCAGATTAATCCACAGTTTTATGTACTTTTTTTTTTTAAACAACTTGTAGGCTTGTAAATACCAGTTTGTGAGACTATCTTTTTAGGCAAGTATGGAGAAGAGAAGGCTCTGGGAACAGCTTCCAGCAGCTTCCAGTGCCTAAAGGGACTCTCAGAGAGCTGGAGAGGGACTCTGGGCAAGGGCCTGGAGTGACAGGGAAAGAGGGAATGGCTTTAGGCTGGAACAGGGTATATTTAGATTGGAAACTTTGTGGAAACTCTTGACTATGAGAGTGGTGAGACAGAGACTGCTTAGAGAAGCTGTGGCTGCCCCTGGATCCCTGGAAGTCCCCAAGGCCAGGTTGGATGGGTCTTGGAGCAACCTGGAACAGAGGGAGGTGTCGCTCCCATGGCAGGGGTGAAACAAAGTGATCTTTGAGGTCCCTCCCAACCCAAACCATTCTATGATTTGTTGATTGTGTGAGTATGGTCCTGTGTTCACAGCTTTGGTTTTAGCAGCAGATTGAGTCACTGAATTCGGGTAAACTAAAAAAATACCCAAACATTAAACAACTTAAAGCTTCTAAGGTATTCAAACTGCAGGAAGCTGCATTTATTTGACAAAGCCTTACTAAGAATTCTAAATAATAAGATCCTAAAAAGCATTCTTATGCAAGCACAAGGAGCATAGTTCATCAATAATTGATGGCTGAATGTTTAATATTGGCTACAGCTGTTCTTGTGTGTATCTTTTTATTATTGCACTGTGACTCCAGCAAGACTTCTAATTCTACTCTGAGGCCTTGCTGCAGGCATTTAAACTTACTGCCACAAGTACAAGGCACAGAGCTAATGGCTCTGAGCATAAAAATAAGAAGGAAATCAGAGAGCTGTGTAACCAACGAGCTCCTGGCTGTGTTAAAGTTGGAATATTTAAGAATAACTCCTGAAACACAGAGCAGCTCGACATCAGCACTGTTAAATGTCAATCAGAGGGGAAATGCAGACAGGTAGAGAGAATGAAGCCTGGCAACCATCAGGTTTCTGTGTTTTAAAACACTTCAGAGCAAATTGAGGAGGCTCTTGCCATTCTCTGTGTTCCCAGCACAGTCAGAGATGACTTTTGGTGCTCCATGCCCAAAACAGCCACTGGCAGTTCTGGTCTCTGTCTGACAACCTCTGGCCCCTGTCGGACAGAGCCTGGATAATAATTTTTGTGAAGAAGAACAAGATATTATTCAAATGATGCACCATGTGAACACCTCTGTCATAGAAATGAAGAATAAATTTGCCATAATATTTAAGAGCTAGAGGAGAAGGGTTCAGTTTATAGAATATATCCAAGGCTGGAAAGATTTCTGTGCTCCAAATCTTCCTACTATATCTTTCTGTAACTGAGAGCAAAACTCTTTATTTTTATGCTGCATCCTTAAGCAAAATCCTCCCTCTCTCCTGTCACTTCCACCTTAAATAAATAAAAGACAAATCTTTTTAAAATGTTACCTACTTTGAATTGCAATGTTTTCAAGCAGACTTGGCTAGTAAATTGTCAGTATTTGCTTAGACAGGAAAAATATTTGTAACATTATTTCATAAATGTTTTCTTAGCATATAATTTAGGGGGGAAAGTCAAATAACCAGAGCTTCCCAAAATGCCAAATTGATTTCCATTCACAATAAGAAAACTCTGTACTAAGGCTTTGAAGGGTTACAGTGAGCAACTGATCTTCCTGTTGTTAAACTTTAAATCAAACAAAACTTTCTTTGAAAAAATGAAAAAAATATTTTCTGTGAGAAAAAACAAACAAACAAGCAAACAAAAACCCCCAAAAAATATAGTTCCAGCTAGTTATGTTTTGAAGAGAATCAGAGACTTCTCCACAAAGGACATCACCATCATCTGATTTAAGCCAGAATAGCTACACTGTCATCAGAAGTTAAACTTTTTAAGGTCTTTTAAGTTATTACCTGGTAGGATTTTAAAAACAGGATGGTTTCTGCATTCTTTACTGGCAGTATTTTAGGCAGGACCCACCAGGCTCTGCATTCTGGAGCACTTGCCCAATATACATGTTTAACAGAGCCTCTTTTTTGGATGCTGGCCTTTTTGCCAAAGCATCTCCTTTAAAGAGCATCATTTTCTATGCTGTGTGTTTATGAACCAGCTGAGAAAAAAATAGTCTGGACTAATTTCGTCCCATTTGAATCACAGAATTATTGAGGTTGGAAAAGCCCTCTGAGATCATCAAGTTCAACCATTCCCCAGCACTGCCAAGGCCACCACTGACCCACATCCCCAAGTGCCACATCCACATGGTTTAAATCCCTCCAGGGATAGGAACTCCAGCACTGCCTTGGGCAGCTGTTCCAATACTTGCCAACCCTTTTTGTGAAGATTTTTTCCCAAATATCCAACCTAAAACTGCTCTGGCAGAACCTGATGTTGTTTCTTCTTGTTCTATTGCTTGTTATAGATTTTTACTATGAGTTAGAGTTTATTCTGATTTTTTTTTATCCCAAATAGTGTGTGATGGCATAAAAAAATGCCTTGTAGCAATCTCAGTATGCAAAACTGACACCATACATTTTAATAATATGCAATTTCATGAAAGGAGGTATTAAATTAGCCTGATAGGATGACTTTAAAAAGAAAATGCAGTTTATAGCATTTTGTTTTAGGTCTTTGTCTGCTGTATCTCATGTCAACCATTATTTTCCTCAGAACCAGCTTCAGGCTGATGTGCCTTTAGTTATTGGGTTTATCTAAATATTGGTTTATCTAAATACGAACACTCTCTCCATTTGAAGGATGTGGATGCAGGGCACAAGGGACTGCTGTGTTTTCAGATTTATTTTTTCCAGGATTGGAAATCACCCACATTCATCTGGGCTAATGGGGACACGTAAATCTTGCAGTCAAAGATGACACTGCTGGGTGCAGCTGTGCTCCAGTTCATTACGTCCTCACACATAATCATGAAATATGTGAGATTAACCAAGCCCTGGGAAGTGCCTCTTTCTCACTGCTGGTGATGGAGGCAGTTTAGGATGATTTGCTCGTAGGTGTCCACACTCTGCCAACTCCTCACATTAAATATTGTTCAAAGAAAGTAAACAGGACAATGGAAGGATACCGGAGCCTGTCAGCTGAGCAATATTTCTGAGGGAAATGGAATATGATGAGTGACTGCCAAGGAGGAAATCACAGGGATGCAAGCAGACAGAACATTATTGACAGCACATCTTTAACATGGCAAAAATTAGGCAAAACTCACAGTTAAGATATCTGACTCTCTGCTACCTGCACAGCCAAATTTCTGTTCCCAGGCTGGTCTAAACTGTGGCACAATTTTTAAGTACCTAAGCACAGACTTTTTTTTTTCAGCAATATTGTGTCTTTACCCACAAGTATGGTGGAATTCTGGGAATATACCATGGCTGCATTCAGAGGAATGTCTGTTGTCTGTCAGACTTCATTCTCTCTTTCTGTCAGCAGCTGGGCCGAGCAAGCCCAGGGACAGCAGAAAGGGGACACATCGTCGTGATGAGGCCAGGAGTAAATGAGATTTCAATCTCTGCCTTCAATTACGTGATGCCCAGCAAGTTACTTAAACCAACCTTTGCACAAATGGTTATTAATTGAGAATCCCTCCCTTCCAGGTCTGTCACCCTCACATCCCAGATGGTGACAGGCAGGAGCCTGAGCTCCTGCAGTAGCAGGCAAAGTCACTGTGCTTGAATAAAAAAACAAACCAAGATATAAGGATAAGCATCCCGAAAAAACATTCCAGGTGTTTCAGGCTGGATTATCCTTATTATTTGTATTTACTTGATTTTAATCTCTTTGTGTTTCAGCTGCCCCTTGGTAAAATGAACATGTTGCCTCCCAGCAAGGGTAACTGAATAATATTTAAGAAGTAGTGGCTTTCTGAAGTGATGAGCACACTAGAAGGGTTCAGGCAGAAATTAATAATTATGTTTTTGAAGCTGGAGTTGACTAGGGCAGAGTAAATACAGGACAGGCCAGTAAATTGTCAGATGAGTGTCAAATGGCAGCTGATTAAGTGAGCGCTGCCCTTCCTGCTCTGCGGATGAGGTGTGAAGCACAAGCAATTAGCTTTCTGTCTGTCCTGAACCCCAAGGAATCAGATAACTCTAAAATTGGACCACTTTTTCAATGGAATGTTATGGTGAAAGCTTGCTTTAGAACGTTGTTGTGTTACTCTGGGAAAATAAATTACTTTTTCTAACTAAAATGATTTGAACATTCTTCAGAATTTCTTCTTTCAACTGGAAAGGAAGAGAAAAGAAATTGAACAAAGCATTTTACTTGAGAAAACACATTTTCAACTTTTTGAACACTGGAAGGAGACACTGACCAAATTCCAAGTCTTTGTCTATTTCAGTGTGCTGTTGGGGTTCCCAACACCTCTGAGGGTCCAGCCCTTGCAGAGAAATGGCTCAGATCAATTAACGAGACGGTATGACCGAGTGTGTCTTGAAAAATCAAAAAAGTTTTAATAAGGAAAGAAAATAATACAAATACAAAGAACAAAGCCGGGCACAGTATAGGGACAGGTCCCATACACTTGTTACAACATCCCAAAAATGCATGGAGGGCTTTTGTTCTCTCTCTTGTCTTCTTAATGATTGAGGATGGTTCTACTGCCAGACTGCCGATAGGAAGAGGTACAAGATTGGAAGAAAGCAACAAGGTTCAACAGGTGCTTCTCTCTTGGCACTGAGCCAATCACTGTCAGGACAGCAAAGACGTTTCTGGGTCCTTTACCTTGTAAGAAATGCAAGGGGTGAGTTCTCAAATCTTTCCCCATATGGAAAACACTTGCTTGGGCGTGGGGTGCTTTACTACAGCAGGCAGGCATCCATGGAATTCCAGGGCAAAACATCAGTGCAGACACACTGCAAAGTTTTATTATTAATAAAACAAAGTTTTATTATTAACAATCTCTGTGTAAAGCTGAGCAAGGCTTCGTGTCCCTAAGAAAGGCGAGTTTCTGTCTCAGGTCATTCTTCACAGAATCATGGAATGGTTTGGGCTGGAAGGGACCTTAAAGGTCATCGAGTTCCACGCTCTGCCCTGGGCAGGGACAGCTCCCACATTCTTGTGATATGAAAAGGGACAAGGCTGAGTCAGGTAATAATGGAGGCATAAACTTCATCCTATGTTCAACTACTGAAACTTATGTTGAGGGATTTTCGTGATGCAAGATGTGCTTCTATTCCCTGACATTTCGTGTATCCTGCATGCTTGTGAAAATAATCCTGCCCTGGAATAATTGCAAATAGTCATGACGATATTTTCGTAATTAAAATGCAAATGTACAGAAAATTCTCTGAGGGTAAGAACAGTAATTCCTATATAACATTTCTCATCAGTTGAATATTGCTTCTTAAAAAAAGGAGAAAATAAGCAGAACTATTCCCTTTGTTTTACAGATACATAAATTGAGGTCAGATACATTACAAACAGTACAGACAGCAGAAACTGAAATATCATAAAATACCATTTCTACAATATTATGCATCATAAAAGTAGAATAAAGAAATTAATGTTCACTGCTCAATTCAATAAACTAGGAATTATTAAAACTTACAATAGATTAGACATTCTCTTTGTGCCAATTAAATCACCATTCTTGTGTGTAATATCTACCTGCAAAAAAAGATTGAATTGCATGCTGCTATCAGACTTAATAGCTGTTTGAAAATGCTCTATTCAACAGTTCCTTTTCCTAAAAAAACCTTTTGCTTTCAAGAACCTGACAAAAAGAGGGTTTGGGATTGGATTTTTTGGCTGTTAGAATTAGCAAGGGGTTTTTTCAGCTGCATATTGGTAACAGCCACATCTAAATTAGTTAAAGTAGAAAAGTTTTAATTTCTTATTTCCGTTTCTCTGAAAACATATTCTTTTTCTAGGTGTCGTAAACAAAGATATTTGTTTCATCTGTCAAAATTTAGATTGGCAGATAATTTGCCCATTTTCCATGAAGAGTATCATGTACAAGAGCCATCTTTTTTGAAATTGACCACAAGACTAGGCAAATTGCTTGTGTATGGCAAAATGTCAAAGGCAGATCCTACCAGCATCGCCCTGGGAAGCACAAATCCTTATTTTGGGGTGTAAAAGCATTGCTCAGGTTGAGCAAAGGCTGAAGGATTGCTCACTAGCAGATATACCCATGATGTGTCATGACTAATTGGGCGACTCTGAAATTAGCATTTGCTGAATGGTTTAATACAAATCAGCGTGGTATGAAAAAAAAATAACAGCAATTACTGAGTTGCATAACTCCCAGGAAACATCTATCAGACATCGCAGACTAGCTGAAGATGTATAATTTAGCATTCCCCTTCCTCAGAACTGCCTGTTCTTGCTCAAGCTTAAGATGGTCTCTCTCCACCATATCCCCCATCTGCTCCACCCCCGCTTCCTATCCTGTCTCGTTGCTTGTACACTTTTTTTTTAATATTTTTTTTTATTACTGGTATTCATTTTAAGGTATCAATACCACTCCTCCAGGCAGATCTTCAGGCTGCTGAGAGCCTCTGCCAGTTAAACAGTGATTCCAAGTCCCATTAGCTTCAAGTCACTGGTTTCCATTTAATCTTAAGTTTTTCAAGCCAGGCCATGGCACTGCTGTCTGCCAGTGGTATCAGTGTTCAGGTTGTAATTGTGTGTTGGCAGGGAAATTTCACAGAGAAATCCCTTCTCTGAAAACAGAGCTGCTTTTAATATCCTGTGCACAGTGATATTAAAATTAAGACTGATTCCTAATTTATTTGTGATCGAGGGAGTAAAATGTCACAGTCCAGAGATGCCGAAGGCGGGTGACTGGGAGACATCAGTGTGTCCTCAGGTGAAATAGACCCCCTGTATGTTGTTATTTTTGTTGCTGTTGTTGTTGTTGGCTTTTTTGTTATTTTTATATTTCTTGGGCCGTGACAGTTTAAACTGGAAGTGTTTATGGCCAGGATCTTGAGAAGAATTTATGAAGAGTTGGCCAAGGCTTCCACACTTTGGGTCATGGCTCAGCACTGGTGTCAGGGGCTGCAGAGGGCCTGAGGGACCTCCCTGCAGTGCAGTTCATGCAGGTGCAGTTTTTGTGAGGATGGGCAGTGTAAAACCCCTGATCCAGCACTGCTGCAGTGACACGTGTGGGCAGGTGGTGTGAAAAGCAGGATGCAGTGCCCGAATCTCTCCCTCGCAGCAGTGTCTCCCTTCACTCCAACAGCCCCAAAGACTCTGGATGCCCCTTGGCCTTTCACACTCTTCTGTTGATTCTTTATCTTCTTTTCTGTCAGTCGGCATTAAATGCTCAAGAGACATTGTTTCATGTTCAGACTCAGATGTTTATTAATTCTTATCTATGTTTCAGTGTCACAAGCTGTGAGTTCTAGCTAATAAAGTGAAAATAATAAAGTGAAATAACAATAAAGTGAAAAATGGCCTCTCTTTCTTTACAAGGCCTTTTAATTGGACAAACTGTCCAATTATGAAATGACACCTAAATTAATTTTTACTTTTAACCCAATAACCAACCACCCATGGCCCACAATGTGGACTTTTTTACCCAATTACAAGATACCATCCAGACCCATTAAAAAGAAAGTGAAAAGGAAAGACTTAGCCTACACCTTAAAACCTGCATCTTGATTTATATATATTACTACATACTAAAACTCTTAGTTTTCCACCATGTGATATCACACACTTCTATTCAAATTACACACTCAGAATCCCAGTTCTCCATGGCCTCGGGTCAAATGTAGTGTCTTTTTGAGGGTCAGTGCCTGTCAGCACCGAAAGTCTGAAATTCTCAGTGCCCAGGGTTCCAACACTCTTCCAAAAGATCTTCTACATCTCACAATTCCTGCTTCTGACTTTTTCAAATAATTTGACCATGCAAACTATTTGATATTTGATTTCTAGGAATTGTGCCTATAACGATGTTTAAGTCACCTAAGATACGACTTCAGTTTGGGTTGAAAATAATAATAAAAAAATAATAATACCTTTGCTGGCTCAAAGATAGAATGGGTCTTCTAGAAGAGATCCTGTGTCGCAAGTACGACACGAAAAGAACCACACTCACCCGTCCGCATGAGAGCGAGAAAAGAAGGACTTTATTTTGGGAATTTCAACTTATATAGTTTCTGGGATTTGGTGAAGGATTGGGGACAAGAGGAACACCTCTCTGACCCCAGTGGTCAAACCAGCAGTCCATCACAGAGAGGAATGCGAAAACAATCTACTTTGTTTATGTTTCATTTGTGAGAACTCCCAATAAAAGAATGTAAAAAGAAACCAGAAGGCTGAAAGTCAGGGCGACAATCCTGAAGGGATTATCTGCTGAATTTAGATACTCTTAGATATAATAAAATCTTTTTCTAATGATAACTGACAATCTTTGAGCACATAAACTCTTTGCATATCTTCAGAGATCTCAGTTACCAACATTTCCAATTTGAAAGCACATCCCTTGTAGACCACACAACCTCCTCTTTAAATGTCAGAAACTTACCAGTTTCCAGCCCCTTTCAGGGAAAAACACCTTTTACAGTGTGTGGATACAGCATGTGATAAAATAGGCAGAAACTTATTGCTGCCTGTTTATGTTTTACTGACATTTCTGACATGTAAAATTACTGTAATATAAAGAGGGTTAACCACAGTGTTTAGCTGAGAGACTGCTCAAACAGTGGCTGAAAACAAGTGCTTCTCTAATAATCACAGGCAATTAAAAGAAGAAAAAACTTAAAGGAGAGGAATCTTGTTTATCTAATAAATAGGTCACTAGAGAGAAGCTGGTAAGAGGGCAGAAAAAAAAATCATTGACTGACATGAGTGGAAAAGTAAAATCCACTAAATTTTCAGTCCTACCCTGATAACACCACTTGTCTCGACGATGTCATAATTGTTTGGGCAATTTTGTGTGACAACAAAATTCCAGTTGTGCTGGAAGAAGTTTTGTGACCTGCTATTACAGCTTTAAGTTCCCATTAAACAGTCGCTCTTTACATTCCCCTGCAATCTGTAGCTCCTACTTTTGGCCACAGAAAGAACTATTCTGGTTGGTTTGTGCTCTGCATAATAATGAAAATCTTACACTTGTCAGTAGCAATGGAACAGGATTGAGCCTTGAGGACAACAGACTGTTCTCCTCAGCTTTTTGTTGGGTACAAGGAGTACATAGGAAATAAAAACTTGAAATAAACCCCCATATTGTTACAGCCAGGCTTTTAAACGTGAGTCACATTCAATCATAGACTCATTTAGGCTGGAAAAGCCCTCTAAAGTAATTAAGTCCAACCATTATCCTGGCACTGCCAAGTCCACCACAGAACCATGTCCCCAAGTGCCACCTGAGGGTTTGTTTTTGAGGATAGAAGTGGGAATACGTGGAAATAGATTATATGTCTGTGTGAAGCAATTCGAGGGAACTACAATCCTCCAACTGAGCTGCTGGAAAATGAGAAGTAATAAATAACAGTGGGAAAAACAAGAGGCTCTGAGGAGAATCCCCTCCCCGTGCTGTGCTTGGGGGCTGATCTGACCCCTCGTGGAAAGTTCTGGTTATTCCTGTGCAATGTGGGAAGCTGGTGGCTGCTGTTGTCTCATGTTCCTGGGGGAGGTGAACAATTGCTGGCATCACTGGCATTGGTTGTGCAGGGATTTTGTCCTCAAAAAGAAACTCTGAGGTATTTTGGGGAAAGGGAGCTATTGATAGATTTAGATATTCTCCAAACTTTTTGTTGAACGACCTGAGCATTGCCCTAGTCTGATGTCAGGAATGAGGATTGTCTGACCAAACAGTCAGACTCTACAGTGCAGATATTTAAATTATTACTGTGAGTCACTGGAGGCTCTTCTTTTAGTAAAAGAAATGAAGCAAGTGACTGTAGGGTGCTGCTGGTCACATCCTAAAGCAGACAACTACCTTTGGGCAAGATGATCAAGCTCTAAAATAGTTATTTTTGCCTTTGGCAGAAGAAAAAAGGGGACCTTGAGGTGTCTTGCTCAAGTGTGAAGGTGTATGAAGTTAAGAGATGAGAATCCTAATCTGCATGCATTAGGAGAGAGAATATTCGGGAGTGCAAAGGCAGGTGAGGAATTGGCATTTAATGAAAATAAGGAGTTAAAATATGATGACAAAACCATCAAAATGTTTTGTATTAAATAAGAAGCAGGAGGACTTTTTATTTAAAAACATACTTATTGTGATTTTTCCTGCCTGCCAAGGTTGTTTTGAGATGAAAATGAACTTTGTATCAACTCTTCCACTGAAGGATAAATTAAGCTTGATGAGCAAATAGATGAGTAAAGCATGTTCCATCTTGTGAGAAGAGTTTTGCTTTTTCAAGCCTTTCCGCAGCTAAGGAGGCCAGGATTAGCACTACTGCAATGTTTTTTTAAGTAAGTCCAGCATTTCCTAGTGCAATATTTTCTAAAAAGATGAGAGGAGTGTGAAAATTAAAAAGAAGAGAGGTTTATGGCAGCATTTCAAGAGCTGCTTACTTTACCCCTAGGAAACAACGTAAGGCTCCCTGTGAGTTTTCTGCTGTTTTTTATAGGACAAATATCTCTCAGTCTGCAGCCTAAGTTGATATAACTTCTTCCTAATTTTATCTATTTTTCTGTAATCTTTAAAGAATATAAATGTCAATATTTCATGTTATATGTAACAAATGCATATTGAAAAATATTCCTGTTCACCTCATTATTAAGCACCATAACAGTCTCTCAATGGGAAATCAAATAAGGCTGAGATATTTTTGAAAAATGGTTGTTGGTTAAGGATATTGTTACTGGAAAATCATTTTGGTAATATGAACAAGAAGAAGAGCTGTCTACTAATATATTAAAAAATACTCTGTAACAGAATATTAGTAGTCAGATACTCTAAATTAGGGATATCAGGACAGATAAGGTTCTGCTTATAGTATATTTGGGGCTGAATTTAGCCATATTTCACACAAAAAAAATACAGTAGAAGTGTGAGGAAAAGTCTTAAGATTTAAATTAGAATACATTTTTCCTTGTTCTCTTTATTCTTACCTCTGTGCAAAATTCAGTAATGCTCCCTGGAACAGAAAACACAAATCAGAATTTTCCAGAGTAAGTCATGAACCAACTAGGCTAGAGATTTAAACTCTCTCTCTCTCTCTCTCCCCCTCCAGTCTAATCTTCAATTGCATTATATGAAATGAAACAAACCCAAAAGGAAGAGGTCAGGAATATCCTCTCCACTTTTCACCCCAGAATACTTATAATCTGGTGCAGTGCATTCTCCTGGAGAAAGAAAAGGGTTTCAATCCTCTCAGGGAAAATCAGGCATTTATTCTGCACCCTGGCAGAGTGCATTAAGTTCTGAGCTAGAAAAAAACAGAGATAATTTTCTTTTCTGAGTAAGAGCAGGAGGTGAAGAATAAATTCAGCATCCAAGACTCTGAGTCACACAGCCTGGGAGGGACCACTGAAGTCATCAAGATTTCCCTTCTACTTAGGACAGGCCATGGAAGTTGCACCCAACTTGTAGGCTAGACCCATTACTCAGGAGAGAAATTAATACTCATGTACAGTATCCAGGATCCTTTCCTTTTTTTAAAAAATAGCATCATTGAGATTTCTCAAAAAAATTCATCTTTCTGGTGACCTGAACATCACAGTCTTCTTCAGATCATGAATTAATGTGCAACACGTGCCTTTCTGAACACATGTACAAAGTGCTCTAGGCTAGTCAAAAGTACTTCTGAAAAATCTGAAGAAACATTGAATTTATGTAAATAACACCTAAAACATTTAATATTCTTCCATGATGAGGAAAATCCGGGAAGAATTACTTCACAAACAATATAGTGAATTGGCTTGGGGCAGTTTTACAGAGTTTGTTGAAAGGAGTAAATATTTCCTTATCACAAAATTTAGTTGCCTAAGCTTTTCTGCTCTACGTGTGATTAATGATTTTCATTCCTATAACGGCTCCAAACTTTTGCTCCTGGCAAAAAACCAGGTTTCATCTCTGTCAGTGATCTCAAAGTCTGCCGATGACATTTTCAAAAATCATTGTATGGACAATAATACAGTCAAAAAACATGAACAGAGTGTGACCAGAAAATTCAGAAGAGCTGAGACACATTCAGAGATTTTCAGAAATGCCTTTTTTGTCTTTCTGCTACATTTTCTGTGCCTCTGTTTTTGTATTGGAGAGCTGTGGGGACACTGTTCACGACCTGTGCACTGCCTGTCATCACCACTGCCATGGTCTTGACTGGAGAGTTCAGGTGCAACTGCAAGAGAATTAATAACAGAAAAGCAACATCAGGAATTAATAACAGAAAAACAACATCAGGAAAGTGGCAAAAGAAGCATTGGAAATGTAGGACAAAACCAGGAACTGATTTTATAATTTTCAAAATAGACAGGTTTCAAAACACAAGTGAAGAGAGGGGGAAAAAATAAAAATAGAAAAAAGAAAAAAAAATGCAGCAAAGATGCTACTTGGAAGGAAATACAATAATCTTGTTTAATCCTGAATCACTGTTGCAATCAATTCAATTTTGTAGGTGAGTTCCCACTACACATCTCTTCCAAGAGCTAACATGAGACAGCTGAAATATCAACAAGCCCAACAGGAGACCAAATTTTGTCTTATGATGAAAATCTCTGCTTGGAGAGGTTTCAGATCTGTGTGATCAGTGTGAAATTGAAATTACTCCAAGTGATTTTGATGAGCCACTGTCTTCACAGAGAAACTATTTGATGTTAATGCAAGAAAGGAAACAGAGTCATGAGACCAAATGAAAGCTTTGGGGGGGAGGGAGTAAGATTTTTTTTAATATTCAGTATAAATACATGTGATAGGATTTAAAAAAAAGGAAAACAGAAGAGAAGACTAGAGAGATGAGCAGGGTTGGGCAGAGATACAGGATTTATTCTTTTCACAACAAAAGAAGAAATGAACAACAGCAGAAGATAATGTTCAACAGCACATCAAAAGCTGAACTGTGTGCGTATCAACCGAATCCTTCTTTTTGAATTAACAGAGTATTATATTAAAATGAAAGGGATCTCATGCGCCTTTTGTAGCTCACAATAACAAAGTTCCTGCCTTTAGTGGGGATGAGATCTTTTAATCTTGGGAGGCATTCATGCTGACAAACAAGCCAACCCATTAACATCAGCCAACCCATTCAGCTCCTCATTAATTTGCGTCACCAGCAGCTCTGACTGAAATTGAGCCATTCTGGGATCAGGAGCTGCTGTTGGATGTTTGGTCCCCTTCTCCTCCTGCTGGGGATAATATTTATCGAGCTGCACTTAACTCTTCCTTCTCTGCCGTGACTTTTAACTGGGGTTCTCAACACTTCAGTGTAAAACTTTGTGTATTTGGTGTAGAGGGAAATGTCTCACCCTCTGAATGAAGATTCAAGTGCATGTGAGGGTTTTCTTTTTAAAGATCAGACTTGACCTTCCCTAACACTGAAGTTTTTTGGTTTTCCAGAGTTATTATTTACCAGCCTAGCACACAGACCTGTCTCTACTCTTCACATGTAAGGTCACATAGTATTGGGAATGTGCAATAAAACTGGTGGGTTTGCGTGATTTTCATCTCGATTTGACCAAGATACATAGTTTTTAGGTTTGTAAAAGTACAAAAAAACCTATAAATACTACTAATCAAACCATGGGGACAGCTGAGGGAAGTAATTTGAAATATTTCTGAGGGGCCAGGCGCAGTTTTTCTGCCCAGCAAGCAGAGCTGCGGCCAAATTGGAAACTTGAGGAGTTCAAAAACTCGGTCCTTGCTTAATCCTTGCTCTGGAGGGTAGAAAATTGTGCCAGTTACTACTTGGCACGGCTCAGTTCTTACATGTTGACTCAGGCTGGATGAGCTCTACCAGCTGATAAATTGGCAAGATGGAATCAACACTTCATGTGATTTTTTGAGTTTTTTAAAATTATTTTTATATAGTCCAGCCTCTGTAAATAAAATATAAAAACAACCTTCTACTGTGACACAGACCCAGCAGTGTCTAAAGTCATGGAAGTAGGAATTTCATAGCTATTGGTTCTGGGAAGAGGGTGGTCAGGAAAATCTGGAAGTGTTCTTGCTTGGAAGAAGAGCCCTGGTTCTGATCCATAAGGCTGCGGCTCTTGAATGACTCGTGCCAAAGCAGTTTGTCTTCAGCATTGCTTGCATTTTGCATGACATATTGCATAATTGTAAATTGACAATGTTTTCTTCTACTTTTAAGGTAGTTTGAAGTTTGGTTTGCTATCTTTTAAATAATTATAATCTTTTTTTGTTTTCTTCTCTGGGCCAGAAATAGTAAGTTCTGCTTCTCAGATAAGCAGGACAGCAGAGTCTGTGCCATGCAATTTATGTTTTGGTTGGTCTGGGTGATCTAAACTTCAAGATGAATGGAATTTAGGAATGTGCCTGAATCTTTGTAGTCACAACACACAGAGATATCGTCCATTATGTTGTTTCCCATTTGCAATTGCAAAGGACCTGATTTGTCAAAAGATTTGGGTGCCTGAAGATAATAACAGGGATCTAGAAAGATTTTAAAAAGCTGGTAGATATCCATGCTTGTCAGGTACTTTGATATTGCTCCTTCTGTCATACAGCAAGATGCAGATACTTCTGAGAAATCCCTTCACCTGTGGCCCTTTAGACAGGCACCCACAGAAATGTGGTCAGAATGCCTTTGATTCACTAAAGAATCACAGGAGTCTTATGACTCTGCAATGGGAGGGATGGTTTGATAGAGAGCTCTGTGAAGTAGGATATGACAGGGTTGATTGTCAGACGTCCTCAGCACACTCAGCTTTCACCTTCTTGGAAGAAGCCATGGTTGCACTTTGATTTGTAATTCCCTTTTCAAATTGTTGAAGGAATTCATGTCATTGCTTACTAAATACTTTCCCCCAGTAATGTCTGGGCAGATTTCATACTTTCCCACCATGAACATTGCCTAGTGTTCTCTAGTGCCAGGGTCTCTTCAAAGTAGATTTCACATATGAAGGAAATTCAGTAGAGTGTAAACCAAAGGGAATATGTGTCCCTTGAAAGGACTGAACATTTATAATCTAGATCAGCTCTCTCCTGTGGCTGCATAATCTAATTATAGTTCTCATTGGTTTTAATTTTTAAAAGAAAAAAGTAGAATTAATTTGAAAGGAAAAAAGCCCCATTTCTTCTTTAAAAATTAGTTATGTTTATATGATTCTTTTTATTCTAATGGGTACCATAATCTATGTACAAAAGTCATTGATACAAGGTTTCAGCTTAAACTGAAAGAGGGTAGATTGGGAAGAAATCTTCCCTGTGAGGGTGGTGATGCCCTGGCACAGGGTGCCCAGAGAGCTGTGGCTGTCCCTGGATCCCTGGAAGTGTCCCAGGCCAGTTTGGAGCAGCCTGGGATAGTAGAAGGTGTCCCTGCCCATGGACTGGGTTGGAACTGGTTGGGCTTTTATGTCCTTTCCAACCCAAACCATTCTGTGATTATTCCATGATGCAGAGCTGTGGGCTGAAGCATCCAAACATCAGGACTGGAAGCCATCCTGTGCATGAATAGGAAGTTTAATGTGCTTTTCTCTCTTTGGCTACATATGCCAAGAGAACCAGCAGCCAACTGATCTTCCTGAAGCATTTTGGTGTAAAGAAAAGTGTTTGAATGAGTAAGTCTCTCTTTAGAAATTGTCTTTGAATCAAGACTTACCTGTTCAATGTGCAGTAACTTTCAGAGACACTTTAAGTCCAGGATAATACTCATATTATCTGATGGATTTTAGAATAAGGCTGAATGGCATAACCTGAATGAATCCTTGGTTTCTGCTTAGGGGTTCCTGCAGCCTAGATTTATCAAGAAGTTGCTGAAAGAAATTACTGGGTCAGAACACACCAAATGAGCACACACTGAATCAGTGACTGTTTTTTTCACCCAGGGTGAATCAAAGAACCCTTCTGTGGGTTGCAATATCACAGCACTTGAAAAAAATGATGCATTACACTTGTCATTCTCTTAGATGTTCCCACAGGGCCACCTAGCTTAACTTGTGAGTGGCAGGGACAGCCTGGGACAATTTGGCTGCATGTACCTTATCAGCCTCTGAGGGACAATTACGTTCATCAGAAGAGAATCCTGTTGCTAAAAGCCCAATCCAAATCACTTTGAAACAACTGGCAAAGCTGCCATGGGTTTTCAGATCAAACCCTCCAGTACAAGCTGGAAGTAAGAAAAGCTGCTAAATTCAGATGGAATTCTTTTCATCCAGATGAAAGATAAGCTCTTAGTCAAGCTGTGAACTCCCAAGGGGGGAAGACTGAATAGAAGAGTTGTTCAGACACAACGGGCTCACTTGTGCCTGACCCTGTGTGGGTGCTGGGGGAGTGGGAGATGAGTGCAAACAGAATTTCCAGGCTCCCCCAGGAGGGCCCACTCCAGGATAGACACAGTTTTGGTCCTTGAGCTAAGGGAGCCCAAGAATTGGCACAGAAGAAAACGCCTGGAAAAGGGAAGGGATGTCAGGATGCAGAGTTTTTTACCCCCGTTGGCAGATTATGAATCCTTTAAAGCAGGGCAGCTGCTGTCACACACTGGGTGGGATGCTGGCATCCATAAATCAGCTCAAATTAGCACATGCTTAGAGTTGCACATAAACTGATTTGCCTAAGAAGATTGGTTTCTGTGCTCCCAGGAAGCCTGACTGGGATGGAACAGGGCTTTCTGCACAGGGAGAGAGATCAAGCAGCTGGATGTGAAAGGAAACAACTGAAAAAAGCTCCACAACATATTTTTAAAAGGATACAGTCTTAGATGACCTACTGCTGGTCTGTGAGGATGTACTGCCTGCGTCAGTGTGGAACAAGGAGCAGAAATTAAATGATCTCAGTGCATGAGGACAATGTACACTTCATGGGTGTGTGGGCAGACAAGGGGTAAGGGCTTTAAACTGGAGGAGGGTAGATTTAGATTGGGTGTAAAGAAGAAATTTTTCCCTGTGAGGGTGGGGAGGCCCTGACACAGGGTGCTCAGAGAAGCTGTGGCTGCCCCTGGATCCCTGGAAGTGTCCAAGGCCAGGTTGGATGGGGCTTGGAGCAACCTGGGGTAGTGGAAGGTGTCCCTGCCCATGGCAGGGGTAAAACGAGATGAGCTTTAGGGTCCCTTCCATCCCAAACCATTCTTTGACTCTTTATATCCACCACAGCAGTAAATCCCAGCTTGTCAGACTGGGAACTGTGCTTCCTGCTTCTGGACCTCTGCACTGGTGTGTAGAAATGAGGTGTGGATGTTGTATCAATCCAAATGATCAGAATGAGGCTCTCAAACTTAGAATTGTGTTTGTAGCAAGAGGTGAGTGAGCACCATTATTATATTTTTATGGTTACGGGGTGAATAAGGCCAGAGGGGCAGTCAGTGAACCTCACTGAGGGTGTTGATGCAAACTAAAGCAAAACATTTGGTGCCACTGGCAGTTCATGGGCTCTTCAGCAAAGATAGTTTTTCTCTGTCCAGTTGCTGTATTTTTCCTCCAGCCTTTTGACTTTTATAATCAACAAGAAAAGGCCATCAATTCTGCCTTTTACTGAAAGAACATTTCCCTTTGTCACTGAGAGGGACAAGTCAATGGGCCATTTTTTCCAGAGCTGGCACAGCTCCACTAACCAATATTTCTTTTCAGTGAATTCGGGATCTGTGATGACTGATTCACCCATTTCATGACAAAGCAGGCAAGTGCTGTAAAGACAATGGCAGTGAAAGCTTCAGTGTACTTCAGGAAGGATCTGGAAGGACCATGATGACAAAAGCATTCTTTCTTCCTCCATTTTAACTTCATTTTCCTGCTGGAGCTCCTGCTCAGTGTCAGTTGAATATGCAGCTCACACGTGAAGATGTGCAAAAAACCCAAACTGTGAGAGTTTGGTTTCAGTTGACCCCCTCCAAAAATCTGATTGTGTGTAGCCTCTTTTAAATGGATTCATGCTGATTGTGGGTGTAGTGGAAAGGGACATCATTTCACCATGCAAAATTGAGGAAGTTTGCTCTGAGTACATCAAACAAAAGTGTTTCGGCTTTTCTGATGAGCACAGTTGTTTTCTTACTGAAATTGTTTGAGAAATATGATGCATCTTTTCACACCTCTGGGGATGAACACAGTCAGGAGTTTTTTAAGATCATACCATTGAACCTAAAACTTATATAATGTAAATCATTTAAAATCATTAGAAAAATTTCAGTGAGCTTCAATGAGCTTAAATCTGTTTCTAAGATGAATCTTTTTACCAATGGACCCACTCTTTTCTCTGCCTAAGATCTAGTGTTCTGAAGTATTTGCAAATTTTATCAGTGCTTCTTTCTTTTTTCCCTTGAGCCATGGCTTAGTCAGAAGCCTCAGCCATTTGTCTTCAGCCCTAACTTGCAAATGCAAGGAATAAAGCTTAAATACTGCAAAATTCCTTCTGACTCCAGCACGGCCACATTTTCTCTCTGAAATGTTGGATCTTTATACAAGCAGAAGAATCAGTGACATTTTGCTGTGTCACTAAATCCGTGCAAGCAGAAGTAACTTTTGCCAGAGTGAAGTATATGAAGTTGTTACACACAGTTAAGCTTTAAGGGTTATGCCAGAGCAATTCTTTTGAGTCTTTCTAAATCCAGCTGAAGATGGCATCAAATTTATCTTCCTAGGCCTTATGCAGGAGGATAAGACTAAAATATCAAATCTGCCTCTGAACTAAGTCTCTATTTAGCAACAAGTATTCTGTCTATCTGTACGAGATGTTTTATACACATATTTATACATGTATGCATGTCTATATATTTTCATTGAAGTTGGAATTTTGTGATTTATTTAACCATGTGTAGATGGATTATATGTCACAGGCTGTTGAACGAAAGACTCAGCATACATGTGTAAATTCCTACAAAATAATTAAAAACTATACACACAGATTAGATATTTTAAACCAAACTATTGTAGCTTCAGCAGTCGCACTTCCTGGAAGAACTTAGGCTACAGTAATAAAATTTGGTAACAGGAAGGTTGTATTTGCTGCTACACATTATCTGTTGTCCCAGATAAATACTGTTTTAAAGGTGGTTTATTTGTCATTCCCCTTTAAAATATTCTGGCAGAAAAGCATTGAAGTTATTTGAGGAACTCCCTTTATGTGCTGTACGTCCCATATTTTTGCAAAAAATAGCAACATTTGGATTAACTGTATTTTAGAATTTCCTCTTATAGCTCTTGTTTTCCCAGTTATTGCACTGTTTGTGTGATTTTTGCTGTATCTTCAGGAAAAAAAAACCCAAAAACCCTTATATGTTTGCTTATACTTAGCTGTCGACATGCATTCATTATGTTCACAGTGAATATAATTTTTCTGTGTGGGAATGGCATAAAGTAGAAGCAGAACAAGTGCAGTGAAGCTTTGGAAGGTGAACACAGCCCACTGGGTGTTTCTCTCGTGACACCAGTGGGTTCTCCCTCCCCTTCCTGTCCCCTCTGTCACCTTCCCCTCTGTAACCCTGGTTCCGTGCCTGAGGTGTTTTGGTTTTCTGAAATTCTTTTCCCAGGGAATTTTCTGTAAACAGGAGAAATGTTTTTGTAACTCTAACTTTGTTATTCATTCCTTTTCCTAGGAAGGATTTCTTCTCGATGTCCCTCTGGTCTGACCAATGTGGTTGAAGAGGTTTGCCTTTGTTTCATTAATCAAATTGGTCTGTGTAAAACAGTATAAAAGGGAGACAAATCCCAAAAATAAAGGAGTCATTTTCAGCCTTCTGAAGGTCGAAGTCTGTGTTGTTGTGGTGTAAAACAGCGTCACTTCTCCCTGTCCCTTTGAGCCCAGTCCTGTGGGCAGTGCCCAGCACTCAGGTTCCCGTGGAAAGTGGGATCGCAGATGGACATTCCTCACATGCAAACCCTCAGGGAATCGTGGTTTTTACAGGTGGTGCAAAAGGCATGGCTGCTCTTCTGGCACTGCACAAGGGCTGTGAGTGGTGTCAGATGCTGAAATGATCCAGCAGCACTCACTGCTGCTCAGGGTACAGAGAGATGTTATTCAAACCCTGAGAAACTGTCATTGTAGGACAGGAAAGAAAGATGAGACCTTCCAAATACTTCAGAAGGCAAAGAGAATTGAAAAAAAGGCATCATTGTCTAACTCTTACTACCTTTTATAAGGTGTTCCAATACAGACTTAACATGATTGGTGAATAGGAAAGACACCTCTCTAATCCCACTGGTTAAACTGGAGAAACAACAAAACACCACCTGGAGAAAGATTGTTTTGAGAAAGGAGAGTTGTTTGCCAAGATTGTTTTGAGAAGAAGCTTTCTTGAGAAATTTTTCCTTGGGAAAAAGTTAGCAGCTGCTAGCAGGATAATATTTTTTAGACTTAGAAGTGTTAGACCCAGAAGAAACAATCCCCTGAATGAGTGTTGTTAGATCAGTGCAGAGCGAATTTTGAAATGTAGCATGTGAGAGAGATTCCTCCTTCTGCTGCACATTTTCCATGGAAGTTATGCTGCAACAGCATCCCCTGAAGTTGCTCTGACCCGTGTAGAGGGTCTGGACTGCAGTTTGTGTCAGCTGCAATTTGTGCTGTGACTTTTCCTTTGGAGGTACCTGCCTTTCCCACTTTCTGCTTGGCACCACGTTTACCCCATCCCTGGAAATGCTCATCGCCAGCTGGGATGGAGCATCAGCAGCTTGGTCTGGTGGGAGGCATCCCTGACCATGGCAGGGAATGGAACCACAGGACCTTTAAGGTGCCTTCCAACACAAAACGTTTTATGATTCTACTATATTTTTTTTGGAAAATCCACAAGAATTTATTAGGAATATGATTAGGTGGGGTTTTTTGTTGGTAAATTAATTTCATTTGGTTTGCCTTAATGAGTATTACAGATAGGCTAAAACTAAAGTAATTTTGAATCCAGGCTGAAACCAAGTAATTTTAAGTAAGTTTATAGAAGATTGTAAAAATCCCCAATTGGCATAAAAATGAAAATAAATTTATATGAATAATTAACAGTTAATTTTAAGAGAATGTTTGACATATGGAAAGTGGGAAAACAAAATTAATTTTAGTTATATGACCAAGAAACAAATCAATCCTATTCAGTTCCCAGGTGGTTTAGTTACACCACTAGAAAAGAGTTTATTTACCTAGTCCAGATTTGGTGTCTTTGTGGAGTTTCCTTCTCATTTATAACTGATTACTGCAGTTCTCAGAACTCCAATTTCACCCCATCTCTACACAGAAATAACTCCTAATGTCATGTAACTATTTCTGGAATAGATACACCTTGATTTAGCAAATGTATTCGTGTATCTTACAATCATGGAATCTGGTAAAATGTGTCAGGTTTGCATGTGAGACTTGAAAACTCTTGCTCTGTTCAGACAGTCAAGGATTCTAACTGTAGTGGCAAAAATGCCAGGTTTTGACCAATTTCTAGTGAAGTATTCAGAAGTTTTCCAAGTGCTTCTCTAGGATGCAAAAACTCACTGGCAAGATCTGCGAGATTGCATGGACAATGGCAATAAAACCTTCAGGCATGATCTGAAAGCCGTTATTCCTTTCTCTATTTTAATTCCTTTCACCAACACATGTAGCATATCTATTAATGTAAAAGGTTCTATCATATATCTATTAACGTGAAAGGTTCTATCTCATTCACCTAAAAATTGTACCTGTTCTATCTAGTATTGTGAGCAACATTCTACTACATTTTTGTTATTTTTGTTATGTCTAAAGCCAAGTTACCAGGCCTTAGGGCTCTAGGCCCTGTGCTGGCTGACAGATTCTTAAGACACTTAGAGTGTACTTACTTAAAAATAAAATCTAAACTTCTACTTCATATTTACGTGGCTTAATATATTTAAATTTCTCTAAAGGCTTTAATTCAACCCCTACATTTTTCTCTCTCCCTGGGAAGCCCAAGGAGGCACATGTTCCAACAGCCGGGCAGTCTGGCGCTTCCCATCCTGGAGCTGGAGGTTACTCCTGATGGCACCTCCAGATCCCTCAGTTTCCTGTGGTTCAGTTGGAATGCAAACCCAGCTCAGCCTCCTAATCTGCGGTAGAGGTTATCTGTGAGTGGTGCCCATGCCCAAGTCCTTCAGAAGTGTTACATTCACTCCGTGGTTTGAAACAGACGTTTTCATAAAAATTACCCTTGGGGTTGTTTTGTTGGATTCGACTCGTCAGTTCCCGAAGCAGACTTTCAAATAAATAAAACATGGCCTGGTATTACTTAATATCATTTCATACAATTGGTGAAAACTAATTTGATGATCTTGTAGAGTGATTTCTTATTTCCCCAAAGAGCCAACAGATGACATCCATCTAATTTGCCAGTTAAAATTCGTACGTGCAGGATCTGTGAGAAAATTGATTGGGACTCACTTGACTATTGAATGAGATTCACATCAGAAATATACTGACTGCATTATTATTGCCTGAACTTCCAGACCAAAAAATACATTTTGCCTCATTTTATTTGTAGAAGAACGATACAATAATTTTGTAAATAATCAACCCTTCGATTGAGCTGCATTTACATGCTGGGATAATCATTAAAATTGCACCCTTCTATTTAGATTATTGAACTCAATAATACTTTCTCAGCTCAAGATATTAGTAAATCTTTCTTCTTTAATCCCAAACCTCAGAAAATAGGATTATTTTATAATCATATGTGGTTTCTATACTTCTGTTCAATCTTCACCTGGTTTAGCCCAAAATGCTAAAATATGGGAACTTGAATACCTGTGACTAAAATTCAAGGACTGTATTATTTAAATTGCTCTTTATGGAGGACACCTTTCCATTGGACTATTCATTGGAAAGCAGGTATTTTCATCAGTCTGCAACTGAAGTTTCATTTCCTTCAGCATCTTGTGCTTGTTGCTGGCTGGCAGATAATGCACAATATTGTACAGTAGGCAGATTTTTTTATGCATGGCATCAAGGAAAGCTCCTTAGGAAATGTGGAGGATTTATATATATATTCCCTAATACTTATCTATTCACTTTTTAAAGCTCTTAAGTCTAAAGACTTAAATATTTGCTTTCTGTTCCTAAATGCACTTTGATCTGCTCTCGATACCTAATTGCTGTGCTGGTCCTTCACCCCCCAGCAAGGGGGGTCTGTGGAATATCTGCTCAGCTGCAGGCTCCAGGAGAGACACTCCCCTGTGTCCCCAGCCTGAAGGAGAAAGGTTTTCTTGGTAATCCTTTTGCTCCATCCATTTTTCCTTGCAGCAACTAAGCAGGGCAAAATACAAAAATGACACACATATGTCTTGTCTCCTCCACTCTGGGAAATTTCCTTCCTTTTTTTTCTCTACCCATGAGTGCTCCCGTTCTCTGCCAAACAGCAGAACTGATACTTCACCTCTCCAAGTGCAAACCAAGAGAAGGATCTCTGCCAAGCCCAATCCATTATAAAACTTCAGCAGATCTGACACATATGGGTTGATGAATCTTCTGATGTCTCCTACTCTCGCTTCTCACAACAGCAACAGGAGGAGATGATTGTCTCGACCTCCTCAGTTTCAGCTCACACAACCACCAGCCTGCTCTAAAATACTGCTGTGGTTAAACTGATATTGAACAGAGATTTGTTTGGGAATTTTAAGTATATGAAGTCGCTAAAAGGACACCTGGAAGATCTCAGCAGAGAAAATGACCTGAATGACCTCCTGTTCTGTGCTGTGAACACAGCTGTGGCCATCACGCAAAACCTGAAATGGGAGCAGTATTTTGTTATTTGTAACAGAGCTGTGAACAGATTTTATATAAGGACAAAAGAGTGTTGCAGATGGCAGGAATGCCCAGCACCTGGTGAAAATGGAAGGCATACTGCTGGACTATAAAACAATAGACCTACCTTGAGAAAATGCTTCTTTCTGCATCAGTAATCTCAGTGCCTCTCTAGGTACAATTCAGAACTAAGTAATAAAAAAGCTGCAGGGTACATTAATATTCTATGGTGCACAGAGTTCTTTTATACATTCACGAATATTATATTTCTGCATATATGTTTGTACAATTAAATAAATTATAATGGCACATTAGAGGAGAAAGAAAATTAAATATCTTTTTATCCTTAGCTTCACTATATGAAAACCTGTATGAAAAACAAGTCTCATAATAGCTCAGATATTAAATGAAGTTCTCTACACCTGGTCATCTGTTTTATGAAAGACATGAAATCTAGTGTGTACAGTATCCAAGCATCTGTAGCACATTAAAAGCAGCACCCACAGTAGTGCATCATCAATTAATACTTTCTGAAAAAGGTTCTTGTCTAGCAATTTGTACTGGAAGCACAATCTTGTGTTTGGAACAGTAGGAATGCGTCAGTTTTTGACCTTACTGCAGATTTTGAGAATGATGAGAGATCCTTCTTTCTCTGTCTCAATCTCCCTTATAAAATGGGAATAATAAAGTTAGCCTGTCTCCAACGGGTTTTCTAAAATGCAATCACAGAACACATATATGACATCAAGATGGTACAAACACATTCTCTTGATTCACCTGATCCATTACAATTTTTAATCCGTGGAAACTACACTCACTTTCCATGTAATTCTGATTTTTTTTTGTCTTTTTAAAGAAGTTTTGAGCCTCAAACCTTTGCTGTATCACATATTTCTATGGGATTTCAAGAAAGTAAACAGGCTTAGCCTGGATTTAACTCTAATTTTGCACAGTAAAAGAAGAAATATATTTATATCATAAGAGCCAGTCCGAAAAAAAGAAAAAAAGGGGGATTCTACTTCAAATAATTATTTCTGTCCTAATTAATGCATAAAATTCCATGCTGAATTTCTTTTCAAGACTGAACAAGCCTGAAGACTTTTCTTCTAGGACTGTTCTTACTTTGAAACTTGACATACATACCCCATTTGTGGCTTGTGTATTTTGCTACGTTGTGTTATAAATGCCATTAAAAGTGTGGCAGCTGGGGCTGAATTTTGTGCAAACCCAGGGACACCCACAAAACTTGCACTGAGGAATTTTCACCCAAATAAGAAAAATGGGCAGAGTGTGAATAGAAAAGGGCTGGTCAGGGTAAAGAGCAAAGGCTAAAGTGCAAAAAATGGCATTTTTGGCAGACAAATAACTTCAGGAAAAAGGAAACAACATGAACTGATCAGGATTCCCTGGGGAGTGAAACACAGACATGGCGTAGCCTTAATGAAAAAGGGATGAGAACATGGGAGAAAGAAAAGTCAGCCAACACTGCATGTACCACTCTGCAAAGGAATCAAATATTTACCTCCTCTTATGCTAATTTTCCTACAAGGTGCAAGCTCTTTTTCCTGCTCCTCTTCATGTTTTTGTTCACCTGTGACACTGCAGGAAGAAAAGGCGCCACAGAGGCTCGACTGCCAGAGAAAGGCACACACCTTCCACACAGTTTTGGGTAAAACAACCCAAAGACTGGGTTTTATTCTGTATTTCTCTCCTCCTACTGGAACCATATCTATTGCACTTGGGCCTGCTTCTCAGACTGCCCTCAGATTTAATTAATCTCTTGGCACTATTACTAAAAATTGCAAGCCCTTTGGGGCAATATTGAGGATCTTATGAGCTGTTCCTGCTTCAGTTGCTGAATTCTCCCAGGCTGTCTGCACAAACGACCTGCCCTAGCTAAGTGCAGCATGTGAAGAGAAGTGATAAAGTTGGTGGGATTGTCCTTCATCTCCCAGTGAAGTTGGCAGATCTTCTGGAAGTTGACATGGTCGTAAAAGAGGAGTAGTGTTGAATAATCACCAGGAAGTTACCGGAAAGTTCTAGAAAGAAAAATTAGAATTTAAGTCGGAAAAAAAATCAAATTTTCCACCCTGTTACTTTTGTATTTTCAGTCTGGCACCAGCATAATTAAAAAAAACCCAACCCACTAGTGTGCCTGCTAGGATAGAGGCTCCCAAGAACATGGCTATTAGGCTATTGTTGTTGCTATAAATAACAAAATGAGAAGTGATAGCTAATCTGTGAGGTTCCTGAGGGTTTGTTTTATGATTAGAACTCGGTGGGGCTAATTTGCTGTGGTTTGCTGAGTGCCAAATGACTGCAGTTGCATGGCACTGAGACCCAGCTACCTGCTAAGATTTTCCTAACTGGAAAAAGCCAGCCCAGCACTGGAGCTTGCCTTGCGCAGGAGCTGCTGGGTTTGTGACTCCCCCCTTGGCTGGAGGCCTTTCCCAGGCAGAGTCTACTGGAGCCCCTGCATTACTTGGTGCAATACCAGCTGGGTTCATTTCAGCTGTGATGTCAGGCAAGTTCCTAAAGCCCCTAAAATTCCACGTAGAGAATCCAAGCTTTAGGCAAAAACTCATACCCCGAAGCCTCTTTTTACATTGAAAGCTCAGCTGGTGCAAAATCCCATCCTAATTTAGAGTCATCTAAACCTAACAGGGGGAAAGATTTCTATGACACTGCTGTAGTGAATTAAAATGCCTGAATTAAACTTCTTATCTCTGCATCAGTCTCAGTAATGTTGTTTCCTGAGTTTCCTTGTTGTAAAATTTTATAACTTTACAAAATCCAGGCTGTTTTTGAGCCGAAGCTTCATATTCTTGTTGACGTCTCTGAGGTGAATCTTCTGTGACAGGTTTTGGAGAAGGAAGGACAGTCACAGAAGTTTCTGCCTTTCCCCCCTACGTTAAATACAAATGTAGGCATGTTAATTAGGGAAAACTATCTCCAGAAAGCAGCTTGATAGGATTAGAGCTTGAGGTTCGGAGATCAACGAATATAGGATGAGCATCATGATAAGGAGAAAGCAGGAGAGAAAAAGAAAAGATCTGGGACTGGTTGACCCTAAAGTGTTGGTTCAGTCCTGAGACTGTCAGTTCTTTGATACTTGAGGAAAACTCTGTATCTCATCTGCAAAAATACTAAACTAAAGATGGAAAGAGCTTTTCTTTGAAGAGACAAATGCAAATATGCCTAAAAAATATTGTACAAATGTGTTTTGAAAGGGAGATGGAAAAGAAACAGTCTTAATCACGCTCTACCTCTGTTCCCTTTCAATAAAATGAGGACAATGTTATTTTTCACAAAATCTCACAATGACTGAGGTTGGAAGAGACCTCTGGAGATCATCTGCTTCAACCACCTGCTCAAGAAGGGCCCCCTTAAAACATTTGTCCAGGACCATGTCCAGATGGATTTAATTTTCCACAGAGATATTTTGAAAATTAATTAATGTTTTTGAAGCATTTGGTTACTATAGCAATAAGCACTGAAGAATTCAGGAGGAGATCGAGCACTCTCCTCTCTGTGAAAAGAAACAGAAGAGAATTAACATGAACTTATATAATTAGAAAATATATTATGGTGCACACTGGAGTCCATTGTATGATTTTTGTGACCTTGGTAATTCTTTGGTGCAATTTGTATGGTTTTGTTTTATAAACGATCTAGTGGTCAAACTGGCTAGTCCTGACTATAAAATATTCTCTTTGTTGTTTTAGTGCTTAAGTTATATTAAGGCTTTGTGAGAACTCTTGGAGTTCTACGCATGAATAGCAGGAAATAATGTGTTGCTTTCCCTGACATCTGATTTGTTGCGTGTGCAACATAATTCCTGGTCAAGCAAATCAATAAACACTGAATACCTTTGCTGTTGTATGAACATGGATCTCACAACTGCTGCTGTATTTGCTGAGATTTCAGCCATTTGGACTCATTCCTTTTCTCTTTTGTCTGGCACTATTTCTGTCAAACAAGATGAACTTTGCCCTCAGTATGAGATTGGAAAGTGTTTAATTAGGACCAAAATGAACGCTGTACCCTACTTCTCCTCAGTTTCCATAGCTTCTGTTCATTCAGTGCAAAAAAAAAATAATCCTCTCTCCTATTTTAGCTGTGTTCTGTGAATGAACAGAAGGGAAGTAATAACACTTCCTAATCCCTCTTCATGTTAAAATGAGGAGTATAAAGCCTGGACTTCTAGCACCTTGCCCTCTCTGATTTGTTCTTGCTTCCTGTTTCTTGCCATATCTCTCAATTTCCAAGTAAAGATTTTTGCATCCCCCACCTCCACTTTATCTGTTTAGAAAACACTGATCTGATTTCTGCTTTCTGAATCCTTTCTCAGCTACAGTAGTTTTCTGACTCTAAAGAGATTTTTTTCTTGATTTTATCTTGCGTCAGACATGCTTTCCATTTAGTAGGTTGTATTGGTAGACTTGCTTTAAGATTTTGAATTGCAATGAAAAGTCAGACTAAGGAGGACCATATCCATCTTCCTTTTTGTCACAAGTTTGATCCATTCGTCTGCATTTGCAGTGGTCTTTGCTGGAATATCTTGATGGATCAGGCAGGTGGGATGGAAGAAAAGAAAGAATTTCCCTTGAAATGTGGTTTTTTTTGTGCCTCTTAAGGAACTGAGAGGCAAAGGCTTAAGACAGTCACTGGTAAAAAACGAGTGACATTTTAATGTGTGACACAATCTCACAGGGTGGGATTGTCAGTCTTTTATAGACCTGGAGTATCACCAGATTGCACTTGAGGTTCCAGTCTCAGCCATCACATCAGGGCAAGGTACAAGACTCTGTTAAGAGGATGATACTTTTCCTTCTCTTTTACCAACAGTGCAAGAGGATATTGGCCAGTGCCACTGGTCACTTTAAGGGACCCCAAAATGAAGCAGAAAATGGAGCAACTTTGGGTAATTCTACAGAGTTTTTACTGGGCATTGAGGCAATCAAAACAGGAGACACAGAATCTCAAGGTCACATTTTCTTCCTGCAGCTCTCCACTGTGCAAAGACCAGAATGATAAATCTCACTGAGATTCTGAAAACTGAGCGTTTGGCTTCCATTCTGCAGCCATCCATCTTGGAGATGTACAGTTCCCATCACCTCCATATCTGAATGTCTCACGTCCTTAATGTATTGATCCTCCCAGAAATCCTCAGAGGCAGAAGAAAGCCATTTCCCCTATTTTAGAAACAGGGAATTAAAACACAGGACATAAGGCCTGAAAGTCGTAGAGCAAGTCTGTTGAGGTGCAGAGAACTTGAACTGTCTTAAAAGTTGTAAGGCCAAGCCCAACCCATCCTCCACTTATCCTAAAGGAAATTAAAATCTCTACTATGGTAAAGACTCAGTTGTGTTTTTAAGCACTTGCTGTTCAAAATAATGTGTTTATAACTCCTAACCCATCGCACCTTTTTCTTTTTATATCAGCTGTATGAATATATTCTTGTTTTCTCTGTTTCAAAAAGAGACCTGAAACATCTTTCATCTTCTTTGAAGGCTTTTGGGGTTTTTATGTGCATATTATTTCAGAGCTCCTTTACAAATTATCTTTCAGTGATATAGTTTAACTCCTTGCTATTTCCAAAGCAGACACAATCTTGATCACATAGAATGCAATCAAAATATTTTCCTTTTAATTTGGTAATCTGTCTTGAGACTGTATTCAGTCAAAATAGGATGTAAGAGTTTCTACATCATTCTAATCTCCTCTTCATTACACCCCATTATTTGGACACCCACGTAAATTACTATCAATTTATTATAGTCTTAGTAGCTGTACAGATAAGCAAGTCAGCTGTATTTAGCTGAGAGGGTTTAAAATTAAGTTCTTCATGTGAGTTGAAGATTTTATGGAATTACCATGAGTCTTGTTTTTCAAGACAGACCAACGAACCTGGGGGTGGAAGCTCCTGTCCACGGGGGTCTTAGTTTGATAATAATTGTCCCTTAATTTAGGCATAGAGTTAGAGGAATTTAAAACTGATCAGGAATAACTAATGAAGACTGAGATTTTCTTCAGACTATTATTTTTGCTCAGATTCTGGAGAGACCAGGGGGTCTGCAGGTTGACAACTGGTCAGAAAGATCAAAGGCAAGTGCAGGAGTTGCTGTGAGGTCTGGGAGTCGACTGAGAGACTGGTTTGCACATGAGAGCAGGGGAGAGGGGGGATCAAGGGGTAGTTACTGAATAAACCATTTAAGCCCTGCTACAGGGGAGAGCTGTACGTGTGTGTGATCAACAGCCCAAATCCAGTGCGACTGTCTACAAATTTTACATAATGTTCTTAACTTGGAATTTACTTGTTCATTGCTCCCCCTTTGACAGGGCCTGGGAATTTGGCCATTTTGTCTGATTCTCCATTCTGAAGAAAGCTTTCTACAACAGGCATATCAGTGAAGTTACTCATGCCAAGTATTTCTCTCGCTGTCCTATATCACAGGTTCCTAAATTAACTTATGCTCCTGTGTTAGATTAGAGGGGAAGTATTCATGCTGAACACCTTTATATTCCAATCCTCACTCAAAAACCATTGCTATTCTGGAATATACTCAAGGCTGGCTAACTTCAATGGGACTGCCACCAGATTAAAAGTAAACAAATAATGTGCTTTATTGAGTTAGGGCCATTATCTGGTTTCCCACTAATGCAATTCCACCAAGTTAAACTCGTTTCTGACAACTGAAGGGAGAGAAGGATCAGTGTCGAGGCCCCACATTGTTCTCCAAAGTCAGTAATTTACAGGGGAGTGGGAATAGTGACAGCAAATCTCCCAATGTCGTTAAATTCTTTTGAGATCGTGCTCTGAAAGTGAAATGGGAATTCCCACGGGTGAGAAACGTGTCAGGTTTATGGAATCAAACCTGGTGATGGTGACAAAGGTTTTTCACCAGCACACCTGCATTGTTTGGGCTAACCCCAATCTGCAGTGGGCTGTCCTGAGAAAGATGGAGTCAGGCTGAGTGATTTTCCAGTTGTGTTTTCAAAATGAATTGTGATAAGGAGTAAATGCAGGGAGTTTTGGTTGCTTGGTTTTTGGGTTGATTTTCGTTTGGGTTTTTTTTTGATGGAAAGAAACTAAAGCTGAGTTGTCTCCATCCTGCATCTTCGCAGACAAGGTTTTGAAAGGAGTTGCAGGAGGCAAGAAAGTAACCACAAAACAGGAGAACAAGCCTCTTTCAGATACAGAAAGGAGAGCTGGGAGAGCTCAGGAGCATTTCTAGAGTAAATTTATGCTGATAAACGGGAAAAAATTGGAAGGCAATGAACTTTGGAGTAAAGTTCAATGACAGAAACAAAGATAGCTGGGTATCTGTAGACAAGAACATGATGCCATAAAAGAAATTCAGTGACAATACACTTCCCTCAATATAAATTATAACAAAATATTTAATTGATTTAGCTGTAGAGAAGCTGTTACTAAGAAAAGCAGTGGCTACAGCCCAATAATTTCTACTGAGACTTTGGTGTCATTATTTACCCAAATATTCCTTCAAGAAGTTGCTTTTCTCTTCCTCTTCCTTAATTAGGTTGAGAAGACTAAAATTTTCATGCACTTGGATGGGTTCTGTCCTGGTTTTGCTGGAAAGGTCAGCTAAATTTGGTTGAGATCAAAGCAATGTGTGCAGCATGACTGGTGAAACAGGAGCTGAGATCCTGAGCTGCCATTCCTTACGTTGCTTGAGTTCAAAGATGGCACAAGTCAAGACATTGATCGTGACGTGAAGTACTTTAAGAGAACTTTAAAAAAAACCCAACCCTCTTCCCCTGTGATACAAGCCGAAAAACAAATTTGTGAATTTAGATTTTATCATTTCACAAATGCTATAAAATTCTTTTTCATGTACTTGCTCTGCTGGGTGTTTTCAAACCCCTCTAAGTTTAATATATCTCAGCAGAATTAACAAGAGTCGTTTTTTCCTTTCTTTTTCTTTTTTTTTCCTTTTCTCTTTCAAGATTATGTAGTGAATATATTTAACAAAGCTGACTAAAGAAAAAAAAAAGAAAAAAATCGCACCTAGTTTAAAAATATTTGTTTACCCTCCACCTTCTTTCTGGAATTTGAAAGCCATGTGAAGGATCTAAAAGTAGCTGTATCAACAACACAAGGCAGAAACTTTCACAAAAATTTCCCTGGTCCCTGCTGGTTGAAAAGAATGAATTCTAGCAGGGAAATTTCATTAGCACTTGAAAACCTTGAGTAGTTCTAAGATACAGTGTAACTCAGGTTCTTAGAGCTGTTAGAGGCCTCACTCCTCTTGTTGCATTCCTGTTTAATAATTTTTTCTATTTCTATTTTTCTATTTTCCCTCTTTTCTCAGATTCCATGGCATATTACATATGCCTGCTGGTATGCAAATAAAATTTCATGAGGTATTACATCAAACTTCTGACAGATTCCAGTGGGGCTGTGAGATACAAAATAGAAAGATCTGAATCTCGCTCTCTCTGTCTTCATTAGCAGAACATAACCTGCCTATCATTATTTTTTTTTCATGAGTTCAATAATGTTTCACTAATGATCATTTAGAAAAATAGAAATAAATTACTTCTAGAGAGGAGAGGCCATAATCAGCATTTGTTGTACAGAGGGAGATCAATTCCAGACTTCACTGGGCTAATTCCTGTGCAAATCCAAAGCAAAAAGTTGTTCTTTTTGTTTGGTTTGATTATTAATTATAGGAATATATAAAAATAAAACCAAAGTTAGCAAATGTTTGACTCTCAGAGGACAAGGTAGCTCTTCATTATCTCAGCCGAGAAGACTCGTTCTTATTTTTGGTTTATTTGTGTCCTTCCAATAAACCACAGGGAGCTGTTGGTGTGAATTTGTCCTCTGGACCTTGGTCATTTTTGCAGTCTTTATTACAGTGGCTACGAAGTGTCACAGTGAAGGGAGGTATTGATGGGGACATAATAAGTTTTTAAAGAACTGTCATAGATGTTAGCAAGAGAGAGGCTCAAGACAGATGAGATGGGGACAAAAAGTCGCCAAAGAAACTTCATAGAAAAGGAAAAAGGATTCCAAAGTGTAAAGGTTTGATTTGCTCTAGAAATGGAGCATTTGAGGGTTGAGGATCACAGAATCACGGAATGGTCTGGGTTGGAAGGGACCTTAAGGATGAATCAGTTCCAACCCCCTGCCATGGGCAGGGACACCTTTCACTATCCCAGGTTGTTCCAAGTCCTGTCCAACCTGGCCAGTAAATCCATGTTGCTGCTATTTTGGTATAGGTGTTTACTTGCATGGTGTTTACCTTGACGAATGACATAAAGCCTTAATGAATTTCTGTTAAAATTTGCTCATTTAAATTACAAGATGCAGCTGTTTTGTTATAGAAATAAGAACAATTTCTACTGTTTTATTTCTGTCACTTCATTGCTGTCACTTCCAGGGGTCCAGGGGCAGCCACAGCTTCTCTGGGCACCCTGTGCCAGGGCCTCCCCACTCTCACAGACAACAATTTTTTCCTAATATCCAATTTATCTCTACCCTCTTTCAGTTTGAAACTTTTCCCTCTTGTTCTCCAGGCCCCTGTAAATTCTCTCCCCATCTTTCCTGTGGGCTCTCTTCAAGGCTCTGAGTGGCCACAATTAGGTCACCTTGGAACTTCTCCAGGCTGAGCAATCCCAGCTCTCCCAGCCTTTCTTCACAGCAGAGCTGCTCCGTCCCTCTGATGCCTTGGTGGGCTCCTGATAGAGTCTTACAGGTGGCCAGAGTGTAATGAACCCCCTAAGGATGTATCAAGTCTGTGGGTTGACCTGCGACCACCCAGAGTGGCTTGTATAATACTGAGAGACAACTCCTTGGGTGTGTTTTGTAAAGCAAAGGTTTCAGTGAAAGAGAAAATAACAAATAATACAGAAGCAACAGAACAAACCTGTGCGCAGGTGCCAGAGAAGCATCTGACACCTGACTAAGACACCTCCAAAAAGCACTTGAGCACCTCCGTGGTCCTTCTTCAATACCTGATGTTTTAGGAGGGCTGATTTGGCTTGCTGCCAACAGAAACAGCTACAAGTTTTGAGAAACATTTCCAAAGCCCATCCAGTGTCCCTGTGTTGGCACTGGGCCAACGCCAATGAAACCAGCACGGAACTTTCTGGCTTGGTTTCCTTCTACGTTCAAAGGCAAACCCAAACTTCTTTTCTTTATGTAGAATCATTTGCTTGGTGCAGTACAACAGGTTCCTCTGGACTCACTCCAGTGAGGGGGGACAGTTTTTGGGGACAGAGACATAAACAGATCAAACCCTAACTATGAGGAGGAGACAGGGAATGAAGGTGCCCACAACACAGGCAGCCAGGAGGATACTCCTCTGCTAAAACTGCAGCAGAGCTCTGTATGAAATACATACATCTCCGAGTAAGAACTGTAAATGTTTAATTAGGACAGTAATTTAAGGAATATTGCCATCAGGAGAAGCTAACTGTCTGCCCTTTCCACAGTCACTGGAGAATTTCTGACTCAGTTGCTCCTGAGGACCTGACATCCTTCAGTGCTTTGGGTTTTATTCTCTATCACTCTGTGGGGGGAAGGCAGGAGAGATTGTACAAATTTACCCAAGGGATGGAAAGTTGGTTTGTTTATTACAACAGGTTTAATCTATTGCACATAACTGCAGCATGTAACAACCACGTTATAGCCAGGACAAAATAAGTGCTGGGGCAATCAGCATGGACAGGCCTGTTAAAAAAAAAAAATTAAAAAAAAAAAATTGCCCATTCTGTCCCCTGGTAAAAAAGGGGGAAGAGAAGAAGAGATGGTGGGTGTTATGCTGGCAAAAGTCTATACAAGGAAAAACAGGAGAGAAGAAGGTTTTCTTATTCAACTATTAAATCAAATATATGTAGTTAAACTTGATTTTTTTTAATTGAACTTCCTGTTGAAATGAACTTTGATGCTTGCAGTTAAGCTGTAATTTTTTTCCCTGTATTTAAGACTGTAGATGAGAGGTTGGACCTCCTAATTTTCAGAATATGCTTTATTGTCAGGGATAAAAAATATGTGCAGTGAGGGGAAGATCTAATTGCAGAGAAGTTTGAGTTCTTCTTTCACTGAGATGTCCTTGCCCATGCTCAAGTTACTTCTAACTTGCTGTGTGTCCTTCCCTGAGGTTCACTCTCAGGTGAGGGGTTTTTTTTACAGGTGTTTCTGTGCAGACAGTGAATACAACATCAGGTTTCTGTTTAATCCTTTGTGTAGGACCATGACTTGAAGTCGAGAATATGTTTTTTCAAGGGATGATTATTAGAGTAGTTTTTTTTTTATTTGGTGCTTCCCACTTTGATTGCCCATACTGTCACTGCCAGGGGTCCTTAATTCCGTGTGATCAGCCTTTGGAAAACAAACGGGATGTGCACATTTATGCTCATGGTGCTCCCCTGGGTTTTGCTGCCCCAGTAGATGTGGAAAATTGCTCTTTGGATGCCTCCTCTGAGGGCAACAGCTTAAAAGGTCTCGAAAGTGTGGTTCCCGCCAAGCAACCATTTATGTTTCATTTTTATGAAATGAAACTTTGGACTTTTTTTTTGAAATTCCCCATGACTGCTTGACCCTAAAATCCAGTGAGGGCAATTACCTGAATTTCTGAGCCTGAACTCTTACAGTAACCTCACCTTACAGTGAAGTCAGAAGGGACATCCCAGTGACCAGGATTAGTTTAGGAAAAAGTGTATTTTGTACCGAGAGTCATGTCAGGTCTGAAAAGGGGAGTTGGTGGGGTGGCTGGGGAAGCTACAACATCAATATATCACTGCACTGCTTGTGGCAGGGCCCCATTCTGAAGGCAGTAAGGAAAGCAATACATCATGAGGTGACTCTTGAATTTTCTCTGTGTCTCTTGTGTTATATTGGCTGACCCCCAGGACTGCTGATGTATGCTCTCCTGAGATGCTGCTCTCATCCCCAGTTGACCTCTTTTCACTGCACCTCATTTCATCTCAGTACGTAGTCACTTTTGGCATAGTCACTCCATTTAGATTTTTTTTTTCTTTTCTTTCAATTGCATTTGATTTTATCATATATCCTTTCCAGAGTGTTTGTTCCGCTTTGTTCTCTGATTTCAAGATCTTCCTTTCAGGAAAGGCAGTGAAATCTCGTGATTTCAATGAAGATCAGTTGGGTGAGGTTTGGTCCATTTCTGTGCATTTGATGTCATCCCATTCATGTTTCTTGTTTTCACTTTGTTGCAGAATGTCCTCTCTTTCTTTTGTAGCATTTTATTCCTTCAACTCCTTCTCCTGTCTCTTTGTTTACCTTTCTTGGCTGATTTCAAGATTTCAATGTGAATCATTTTGCCAAGTTGTTGTCCTTTTCACTGCACCTCCTTTCATCTCAGTACATTTGCTTGCAGTCACTTCATTTGCAAATTCTGTGGGGTTTTTTTTTTCAATTTCATTTAATTTGATCATATCTTCTTTCCTGAGTGTTTGTTACACACTTTCCACCAGTATTTTTGACATAGGGGGGTAGTTCAGATTTAATCAGGTATTTAAATTCAAGCAGAATTATCTAGAAGTGTGTGTTATCAGTACTACAGTCTATTCCCTCTAAGCTTTAGTCTGAAAGTTGATGGGGTAACAGCATAGGTAACAAAGAAAAATATTATATAAAGCTCATTCAAATAGACTTAAATTTCAATGTTGAAACCAATTCTGCAGGTTACAGGAGGTTCAATCTCAAATAGTAGTGCTAAAAACTAAATATAATAAAAAACCCCATAATTTGATTATCAGGAAAAAAATAGGATATATATTTTCAGGAGGCTTTTTAAAAGGAAACTAATCACTGTAGTGAGATCAAAAAAAAAAAGAGAGGGATATAAACATAAAGCAGAAAAACAATGTCAGAAATTGTCAGGGGTTAAAAAAAAATCTTTAAACTCAGGGAAGGTGTGAATGTCTGCAACAGTAAGATTTAAGAAGCCACAAATATCAGCACAGCAAAATCAGTCCAGAAGCAGAATCTCACTCTCTTAAATCTTTCACCTATGCTTGTCTTTAGCAGCAGGAGTTGACATGTTAATGAACATGCCCTGGTACAGTAGCCCTGGGAATTGCTGCCATTAGTAAATTAAAGGTGTAGAAAATGCAGCAGAGAGACCTGTGTCCTGTAACTTTATGCATCTTCCCTAACCTTGTCATCCAGCTTCCATCCAGAGCTCTGGGTGAGACAGCAGCACTGCCAGAGGGCAATTCAATTTTCCTCTGCTGGCGTCCCAGAGCCATTGAAAAGCTCCACTATCGGTTGGTTTTCAATGAATCCCACTTTGAAGTGATGTTTTCAAGGACATGTAAACCTTCGATGGCTCTTTGGGGAATTGAATGCAAATTTGTTCCTTATGCAACTCAGGCAAGCACATCATTTTTCATAATAGTGCCATAGATATCAGAAACTTCCTGCACCAACCTGAGAAAGCCACTGAGGGTTTGGATAGAAATGAGGTGGAGAGATGCAAAGTATCTCACTCTGTTTATACAGGCTTTCAAGACCTCGTAGTTCACATGGTGAATGAATTTTACAAAATTTTTAAAAAAATTAAGCATTTTTTTTAGTTCAATTAGGGCAAAATAATATCCATTTTTACAATATATACATATTCTGATTTGTTTTCAAAAAACTCCCCCAAACTGTTATTTTTCTCTTTCCTTTTATTTGGTTCCACCAATTTAAATAAATTGCTAGTCTTCTGCAATCACAGATCTCTTTGAACAATATAAATATTTCTTAACATCTACAATCCTGCTAGTGACAACTTTGTGTCCAGTTTATTATGAGAAATAAAATGCTTCAAACGCTGACATGATCTGGTCAGCATCAGGAGCTGTTTTCTGATACAGTCACATCTCTGCTGGAAGTCTTTGCTCTCTATCATAATTAATCAAAGCTTTTAAAAGTCAATGTAATTAAGAGCCAGGCAGTTCTAATAGACCCACTGCAAGCTGTCTGCACTACATCTAAATAAAGCAACCAGTCAGTGCAATCATTTCCTTGGCACAAAGGATGTTGTCTGACCCTTTTCTTGCCTCGAAAAATTTGTCTGTCCATGTGCTCCTGCTAAGCTAGACAATGTTTCCCCCATTTTAGAGAGAAAACGAGATGCCAAAGTGCTGATTCACTAGAGGGAATGACCTTGCTGGAAAGATGAAATCTAAAAAATAACCATCGTGAGCATCAAGAATAAAACCTGCTATTTGTGACCCTCTCAGGATAAGATGTACTTCAGCAGGAATGGATTTCTGCAGTGCCCCTTACGGAGAGAGGAAAAATCACTGTTCTGTTGTGATCATTTGTTTTTCTACTGCAGTAATGCATTCAACAGCCAATCTTACATCCATAAACTTAATGTAAGTGAAATGTCCTCTTGAAGTGTTTGTAAGGTGAGCTGGTAGGTGGATCTGTGTGAGGATCCATAACACATATTTGGCATCAAATCCTCCAGCTGGAGGCAGGTCAGCCTCTAACCACACGATGACTTCTGCAGGATTTGGGGGCTGGAGTGGGGAAAAATGTGATATGAAGGGGAAAGCTAACTGAATGAAAGCTAGTAATGAAACTTCATTGGATCTGGCAGGAAATATTTGATAATATGAAGGATTCAAGATGCTTTAAGATGATAATATGATAGAGTCTTAGAATGGCTGAGCTTGGGAGGGACCTTAAACACCACCCCATGCCATGGGCAGGGACCACTTCCACCATCCCAGAGTGCTCCGACCTGGCCTTGGACACTTCCAGAGATGGGGCAGCCACAGCTTCTCTGGGCAACATCTGCCAGAGCCTCACTAATTTCAAAATAAATAATTTATTTCTAATATCCAATCTAAATCCTCCCTCTTTCAGCTTAAAGTCAATCCCCTTAGTCCTACCTTGTTTTGTTTGCTCTTTGAAATTGGTTTGACTTGTTTAACTTCCCTTGAGCTTGCTCTAAGTGATTGGCTGTATCTTTGATCCCTATCACCTCTTGGAAATGCCCACATCCTCCTCTAGCCCAGAGCAGCATCTCATGGCAGACAATGTGCTCTGTGTCTGATGGAATGTGATCCAGAGCTCTCCATCAGGACCTGCTGTGGTGCAGGGCTGTGGTCCCTGGCAGCCAGGCATGACAGGGACTTGCTGCACAACTTCCATCCCCTGTTTTCCCTGTTTTCCTTGTTTTCCCTGTTTCCCCTGGCAGGTGGCTGTAGCCAAACCTCAGTTAGGTAGTGTTGGGATGCATTTCCCACATCCCTCAAGTATTTTCCATATAGGCAAAAGTTTAAAACTCAGCCCTAGCATTTCTTATAAGGAAAAGAACCCAGAAACTTCTCTGCTGTTCTGACAGGGACTGGCTCAGTGCCAAGAGTTGGACCTTGTCACCGCTCTTCAAATCCTGTATCTCTCTCTATTGGCAGCAAACCAAACTGTCCCTCCTAAAACATTCAGTATTTAGGAAGGGGCCCAAAGAAAGAAAAGGGCTTTTTGGAGTGTTTCTAGCAGGGTGTCAGAGGTTTCTCGGACACCTGTGTGAGGCATTTCTTTTGTTTTCTGTAACATTTGTTATTTTGTTGGGTTTTTTTTTCTTTATTAAACCTTTTACTTTACAAAACACCTCTGAAAAGGCTAATTAATAATAGCCACTTCTCTGCAAAGGCTGGACTCTCAGAGATTGATACATTAGCAGGTAGTTTATATGACTCTGCCCAAGTGCTATCAAGGTAGGGCTGATTCAGCCCAGGGAAATGACAGAGGGCTGTTTGGAATTTTAGGATTCTCAGAATCCCTGTTATTTAGGATATGTGTTTAAATTTGAGCTCTCAATAAAACTGATGAAAGCAGATCATTCCAAACTATTCTGAAGCTTGAATAGATTTGGAATATGTTTAAGATCTGTATCTCCTCTGCACTGGAGGTAATGCAATAATCTTCCTGAGCCTTCCTAAACTTTGATTTTTGGCTGCTTTATTCCTGCTGCTGATAGTGTTTTTTCCAACTGGCATAGCTTCACACAGGAAAGCTGTTCAGTAATATCTTATTTCTATGTTTCATTATCTTATCAGTGCACTGGTACACAGACAGGAACAAAAATATTTGAAATACAAAGTTACATTCTATGCTACAATGTGATCACAGAGCCATTTTTTCAAAGAACAGTAAGGACCTATATTTTTAATGCTTTGGTATTTATTTCCCTCATGCTGTGTGGCACAAGGCTGATAAAACTTCATGGGATGGGTTGTAGCTTTAAGATATTGCTGTGAAATGTTGGCCTCACTCAGAAACCCAAACGAACCCTCACACTTTGTTTGCTCTGTATTGGCAACAATAATTAGCAGTAAATATTAATGTGGATGCAGAGGTGTGTGAATCCATCAGACACAGCATCAGGGAAGCCTTTATGCTGCCTAAAGCTCCAGAATGTGACAACTGTCACCTGCTACAGAGACAGAGCAACACGAAGGGCACTCATGGATGAGACTTGTATGTTTTTTATGAAGATAAATTCAGTTTTCGCAGAAATCCCATCAGGAGCACATGACCAGGCTGAAACAGGGATAGGATACATTAAATCCTAGTATGGTTCAATATTTAAATACTGAAGTTGGAATAACTGCCCCGTCCCCCCCCCTTTNTTTTTTTAAATTCCTGACCCCCTTTCTTTTTTTCCCCCTTTCAAAATAAACCCAGTGATTAACTCTTCATTTAAAATTGACTGTCTTGGATGCAGAACTTGTTGCCTGGGAGTTTCTGATTGAGAGCTGGAGGATGTAATCTCAGTTATACAATTCTTTCTCAAATGCTGTTCCTTCTCCCTCTTCACACCCTCCACCCCTCCAAAAGAAACAAAACCACCACAGACGAAAAAACAACACGTGACAGCCTCAATATAGACATTGTATGACCTGAAAGATATTATGGGAAATTGTTGCTTTTTTACTGATGAAAGCAAAAATGTTTTAGGCTCTTGGAAAATAAATAAGGAGTGAATGTGGAAGTGCACCAACAATACAATATTATAGACTGTGTTCTCTTTCTAGCTCACCAATAAGAATAAAATTCTGATTATAGCTATGAATTCCATTTTCTTACTACAAAGAAACCATTTTAATACCATTGCTGTTATATATATATAAAAAAATTAAATACTTAAATTTAAAAGACCACAGCACAGACCATTTATTTTATTCATTAGCACTAGTTCATCAGGTGGAGTTCAATTGCTCTGCTGCCTTCCCAGAACATCAGCAGTGACACTCACAGGTTTAAAAGCGAGGAAATACCCAAGTGATAAATAATAATGCAATGCAGATTTTCTCCACCCAAACTGGTAATTATTCCTGATGTCACTAAACTGCTCCTGCCTTGTTTGGGGCCATTGGGAGCTGGGGAGTGTGAGGTCAGGGGAGCTGTGCCAGCAGCTGCTGGGGATGCTCTGCTCTCCCCGTGTGATTGAAGGTGCCTGTTGATGTCAGGGGGCTCAGAATTTATTTCCTGAGTGTTGCCACCTTCACTGTCAGCTGTAAAACATGGCACTTTTGTAAAACAGCTGCAGGGTTGGGCAGGACAGCACAGATGGAATAATAGGCGGTGGGTTATCCCAGAGGTGTGGAGGTGATCCCAGGAGAAAGGCAGGGACTCAGACTGTGGCAGGTGCCTTCTCCAGCAGGGTTCAGCTGGACAGCTGTCCCCTTTCCACAGAAAATGGGATTTAAATAATAAGGAATAATTATTGTAGACCCTCTTCTCTAGGAGACCCCACCTCTTTCCCTGCTTTTTCCAGATGGGTTGGACAGGATGGATTTTAAGGCCTTTTCCATCCCGAACTCTTCTACAACTCTCCATAAAATGTGAATAATCTGCAAGCACAAAGTGTTTGATCTCCTCAGAAAGTACAGGCAAGATATTATTGCCACATTATTTGTGTTCTTTGGCTGGCAGAGTACTACTTCCAACAGCCTTGGTAGAACATAAGGGCAATCTTTATTCCACACTAATGAAGGCTCTTTGTTGGTGCCTTTCCAGGTTATTGTTTTTCTTAACAGCAAAAGAATATTTGCCTGGAGAGATAAGAGCCAGTCAAGTGAGTACTTGGCCTCCAAAGTTAAAGAATATCTTCATCTCTTGCAGCACTGGGTAGAAGCAGGTCACTTGCACATCCTATGTACAGGGGGAAAGGGAAGTTTGGGAAAGTGGGAAGTAATTGCCCAAGGCCACCCTGCAAATCAAAAAGTAAAACCTGAGGTGTTTGGTTCCTGCCCAACCATCCAGTTCACTGGCAAGGCAGCTATTTTGTGAGGGCAGAGTATGATCTGCACAGGGTGGGATTCTTGGCGTGATCCTGTGCGGGGCCAGGAGTTGGATGATCCTCGTTGGTCTCTTCCAACTCAGGATATTCTGTAATCCTCCCTCCAGCAATCTTATCCTATTGGCTTTGGTACAATATAGTCAATATTGGTCCTTTGATATGTCTGAAGCCTTATTTGACCACAGGAACAGGATGAATGTGCAGAGATGGGGTAGAATTCAGTTTTCCTAGATTCAGCCAGGAAAACGACTGGGGAAAGTATTGCATCATGAGTACAATAACATTATGTGTGTGAAAGAAGGCTGCACACCCCTCACTTCCCATCCTCATGCCTTCATCCCACCATTACCTGTAACTTTGATACAAGGGACCTGCAGCTCCCTAGGAAATTGCTACTCCCAGTATGAGCAGAGCAGGCAACTTCTAGAAATTATTATTATGTTAATGATGCCAAGGGATGAGCTGGAGAAGGCACTCTCTAAATGAAAGTGGGCAGACTTACACATCCCTTTGACAGCTGCAGTGACTGAGCATCCACCCAGCAGCATCCAGTCCTTTGCAGCTCTCCTGAGCGCGTTTCCTCTCCCCAGACTGACAGAAAACTCAAATTTATATTAATGTCACTTGCTCATCACTGCTGCAATTATTTTCAGGATTCTTCCATGAGCCAAGTCACTTGTGGGGACTGTGAGAGTTTGTGTTCTCCTCCATTCCCCCCTTTCTGTCTGTGTGTTTGGGGTGGGTGATTTTGTCCTCACTCAGGAGTGCGCGGGGCAGGCTCTCACCACCAGTGGAGCATTAAGATCTACTTGGACAATTTGAGATCAACTGACCCTGAATTTGAGACCAACTCCTTTCCCATGCCTCATTTTAAGAAGTATTTTAAAAATTCCTGATTCTTCCCTCTTCTATATTTAGATTATATTGTAGGTTTTAAAGTAAACCTTGGTGGCAAAATATTTATAAATCATTCTTAGAATGTCTGTGAGTCCCAAATATAACTTTGGCTGCGTGTCAGACAGGCTTATTGATTAAGAGAACCTTCTCTTGAATCACCAAGGTCTGTGTGAAAATTGGCTGCTTTAGAATTGCCCTGCCTGATAATTTTGGTGTCCAACGTGCAATTTATTTCCTGCGCCCTGGTCCATTTTTTTTTCAAATTCATTTTCCAATATTGTTTCTTCAAACAAGCATCAGACATAACACAACAGAAAATATTAATATTGAACAACTGCAGTAATCTGGAATATGACCAGAGCCACTGAAATTTGCTCCAGGCTGAATTCTGAAGATTTGTGGATTTGTGCCTCTGTTCAGATCTCTTAACATCACCAGTTCCTTCTCTTAGAGAATCCTTTGGATTGTTTAGCATCATTTGAATAAAACTTTCCTTTACTTTGAGGATTCTTTCAATTGTTTAGCATCATTTGAATAAATCTTCCCTTTACTTCCAGGAAATACAGATCATTGGGATTCAATGCAGGCAGTAATTTAGATTTTGGTAAGGGTTAGTGGTATATTTTTTAAAGATCTTGAACACACCAAATGCCACTGAAATCACCTGTTTTCATACAGTGAAACCTTAAGTTTTACCCTTCATCTGAGAAAATGTGTGAGGTAATCAGTATGCTTGACATATTTTGGAATTTTAAAAAAGGTAACCTGAGGAATTGGGTGTGTTTGTGTGAGATTTCACACACACACACACACACACACACACACACACACATACCCTATTAAAGGATTTTAGGATTGTTTTAATCTCTTGTAGTAACAAAGTAACTGCATTCCTGTTTTCACTCTCTTTGAGATTCGTCCTTTATCACTGCCACACAGTTTATGGCTTGCACACAAATTGTGTTACCTCCTCTTCCCTTTTATATATATTTTTTCCCTTGTTCCAAAGTGTAAATTGTTTCCTGCCACTCTACAGGATTTTTCTCCCTTAATGATATGGAGGGAGATAACTACTCCTGGTGCTGACAGAGGTAAGAGGAGCAGGATAAGTAATACCTCAGCTGCAGGATGATATACTGCGAGTGGGAGTAATCTCCAGATTCATATCCCAAAACACTAGTTAGTCTATCAGCACTTCTGCCATTATCTCCTCGGCCACAAATCCAAACTTTCAAGGTCAAGTGTAACTGCATTGAAAATCTGGAGATCTGAGGAAAGCCCAGTGAATTAACAGCCTTTTTCTGCCTGGATTTTGTTTCTGATCTGAGGCCGCTCAGACGCCTCCGTTTGGCTGGATCAGTGCAATGGGATAAGGGTAAATATAAAGCCTACACAGATAATGTCACATTTTTGGAGGGGAGAAGTCATTTTTGAAAACATATCAGGTATTTTAGATCACAGAAAGTACAAGGTCAGAAAACATTTTGTGTTGAGGCTTCAGTAATTATCCACGTGAATAAACACACACCATTAATATTGGCACCGTGATAATTTGTTCAGAACAAAAACTGACTTAATCAATTCATTTATATCTGGATTTAATAGTTCCAAAGTCTTAAGAAAAAAAAGGAGTAAAGGGGAAAAAAAGATGTATTTAGGTTTAAAATTCTACATTTGGGTATATATAATCAAATTTGATATGGATCAACTGAGGATAAAAGCAGGAAGTACGGTAAGAAATCAAGGAATGTTGCCTCTGAAGAAAACTGAAGAGGTCTCGTTCATCTCTTGTAGAAAAGAGGAGACATAATATGTAATGTAAGTGCTGCTGCAGAGGGGGAAGAAAAGGATAATGGATGGGAGGCTGGTGGCAAACTCAAGGTTACAACTGATTTGTTGGCCAAACTTTCCTAGTGAGCTTGCATACACACAATCTTGCAAACTCAGTGCTTTATTCACCGCATGGTGTAAACCTGTCAGAAATAAATTTCCCACTGATATCAGACTCTGAGTCTCTCAGCAGTGTAGATCATCTTTTGCTTTGTTCTTGTTTCCCAGCAATCTATTAGCATGAGGTGGGCACTAATGCTTTTTCCTACACATGAGATCAGGGACTGTAAAACTATTGTATGAGTAAACTGTTCTTCTGTTCATATCCATCAATAAATTTGGAACTGAAGTGTACATGCTCGAAGTAGGCTTTAACCTTCATCTTAACTTTTTGAGCAGCTTTTTACATTAACATGCTATAGATGTCTCATAGTCTCATATCACTATCTCAATTTAAGACTGGAAGTACATCCAGCTTCAGCAATTGCTTGTCACTCACCTGTTGAAATCTGCATTTATATTGCTAATTAATCTGAGTGATTTCTCTTCCCCAGCACTGTGCCCACTACTGTACTACCCTCACCTGAACTGGCAGAAACCTTTTTCCATAATAGGTCAAGAGAACTCCTGAATAAAATCCTTTCAGCTAATGCAAAAAGGTTTGTGTTGTTTGGTTTTTTTTCTTTAATATTGCAATGCTTTCAGCACTTTCCCCTTTTTGTGTTTGCTCATGTTCCCTGGAACTTGGTTTTAGATGAAACAGAAGCACACTGGATGGATGCCTTCTTCCTTATGACCTGAAATTGGCTTTAGCAGCCATTTAGGAGCAGTTCTGATGAAACTTTAAAGACTGTATGTGGTTATGTGCTCATGTACCTTCTCAGACCAGTCATTTGTGCCTTCCAGGGTAGGGGATGAGCAGGTGGAGCAGCCCTGGGAGAAGGACTTGGAGGTGCTGGTGGGTGGGAGCTGGACATGACCCATCTCTGAAATCCTTCGTGTCCTGGGCTGATCCCCCAGGGTGGGCAGCAGGAAATGGGAATTCTGCCCCTGTGCCCTGCTCAGGTGAGACCTCACCTGCAGAACTGCTCCAGCCCTGGGGCCCAGCACAGGAAGCGCCTGGAGCTGCTGGAGTGAGTCCAGAGGAGGCACCAGGATGATCAGAGGACTGAAGCAGCTCTGCTGGGAGGAAAGGCTGGGAGAGCTGGGATTGTTCAGGCTGGAGAATAAAAGGATTAGGAGTGACCTCACTGCAGCTTTACAATGCCCAAAGAGTTCAATAAAAATGGAGAGAGACTGTTCACAAGGCAGGTGATGATTGGACAAAGGTGAATGGATTCAAACTGAGAGGAGGTTTACACTGAATATTAGGAAGAAACTGTTTCCTGTGAGGGTGCTGAGCCCTGGCACAGGGTGCCCAGAGAAGCTGTGGCTGCCCCTGGATCCCTGGAAGTGTCCAAGGCCAGGCTGGACAGGGCTTGGAGAAACTTGGGACAGTGGAAGGTCTCTTGCCCATGGTAGGGGGTGGAACTGGATGGACTTTAAGGTCCCTTCGAGCCCAAACCATTCTGTGGCTGTACCTTCTAAGCTTAATTTGGTATTTCAGATACAAGGCCTCAATGTTCGCCCAGAAGATTGCTTCCCTGACAAATTCTCCCACAGTGCCACTTTGTGTAAGAGTCTGTATTGTTCCTTCTGATTTCTTATTTTTAGCTTTTTAGCAGCACATATTGACACTATAGAACAGCTTGGTATCCCTCCAAAGAGACGGCCACATTTAGCATTTATATGAAATGGGAGAATCTTTATCCCAGTCTTGAGCTCTCTATTTTAGATGAGCTTTGAATGACTGAAGCAATGCCTGGGGAAGGTACAGGTTTGTTATTTGCTGCAAGGCTGAGGCTGGAATCCTCTAGTGCTTGGACAAACTTTGCAGGCAGCAGAGTGGTCCTAGAATTATGGATAAAGCTGGACATTTAACACACATTGCAGTGTCTGGGATTTTCTTCGAGCACTTGAAGATCAGAGACTAGAAAAAATAATAATTTTAATTTTCTTTCCACTTAACTCTAAATAGAGCATTTTGATAGCAGCTGACATATGGAAAGCTGGGGGGAAAAAGTGCTTTGAAATGTAAGCAATGCTTGTCAGAAATAGAAGCCACGTAATGATATGACAATATCACAAACAGTTTGCATGGTGCCTTAACCATATTATTTGTTTTGATTTGACTGCAATAGAAAACACCCATCCACAGACACTGCCTGGCTTGTCAGTTATGTAAAATCACAAACCCTAAATCAAAGCCATCAGCTCCATTTTTCTGCTAAATATCAGCACAATCAAACACTACCACCTGCAGACACTGTCCTGTATCTCAGTCCACCTCTGCTGAGGCCAGGGAGCAAGAATGGTCCACAGGGTTAACTACAAGTCTAAAGGAGCTGTTGACTATGTTTGTGGATTTAATTTGCACACATTTGATCCCACCTTTGGTTCACAGTCTTGTATAGTCTATGTACTACAATCATACAAAAATTAGGTTGTGGGGGAATATAGAAAGTCTGTAGTGAAACCTCCTGTGCAAAGAAAGGATTAACCTCAAAGCAAGAGCAGGTTACTCAGGACTTTGTCCTTTTGAATGTTGAAAATTTCCAAGGATGAAGGTTTAAACCACTAATTTGGACCTTTGTTCTGGCACTTAACCAGCTAGTGGTGGCCTTGGCAGCATTAGGTTAACAGTTGAACTCAATGGTCTTAAATGTCCTTTCCAACCTAAATAATTATCTGATTCCAAGACATCTTCCTCAGTTTTACTTTGCCTCAATGTTTGCTGAGACACAATCACTCCCCTCCTGCTCCTCTATTCCGAGGAAAGGTAGGATATTGGGAAAAACCAAATTTCTATACCTGCAATGTCAATAAAAGACCCATGTTGGAGTCTTGGGGTCCAAGAGAAAAAAAGTTTTGTGCTCACACATCCTATTGATGTCAGGCCGTTCATGAATCCCATACAAATCAAGGGAAAGATGGAATCCAAATGTCCTGCACAGATAACTGCATGGCTCAAAAGCTGTCTGGAGGTGATGCCTGTGGAAAAGATTAAAATAACACCTATGAAGGAAAAGCAACAAACTGGGAATGGAAGCCCCACTCGGAGCGATCATGTCCTGGTAAGTCTGATCATGATTATTCCTGCTTCAGATCCAAGGCTCTACATCTGAGCTACAACAGAAGCTGCATTCACTTGGGGAGAAGGAGGTGTATTAAAAAAAAAAAAATCAAATGTGTTTTATATGGGATATATATTTGGAATGAATTTTCTGCAGAAGCTGAGAAAGCAACAGCTTTTCCTGATAGATCCTCCCAAGAGAACTGTGGCTCAGAGCAGTATCACACTTGTGTTCATCCTCACAATGGTGCAATCCTGGGAGCAGATAAAGTGCAGAAGAAAGGCTTAAGTTTGCCAGGGATAAATAGCATTCATCCAAAGCTAGGGAGAGTTGTTTCAAGTGGGTTTCTCTGGGTTTTTTTTGTTAAACTTCAGCCTGATCACAGCTCGAGCTCAGCAGCGGTTGAAAAGCTCTGAGAGCACAAACCAGCCATCTTATGGTCCAGCTTATGTCAGCTTATTTTGACTCAACAGAAATACTGGAGACAGACCTGGTACTGCTCTAAACTCTTTGTGGGTGCAGGTTTGTGCTCAACCCTCCTTTACAATCCCCAGTAAGAGCAAAAGGCAAGGGAGAGATGAGGGGAGAAAAAAAAAACCACCCTGCAACCTTTTCACTTGCTCTGTGAATCCATATGGTTTCTGAGGCAAAAAAGATGCAGTGTTCATGATGGCGCACTTGGATTCCTTAAGAAAAGCATCTCCCTCTTGGATTGATCCCATGGTGGAAATAAGGCACTGAACTTATTTTTAGATACAAAGCGAGTGGTTCACAGACACCTCGTTTAATGAGTTTCTGTGATATACTGCAACAGGGGCAAAAATCTGAACTGCAGGGCTGTAAATGAAGTCTCCTGGCTGAGGAAGTAATTCTGTCACTGCAGGGCCCATGTAGGTTAATTCCTGAACCCAAAGCACTGAGGTGTTTTCAGAAGTGGATGTCTGTAGGAGGGCAGGCTTTCAAAAGCAACTTATGTACCCAAAGCTGTGAGGAACTCCCTGTTCGCTTCCCAATGCACTATGAAAGATTTCCTGAGCACTGTTAAACAATTAAACATTACCTGCCCCCTCTTTGCTATCCTCAGGCCCTGGAATGCAGGGGTGCATCCACATGATGGCTGAACCTGGGCCCTTAACCTGGGAAACAACTTTCTGTGAAGCAAAACCCCAGCACAATTTGGGAGTCATGACACTGCTGAGATAATTCCCAGCAGTTTGCAATCAGCTACAGCCACACATCCTCTCCAGAGCTCTTAACTTTTGGGGCTGTAATGCCAGCAGTAATGCTGGATTTATCACAGAACTGTACCCTTAGTCCCTTTGACTGTGTCTGGGGCTCATGGGAGAGGTCTGTAATTATCTGTAGACATTTTTTGTCCAGGATTCAGAGTGTCGTTGCTTTCTCTTGCTGGATGTTTGTTGACTGAGCCTCTTAAAACATTTGACACATCAGATGGATGGTTGTGAAGTCTAAAAAAATATGAATAATACCTGGTTGTTTGAAGCCACAGAATAATGAACAGAATTCTGAAAGAAGCAGAAGGTCAGAAAATGCTGGTATCTGATGTTTTATACATGCAAAACCATGGGCATAGCAGAATTAATTTCTTTGGGCAGCAAGGCAAGGAGCAAAGGAAAGAACAGCTTAGATGGGAGAAGGATGAACTGTGAAATAAGCAAGCTTAAAAAAATTAAAATAAATATTCATGGGAAAGATGTTGCTTTTAACATTTTAAAAAAGCGAAAAATTGATGTATTTTAATATGTTGTAGGGATGACTGTACTGCTACAGAACAAAATACCTTTTTGATTCAAAGGTGACTCTTAAGTCCCAAATCCTCCAAAATACATAATAATAA